>SRSE01001352.1:62500-710859 GCA_005024645.1 Planiliza haematocheilus | reverse complement strand
CTACTCCTCCCCTCATTCCCTTCTTTCTTCCTCTACCCTCCTCTTCTCTCCTCTTCCTCCTCCTCCTCCTCTCTCCTCCTCCTCCTTCTTCTTCTTCCTCTATGCCTCCTCCTCCTTCTTCTTCTTCCTCTATGCCTCCTCCTCTTTCTTCATCTTCTCCTATCCATCCTCCTCTCCCTTCCCCTCATTGTTTTTCTTGTCCTCTTCCTCTACTCCTCCCTCTCTCCTTCTTCTGTTTCTTCTCTTCCTCCTCCACATCTTTCTCCTGTCTTCTCCTAACATCCTCCTCTCTCCTTTTCTTCTTCCTCTATGCCTCCTCCTCCTCCTCCTCCTTCCTTCTTCCTTCTTTTTCTTCCTCTACTCCTCCTCCTTCTTCTTCTTTTTGTCCTCCATCGTCATCTTCTTCATTTTCATTTTAAGTTCCCTGGATCGTCTCCTCCCTACCTCCCAGTACGCCCATGGTCTCCTTGTCTTCACCTCCTTCAGACGCTCATTTTCTCTCTTTCCTCCGTAGCTGATCGTTTGTGGTTTGGGTAAAATCGACATCAACGACTGGAAGTCCAACACGCGGCTCAAACACTGCACCCCGGACAGCAACATCGTCAAATGGTTCTGGAAAGCCGTGGAGTCTTTTGACGAGGAGCGCCGAGCCCGCCTCCTGCAGTTTGTCACGGGCTCCTCCAGAGTCCCGCTGCAAGGGTTCAAGGCTCTCCAAGGTAACGACGCGAGATCCAGAGAGGGCAGCTTTCACTTTCCCTCTGCGCTAGAGTCTGGTCTCTGCCCCTCCGTCTGTGTCTCTGGGTTCCTCCAACCTGAGACGAACCCTTCACAGTGCCGTGGGTCAGTGGGTCCGTCCTGGCAGACAGTGCTGCTCAGAGACAAAGCGCTCAGGCATGAGGAGTACACCGTGATCCACACCTTGAATAACATGAGCGGCCTTTTCTTGGACCGACTGTTTTGCAGATCGACACTTTGGTTATTTCAAGTTTGCTTTTAAAACCTGGAAAAAAAACAACAACTGTTATTTGATATTTATTTTTTAAATCCAACCCTGAAAAAGAAAATTGTTCTGCTGTCTAAAACGAAAACAGGAAGTAGTCTACATCAACACTCGTCCGTCGCTCTCCCAGGCTCAGATTACGTTTAGGAAGTTTAGTCTGCTTCTACATCTCAGCAATTTTCTAATTAATTGTTTTGGATCAGTTTCGGTGAAGCCATTGTTGAAAGTGAAGCAGGAAGTGGAACCAAAAATTAAACCCCCTGGCGAAAAAGCCACAGTGCCACCTAGTGTTTGGGTGGTGTTGTTACAGAGTGAGCCAGACAGACGAACGTGTCTCACACTGGTGTAGGTTACGGTATCCATGTCCTGCAGTACCTTAAATCATATCTAGTCCCATCTTTAGGTTTTTCTTTTCTCTTTCGTTGCATAAAGTTTATTTATTTATTAATTTATTTTTGTGCAGGTGCTGCCGGCCCACGACTCTTCACCATCCATCAGATCGATGCCAGCACCAACAACCTGCCCAAAGCTCACACCTGGTGAGGAACCTGTTAAAGTTAGAAAAGTTTCTGATCGAGTGTGTTTGTGTGTAATAATAATAATAATAATAATAACCTCAATCAGAACAGATTAGCTCAAACAGAAGGAAGTAGTAGCTCCTGTTAACCATGTAAACTCTGTTTGGCGTAAACATCAGGTGAGGAGTTAACAGCAGGGACAGAAGCATGAAGGTTGTCATATATGTAGTAGCACAGTAGCAGGAACAGTATTTCAGTATTTCATTAACTTATTACGAAGGTGACGATGAACACAGCTTTAAAGTTTAACTACTTCAGGGTTACAGTGTTCATATTATGGCGGCCAGTGTTGTGCAAGTTCAAACTAAACAGTTCGAAGTTCAGTTCGCACAGATAAAAGTGGTTTTGTTTTTTAATGAGCAGCTTTGATCTATTCTATTCAATATAATCTGACTGACCTGCCTATCCATCCCCATTAAATAACCATTGACTGTGTATACTAGGAAATAACTCTGCTGTTTGTGTGGATCAGTTGCTTTTCTGGTGCCGGAGGCGGCGTTATCTTTCAGCTCCACCAGCCACGCTGAACGCCGTAAATCATATGTCGGGTGACAGCTGTGGGGAAACTTTTTTTCACGTCTGCGCTCACAGTTGGAAAAATTATGCACCGAGTTCACATTGAAGGCGTTCACATTACGGTGGCCCATCAGCGTCAAATTTACTCCCGCCATAGTCTCCAAACAAATCGGAAATATTTTTGCACGTTTCAAACACGTTTTTTTGTCTTTAACGATTTTTTCCCTCTCGACAAACACCGGTCATGTAGCATGTGAAGCTATTTTTGTTGTTTGCTACTCAAGCTTAACGTTACCACCACTTCTTAAAATCCGATGTTTGTGCTCTTGATTTTTAGACCTACAGATTTACAGTTATTTAAATTTAGAGGTAAAAAACTCTGAAGGAAACGACTCCAGACGTGACGCTAACTAGCTTAACTTTATAAGCGCTAGCTAGCAAAGTAAAGTTAGATTGAAAGCCAACTGTTTGCTATGAATTAGATTTATTCGCTGATACTTTATTTAATCGTACATTCATTTGCTTAAAACTTTATATAGACTGCCGCTATTTTGTCGCTAAATCCAATATCGACGTTGTTACGGACTGATATGAAACTCATAATCTTATTTAGCAAATTTTTTTGAATACCAAAAAAACTTTTTTTTGGTATTTTAACTTTGTTTTTGAAATGAGAAAAACTGGAAAACAACTGTTTGATTTCTTTTCTTTTGTATTTTGAAACTTGAAATACCAAAAAGTAGGGATGTCCGATAATATCGGCCCTCTGATATTATCCGAGCATGGGACGTAAACCGGCATGTGCTTGATGACGTATAACAACAACAACACCCTAGTCTCGCAGGTTGCTAACCGCGGCTAACAACTTATTTTGTTTGCATCAAGAAATGCGTGTTTCTGATGATAAACCGTGGCCTCACGAACCTCTCTCTCTTTTATTACCATAGCTTCAACCGGATCGACATTCCTCCCTACGAGCACTACGACAAACTGTACGACAAGTTGCTCACCGCCATCGAGGAGACGTGCGGCTTCGCTGTGGAGTGAGACGTCGACGACGAGCAGAGCTCACGACGACAACCAGGAGCAACACCTGGCCCACGGCCCGGATGAGCCACTCAGACACGGGGTGGGGGGAGGGGTGGTCATCGCCGGTTGCTTCACCCAGGGGACGCTCATACATCCTGGGGACAAGCTAAGAGAGGGGAGGGGCTGAGACGACCAGAGAACGTCACCTGACTCTGGGTTTGTTTTCTTTCATAAAGCCCTCCTTAATATGTTTTTTTTTTTTTTTTAAATCGTTGAAAAGGATCTCTTCAGCTGCTAATAACTCAGACTATTTACTAACTCGTGGAACCTGCAAAATTTGCTGGCTCTTCCTCTTTATTTTCTAAATTCATTTTAGCATTTAAAAAAAAAACAAAGAAAAAGTAAATAAATAAAAATAGACCATATTCCATGTAGCAAATCTCCATCTTACCAAGCAGAACACAAAGGCCAGTGTACTCTGACACGGTAGCCGCGCTAGCTGGGCGCGCTCGCCTCGAGGAAAAACACTAAATTCGGACGCGGAGGGATCTGCGCCGGCAGGAACGCCGAGGACTGGGGGGAAAAACTGGGACGAGAAGGTCGAGACTGGAGACTGAATCGACAACCCGACTGTTTACAACCTTCTCCAAAGACGACAGCGGCGGGGACGTGTGCTCCTCGCATTCCCAGATTTAAAAAAAACAACAACAATAAACCCTGTTTCACACATTTGACAACAAGTAGCTCGAAAATGTGTTATTTTTATACAACAGGGGGAAAAAAAGAAATCTGAAACAATAAAATTCTATATAATATATATAATTTATTGCTGTATATTTCAGATACCCCCTTTTTTTCTATTGTTTCAGAAAAAGAAAAAAATCGTTTAAATGTTACGTGTTAAATTATAAAAAAAGAAAAGGCAATTTGTGACTTTTATTAAGCTTGACTGAATTACACTAAACGATGCTGTGGTCTGTACTGTACACCGAGGAGGTTTGGCGCAAAAAAAAAAAAATCTGAACATCTCCGAGTGCCATAATCTTTTTTTTTTGGATGATTCTTTACTTATTGACCCTTTAAATTCTACTGATTTCATCCTGGAGCTAGTGGTTACCAGACATTTGTAGCTGGGCCGTGTTACCGCCGCCTGCCATTGATTTCCATGTTTATCTCCTCTGTGCTGATCGTATTATTATTATTATTATTATTAAAAAAACAAACAAAAAAAAACTACCTTATAGCAACGTGGTGCTAAGCTACTGCTTAAAAGTATACGACATTTCCAAGAGCTCCACCTAGCCACATACTCAGGAGACGTCATGTGTAGTAGTTGATTCGAAACTTTATATATATTAAAAAAAAATAAAGTTTTAGACCATCAGTGACCGTTTGCTGGTTGAAAATTAGTCCTGTCACTTTTTATTTTGAAATAAAATAGAGGGGACGTGGATTTTTTTTTGATTTTTTTTTAACGATCTTGAATGTTTTCAAAAGATGCTGCCTGTCTAGCAATCTCTACGACCGTGGACTGTTCTTAAACGTTTGCATACACTCCTTTAAAAAGAAAAGAAGAAAAAAAAAAAAAGACAAAAGAAGAAGTCCGTTTCACGAGGGTATGCAAAGTGAAAAGTGTCCTCAGATGGTGCTTTGTACAGTAATAAGATATATGTTCATATATGTGGATCAAGAAAAAAACAACAACTGTAATTTATCTTTAACTTAAAAATAATAATAAAAAAAAAAATTATAAAAAAAGGATTTTCTTGAATTGCACACGAGCAGAACGAAGTCGCCGCCGCGTTGTATTTGACGGTCGACGACTCCTGAACCCGGATGTTGATCACCTTTTTAAGTCCAGTGCACACACACGAGCTGATCGCCCTCTTCCTACACTACATCGCTCAGCAATGTCCCATAGCTGCCTCCCATCCACCTTCTTTTAATTAAACAAGTTGAGAGATGCTGTTCTTGTTTTTGTTTTTTTTTTAATAATAGCATGATCCACTAGCAGGACTATATCTCTCATAGCTGACTGATGCAATTTGATGTAAGTTAACACTATCATTTTGTAAGAGTATTTTATTTTTGTGTGTAATTAGTTCTAATTAAACTTGCCTTTGTCTAACAATGTAAGGCCTTGTATAAAGATGTTTCCTGTCTTTTATTCAAGCTTCTTAGGCATTGTTATTGTGTATGTGTGTGTTCACTGATACCACACTGGATTATAATGTCTGGCAGATGGCTTAAAGCAGGACAAAGCAAAAGGGGGTAAAATAACAAAGACCTGGCACATTGAGCAAAGAAAGAAAGAAAACTGTCACTAATGTTATTTCATAATTACACATTCAAGGTGTCATAAAATGAAGTAGAAGTGTATCCAGTGTTTATTATTTGTTTACACTAGGCTAATTAAAAACACATTTAACATGAAAGCGGATGTGTTAATCACAGTTTATATTTTTTAAATTGGTTTATATTTCTATAATTGGTTTATGGCATCATAAAGACATTGTTGGAGGCTTAATGTGGGAGAAGACATCTACCTCACGTTGTTTTGGTTTTTGAACCCATGTGACCTTCCACGTTATTATTTGTTTCTGGAAGACGGCTTCATCCTGCCATGCTTTAAACCCAGTGTAATATATTTTCACTTTACCCAAATAAATCTTATAATTCTTATAGAATTAGCTGTTAATCTAAATATTCTTATATGAATTACTAAGGGTTAGTCTGGGAAGAAAATATGTGTGTCTCACATAATTGTGGCCTCATTCATAGAAAAAAAAATATATGTTTTATGACAAGTTTATTTGCGCACATGTGACCCACCATATAATTTTCTTGGACCTTTGGTCCTCCATATATTTATTATATGTTATCTTTTGATTAGATAACTGATTTCTGTTGCAGTGTAATAGTTTATATACTACGTTTTACCCCCATGAATCTTAAATAAATGTCAAACAGTTAAAATTCCTGTTTTAAAAACTCAAAAAATTCAAAAAAAGGCGAAAAATAAAATCTATTTTTTATGTTTGGGTTGGTCCTGATTGCGTCACTTATCGTAATACGGCGGAAGCACAGTGAAGGCGGATCACTAGTTTCTGTATAGTACATATCCATCCGCCAGCCTTCGTCGCCATCGTCGAAGACACTAGTCCGTGTCAAAGTGGACGCTCTCTTTTTCGGTTCTTCGAGTGTGAGAAAAATAAATTACAAACAACAGTTTGAAATCATTTGCGCACGCATCCTCTGTATTTTTATTCGTTTTCCTGCGCTGGGAAGTAGAAGCCGTGCGGCGGATGAATACATCGGAAGAGGGCACTTCCTCTTGCCATAAAACGGGCCTCGTTTTTTACCTTACCGGCATTTCAGTGGCGCTGCCGGTCGAGTTTTCCCTTCTCTCAACCGACCGTTAAACCTCATTCTATTTATCTTTTCATTTATATACTCTTGTTTACAACATGCCTGGATATGCCGACAGAGACCGCGGCAGGGATAGGGACAGAGATAGAGGGTGAGTACATTTTTATTTATTTTATTTATATTTTTTTTCCCCCTCGTCGCTCCTGCGATCCATGGAAATGGCTGACATGATGTAAAACCGAAGGAAAAAAAAGCCGTTTGTCTAAATATTGCGGTTAAGACTGGAAGAAATCGATTTAATCTGATTTAGGTTCACGTTTAAAATGTGCCGAGTTGATGAATCGGGCGTGTAACGGGTGGTATTTATGTACGTTAGGCTCGGGCCGGTGGACGGAGGCCGTTGTCTTTTGGCTTAAGGCCTTGTCTGGCCTCGTGCCCCGGCACAGCGGCTTTTCGTTAGCTTCGGGGTAGCGTTAGCATAGCTAGCTTAAATTCGTCGCTCCGGGGGAATCTCGTGAAAATTAAATACAGGAAACTACTGCCGCTATATTTATATTCACCACACATGTAACCCGGTTACTTTCCGGCAAACGTGGTGTAGCTGACACGGTTTGCTAGTCGGTTGTTCGCCATGTGGCAGCCTGGACGCGGATACAAAATGCCGGCTCTTCCATTGTTCCTCTACTGGTTGGAAAGTATATAGCAGCTATGTAATTTTCCACCATGACGCAGTTAAAAGTTGTGCTCCTGAGCTGCCGCGTTTTGCCGCCCGTGATGACCCCCCCGATCCCGTCTTTTGATTCGCAGCTACGGCGGTGGTCCTCCTCGCTTCGGTGGGAACCGCGGAGGAGGAGGAGGAGGCGGAGGAAAGTTCGGCAATCCCGGCGACCGACTGCGGAAGAAACACTGGAACATGGACGAGCTCCCCAAGTTTGAGAAAAACTTTTACCAGCAGCATCCCGACGTTGCCAGGAGGTCTCCGGTACGTATGAAGGCGTTACGCAACAGTTCCTAAAGCGTGTCCCGCACGTGTTGCCGTTATGCAAACCGTGCAGACCACTAAACTTAATTCTCTTCATCTTGCAGCAAGACGTCGAACAATACAGAAGAACCAAAGTGATTACGGTGAAGGGGAGAGAATGCCCGAACCCGATCACACAGTTTCACGAAGCCAGCTTCCCCTGTAAGTTTTTAAAAACGCTCCTGAAATTACTTCACAAAGGAAAACTTCTTTCTGAATCTTTTTTTCCTCTTTTAAATAATCTCTCCTCTCCTTCCTCCAGCTTATGTGATGGACGTGATCAACAAACAAAACTGGACTGAACCGACCCCCATCCAGGCTCAGGGCTGGCCTCTGGCTCTCAGCGGCCAAGACATGGTGGGCATCGCTCAGACCGGCTCTGGCAAGACGCTTTCGGTGAGTTTAAACTCTTTAGAGATCAGTTTATCATCTGTGGTGTAGTCCTGTGCTGACTGCTGCGTTTCTTCTGCAGTATCTGCTGCCTGCCATCGTCCACATCAACCACCAGCCTTTCTTGGAGCGCGGAGATGGTCCGATTGTAAGTACTTTGCCGTTATTTTGACAACGCACAAAGTGCTGGTAGTAAATAGCCGACTAATGGTGAATGTTTTCCTTCCTCCTCACAGTGTTTAGTGCTGGCGCCGACCCGTGAGCTGGCACAGCAGGTGCAACAGGTGTCCGCAGAGTACGGCAGAGCTTCTCGCCTCAAGTCCACATGTATCTACGGAGGAGCACCTAAAGGACCCCAGATCCGCGACCTGGAAAGAGGTATTAACTGTTTTTGTCGAGCACTTCCGTCCGATAGCAGTTTTTAAGACTTGAAACCTAATGATTTCCTTTTCTTTAAGGTGTGGAGATCTGCATCGCCACTCCCGGTAGGCTCATCGACTTCCTGGAGGCAGGAAAGACGAACCTCCGCCGCTGCACTTACCTCGTGCTGGATGAGGCAGACAGAATGCTGGACATGGGCTTCGAGCCCCAGATCCGGAAAATTGTTGACCAAATCAGGGTACGCCTCGTTCATGTTTCGTTATTTGCTTCCTTTTTGTACGTTATGTTACGCGTTGCTAACCTTTTTTGTTCTTTCTTTGCAGCCTGACCGTCAGACTTTGATGTGGAGCGCTACTTGGCCCAAAGAGGTCCGTCAGCTGGCTGAAGACTTCCTGAAGGAGTACGTCCAGATCAACGTTGGTGCACTGCAGCTCAGCGCCAACCACAACATCCTGCAGATAGTGGATGTTTGCAATGACGGAGAGAAGGAGAACAAGTGAGTAGCCGATCCTTAGCGAGTAAAGCGAACGCGTTGACTCGTAGAGCGTCTTTAACCGAGTGACCGTCTTCCCGTAGGCTCATCCGTCTGCTTGAGGAGATCATGAGCGAGAAGGAGAACAAGACCATCATCTTTGTAGAGACAAAGAGGCGGTGCGATGACCTCACGAGGAGGATGCGAAGGGATGGGTGGCCAGCTATGGGTATCCATGGAGATAAAAGCCAACAGGAGAGAGACTGGGTTCTCAATGGTAAATATGCGCCACCGTTAAATCGGAACCGTTGAATCCTGAGGACGTGCGTCTGATTCTGATCGTTTTCTTTATCGTTTTTCAGAGTTCAAATATGGAAAAGCTCCAATTCTCATCGCTACAGACGTTGCCTCCAGAGGTCTAGGTCAGTATCCTCCCTGAACTGTTCACACACTTTTTTTTAAAATGTATTTCAAAAAACAAAGAAAGTGTATTTGCTTTCTTTAACTCTTCTGCTTCTTTCTGAGTTTCTCCCCTGACCTGAAGGAGCAGTCTATATGGCAGGGCCTTGGCATGACAAGCCCAGGTATCCAGAGGGGGAAGGAGGATTCTTGGAGGTGTCCTGACTGGCGAGGCACGGGTCTCCCAGTCGTGCAGATGTACAGAGGTGACCAGGCCCAAGTGCAACATAGCGCGCTGGCCTGCCTAAAAGGGGGGCGAGTTGAGGGCTGGCCACAGTTCCTCCCCCACACGCTCGTCTGTTCTCTGGCAATGGTTTGGACTGCTTCACACACCCAGGCTCTAAGTGTCCCAGCTCAAAGCCCAGCTACACTGTCTCCTATTGCCTTGCATGTATGTTTGGGCGATGTAATGCAAGTAATTCGAGTCACTTAGAAGGCGCTTTCTGTTGTGCAGACTCGTAAAAGCATGGGTGGCGTTAATGTCGCAGTTTCCTAAACTTCTGTCTGGAGAGCAGTCTGTCCGATCGATCATGCACTTCACCTCTGTAATGACATGGCTACTGGCGCTTCTTTTGGTGACAGTGGGACATGCTAGTTGGACACAGTTGGACAAAAATCCAAGCTCGCACTCCTCCCTCGCCTGCGTTTCAAAGTCATGTCGAGACCTGCCAACGAGAGACATTATGATCAAGTGGAAAAAATCATGCCATGCTGAGAAGTGGGTGCACTGTAGACATCCTGCAAACGGGTTCAGGTCTACAGTCTCGCTGCCGAGTGTGAGCTTTTTTAGAAAGCGCGCAAACCAAGGGGGACATTTAAGCGCTAGTTGGCGCCCAGTAGGGGGCGGTAGACGCCTCTGCTGTGTAGAGACACTTTGAGAATATGTGGGGCGTGTGCTGCAATGGGAATGGACTAGTGAATGCATACTCCAAAAATGGTAAGGCTGCTGATCCATTCTTTCTGAGGGTGGTGTGGCAGTGGCTCAACAGGGGAGGGTTTTTATTTCACCTCACCGGATTAGAAGCTAATGGAGTGTGCATCGTTTCTCTTTTCCCACCGTAGTCTCCCCATGGAGTAAAAAGAAAAAAAAATGTTTTGTCTTAATGCCAAGTCTTTTTGCAGCCTTGTGGGCAGCAACGCAGCCGCCTCCACCTCACGACCGTACTAACTTGCCCTTTTTTGTTTTTGGTCTGGTTGTCGTGTTGGCACCGACGCACGTCTCGTGTGTTGTCCTCCCTCTGTTACGCCACACGCCGCAACATAATCTTACAGATGTTGAAGACGTGAAATTTGTCATCAACTTTGACTACCCCAACAACTCTGAGGACTATATCCACCGCATTGGCCGAACGGCTCGAAGCCAAAAGACGGGCACTGCCTATACCTTCTTCACTCCAAACAACATGAGGCAGGCGAGCGACCTCGTCTCTGTGCTGCGCGAGGCCAACCAGGCGATCAATCCCAAGCTCCTCCAGATGGCAGAAGACAGAGGAGGTAAATCCAATTGGTGAGATACAGAAACTGCGCTGTGACCCGCAGCCACTCTTTTCTGCTGCTCTTTATTCTGAGAAGTGGATAGGTTTTTATCGCAATTCTCGGTATCTCTTAACACTTTCTGACTTTTTAAAAAAAAAAAACACAAATACATAGAGATTAAATTGGCAGCAACCGCTTATATTTCGTCTTTTGCTTCTTTCAGGTCGTTCAAGGGGAGGCAGAGGTGGTGATTACGACCGGCGGGATAGGTATTCCTCTGGCAGGCGCGATTTCGGCAGTTTTAGGGACAGGGATAACGGTAGAGGCTTTGACAATGGACCAAGTAAGGCCTTCGGCACAAATTCGCAGAACGGAGGCTACGGGGGCAACAACGGCAGCAGCAACGGCTTCAGCGGCGGGAGCTACAATGGTAACGGACAGTCCAGCTTTAACAGCCAAACGGGCGCCTTCGGAGGTCAGACCAACTTCCAGCCCCAACAGTTCGCCCCCAACAAGGGCGTCACGCAGAACGGCACAAGTCACCCTCAGTTCCCCTTCCCACAGGCGCAGGCTCCACAGCAGCACCCTCCGCCGCTGGGCCCGTACCCCATGCCGCCTCAGTTCTCTCAGTAAAACACACACTTGAAAGAAGTAATTTATTGCTTTTTCTTTTGTCTTTTTAAGTTCTCTACTTTAATCCAGATTTATTTTTTTTTGTATTTACAAAACACCTCGACAGGGTTACTCAACAACCTTTTATCCGAACCTTTTTAAGATCTGCAGTGCAGCAGTAGTGGCGTTGCACACTTGTTATATTTTTTTTTTCTTATTACTATTTAATTTGTTACATTCCTCAGTAGTTAAAAGTTTTGTACTAGGTAATTACAAATGTATTGGTTTTCATGTGTATCATTGAAAGTGATGTTAAGCTCCTACCGTGGATGTGCACTGCATGATCTTTCAAAATAAAACCCCACAAAAAATACTTGTTTGCTGTTTGTTTGTTTTTCCTGATATAAGGTTTGTGAAGGTTCTCAGTCACCCAGGTCATGGTATATCTGAAAAAAGCAACTGGACTAGAGAAGATGTTAAACTACTCATCCGAGTAGCTTCTTTAAAAGTATAGGAACTCCAACTGGGGAGATAAATAATTTTAAACCGCAGACTTCTAAAGAAGCTACTCGAATGAGTGGTGAAACTAAAAATCTAAAAATCCAGCTGCCTTAAACTTTTTGGGGATATTGTGGATTTAAAGTTAACACGTGTAGTACCGCGACTGTCCAGTAGGTGTCAGGCTTCCCCAAACTATTCGACCCACGTACTAACTGGGACATGGCTCCTGTCCATGTGCGGTAGGAAACATGGGTGAGATGTTTTGTTTCCAAAACAATATGTTGCAAAAAAAAAAACAGGAACAAACCTGTTATGTGTCATGTTCTTTTAACTCTTAGTCATTGTAGTTTCTAGTCACAGATTTATAACTTGTTTTCCTCGTCAGCCTCGTTTATTGCGACCTGTTTTAAAGTTATAGTTTTATATTTAAACTACCTCACAGAACAGGACCTTGTTCTTATAAAAAAAAAAAAGTGTCTAGGCATTTCCCAACAAATTAGATTCGAGGAAATCATGTTCGTATAAACTCAACTACTCTCGAATGTGTTGCTCAGCTTTCTTTATCAGAGCTTGAACTGTACCAATTTGCCCTGATGTCTTTTTTTCGACTACATTAGCTACCCCCTCCTCTACAGGTCACTGGGGGGGTGTGGTGAACGCCTCCGCCTCCTTCACGTACACAATCAAAGGCTGCAACCTGGTCACAGGTCGACACACTGATTACAGATTAAGTGACCCGCTGCTGCTGCTGCTGCTCCGTCTGCTCTGGCTGCTCTGGGTGCGGCCGATTTAAATTGCTTTCTACATATTTACAGAGCCGCGGCCTGGAAGTATGCGAGGAACGCGCACGGTCAATACTACGGAGCTTTTATCACCGACAGGATCTTTTCTTTCCGCGCTGATATGTGACAGCGGCCACACCCTGCTGCTGTCACCGCGTTTCACATGAAGGAAAAAAAAAAAACAACATGACTGAGTGCAGGTCAGTATGATTAGAGGAGAACAAGCCATGCTTATCTGGGAGGAGGTTGCGCAATGTGGAATTTAAACAGAACGCCTGAGATGTAGATGGCGTTAAATAAGCAGCTGTGTCCACTAAGGTAAACCTTGGTATTAGTGTCGTTCTAATGCAAACTTACAGATTTCTCAACTTGTCCCTGTTTAAGAAAATTAGACCAATCAGGCATAACATTATGACCACCTTCCTAATATAGTGTAGGTCTCCCCTGTGCCTCCAAAACAGTTGTGACTTGTCAGAGAATGCACATTTAGGTCCTATGGGTTGAGGGGAGGGGCCTTGATTAGTTTGGGATCTAGTGAATTTGGAGGACTGTACTTAAGTACAGTTTTTGAGTATTATTTTTGGGGGATACTTTTACGTTCACTCCACTACATTTAAAGGTCAGATATTGTACTTTTTATACCACTACATTTCTGTTGATGCTCTTGTTACTCACTACTTTTAAGCTTACGTCAGCTGATTTTTATTTTTATTTGTTTTTATTTTTTTCAAAAATCTGAGAAAATAAACCGTTTCTGCTGATTTGCTACGTCATGCCATACAATCCATACAATGCAGGAAGAAACTGGAGAAACTCCCGTGGCCTTATTTTAAACCCATGTTTGAGATTTTTGCCACCAAAACTGATTCGTTTCAGTTTAAATGTTTGCTGTGCTCACCACGAACAAATTATATCATGGCCTACAAGAACTCGTCTTCCAACCTGAAAAAGCACGTCGGTATGTAAAGTGTTTGTTAAATAGCTGATGAAAACAACATAATTGTATAAAGAGAGCGAGAGAAGCTGTCTGCAAGAGAAAGAGTGAGGCTGTGGATTGTATAATGACAATAAAGCTACTTTCCTTTCCTGTATTTCCTGAGATACTTTTTAAATACTTTTGCTTTTTAAGCAAATACTTTAGTAATATTTTGACTAAGCTACTTTTACTTGTATTGGCGTAATATTTAACAGGAGTATCTGTACTTTTACTCAAGTAGTGAAGGTGTGTACTCTGTCCACCTCTGGTTGTTCCTAAAGTGTTTGTGTGTGTGTATGTGTCTGTCGCCATCAAGGAGTGTCATTGAGGTGCGGTGGAGGTGGGCGATACATGACTAAGCAAGGCCAGGTCCATACGTTTCCCACCAGAACACAATGAATTTTCACTTCTCCAGTCAGTGGTTATAATGTTGTGGCTGAAGTCTCATATTCCCCAAATCCATAACATGTTTTTTCTCCCAACTTCATTGACAAAAATACCCTGATTCCAAAGAAGAAGACGTGCAAAGCTTTGTCCACTTTCGTTTTTTGGTTCTTTTGCTTCCTCCCCAGCTCAAATGGAAATGGAAGACGCCACGAGGCCTCAGGTGTGGGAGCAGATCTGAAAGTGTTTGCCAACATCCCGACCAGCTGGTAGAGGTGTGGTATAGTTTAAATATTTGGGTGACTTGACTGTGCACATTTTGCTGCGGTCGCTCCATTAAAGGCATCTTGCGCAAAGGAATCCACAAATAAATGAACAATAAATGACTCAGTGTGTCACTAATTTAGTTTTTCTTCGTATGCTGGGATAATAAAAGTCTGATCTCATGATTAATTTGGAGGTTTGAAACTCTGAAAGCTTGAAAAGCGCAGTTTTTAACTTTTTGGCTTCTTACAGAACAAATTGACAGGTCTGATGTGTTAGCTTGCTTGACGAGAGTCTAGGACAAGGTAACATGCCTCTTTTCCTCTCAACATGAACCGTTTCAAACGTGATTGGTTAAAACCATCTAGATCCTCTCTGTTTGCTGTGTTATTAGTCTCTGTGATGAAGATAAGTTGTTATAGTGCACCGGCTCAGCTGGTTGCTAACTGTGTCTGTCAGGTGCTTCGTGCTGAGCAGGTATCGTATAATGTAGTTAACTTAAAGAGGAACTACTGGTTTTTTACAACCTGGGCATTATTTCTGGCATAAAATATGATTGTTTACTCACCCATATAACTAGATTTACAGTCGTTCAGGAGATAATTAGATCTGTGAATATCCATATAGTGGAAGTGAATGGGGCACCGAAACGTAGCTTCTAAATAACACATTATCTGCTGTGAAACCCGTTAATTTCACAAATATTTTGTTATGATACGGTAGTGCTATTCCCCCGTTGAGTCTGGAGTGAACTGTTATCATCAGTCTCGGTCTGTAGGTCAATCTACAGACCACAGAGGATATCTTCTGACCTGGACTGTTAAAAAACTGTAGTTCCCCATCACAGAAATGAAATTTGGTCTTTAAAGTTCCAAATGAATCCTACTTTGACGTCACTTGTAGGTTTCTTGAACAGCAATTCTGAAGTTCAGGGTAAAGTGTAATCATGTTTATTTCTGGTGTAAAATTTGACGTTTTAACTCAAAAAGGTCTGTTGGGATTGACCTGATACAACCTCTAGTGGTCATTGGAGGAACTGCATCGATTTTTCCCTTTAAAACTTGATGTTGCTTCTTCTTCAAGCGCTTTATTTATCATTATACAACACATACACTACAACGAAATTGCATGGTCGGGTTGAGGGTTAGTCCTGAGCCGTGGTGACCGAGCTCGCCAACCTGACCCGGCGCCTAGCACCCAAGTTTTTTGCGGTCGTCGTCATTTTGGCGTTCCCTAAATCTGCCTAAGTCCTTGTAAATTCGAACAATGGTCGGAAAAGGTGGAGCGTAACTGGAGCAAGCCAGACAGTTAACTAGTCACTCATAGTGGCCACGCCCCTTAATTATTCATAACTTTAACCATTGATAAAATTTAAAGGGTCACCATGCACAGTTGTCATGAATGGAGACATTAGTTGTAGAGACCGAAGCTCTTTATGCACCAGTTACGTATTTATCGTGTTTATTTCTCGTGTAAAATTTGACGTTTTAGCTCAAAAAGGTCTTGAGTCAGCCTCTAGTGGTCATTTGAGGAACTGCGGCAGCTTTTAGCTTCATGTAGCTTCACGATTCTTGGTCACAGCCATCAAACTCTCCACTTTTTTTGCCACGCTCGTTGGCATTTTACAAATTACGCAGCTTTAAAAGGAGACAAAGATCAAGGCCAGGCGTGATAACCCCGCGGCCACGTTTCAGTTGACTTTCTTGTCCCTCCACTCTCTCTCTCTCTCTCTCTCTCTCTCTCTTTGTCAGTTCCTTTTAACTCGTTATATCCTCCTCCTCCTCCTCCTCCACCACCTCCTCAGCCCGTCCCTCTCCCCTGCAGGTATGTGGGCGCTGGTTCCTCCGCTGGGTGTGCGCGTCCAACACACCCACTCCAAGCATGAGACGCAGCGTCACGCCGGCCCATTTAGTCTCCAACTGGGGCGTGAAGAAGTCGCATTGTTCGGCTCCGCTCGCAGCTCCCACCTCCACATTCTCCACCTTCCCATTCTTTTGAGCATACCTGTGTTTGGGCCCTAACAAAAACACACACACACTCCTTGGTGAGATCATGTGCACGCACACTGCAGAGTTTCAGTCTTTTGGCAGCAGGTGAGGTGTGCATTCCTTTACTTTAGACCTTTACTCCTGTCGGGGTAATTTCACAGGGCGTGCGTCCCGATAACCACTGATAGACTGTACGCTTCACCGCTCTTGAGTGTGTCAGGGGATTTAAGACGCAGACACAATAAATAACGCGCATTTCCTCCTTTCCTAATGTATATTTGTATTATAAATCTGAAGTTTGATCCAGGTTAAACTTTGAAAATAAACTAAATGAGCGAGTGGCAATGATGGTCTTAATTATAAGGCACAGAATGACTAGTTTATCTGCATTCCTGCTTGCAGAAAGTGCTTTAATAATGTCCTGCCACATCCTTTGTTGCCCGGGGCAACGTCCTTGTACGCTGCAAAAAAACTCAACTTTACAAAATTTTCCAAAAAAATAAATAAAATAAGCAATTATCTACCAATAAGAAGAGAAGATGTTGACATTTTAGCCCCGTATGTTTGTAATATTTGTGTTTTTGTAGCCTACTATAATAAACAAGTAGATTTTTGTCGATATTTATCAGTGCAAGAGTTTAGTCAGTAGCCTATTAGTAGTCGTGGCTGACAATAAATCAGTGTATTACATTTGGTTATTGCCTGTTTCTAATATTTTAGGAGATTATCAGATGTTGTGTTTTTGTGATAGTTTTGCACCTTTAGGACGCCCTACTTCTGATTTTAAGCTTTAAAATAACTTAGACCCAATAAAAAATTGCATAAAAATAAAGGTATAATAGCTTATTAAGATAATTTAGGAACAATTCCTGCACAGACACTTAATAAGAAGTCATTTCCATTTTTTTTCTCCAGTGTTTTCCTAAAAATAGGAAGTGTGTACTATTAAATACCACGATGTTGTTTCTGGATAAATAATAATAAACATTTCTTAGAAGTCTTCCAGAATAAACGCCTGGAAGCAAAAAACACCCTCCCGGAGAGCGTGAACCCGAGGGGAGGCGGCGGCGGCGTGGAACAGGTCCGCCCGGTCTGCTCCTCCTGACGACACACCTGTCGTCCCCGGGGAGGAGCTGAGACAGGTGTACGCTCCTTAACACGGAGGGGAGTCTCTCCACCAGAGAGAGAGAGAGGAAGGGAGTAGAGAAGGGGAAGAGAGGAGCTGGATAAGAGACACATTTGGACTCAGGTTACTCCGGCGCACAGACTCCCTCAGACATGTCGAAGACGAGCCCTGTAAAGATCAGCAAGTGAGTTCAGACTTCCTTCCTTCCTCTTTTTCTGTCTTTCTCTCTCTCCTTTGGTTTTTCTGTGTCAGGTTACCCACTCGCGTGTCACTGATACGGTCTTCCCTCATATTATTTCCTTCCCTCACTACTTTTTGTATTTGACTCTAGACAATGAAATGCACCATCAAAGGCAGCACATGTTTACAGGAGCTCTGTCAGTCACGACAAAGAGGGACTTTATTTGCTCTGATGTTAATGTCTTTTTTATTTATCACCTCACCTGACTGCTCCACTTGACCGCAGTAGATTAATATCTTTACCTAAGGGGTGTATCGTGACTCTTGATCCGTATCAGTAAGCCTCTGTTGTTGAGTTTCACAACACCAGAAGAGAAACTCTGTGGGGGAATCGATCTGTAAACTTGACTCTGTTTGCTGCCTTATCTCGCGGGGAGCCGTCACCCCCGAGGCGGCGCAACTTCTGGGGCATTTAGCGCTCCTTCCAGTCCTCCTTCTCCGCCCCCTGCTCCTTCTTCTCGGGTGAGGCGTGGTCCTGAAACCAAAGACTTGAGACTGTCACTAGCTGGAGAATGAGGAGGGAGTGGTGGGGCAGTGCTGCCTGTGTTTGCAGAGCCTCTGCTGAGGCTGAGGCAGGACTGGACTGACTGGGCTCAGCCTCATGTTGGAGGCTTTCAGCAGAGACAGGAGCGGTTCACTTAAAAACAATAAATAGGTTTGTGCCACTTGAGTGGACAGCTTGTCTCGTCCGAAACTTTAAGCCCTGTGTTAATCCTGCACGCGAAACTGAATCTGAATAAGGCTCTTGTTATTCTTCTTCTTATTATTATTCTTCTGAGCTAAACACAACAATTAATGACGATGTTGTATATTGTTCATATGCAATATCTGTACATTTTTTGCTAATACTATTTTATTTAGTTTTACTAGATACTTATATTTTATTCTTATTTTATTTTACAGAATTTATTTTATTTCTATTTTATTTTATTTTTTATATGTATTATATTTATTTAGTTTTTATTTTATTTTATTGCATTTTTGCCTATATTTTATTTTTTATTTTATTCTACTAGATTTTTATCTATATTCTATTTTTATTTTATTCTACCAGATTTTTGCCTATATTTTATTTTTATTTTATTCTACTACAGATTTATATATATATTATTTTATTTTATTCTACTAGATTTTTACCTATATTTTATTTTTATTTTATTCTACTCGATTTTTATCTATATTCTATTTTTATTTTATTCTACCAGATTTTTGCCTATATTTTATTTTTATTTTATTCTACTACAGATTTATATATATATTATTTTATTTTATTCTACTAGATTTTTACCTATATTTTTATTTTACTACATTTTTATTCTTTTTTTGTTTTTATTTTATTTTACTGCATTTTTACCTATATTTTATTTTTATTTTATTCTACTAGATCTTTTCTTCTATTTTATTTTTATTTTATTGTACCACATTTTTACCAATATTTATTTAATTTTTATTTTACTAGATTTGTACTTATTTTTTATTTTTATTTAATTTACTTTACGCTACTTTTCCCTTATGGATGAATAAAGTCTGTCTGCGCCTAAAGGAATTATCTTCTGATTTCATTTCAAACTTTAAATCAAAGTATTCCCATGAATGGAAAAAAAAAAAAAAAAAAAAAGGAAACAGGAAAATCATCTGATAAGAGCTGAAAGGTGTGACTTTAGGAATGGACACGGACCACATTCCTGACTCTTTACAGACAGAGAAATAGAGAAAGCTCGGGTGTGTCTGCATGAATAGTTGGCATTCATGCGAGAAAGTTTGATTTGCATCTGCAGCGTTAAATTTAGTGACTTTTTGCACATGTGTAACAGGAATGAATGAACGAATATGAATAAACTCACGTAAGCATCATATCAGGTACAGATTGCCGTCTTTTTGTCTTTTAGTTTGGACTGTACTGTAGCACCAAACACACTAAACACTAAACACAACGTTTATTGAAGTATTGCATCGTTTTCTCATTACTCTTTATGTTCTCAACTTTCTCTGTGCAAGAACCCACTTTGTTGACCGTCATCTTTCTCTGTTTCTAACCCAGGGCTCAGGCCACTGATCTGGCTGTGCTGATTCCTCGCATGCAAAACAATGCAGACCGAGTGGAGAAGAACATCCTGCACTCAGAGCAGCTGCTGAAGCTGGTAAGAAGCCTGCAGGTGTAACGTCAAACCAATCCTGTTAATCACTTCCGTTTGACCAAAACCTTACAAACTCTCTTGTGCAGGACACGGAGCGAGAAAAGAAGAACGAGGCCCTGCTCCACCAGAGGGAGAATGCAGAAAACCTGGCGGAGGCCGAGGTCCTGCTGAAGGACCTGTTCATGGACGTGGACAGAGCCAAGAAGCTGCAGCACCCTCAGGCCAAAGAGATCGAGAAAGAGTGAGTTTTTGCTCTGAGGCGTCACGCGTGAATTAAAACACAAACACCAGCCAGCGCCTGAAACTCGATACGTCGCATACCATTCAGCTTTCCCACATTCCCCCTTGCGGCTTTCCTCTCACCTCTAAGAGAAACCTTTTGTTTTAATTATTTTTCAGCGTGAGGAATCTGCACGACCGCTGGGCTAGGGACTGCGCCACCTACAGGGAACTGTACGACCAAGTGCAAGACCTGGACCTGACACAAAAGATCGACTGGGGTCCCGTGCTGGACAAAAAGCTGGTTCGTTGATGCTTGGGTTTTAGTCGCTGACCGTCTTGATGCCTGGATCGCTCGGTTGCTTATTGCGTAATGTTGTGTTTTGCAGAAACAGTTAAAATCAGAGGCTTACGGCCCAAAGCTGTCGGATGTGGAGAAGCAGATCGCACAACACAGCATCCTGCACCAGGAGATCGAGGCCTACAGCGCCCAGCTGCGACCAGGCACCACCAGCTCACAGGTAGCAGCGCAAAGCAGCACATGTGTACAGTAATATAATGTCATGCAGGATGGTTTTGTTGACGTGTTCATTTTATTTGCTTGCAGGAGGAGTACGCTGCACTCAAAGAGAAATACGCTAAACTTTTCGTAGGTTTTTCGTTCTTTTCGTTCTTTGTGCACTCGTTTGATTTGTGCCGTTTTGGTTTGTTCTGGTCACGACGTAAATGTGGCGTGTGCTTCTTCTGCAGGAGAGCTCCGAGCGCAGGCGCGTCCAGCTGGCCTCTTTGCACGACTACATGCAGAGGTGCAGCAAAGAGCTGATCTACCTGTCAGGCCAGCAGGATAGGCTGCTGCAGAGAGACTGGAGCGACCGCATGGTCGATCCGCCGGGAGTCCGCATGGAGTACGAGGTGAGGGACCAGAGCTGCACGTGCCCTGATTTAAATTTTTGAGTTGAATGTTTGTTAAACTCATCTTTCCAACGTTTTTGTAAAGAAATTCAAAAGCGGCGCGCTGCTAGCTCATGAGCACGAGGTCAACAAGCTGCTCGACGAAGGAGAAGAGCTCATTGACAACAATCACCCCGGCCTGCCAACGATAAGGGTATGCATCAGTCAGAAACATGTCTATAATAACCCAGAGTCTGAATTTGGATTGAGCTGATCTGTTGTTTCCTTCAGGTTCACAAAGAAATGGTGCAGGGCGAGTGGCAAGCCTTCCTCAACTTGTGTCTGGCGCAGGAGATGCACCTGGACAACATCGACATCTACAAGAAGGTAGGAGGGCTTCACACTGCGGCCGGCTGAGATCACAAGACGTTTTTTTTTTTAAAGCGAGCTCATTAATAAGAAGTGACGTGTTGGTTGCAGTTCCAGCTGGACGCAGAGACCCTGGCAGAGTCGCTGAAGAGGCTCCGCTCGAACCTGGACCCGAGCGTTTTGTCCAACAAGAGCAACCATGACATCCTGCTCATCCTGGAGGTACAACACTGATCTCTGATGGGCTTGAGTTTGCATCCAGTTTAACAGCACCACAAGCTACAAACTCCTAAAACATCATCCAGTGGAATCACCACCTTCCTGCTGAACATTATGACAATCTCAAAGATCAGATTTAGTGCAGGGTCTGCTATAGTTTATTCACACTAGTGTACCTAATGTTTTGGCAAATGGCGAGTGGAAGTATAAGAAGAAGAAAACTGAAAAATACTAGAGAAATGTACTCTCACCTCAAAACTGTACGTACTTAAGTACAGTTTTCACCACAAGAAAAGTGCTGACGACTGAATATTCAAGAGTTCAATTTTTTTTAAATATTCTCTGTTGTAAAATATATTTTAAGTGATTATCTAATTAAATCTGCAACTCTGTTCAAGAAAAAACAAACAAAAAAAACAACAAACTTTATATTTACTATATTTAACCCTCCTGCATGCTCTCTATGTGTCCCAGAGACCCCAAAGTAGCACGAAGGTTAAAAGTTTATTTTCTTCTCTTTGGCGACACCTATGGCGATAAGTGGTAATTGCAGGTGTGCTCCATTGTCCGTCAGTTAAACATCAGCTCCACCTGCAGTCAACTTCTCCGGGCGGTGGATCGCAGATTTTGGCGCAAATATCCAAATTTGAGAGAATCACCCACTTCTCCTGCCTTATTCATAAGTAAACATTTGAATATTAGCCAAAAGCAAAGAAAGAAAGGAAAGCCGTTACATCAGAAGTGACCTGTTCAGTTGTTCACACTTAAATATTTAAATTCTCCAGCTCCTGTGTTGACTTATAGTGTTTGTTTAGAGTTTTTCAAGGTGAAGGTTTAGCTGGAAACAGAAACTGATATTTTACCTATCTTTACAATTTGAGCTTATTCCAGGTTTCATTTTGGAAATATGTGAATCCAGATACGCTCTTTTGCCAAAACATTAGGTACACTAGTGAAACAGATGCATTGTAATGTAACAGATCCAGAACTAATCCTTCTTTGTGGCTATTGTGATGTTCAGTTGATGTTGAAACAACGTCAGGAAGGTAGTAATTCAACTGGACGACCATTGTAGAGGGAGTGGTGATGGTAAACTGGATTGAATTAAAAGTGTTGGAAACAAAAGGGTTAGGGCAGAGAGCTAATGCATGACACTGGCTAGTTTAAGTAAAGATCTTCTTGGAGCAAACCTCCAGACGTCGTCAGTTTGCAGACTTAAGTTGATGCAGCAGCTTTGATAACGAGAGTCTACTTCAATAACCCCTCCAGGGAGATGAACCAGCAGTGAAGAGGAACGAGCAGCGCCTGGCGGCCCTCAGGGAGCTCAGCAACGAGGTCGTGCCTCTGGAGTTACGTCGAACCCAGCCCTCCAAACCCACCTCGGTGATCGCCCTGTGCGACTGGGCAGACAAAGAGGTAACAACGACGCCGTCCATGGTTCACGACCGACACCGCGTTTGACGAATTGTAGGAATTTAGGAACATTTTGTCTGTTTCAGGACTCTGTGACTCGAGGTGAGACGCTAATCCTTAAGTCCAACACTGACAACAAGAACTGGGAGCTCCAGAACAACAGCGGGAAGGTCAAAACCCTCCCTGGGGCTTGTTTCATGATCCCGCCTCCTGATGATGAGGCCCTGGAGACAGTCAAGAGGTTAGTAGTGCCAAACAAGCGAAGATTCCCGCTGCGATGGATTTTAAGTAAACATAAATGTGTGTGTGTGTGTGTTCAGCCTGGAAAAAGAGCTGACGGGCCAGAAGAACCATCGAGCTGAACTGAAAGCCTCCCTGAAGAGCCCCGTCACGGAGGTGGTTCGCCCTCAGAAGGCAGGTGAGAAGAAACGCTTTTTTTTTTCCAGATTATCAGACACCAAAAAAAACCATCTTGAATATTTGGGTCTTTTCTAGTTTTTCACTGCAACGTTCCTCTTTCCTCAGCTGCTGTTCAAAGTGCACCAGAGGACCCCAAAGCCTCAGAGCTCGTCAGTGAAATAGACAAGATCAACAGAGCTCTGGAGAAGAGCGAGAAGGAAATCCTGAGCAGACTGAGGGCGCCACTGGACAACCGCAACCCCACGCAAGACCTGGCGAACAGGCTGCAAGAGCATGAGGTGAACTTTTAATAAAATAACCACAAAATAATTCAAATTGGAGTATTATCTAAATGCTGTCCTCGCCCTCCAGAAATCTGCTCTGGCTGTGAGGAAGCTGGACTCGGAGAAGGTTGCCATTCAGAGGGAGATGGATCCTATTCTGGCCAAAAAGCCTCTTGGACCCAACGCCTCTATGCTGCCACCTAAAGTGAGCACAGCCAACAACAAGATCAACGAGCTCTACATGGTCCTCGATCTCTATAACAAGAAGTAAGAACACACGTCAAGCAAAACTATAACTTCTGTTCTTGAAATGAAGACTCATTTTCTGCTTGTCCTCTGGAGGGTCATGGGAGGGCTGGACCTTAAGGCCTAGGGCCAATTTAGACCAATCATAGATGAACCGAGCATGTCTTTGGACGGTGGGAGGAAGTAACCAGAGAGAACCCATGCAGACACAGGGAGAACATGCAAACTCCACACAGAAAGGCCTCAGCTGGCCGATGGATTAGAACCCAGAACCTTCTTGGTGTGAAGCATCAGTGCTAACCACCACACCACTGTGCGATCCCGGTAGATCTTTGCTGGAGCATAGTCAAACGTCAATCAGAGTGGGATGTTTTCAAGATATGCGAAGTGGTTCGGTCTCCTGTGGTCCACTTTTTTGTCTCTACCCGGCCAGTTTTGGGCAAATTTGTCCCTCCATATGTCCCTCCTGTGTTCTGCTGAAGGTTTCTATCTGCTAAAAGGGAGCTTGTCCTTGCCACCTTCAGGCTTGTTCTGGGTGTTTCAGGCCGGGTTTTGTAAAGCATCTTGAGAGGATTTGTATTGTTATTGACGCTAATTGACGTATTGACGTAAATTAAATAGAAAAATTGGGATTTAAATTGGATTGAGCATCAAATCTGCTGGAGATATGACAAAAGACGACGTTTCTTTTTCCAACTTCATTGACAACTTTGAATTCGTTCACTAGAAGAAGATGATCAAGATGGAGTCATGTTTCCAGCGTTGCCCGTCCACACTGATTCCAGCTTCGTTCATCTTTGGTTCCTTACTTTTGTAGTCTTTCAGACACGTTACTGGGAACATGAACAAGAAATGGATATTTGGAATTCCTTTAAGTTTGGCGCAAACGTTCATTTGGATTCAAGGCTGAATGAATAGGTTAGCTTGTGGCTCACTGTGACATCTCAGAAAACGTCTGTAGACACGACAAATCAAAAAATACAATACAAATGTTTTGTCGAATAAAATCATTTATATCAAAAAAGTCAATGGTCAACTTATCTGTCATGTTAGAATCTTAAAATCCTTCTTCACTTCATATATTCAATGAATCTGGACAGGAATACATGTAAACCGCAACTCGACCGTTTAGCCGAGTCAAACGATCACTTGATTCTAGTTAAAGATGTACTTTGTGATTTAACTCCTATGTTTCTGTCCTTTCCCCAGAGCGAATGCCTCCATGTTCCTAGAGAAGCAGATTCAGAAGGTAGAAGGCATCGTCTCCGGGTTTGAGGACCAGCTGGCTAAAGATGGCGCCATTCTCGATCAACCTCACGCTCTTCCGAATCGCAACCAGAGTCTGCAGGTGTCGTATTAATAAAAACAATAAAACTAGATGAGAACATGACACATCGGAATAGTTTTTTGATTCCTGTTCTTGCTTTTTTTTTTCAGTTAATGCGAAAGGATGTCGCTTTAAAGAAAGAGGAGCTGAATAAATTAGGCAGAGACTTGGACATGACGGAGCAAGCGTGCAGATCCCTGCAGAAAAGCTGCAATGAATACTGCCCCGACATCCGGCGGCAGGAGAACGAGGTGAAAAACCTGAAGAACCGTTACACAAATGTTGACAATCAGCTCCAGGAGAGGTGAGGGAAAATAAAATAATAACACATAAAGACGTTACTGTAAATAATGAACCTCTTTTGTTTTTGTTTTTTTTAACTCATGCTTATGTCTATACATTTTTGCTTCAGGGTTGGTCTCATAAAGCAGGCAACCAATAAAAATCAGGATTTCCAGAATGCTGTTCAGTCGGTGGATTTCTTCTTGGTCAATTTGCCGAATAACTCGATCAAACCTACCGATAACGTGGAGCAGATTACAGCCAAGCAGAATTCTCAGAAGGTGGATAGAAGCGTTTCCTCATCTACAACTTCAGGCCAATTCAAGTCTGATGAAATACAGTTTTTGTAATGACTATTTGTCCCTTGTTTAGAAAGTGGTGGAGGACATCAACAAGAAGTCGGGCGATTTGACCAGAGTCAAGGATCTTTCCCGGGACCTGCAGGGTCTCTTAAATGTGAGTGTAGACTATATATCTTCACTAGAGATGTCCAGATCAAGCTGTGTTTTCCCTTCTGATAAGATACCGATCTCTTAATATTGAATATTGGACAATCCGAGTCATTCAATAGTCTCTACTAGATTCAGTCCAATAAATATTTCTGTCAAAGTTAATGTAGTTTGGAGAGGGTACCTCGTCCCTTGGCTCCAGAAAACCTGTGTTCTCTAATCCAGAAATGTTCTGGTCATCCAACGTTATAAACTCTCTCCTTTACTTGAGCGCACTGTTTTGTGATTTTCTTGGTTGGCAAATCAAGTAGGTAGTATTGAATGATGATCAACTACCACCGTCTTGCCAAACATCCACATTGCGCAATTTTCAAATTGCTGTCTGAGTGACTTAATTTTCCAGAGTGAAACACGGCGGACATGTTTAGTCATGTAACTTTGATTCTTCTTGGATGTTTGGCAGCTTTGGAGCTTGCCAACCGCCATTAAAATAGAAGAAGACATTTTAAGCAAATACTAATAAAACAGCTGACTCTGCTGAAGCCCTATATCGTCTCGACTGATACAGATCTCTTGATACCGATCAGGACATGCCTAACTGCAACATATGTAAAATGCTCTTTACAAGAATTGAATCCCTAAACATGTTTAATTACATTTCCTTTCAGGAGTATGAGATTAAGTCAAACACTTACCGCAGCACTCTGACTGACAACGACGTCGATGAAGACGACAATGATGACGACGATGAACCAGTTACGAAGAAACGTCAAACTTCAACTCTGGCTCAGGGTGTACAGAGAAAGGTATGGTTTTAGAAAAGAGCACTAAGAACTATTATTTATTTACTTAAAAAAAGAAAAAGGTGTAATGTGTTGTTCTTCTTCTGCAGGAGAAAAATCTGCTGAACCTTTTCGCTGAAGTGTCTGCAGAGAACAACCAGCTACTGAATCAGTTGGGGACGGCGAAGAACATTGTGGCTAGGGTATGATATTATATGATTTTAACACATTATACTTAATCATCTCTTACCTGTACCTTCTCTGAACGTCTTGTTGTTTCTCTGTTTGTGTGCAGAATGAGGATCAAGTCAGTCAGGTTGTTGTCAGCCAGCAACTGCAACAACAGAGTCAGAAGAAGGACCTGCAGGAAACCGATAGTCTGAAAAGGAATTTAAGTGAGGAGGCTGCCAGGCGCTTACATGCTGAAAGAGACCTGGAAACCTACCGAAAGAGGTTTGTGTCTCTGAAGAACAGGAGAGGAGTGGAGAGATTGGAGGAGAAGGAGGTGGTGCAGTATTACCGTGACCCCAAATTGGAAGTGGAGCTACAGTCTCTGAGAAATCGTATCCAGGATGAAGGACTGAAAAGATCAAGAACCCAGTCAGAGATAGAAATGCTGAATGAGAAGATTATCAAGCTGGAATTAGAGCTGACAAAAATCGAGCCGAAACTAGTGACCAAGATATTCACCGAGTACGAGAGAGACCCTCAGCTCGACAAAGAGGCAGCTAGGATAAGAGATGAGCTGCAGAAGATTCGGCTGGAGCTCGAAACAAGAGACAGCGAGGCGGTTCACGTGAAAACCGAGCTCACTGTCCTGGCTCAACAGAAACCAAAAATCCGGGAGAAGGTTGTTAAGAAGGAAGTGGTGAGGCTCGAGAAAGACCCAGAGATGCTGAAAGCTGTTCTCATGCTGCAAAATGATATCGCGGAAGAGGAATACCAGTTCAAATCCCTCAACGATGACGTTTTTAGCATGAGGAGCCAGATTAACACTCTAGAGAGGGTCATCCCCACCATCCAACCCAAGATCGTCACCAAGGTGGTGAAGCAAGTTCAGCAAGACCCAGACCAAGTGGAAGAGTCAAGGAAGTTACGCATGGCCTTGGAAGAAGAGAAGGATGAGAATGTTATCCTGATGAAGGACCTGACCACCTTGCAGCTTCGTTACGATGAAGTGAACAAGCTCCGCCCGAAGGTGGAGGTCAAGGAGGTCATCAACGAGATTTACAGAGTCGATCCTGAGACGGAAGTTGAACTGGTTCGACTAAGAAAAGAGCTTCAGGATTTAAGCAGGAGCCGTACTGACACGGAGAAAGAAATTGACTCTCTGGTATCGACCTTGACCACCCTGCGGAGTCAGAAGCCCAAAGTGGAGTACAAGGAGGTGACCCAGGAGGTGATCAAAGAGGAGAAGAGCCCCGAGGTCATCAGGGAATTACAAAGGCTGAACAACCAAGTCACCCGTTTGCAAGTCAACTATGAAACCACCCTAGAGCTGCTGACCCGACTACGTAACGAAAGAGACGAGCTGAAAGCTCAAAAATCCAGGGTGGAGACGAAGCTAGTGAATAAAGAGGTAATCAAATACGAGAATGATCCTCTGCTGGAGAAGGAGGCCGACAGACTTCGAAGAAACCTGAGAGACGAAATACAGCAACGCCGTAGTATGGAGGAAATCCTCTTTGACCTCCAGAACCAATACATTGTCCTCGAGAGGCAGAAGCCGGAGGAGAAAGTCGTCATGCAGGAGGTGGTTCGTCTCCAGAAGGATCCCAAGCAGATGCTGGAGCACGAAAAACTAAACAGGACTCTGGACGATGAGATGAAAGCACGCAGAAAGCTGGATTCAGAGGTCAGGCAACTCAGAGCTTTGATTCAAGAAAAAGAGAATACCCTGGCTCAGATGGATGATCGCCAGAAGAAGATCCAGGTCGAGTCGGAGCTCAGGCAGATTAAATTACGCATCCTCGAGCTGGAGAACTCTCCGCCACCAGTTGAGGAAAAAATCATAATTGAGGAGGTGCTGAAAGTGGAGAAGGACCCGAAGCTGGAAAAACTCACTGATGATTTACGCATTGACTTGGAGAATGAGAGCACCAACATCACTCGTCTGGACAGAGAGATTCGCAACCTGAGGCTCAAGTTGGAACTTTTGAAAAAGGAAAAGTCCATCGAGAAGGTGGTTTACAGAGAAGTCGTCCGTGTAGAGAAAGACCCAGCAGTGGAGGCTGAGAGGGAACATCTCAGAGAGCTCGTAGCAAAGGAGAGAAACCTCAGACGGGACCAAGAAGATAACTTGCAGAACATCCACATCAAAATAACCCACTTGCAGACATCCAAATCTGTGACCTGTCAGGAGGAGACTTCGCTTATGTCCAACAGAGATACTCTGCAAAAGGAGAAGGAGGATCTTCTCAGACAGCTCAAAGCACTCGAGTCTCAAAGGCAGACCATCAGCTTAAGCTTCCAGCAACAGTCCAAGCTGTTTAGCGAGAGGAACCAGATGGCACGGCAGAGGAGTCTCAAGACGTCCGGTGAACTGCAGCGGCTGGAGAAGCAGATCCTGAAGGAGAAGGACAAGATACACCAGAAGGAAACCCTCATCGCTGAGCTGCTCAACAGCATCAAGAAGGAAGAGCATTCTGAAACTCAAACCAGAGAGACAAATCTGTCTACTAAGATCACCATCCTGGATCCTGAGACAGGAAAAGACTTGTCTCCCTATGACGCCTACTTGGCCGGACTAATTGATCGAAAACAATACATCAAACTGTCGGAGCTCGAGTGCGACTGGGAGGAAATCACTTCGACTGGTCCCGATGGGGACACGACGATTTTGCAGGATCGCAAGAGTGGGAAGCAGTACTCCGTGAAGGATGCACTGAGGGATGGACGCTTGACTGAGTATGACGTGCTCCGCTACAAGGAAGGAAGACTGACCATCTCTGAGTTTGCCCTGCTTGTTGCAGGTGAAGTAAAAAAACCATACCTTCCTCCAGTCTCCCCCCCAAGATCCCCTGCCAAAACCAGCCAAGCCCCTCTGAACTCCATGCCTTCACCCCTGAGGTCCTCCTACACCAGCCTGAACTCTCACCTCAGTGGCAGCTTAAACAGCCTCAATTCTACTGCCGGTGACGAGTACTTCCCAATCTCGGGGATTTTCGACACCACCACTGAGAGCCGCATGTCTGTGAGAAGTGCCCTCACCCGCAAACTCATCGACGTCGACACAGCCCTGCTGCTGCTCGAGGCCCAAGCTGCCTCCGGTGGAATCGTTGATCTCGGGAAAAAGGACAAGCTCTCGGTCCACAAGGCGGCCGAACGAGGTCTGATCGACACAGCCCACATGCACAAGCTCCTGAATGCCCAGAAGGCTTTCACCGGAGTCGAGGACCCTGTAACCAAAGCTCGTCTTGCAGTCGGACAGGCGGCACAGAAAGGTTATATTTCCCCTGAAAACGCCAAGAGGTACATGGAGGCACAGTACCTCACTGGCGGGTTGGTGGATCCGACCAAAGCAGGCCGCCTCACCATTCAAGAAGCTGTCGCCACCAAGCTGATTGACAGCACAGCAGCGAAAGAGCTGCAAGACGAGACTTGCTACATGAAGGAACTGGTGGACCCCATCACTAAAGAGAAGCTGACATACAAACAGGCGATGGATCGGTGTAGGAAAGACTTCAGCACTGGGCTCTTGTTGCTTCCTGTCGCCTCCACTGATGGAAATGCTCCTTCATACTCAAAGTATCGGTTCAGTTCCTCTCACAGCAGTCTAGATTCAATCTGAGATGTAAGGCAGATTTCTTTGCTACGGCTATTGGTGCTAAAGGGTGTGTTTAACACTAATTTGTGAAATCAGTATGTTTATATGCATTCCTTTTGAAAAGTCTGGAAATACTGTAATTTTTGGTGGAGCTGTACATGTGAATCATCTTGTTTTTCAGTACTATTTCAGGGTACTCTGTGTTGTTTTTGTTGGTGCCATGTTCATAACCGCTTATTAAACTCCACAAGATATACACACTTATCTGTTTTGTCATTTAAAATATTAATCATAAGAACGACTAAAATATCTCAGCAATTTTCAGAGGAATCGCCGTAAAACTCGTAACTTTGGTGACTTTGGTGATTCTATGACTTTTCCTCTAGCACCACCATCAGGTTGACATTTGTGGTTTTGAGCAAAAACTTGTGTCTTCTGCTAATAAGCAAACGTTAGCTGAGCCAAGCCTTTAGCTCAATGGATTAACGGAGCTGCTAGCTTGATTTTTTTTTGTCCTGTTGCTAAAGATAATGTTACAGCGTTGGGTTTATGACGCATTTCCAGAAAACGACTTGCTTCCAGTTCCTCGTTTACTGTAACTATGACATGTCTCTAGTACTAAACTAGCTTTAGCTTTTAAAGAAGCTTTTAAACCCTGGTGAGTCATATGCTTGGAAATGATGGATTAAGGATACAGATTAAATGTGACTCATGTACAACCATGTGTCGTGTCAAGGTTAATAAGGTCAACCTCTGCGGGAATGTGCAGACAACTAAAACATTAGGACTTTAAGATCCACTTATATTTGTGTATTACGTTTTTTTTGTTTTAAATTAGCAAATGAGCGACGTCGAAATTGATTTGGTGCTCCTGCGTCACGTAAACGAACGTAAACAAAACTCAAAGCTCTCTGGAAAAGGTTCATATGTTCTCCTTCTTGTTCCGACATGACCCCACATTTAACAGTAAATGGTGTAGATGTGGGAATATGTGGCCTCTGCGCTGTGCACGTCTGCCTGCCAGATTACCCGATGACTGAAAGGACTTTGTGGGATTACTGCACATGAGCCTGTCTGGAGGCCAAAGTGGCTCCACTCTGTGTCCAGAGGAAGGTTGAAGGATGTTTTCTTCCTGGTTAGGTCACTTAAAACAGTTGGTTAACATGATTCTGTGATGACAAAACCCAGCTTGTGGTGTTTACTGTTCATTTTCAGAGCTTGCAACCTAACAGCGCTGTAATGACTGTCTTCCCAATAAAAAGCCGTCTGAATAACCCAAAATATGGCAGCATGTCCGGCTACAGTACGTTGACGCACAAATGGTTCACTCTAATAATAATAATAACTGGCAGCTCTTCTTTGTTTTCCTCCATTACTGTTTTTTTAATACCAGACTGCAGAGCTGACGGTTTAAGCCTCGACAATTAGCATGTGCACATTTATCTCTCTGGATCTATTCATGAATGAAGCCCCCTGTGCGTCTGCTCTGCAATCATGCCAACACCGTATCGAGTCATGTCTAATCAGAGAGCCCTCTCCTGTCCTTTGCCTGCAAAATCAATGCAGCCATGACGTATCTGAGCGATTAAAATCAACTGTGAGGTACAGGAAATACGTAAAAAAATGTTTATAGACCTTTGACATCAGTGTTCATGGTGTTCAAGGCCTCGTTCTGTTTGCCTTCCTCTTCCTCTTCCTCTGCCAGAAGGAAGAAACTCTAGTTGAACTTCACCGACGGCCGATTGTGCAGAGATGCCAGCTGGCTGCATCAGCCAGGAACCAATAACGCTGCAAGCTATCGTCATTCTGCTGATTTCTGTCTCGTAGATGCAAAATGTGAGACTGAGATTTATTTATTTATTTATTTTTTTAAATCACATCAGAGTCGATCTCCTGGTTAAAATAATAATAATAATAATAATTGTTGTGTGCTTTGTCTGAATATCACAGAGAGGTTATGATTTGATGTCAACACTGTTATCCTACTCTGACATTGGATGTTTGGTTTCTATACTTCGTTTGTAAAAATACAATGATGCACAGATTTTGCGCTACTACCGTATAGTATTGTAAGTTTTCTCGTATCGTATCGTGTTGCATCGTGTTGAATCGTATCGTATCATAACGTAACTTAATGTATCGTATCGTAACATATCGTAACATATCGTAACATATCAATTCGTATCGCATCGTGTCATGTCGTGTCATGTCTATCATATTGTATCATGAACAAAGTAAGTCCACTCTATGAAAAATACTGATCTACAATGACAACTCTTTCTGTACCTTTAATTTCGAATGCCCCAAAATATTCGTATCTAACGAATTGTTTTGTATTGCATCACACCGCATCGCAAGTTCAGGTTTTTGAGAATTAAATCAGCTTTATAAAAAATACCAATGTAAAATGATTGTTTCTGCACCTTTAATTTCTATTGCATCAAATGGTTTCTCTGTTATATCGTGTTGAATCATATTGAATCGTAACGTAACAATTCGTATCGCGTCGTATCGTACCGCATCACATTGTGAGATCAGGGTACTTAAATCCACTCCATGAAACATACCCATCTAGAATGACTCCTTCTGCACCTTTAATTTCAAACGCACAAAAAGAGTCGTATCTATCGCGTCGTGAGTTCCAGGTTATTATAATTAGATAAGCTTTATGAAAAATACTGACCTAAAATGATGACTGTTTCTGCATCTTCATTTCTCTATCATAAACTCAGGGTTGCCAGAATTAAATCAGCTCTGTGAAAAACACCAACCTATAATGGTTTCTCTTTCTGCACCTTTAATCTCTAATGCATAAAATAGTTTCTCCTCAGACTGTTGCGTTTTGTGTTGGAGGACCAACGGGTACTATTGTGGCATAACTGTTCGGTGTGGGTTCAGGGTCATTTCACGAGGTGAGCACTAAGTGCAAAGTTTGTCCTTCAGGGGAGCTGGAGCTGCTCGCCCTGGCCCGTTAGTGGATTAGACATGAGTCGGTGACTGTGTCATGGATTAAAAGCTCCATTCAAGAGCATGTGGCCTCCCACTGGTTGACCAAATGACGACGACGGAAGGCTCTGCGTAAAAAATTCTTATAACCGTGTACTACGTATGTTTCATATTATGGCAAAAACTTTTTTTTTGAAGCATTAACTTCCCATCTTAAGAAACAGTATAAAACATTTTATTGAAATTGCGACAAACACACACACACACACAAAAAAAAACATTACAGTGGCTTCCCAAACTGAAACAGCTGACCCAGCTAACCAGGATCTGCATGCTGGTTAGGGTTAGTAAGATCGTGGGACCTGCAGGCAAACTGATGAGTGGATCCTCTTCTAAATCCCCCGATGTTTACATTAGCTAATGCCCCCTAATAGAGCAGGAGGAGCAGGAGGAGCTGTTACTGAGCGGCTAAAGCCTGGTCACTGACGTCAGTCCATAGTTGTGGGAAGCCCAGAAAGGTGTTAAGCAGGAGACAGCTTACTGTACAACCACAAATCCAAATGTCTACCACAAGCAACATGTAACTACCTGACTACATCTACATCACAGACAGCGTGGCGCAATCTTGGTTTATTATACAACACCGATCGATTTGTTTCCTTTCAGAGACGACCCGTGCCGGCGTCTAATCTCATCAGCATGTCATACATCAACGTGTTCATCAGTCTTTGTCAGAGGCAGAGTCAAGGGATGCTGAGGGAAGCGGATTGCTTCACTGTTGCGCCGCATGTACGCGTGCCCGCTGATGGGGTACCACATCTCGGTGAAGGTCAGGTTGGCCACGGTGATGGCGCAGCGCCCCAGCACCTTGAAGCCCGACTTGCGGTAGAAGGGGATGAGGAAGTCCTCGCACATCAGCACGGCCCGGCGCACGTTTGGCAGGCAGCGGAGGTACTGCAGGTAGCGCCACATCAGGAGGGGCCCTTTGCCCTGCTGCCTGAAGGTGCGATGGACAGCCAGGATGTGGATGTGGACGGTGGAGCCGCAGGGCTTGTGGAGAGTCAGGGCGTCCTGGCGGGGACGGGGGGTTAGAAACCAGAATTACAATCATGCGTTGAGTTTTAATGGTGATTTGGGAAAGGTGGAGCTGCGCCGGGTGTCTTACTGTGGTGAGTCTGTCCTGGTCCCACAGGGAGCCGATGATAAAAGCCACCAGCCGGCCCTCCTCAAACCAGCCCATGGACAGCTCTGGACACAGTGTGAGGAAGTGACGCACCTCGTCCAGGTGGAGGGGACACTCACCTGACACCGAGATAAACGCTAAGAGAGAGAGAGAGAGAGAGAGAGAGAGAGAGAGAGAGAGAGAGAGATTGGCCCGTGCGCAATAATCGTTTGGCACCACTTTTACGCACGCACTTAAGGCGACTCAAATATCTGAAAAACGTAACACTGATTATTGAGAATACACATTTAAAAGGTAAATTAAAGGAAAGTGGTTAAATTAAACAGAAAAGAGTCGATGTACTGATGCTAAGAATAGTTTTATTCAAATAATGTAACGCTCATTTTCAGTCAGATGTGATGTCTGAAGAAGAAGACGGCTCTCTTACCCTCTCTCTCGATTTCAAACACGCTTATGGCATCTTGGGTGTTGAGCGGCCGGACTTCGCTGGCGGGGAGCGTGTGTCTCCGCTGGATGCCAGGCGAAACTGAAGGTGACGGCTGCATTGGTTTGATGAAAGGCTGCGCGCCCACAACGGACATCATACGACTGTGCGCCTTTCTCCAGCTGCAAAACTTCCTCCTCTCTGCTCGTCTTCCTCCTCCTCTTCCTCTTCCTCTCTCCCGCTCAGCAGGATCACCTCTGCCGAGGACCTGCGGAGAGAACAGGACGTGTTCGCGTCCGTATTTATAGGAGAAGCTCCGCCGGCTGTGATTCACCGGCTGATTTGCATTTGAATATTCGATGTCAGGGAACGAGCGGAGGTCAAACGAGTGTGTTGCGGAACCCTGCAATTAACCGAGCCCATTACTGGCTTCCATTCGCTCTTTGTCCGTAAACGCAGCAGACTGATTCGGGTTTACGCACACGCCGATCAGGAGAAGCGCAGCTGCAGGTGACAAAAGTTTTGGTTCTGAGCCTTTAAACGTCTCGCTAGTGACTGATCAGTGTAGTGTACGTGGAATAAGCGCCAATCATCTGTGTTCTAACTCTTTCCAGTAAAAATAACAATACCTCTGCGTCTTTTCTCTGTTTCCAAACAAAGTTCCACTTACCGGATGGTGTCGAGGTGTTTCGTCAGGGAAGGTTTGTGGACTGACTGCTTGACCAGCTCATCCGCCTCTGCTTCATTATGGACTGATTATTACTATGAGTCACATGATGAAGGATTACAGAAGTTGTTTCCACAACTCGGCGCATTAGATCCGTTATCTCCTCCTCTGACAGAGCGCAACACGTTCAGGAGAAAGTGTTTGGTCACATTTATTAGAAATGTTTCGGCTCTTTGCTCAGTTTGGTGAACTTTCTCATCTCCTCGGTTGCTGTGGCAACGCCGCAGATCACGTGAAGCCATAAAATTAGAAATCGATTTTTTTTTTGTTAGACATCCTCATTATCAACACATGGTTTATGATTGGCCCCCCAAAAATAAAAAAAAATAATGAGTTACTCAATTAATGATTAATATGACAGGGGAAACACTAAAACAATAATATACAAACTACACATTAATTGTGTGTCCTTGTTTGTAGAGTATGGGGGACCAAAACTGCCAAAAATATACATATATTATTTGAATAAGAGATTAATTAATTGCAAAAATATTAAGTAAATGTATATATATATATAAGATTTATTGACATATATATATTTGACTTGTTTTTTTGTTGAAATGCAATCTAGTAAATATTGTGTATATGGATTTTTTTTGTTCTTGTTTTTCTATTTTTTTTTTGTTTTGTTTATTTTTGTTTCTTGGTGTTATATTTTATGTATAGTGTTGAGTGCCTGCACATTGCTGCTACAACTGTGAAATTTCCCAGCTTGGGATTAAAAAAGCATTTATCTACTTATCTATGATAAAATTTTTGCTTTATAATGGCGTCACTTCTGAATGACTAAATTCACCAATAATCACCTTAAAAATAAATATAGGTAGGCATTATAACTTATTATTTATTTATTATTATTAAATTATTAATGTTTTGATTTGCTTTCATATTTATTTCCCATTTTACTGTTTCATACTTTTTTCAGAAGTATAAAGTAAAAAAATGTATCACAGAAAATATTAAATAGATTTTTGGACAAACAGTCACATATTTAAAAAAAAATACTGTGCTAGTTTAAGTGGTTTCATCTGACAGTTACACAAATGCGTGCTGAATATTTTTTTTTTTTTTTAATTTTCTATGTATTTTCTTGAACTTTGCAAAAATCTTATCTGATATTTGAATTAAGTCACCAGGAGAATTCATCCTGAGGTTGAACTGCTAAAAACAAATATCTATAAGTTGAGTCTGATATATTGTCTTTATACATACAATATCTAACATTAATATTCTAAGTAAACAGATGCCAAATAAAAGTGTGCATGATATTTCATGGTGTAGTGGAACAAGAGGCTCAAGCTTGTACTCGAGTAAAGACACCCACTGGGCTCCATAGACTTTAATGCATTTTATACTCCTAGTGACTCATAAACTGTACATGTCATGACAATGAGCATAAGTACAGTGATTCAATGTGCAATACTGGGCATTTTGTAATATGAATGGAGTCTGTATTGCATACAATAGCAGAGATATAAATACAGTTGCTGTCTATTGGATCGTTTTTAAATCTCAATAACTCAAAAAGTACAAAAGTTATCAATAAGAAAAGTCATAGCACCCATCTACAAAGAATCCCACACGGTTTACACATCAATCATCATGGCGACATGAAAGCTGGAGGAAGACAGTCAGGTTCCCACTAATATTTCATTACATATGCAAAATGTGTTTTTGTTTTTTAACTTCTTTTTTTTTTATGAAAATACCTTCATGGAATTACGCATGGTTCAGTATATGAACAATAAATGTGGCGTAAATGTGTTTCGAGTGAGCGAGGAAAAGGCACAGAAGAAGAAGGAGAAGTAAGCGAGAGAAGATTAGTGCGTCTGCACACGAGATAGTTACAAGTCGACACTGACCTACTGTCAAACATTTGAGAAACCGATAGCGGTGGAAAAAGAGCCGAGGCAACGAGGCAGCGCACAGTCACGTTTCTATATTCATATGCAAGCAGACGATCCTGGAACAGGACCCAGAAGATGCTATTCAGTTACAGGTCAACTAAAATATCTAAGACATACAGAATCTTGTAGATTGATGAAAAAAAAAACAAAGTCAGAAGCAATGTATTATTATTATTATTATCACGATCTATTCCTTTCAAATATTGCAATAGTGCTGCTGATTTGGAAGCATTTAAACAGCTAAATACTGGTCCAGCAGAAGATAATTATCACCCAGACACAAAGGGCTTCTGATTGTTTTTTTATTTTATTTAACTAACATGTGCAGGGACTCAGCTGTGTTGCTGAGGCTAAGGCAGCGTCGTGCTTCTTACGCACTTCAACGGTGCCGTCAAGGAAGCACTGGGGGTCAATCTGCTGGTGTCTGTTAAGGGTTGAGGGGTGAAAAGAAAGCTCAGGAAGATGGTGCCTCCTGCTGAGATCATGCTGCGTTGGAGTTTAGTGCCGAGGTGGAGCAGGAAGAAGGTCACGGCTCGAGCCGTCTGTTGGGGCTGAGGGATTTCCAGGTTGGAAAGTGAAGGTTAAGGCTTTTCGTCGTCTACTCTGGCTGAGGCGCGGGTGTCTCGTTGGCGTTGTTGTCGGTGATCTTGTTCTCCAGCTCATCGTCAGACAGGAGGTCCAGCGACGACGTTCCCTCTACTGGTAACGCACGTCTGCCTGAGCGACTGGAGGAGAAGCTGATGGGACCGCCACGCCTGCAGGACGGAGAGCAGTGAGGAGGGGGTTAATGAGAGGGTATTAACATATGGAAACACATGTCCAGCAGCGTGACTAAAAATATGATGATGATAACTGAGCATTTAAAAATAATGAGAAACTCTGGTGTGAAACATTATTATGTCTTCATTTTAAGAAACCAAGTCTTTATTTTGAGACAAACTAAGTCAGAGTGTTGAGATACTTTTAGATATTTAGTTGTTATTTTGAGATAGTTGGAGATTCTAAGTCATTATTTGAAAAACCAAGTATTTATTCTGAGATATATCGACATACCAAGCCAGAATTTAAGATTATTTTAGGTATTTACTTAATATTTTGAAATAGTTGGAGATTCTAAGTCGTTAATTTGAGATTTTAAGTTATTATTATTACTTTGACATAGTCATTATTTGAAAAACCAAGTATTTATTCTGAGATTTATTGACATACTTTGTCAGAATTTCAAGATATTTTTAGATATTTATTCATTATTTTGAGATTTTGAGTCGTTATTTCGAGAATCGAAGTCATTATTTGAAAAAACAAGTACAGAATTTAGTCTGACATATATTGATATACTAAGTCAGAATTTTGAGATTTTCTATATGTTTATTTATTATTTTGAGATTCTAAGTCATTATTTGAAAAACCAAGTATTTTATTCTGAGATATATTGAAATACGAAGTTATAATTTCAAGATATTTTTAGATATTTATTTATTATTTTGAGATAATTGGAGATACTAAATCATTTTCTTAAGATTCTAACTCATTATTTGAAAAACCAAGTATTTATACTGAGATATACTGACACATTAAGTCAGAATTTTAAGATATTTTTAGATATTTATTCATTATGTCGTCATTATCTCTAGATTCTAAGTCATTATGTTGAGATTCTGAATCATTATTTCAAGATGATTTATTAAAGATGTCAAGATGTCTGTTGCTGACTTTTCCCTCTTATGAAGATTAAACTGAGTGACTCCACTAAGTGGACATAGCTTTCTTAAAACAATAATCATCTTAAATGTCATAAACTAAAATGTGTAACGTGTAATTGTGTGACAGTGGAAGCTTTAGCCCTCTGCTCTGTACCTGAGGCGGTTCTTGAGTGTGTGGACCTCCCGGCTCAGGCCCTCGCTGGCCTCGGTGGCGTCGTCCAGCTCTCTCTGCAGTTTCCTGCGGGAGGCGTTGGCCCTCGTCGCCTCCTCCTCGGCCTCCTCCAGCTGACGCTTCAGCTGCTTCATACGAGAGTTGGCCTTTTCCACCTTCACACGCGCAGGAATGAAAGCAGTTGTTAGACTGGTTAGCAACAACAACGTGGTTGGTTTGAGGATGCCTTCTGAATTTACGGACGTACCTGTTCTTTGAACTGGTCGGCATGGCGACGCTCGTCCTCCACCTGCATGCAGATTTCTTTGAGCTTCTTCTCGGTCCTTCTAACGACCTTATTGGCCGCCGCTCGCTCCCTTCAGTGGAGAAAAAGGCAAAGGTTATAAGCGTCTCACAGTATGAACCGATCCATTAGTGGGGAGCAGCTCGTACTTGGCCTCCTGCTCCAGCTGCTCCTCCAGCTGTGCTATCTTGGCCTCCAGGGCGGTGATGGAGGCCTTGAACCTGCTCTTCACGGAGCCCTCCAGCTCACCCAGCTTGGCCCTGAGCTCCTTGTTCTGACGCTCCAGCTGCTGCCGAGCGTTTTCGCTCTTCTGGCCTGTGCTGCGCTCCGCACTCAACTCTGTGGTCAGGGTGTCCACCTAAAAGAGACGGACGGACGCTGCGTCACTGCAATTTTTCAATAAAAGTAACTGCTATTCTTAATTTGGCCACTAGGGGTCGTGCTGTTTTACTAAGAGCTGCTGACATAACAGAACTGAACAGTAGATGGCAGCAACGAGCAGACATTTCACTTTTTTGTTTTACATAAAATGTTTTGTAAAAGAATAGAAACACATTTTTTGCTCTAAAACATTAGTAAACTCTGTTTTCTTTATCGCAAAGACAAAAAACAGCCATGTGGAGAGAAAAAGAGGCAGAACACCTTGTAGTAGACTGTTAAAAACTGCACTTTACAAGCTTTCAGTCCAAAATCCACAAATAATCTCATTATCAGACTATTATTTCCACCGATCAAGAAGAAAAACTAAACTATTCGCCAACGTCAACATCTCTAGTTACCCATTAAGTCATTTATTGTTGTTTAAAAGTTTAAAATCAACTGTGCAGAGCCGGCGCCCCCGAACTAAAATGAGTTTGACGCCCCTGCCGTGTAAGGAATCAGCGCCACCCCCGACATAACGCCCCACCTGCATGGTTGTCTTCCTGAAGCGGTCGTTGAGCAGCTCCATGTTGCCCTGCTCCTCCTCCAGCTCCTCCTCCAGCTGGGCGATACGAGCCTCCAGCCTCCTCTTCTCATCCATCAGAGCAGACCTGACGCAAAGAAAAATGTCAAAAGATACATAAATAAAGTTGGTGCAGGTCGTTGAAGCCAATGGCGTCAACGGTTCTTGGGTTAATATCTGGATAATGTCACTTGCTGTCAAGTCTACGCTATTGTTTTAATTCAATTTAGTTTTATTTATATAGCGTCAATAACAATTGTGCCCCAGCAGCCTAGGCCTATAGCAGCATAACTTGTAATCTTGTAGAAATAACTGGACGCTTATCTTGGTTATACTCATTATATATTAGCCTTTGATTGTAGTTTTTGTTCCCCTTTCAATCATAATTTCCACCTTTTTCTTTTTAGATCCAACAATTGTTACTGCTACTGTCATTGCTACGACTTTTACTGTCATCCAGGTCATAGTATGTCCAGAAAAACACTGAAACAAGAGCAACAAGACATAAAGATGTTTCATCCAAGTAGCATCCCAAGGCCCATGGTCCCAAGTTTGCTTCCCGGCAAAGAGATGCGTCTTCTGACAGACACTTTAAGGTCAACAGGCGAGGTTCACTCACTTTCCAGAGGTGCTGTTGGAGATTTCATCCTGCAGCTCATCCCGTTCCTGCTCTGCGTGACGTCGAGCTCTTTCAGATGCTGCCAGATCCTGAAGAGAGGAAAACGTTTTATCAGAGCGTCCCGTCGTTAAGCTATGAAACACACCAGACCCGAGTCCTGACCTCGTGCAGCTGAACGATCTCGGCCTCCAGACTCTTGAGCTTCTTCTCGTTTTCCTTGGACAGGGCGAAGATGTCATCTCTGGAAGCCCGGGCGTCTTCCAGCTCCCTCTGGTAGTCCTTCATCTGGGCCTGAAGCGAACGGTGTGACGTTAAGGATGGAGAACACCGTGTGAAGCTTTAAACGATACGAACTTTTCTTGTCTGTACCTGCAGCTTGCGCAGCTGTTTGATGGCTTCGTCTCGGGCCTTGTTGGCTCCTTCTATGTGTCCCTCGATGTCCTTCAAGTCCATCTCCAGCTTCTTCTTCGCAGCTACAGCCAAACCCCTCTGCTTCCTCTCGTCCTCCAGCTCCGCCTCCATTTCTCGCACCTGGGAGGAGGACACATTACGAGGCGTTAGAGTGGAAACGACAGGAAAAAAGGTGCCGACTTCCGGGAGTTTAATCTTTTCACCTGTTTGACGAGCGCTCTCTTCTTCTCGTCGTTCTGGTCGTCCCGGCCCTGGAGGTCTCGCTCGTACTGCGCCTTCATGGCCTGCATGTTGACCTCCAGACGCAGCTTGGCGTCCTCTGTGGCCTGCAGCTCGTCCTCCAGCTCCTCCAGCTGAGTCTTCATCTCCTCCAGCTGCTGCTCCAGAGTGCGCTTGGACTTCTCCAGCTCGTGGACCTGAACAGATTGTGAGAAGAAGAAGAAGAAGAAGAGTAAGAAGAGAGGAATAAAAGAACGGGAATGGGGGCATAGGGGATTGAGGAGACACCCACGTTCTTGCCCACGTCGTCCTTTGAGCTCATCAGATCTTCCATTTCGGCTCTGAGCTGCTTGTTCACCCTCTCCAGCTCCTCTTTGGCCTCCAGGGCCTCATCCAGAGCTCTGGTCATGGACAAGGCTTTGGTCTCCTTCTCTCTGGCCTCGGCCTCTGCTCGGTCGCGCTCCTCTGCGTAACGAGCTGAGATGCTCTTCTCCTCAGCCAGCATCTACGGAGCAGATTGGTAGTTTAAAGCATGAAGTGTTTTTAAGTCTGTTGCAGAAGCATAAATCACACTTTTCTCACCTGGTCAAACTTCTTCTGCTTCTTCTCCAGGTTGGACACGATCTGTCTCTGGTGATCCAAGTCCACGGTCAGATCGTCCAGCTCCTGCTGCAGACGCGTCTTCGTCTTCTCCATCTTTTCGAAGGCGATGGTCTTCTCCTCCAGGCGCTGGTTGGACAGCTCCAGGTCCTTCTGCAGCTTCTTCTTGGATTCCTCCAGGCCTTCAATCGTTCCCACATCGTCTTCAAGCTTCTTCTTGCTCTCAGAGAGCTACGAAGACCAAATCCACGTCAGGACAAAACCAGAACAAAGATCTGATTGATTCCTATTCACCTGAGAGTCTTTACCTGAGCCTGCAGAGTCAACAACTGCTTGTCCAGATTCTTGCGAGCCTCCTCGTCCTCCTCCTGCTGCTCCTGCAGAGCGTTTTTCTCCTCCTCCAGCTGGCGAATGCGACTGCTGAGGTTCAGCTTCTGGCGGGTCTCCTCCTGGAGCAGCTCCTACAAGAAAATTAATTAGTCAGCTATGAGCAGAGCGTTCCTTAAAACCGACGATTCATGCTAACAGAAAAACGTCTCGTCACCTGTGTGTCTTGGAGCTGGCTCTCTAGTCCAGCGACGTCTTTGGCCGCCTTGATCCCCTTCCTCTCGGCGTCCTCCAGCAGGGCGGACACGTTGTCCAACTCAGTCTGTACGAAGAGGTTAGAACGAGGAGATCGATTTAAGTCTAAAACATTTGAATACACGCAGACAAATAATGATCTGATGAAGTTATTGTTTAAAAATCACGTCAGCAGAATGAGACTACTGTTACCACAACAGTAGTCAATGATTACCGTCTTCTCTAATGCACTGGAAGACATGCTAGCCCGTTAGCAGTTGTGCTACTTTTGACCGTCTGCGTCTATTCTCTGTCTGAAGATGACGACTAAATCAGATTTAACTCTGCCTCTTGGGTTTAAACATCTACGTTAAGTTGATGCAGAGGCTACAGCGACAACGTAGACCGTAGCGCCTTAGCCAGAAATATAACTACGCACCGTGGTGACGCTGACCGCAAGACCTGTGATTGGTCAGCTTGGTACCAATCACAGGTCTTGTGGCAAAATTTCAGCTAAAGTTTCAGTTGCTATTGTTGAAGGTGAAGCAGAAAGTGCCGACTAGCGTTGTTGTTGCAGAGCGAACCAGACTCACTCGCACTAGGCTAGGCTACGTATGCAGGCTACGTACGTCTATGTCCCTCAGAGGTACAGACTCCTCTTGATTCCTCTTTCCTCACCTGCAGCTTGTGCGAGCGCTCGGCCAGCTCTCCCTTCGCCTTCTCGCCCTCGGCGACCCTGGCCATGAACTCCTGCAGCTGGCCCTCCAGCTTCTTCCTCTTGTGCTCGGACTCGGTCTTCGCCTGCTGCAGGCTCTTCACCTCGTTGGCCAGCTCCTTGTTGGCGCTCTCCTGGCTCTGCTTGGTCTTCTCCAGGTTGGCCTTGAACTGGACACAAGTGACGTCAGTGTAAATAGAAGTTAAAGCCCGATAGCCCGATTCTGTTTGTGATCGACGTCGTTTACCCTCTTGGCCTGTTCCAGCTGTTCAGACAGCTCCTCCAGCGCGGTGCTGTGCCTCTGTCGCATCTCCTGAATCTGAGCCTCGTGGTTTTTAGTCTCCTCCTCGATGGCTTTCTTCAGCTCCGCGACCTCCTGTTCGCGCTTGGTCCTGCAGAGAACAATTAAAAAGATTTTACACACACACACAAAAAAAGCTCCAACCGTCTATTAAAAGCATTTTTAAAACGGAGCTCACCTTAGCTCCTGCTGGGCCGCCGTCGTATCGAGGGTGTCCTCCAGTTCGGTCTTGAGCGCCTCCAGCTCTTCACTCAGGTCCCTCTTGAGTTTCTCGGCCTTGTTCCTGGCCTGTTTCTCCGACTCGAGGTCTTCCTGCAGCTCGGACAGCTGGGCCTGCAGCTCCCTGACCTGCTTCAGAGCGTTGTTCTTCTGGCTCACCTCTTCTTCACCCCTGGTAGACAATTTGAGGAAAGTATTGTTTGTATCATCAGGAGCTCATCAAGAAGGAGAAGATGCATGAAAATGTTTCCCTGCACGGTAAACAGCTAGAAGAAGCTGTCAAGGCAGAAGAAAACAAAAGGAAGGAAGCAGAGGCTCGTCTTCATCAACAAGCAGAGGAGGCCGCTGAAGCTAAAGCTGCACTGACTCTCATGCAGACTCAGACGGAGGAACAACAAGGTCAGCGGGTAGAAGAAAAGCTCCGCTACGTTTCTGAGAACATAGAAAAAAACAACTTTTGAGGTTGTGATAACCACAAGAAGCGGTCTCTCATATTGATCCTTAACTCTGCAGCTCTGTTTTTTAATTTATTTAGTTCTCCAATGATCTTTGTTTGATTAATTTCTTTATCCTCTTGTTTTTCTGCTCTGCCGTGACTGGACCTTGGGTTTACTTTCATGTACGTCAACCTCCAAACCTTTTATTTGAGCTCATGCAGCTGCATAAAGTCTCCACCAGGTGGCAGCAGAAGCAGCGGCTGATTTTCCTAAACTGTTGCTTCCTCCGACTGCTGATGGAGAATCAAACAACCCACCCACCAGCCGGGCAGTAAACACATTCCAACGCAGTGAGAATCGGCAGATAAATAGTCGATTATCAGCCTAATCATTTTTATTTATTACGGTCCGGCGTCTCGTCAGTCTAATGAAATGCTCGGTTGGCGAGAACGTATCCTGCAGCGGCGAATGTGGTGACTAAGCAGCACTTATCTCCCTGATATTAAACCCCCGTGTTTAGCTCATCACGCCATTATGCAACATTTTGTGGGACTGGTTTCTCTTTCTCCTACCTCGACTGCATCGTCTGCTGCTCCTCTTCCTTCTTGCCGAGCTGCACCTTCAGCTCCTCTATCTGGGACTGCAGCTCGGATATCTGGTCCTGGAAGTCGGACGTCTCCCCGTCCAGCTTCCTCTTGGCCTTCTCCAGCTCCTGCCGCGTCTTCTCCTCTTTCTTCAGTCGCTCTAAATAAAAAGACGGAGGGTTAACAAACGTCGCATCGCGCGATTTTTAGCGGGATGTGTCTCTCAGGTCAATCATTTACCCTCCAGGTCGACCATCATCATCTCCTGCTTGTTCTTGACCTTGCCCAGGTTTTTGGCCTTCTCTTCCTCTTCAGCTAACGTGGAGGTCATCTCGTTGATTCTGTCCTCAAGCAGCTTCTTCTCCTAAACAGATGAGGAGGGTGGACTCGGGTTAGCATGCGGCTAGCCTCTCAAACCTTCTGCACACTTTCAGAGTCTTCCCTTCTTTCTCACCTTTTGGAACTTGGAGTTCTGGTCCTCTAGTAGCAAAATGTCCTCCTCATACTTCTTTATTTTAGCTTCGGCCGTCACTTTCTCCAGCTGCAGCTTCTGCCTGGCCGCTTCCTCCTCATCCAGCTGTTCTTCCAGGTCCTACACACACATTTAATCACAAACACAATGAGCATTTAGGAATACAGACGCAGGTAAGGGTCACGCGGCTTTGAAAAGTCCTCCTAGCTCTCTTGAGACACACCTGGATGTGGGACTGCATCTTCTTCTTCTCGTTTTGCATGCCTTGCGACCTCTCCTCTTCCTCCTCCAGCCTGGACTCCAGGTCGTGCAGGATCTCCTCCAGCTCTTGCTTTTTGGAGGCCAGGCGAGCTCTCATCTCCTCGGCCTCCGCGAACAGCTCCGTCTCGGCCTGCAGCTGCTCCGCTAGGATGTTCTTCTCCTCCGTCAACTACGCGTGAATAACATCTCAATCAGCGTCAAGGCTGAAGCTAGTTAGTCCTTCAGAATAGTGCAACCTGTGGCCGCAACCAACCTGCTGGTGCTTCCTCTCCATCTCCACCAGCTCTCCCTCCACCTTCATCTGCTTCTCCTTCACTTTGACCAGCTCCTCGTCCTTGGCCTGCATCTCCTCCTCCTGCCTGGTCACCTGCAGCAGGGGCTTCACCTGCAGGTGCAAATGGACAGTTAGAGGAAACACCCTGAGCTCTTGGTGCATGAGGGTCAAGCACCTTTTCACAAGCTGCAACAAAATGCTTCAAAGACATTCAAGGGCTGTGCAATTGAAAGGGAAGCATGTCCACACCTTTGTGAAGAGTCTCCACCATTGCCAATGACGCAGCTTCAAGTAGGCAGCGCAGTTTCTCTGGAGAACCTTGAGTGCGCTGAGCTGCTGCTGCTTCTTAGCAAAGGCCCTGCAGAGAATAATAACCCAGTGAGACAACAGCGCTTCTCAAATGCAGGCACCACTGACAGATCTAACCCTCACTTGCGCGCTAGATATCCTCGACAGACGGCCTGGAAGTAAATGATGATGTCGGTGATCTTCAGGTCCCGCTCTTCCTCCAAGTGTGCCAGGACTCCCGCCCTGAAGAAGATCTTACTCTGGCCGATACGGAAGAGGTTGCCATCGAGCTCCAGAGCTTTAATCTGTCAAAGAGGACGAGGACGTTGAAAGAAGACTTGTTTTTGATGCTGTTTGCGATGAGAAGCCTTTTCGGTCTGGTCCTTACCATTCTCTCGCACGCCTGCTTGCCGTCCATGAAGCCCTTGGGAATGGCGTTAGGAGTGAGGATCTCATACCTGGACAGAAATGTGGAGGAGTTAACGGAGAGAGTCAGGATACAGGAAGTAGGCGAGGCCCGACCACGACAGATCATGATCATGACAGGTTCAGCAGCAATTAAGACCACCGTCCTAATATTGTGTAGGTCTTTCATGTGCCTCCAAAAACACATGGACATGGACCTTTTGAGGGTGTCCTGTGGTGTCTGGGGCATCTGTGGACCATCCCACAGATACTTGATCAGTTTGGGATCTAGAGAATTTGGAGGCCAGGTCAACACCTTGAGATGTTCTTCAAGTTTTTTTGAGTTGTTTCTAAAGCATTTTTGTGGCTGCATCCTGATGGGGATGGCTGCTGCCATCAAGGAGTGTCATTGCTATGGGGTGAGGTTGCCTGGTCTGGTCTAGGTGGGTGCTACATGTCTAAGTAACGTTCACTTCCCCTGTCAGTGGTTTCAATGATGTGATCACCTCTGTCTGAACTCCTGGAAGATGATGCGGTTGGGGAAGCCCTGTCTGCAGATACGGATCCCCTCCAGCACTCCGTTGCACCTCAGCTGGTCCAGAACCAGATGGGGGTCCAGTTTTCCAGCCTGGATGAGAAAAAGACCAATATTATGATTTCATTTAGCTGGAGTATGATGTATTTGACTTTGGGTTCATGGTCCAGTGCATCAGTGATTACAGAAAACCCTTTAAGAGTCCTGGAGAACTGAGATCTCACCCTTTTCTCATGGTTGGGGATGATGCAGCGGACGAAGTTGGGGTTGGTGTTCCTCAGCGTCGCCATCAGCTTGGACAGCTGCTCCTTGTACAGCTGCCCCACGGTGCGGAACATGCCCTTCTTGGTCTTGTAGGCGGCGCCGAACGCCGTCTCGTTCATGCCGGCGACCTGGTCAAGGCCCACGATCCGGTCAACTGACGACGAGGAAGACAGGTAAGCACAAACTGAGATACTGGTTTGAGTCGGCGTGATAATGATCGGGAAATGCTGCCAGGGACGAGGTTTGTTCTTCGAGCATGAGGACAAGACAGCAGCTGGTTTGATTTTACAGGCAACGTTTTGACAACAGATGGTTTCTCTCAGTGGGCTCGTGAATGTTTTAGAAGCAGGATCAAGGGAGTGATGACCTTTTAGATATGAAAAACACACTAAAATAAGGCTCAAACGTTAAATCATTAAGAAGAAGCAAATCTTACTGACGACTGCTTCTGTGCTCTGATTTTCAGATTTAAATGTCAAATATTGTCCTGCTTTAAGTGCGTCCTGGTGTACCACTCTAATATGTTGCTTTCATTGTGTTTTACGTCTTAAGTCTTGTTCCTCCCTGCTCCCTGCCTCCTCTGCTTGCACATCAGGACATATTTTCACTGTTTATCATCGTGTGCAACAGGAAAAGGTAATTATATATCATCGAATTGACGCACCTTCATTTATCTTTTATTTTTCATGAGAATAACGACTCACCCTGAGCTCATTTATCACAATAAAATGCAAGTTAATGTAACTAAACAGAAAATTTGTCCTTTTATCACCATCGCACGGATAAATTAAAGCTCATAAAAGATTTGGTAATTAAAATTCTGACAAAAATGAAAGGCTTAAATGTCTAATTTATGAAATAATGAGCAGAACCTTTAATTATCTTTCTTTAAGGTTGCATCTGGACAACACTTTGTCTTTTAATATGAATGATTAATGGCACAGAGGTGGATCAGACGTCTGGCATGCAGGTTCCCTTATTGTTTTAGTTCATATAAATGTCAGCAGAAACGTAATCAGGAACTTAAATCAATTCCTGATCCTCAAAATGAGATTGGACGCAGACATTTTTATTTCCATCTGCTGTTAGTTCTCCAGCACATGAAAAACTTTAAACTATCAGAGGAGACAGGGGACATGTTTGGTTTGCAACCTAGCTCGACACCAGCCAGCCAGCAGCAACAGACAAAGGGAGGCACCGGGAGGTTTGTAAATGCAACCAGGGCCGAGCCATGCAAAGCCAGCGTTTGGACAGGTGTGCACGGTGCAGAGGAGGAGGAGGAGGAGCAGCCGGCGGTTACACAGAGCTTGAGGTGTTACTATCGTTCACCTGGAGCTTCATGGAGCCCAGACACATTGTCATAGAAAGAGGCTCTCTGAAACGTCTGAATGTCTACAGCAAACAGAGAGACACGGACAAGAGGAAGAAGACAGGAGAGTGAGGAAGAGTGAAGTAGAGAGAAGTCGACATGCGAGTAGACGCACACTTATACTTATACACTTATATACTCCCAGAAAACATCTAATAAGCCTTTAAAAAGAAAAAAGAGAGAGAGACAGCTGAAGAGTAAATGTCAGGTCAACCACTCAGATACAGTAGCAGTCAAGCTGTGTTTTATATAATGTCAATGGTTAATGTTATTAATCAGGAAAGAGATTAGTCTAGAAGGTGTCATTCATTATGAGCAATTACACCGATCAGGCATAACATTATGACCACCTTTCTAATATTGTGTAGGTCTCCCTTGTGCGTCCAAAATGGTTGTGACTCATCAGAGAATGGACATGGGCCTTCTGAGGGTGTCCTGTTGTTAGTGGGGGGGGTCTTAGAGGGGAGGGGTCTCTGTGGATCATCCCACAGATACTTGATCAGTTTGGGATCTAGTGAATTTGGAGGCCAGGTCAACACCTTGAGATGTTCTTCATGTTTTTTTAGTTGTTCCTGAGTCGTTTTAGCGGTTGCATCCTGCTGGAGTGTCATTGCTGTGGGGTGGGGGTGTCTGGTCTGGTCTAGGTGGGTGCTACATGTCTAAAAAACCAACTACACCAATGAATGCCAGGTCCAAAGGTTTTCCAGCAGAACACTGAATTGTCGCAATATGGTCTTCTCCTGTCAGTGGTCATAATGTTGTGGCTGCTCAGAGAGAAGAATGTGTTTACCTCACTTCCGCCTCATGCTTGTTGATAATAAAATCATCACGCGTCAATACACTTCTGAGCAAAAGTGAAGCGAGATTCTGCAAAAGTAGTTTTTTTGCGCGACTCACCGTCTTTCCAGAGCTCGGCCACGAACTTGTCGGTGGACTGGTGCAGCAGCGTGGCCACGTTGTCGTTCAGAGGATCCATGTTCTTCATGAGCCATTCGTCCGCTTTGTAGTCCACCTGCGGAAACACACTGGCGTTACTCCAAGCTATCGCATATCCAAGCTGCTTCATCTCCAGTGAAAGAGAGCAGAAAAGCAACGTTGTTAGATGAGGCCTTGGAAGAACTAACACTTCTCAACCTGACATCACTCTATATTCTTATCTCTCCCATTCTCCATGCTCTTAAAACCAATCCATCACTACTTTCATCCATCCATGGACGTCCCAAAAAGTTGCCTGCCAAGTTCATCTACTTCCCCACCAACACCTGTGTCTAGACTCCAGTGGTCCAGCCAGTATTACATATCAGTGAGGGGGGGTGAAACTGATTTTTTTGACAAGCTCAGAAAAAGAGTTGTTGTTGATCATCAGGCTGGAAGAGATTACAAATGTTTCGTGGACAGACGAAACCAAAGCAGAATAGTTTGGTTAAACTGAGAGGCGTCATATTTGGAGTTGAAGCAACGCTGCATTCCAGCATCAGAACCTCATCCCTCCATGAAACATGGGGGTGGTGATACTAATGTCCTTGTTTGGGCCTGTTTTGCTGCATCTGGACCAGGACGGCTTGTCATCACTGATGGACCAATGAATTGTGAATTATACCAGTGGATTCTGAAAGGAGCTGAATGTGAAGAGAAAGTGGGTCATGCAGCAAGACAACAAACCCAAGAACGCATGTGGTTCTACGGATGAACGGTTAAAGAAGAACAAGATGAACGTTTAGAAATGGCCAAGTCAAAGTCCTGGAGGAATGGGCTAAAAGTCCTCCAAGCTGCTGTAGACAGCAGATTAGCAGTTACCAGAAACATTTATTTGCTGCTGGTAACTGCTGCACATACAGGGGTTCACATACCTCCGTAACGCACAAATACGTACAATGCATGTAGCGTTGTGGTTTGAGAATCAGATTGGAAGTGAAGGGTCATGGTTGAGGTGCCTTTAGCAAACAACAGATGAGTTGCTCGAGCCTTGAAGGAGGCCGTAGCTACAGCGACAACGTAGACCCCAACGCCGTAGCTAACTTCCCCAAAAATCTAACTACCCGCCACAGCGACACAAACTGCAAGAGCTGTGATTGGTCCGATTGATCTGTTTTGGCTCGATAAAGATGCAACACAACGAGGAAAGGTTAACTCGAGGAGGTTCGGAGATACAAGCATTGGTACGACTCGTCTTCGGCAAAAGTTTCAGTTGCAAGTGTTGAAAGTGAACCAAAAATGAACCCGACTGACAAAAAAGACACAGCGTCGACTAGTGGTTGGGTGGTGTTTTTGCAGAGTGACCCAGACTGATGAGCACACAAGTATAAATGGCTTACACCGTCATTGGCTATATGCGTCCCATAGTACCCTAAAAGAGCCTTAAGGGGGAACTACTGTTTTTTACAACCCAAACCTTATTTCTGGCATAAAATATGGTCGTACCGTAACGCAGCCTCTAAATAACACATTATCTTCCGCGAAACTCGTTCTTTTTACCAATATTTTGTTATCGTACGCTAGTACTATTCCCCGTTGAGTCCGGAGGTAGCTGTTGTCATCATCTTGGTTCTCTAGCTTGACTCTCTACATGTCCAGGTTGCCCTTTAAGTCTCCATCTTTGTAATTAATTAACAGGCAAGACAAATAAAAATGGTGATCTGAAGAAAAAGCTGAAGCAACTTTGATTTGTGCGACGGTGGCTGTTGCTAATTTGTACATACATTGGTACATCTCTGACTATACTGGGGTATGTTGCATATTGTATGTAGAAGCTATAATTTCCTTTCCGTCTCGGATTAACTGCCTCCGGTCTTTGGCTTCACCTGGCCGCAACAGAGCGTGCTCTACATCTTAAGCGACAGCTGGATTCATTGTTAATACTGTTTCGGAAAACGCGTCTCTGGAGCCGTTTCATCCAGATGTACCGCATATGGCATGAAAGTAGCAGTTGTAGAAGTTGTAAAAAGTTCAGTTCAATCACATGAAAGAACCGCGTGTCAGGAATCAGGAGTGGACTGAGCTTCAAGTTGCACAACGGGGCTAAAATAGGGGCTTTGCTGCTTTTCAGTTTAATACGGTTGTATTTGTTTAGCATCGATAGCAACCGCAATTGTCTCCAAATGCTTTCCCGAACTCAGAGACCGAAAGCTCCAGAGAAAAGAGGTGGAGGTATGAATTCATACATGCATCTACAAACAAGAGTATTTGTAGGTGACGCATGGGACACGGAAGATTGATGGTGGATAAATGCATTTCTAGCAGCGCGTTGGGTTTGAGTTCAGACGCTGAAATATGATGAAGGCTTGTGTTTTTTTTTTTTTAAACATCTGACATAGAATGAGAAGCTTTGGCTGACAGCAGAATATAATAAGCAATTGACACCGACGGCAACCTGAGAGGAAGAATGTAAGAAATTCATCTGGGTTTAATCAGAGTCCTGGAAAAAAAAAGCAAACTCAGACTGTTTTCACTAATTTCCCTCCTCTGGATCGGCCTGTCCTGAAATATTTATTCAATAAATTTTAAATTCAATCAAGTATTGATTACTGGTTCTTAAATATCTACCCCTCCTGTATGTCATAATAAGAATCAAGCCCAAGACAGATGTTTGGAGGACAAAAACAGAGACAGGTAGAACCCATAAACTCCGGCGCTCGTGTCGGATTCCACGCCGCGACCGACAAGCGTGCGGTGGAGCGGCGTATCGTTTTCCTCTCCGCGGATGGCAGGCCGCCGCACGAAAGGTGAAAGTTGAAAACCTCCGTTATGTAACCAGCAGGCATCAAAGATCTCACACCAATGTGAACCAGATGTGGGCTCTGCTGCTGCAGCGGCAGCTCGACAACTGGGCTATTGTTTTTACGCAGCGACCTGGTTAACCACGCTGGCATAGGAGCTGAGTCTCTGATCTGAGGCTGTGAAGGCGACTTAAATCGCCTTTTAAAACTAGTAGAATACACTTTTAAGAAGAATGCAGTCAACAGGCCTGATGTACGTACCCTCCCTGCGTAGTGGATGATGCAGAAGTCAGCTTTGTCCTTGAGTTGACGTGGCTTTTGAAACTTGGTGTGAGTGCCTTGCTCCTGCAGGACTTTGTCGATGAACGTCTTGTCCGTGGCCTTGGGGAACCAGCACTCCTCGTCCAGCAGAGCCAGAATACCAGGGGGATTATTCTGAGAAAGACAACGTTGTTATCACACTCAGCACATTCGAGAGCGGACGCACGACAGCAGAGAGAGTTGACACTGACCGGCCTCTCGATGAGGTCGATGCACGGCTGCAGGTCGAGGCCGAAGTCGATGAAGCTCCACTCGATGCCCTCGCGCTGGTACTCCTCCTGCTCCAGGATGAACATGGTGTGGTTGAAGAGCTGCTGCAGCTTCTCGTTGGTGTAGTTGATGCACAGCTGCTCGAACGAGTTCAGCTGAAAGGACGTTGGAAGAAGAAACCTTTTGTTTAGTGCAGATATGAAGGAACAACTGTGTAAAGGCTGCCGCTAAAGCAGCAAGTTTTTGGAGTGTTTCAAAAAATTCTAACAAATTCTAACAAAGACAAATCACGTTCAAACTTTTATAGATTTATTTAAAAAAATACAAACTATGTCAGTACACTAAAATCAAAGTGATACATGTCAGAGAAAAAAATATAAAAATAAAAAAACACCTACTGTAAGTGTGTGCAACCCTAAATTAGTACTTTTGTACCTCAAAGATCTCGAAGCCAGCGATGTCCAGGATGCCGATGAAAGACGCCCCCTGCCGCTTGGTCCTGTCCAGGGCCTTGTTGATGCGATGGACCAGCCAGCGGAACAGCCGCTCGTACGTCGCCTTGGCCAGGGCTTCGACGGCAAAGTCAGCCTGGGATTAAACGAAGGCGATTAACATGAAAGGCATCCATAAATTAAAGGCAATCAAAGTGAGACAAGGTACGGACGGACACCGGGCTATGAACAAGAATTACGGCACAGATGTTGAGGCGGATCATCTGTCCAAACATGTGCTATGAGTTCGATAAAATCAGGGGTAGACTAAACAGAGAAGATTTTTTTCAGGTTCAGGTGAAAAACAATTTAGTTTCTAATTCATTTGGATGTTTTTCCAGTCTGATTTTTTTTAGCTTTCGCCGGAGTCAATCAATAAAATAACGTGAGAGTTGGACGGCGCCTCACCTGCTCTTTGGTCTGTGCCTTCTGCACGTAGTCTCGTCCGACTTTGATCCTCGGGGTGAGGATGGCTCGGGTAAACTCCATGACGTTCATTCCAAGCAGGTGGCAAAGCTTCTGCGCCGCTGGGAGAAAAGGGAAGCAGTGAGCATTCAGTCGGTTTTTGAATCTCAATTAACCGACCGAATCTGTGCATAACAACCCAGGATGTACTGTTATACACGGATTTTGCACATCCTGGATGAACTGAGACCCTAAAATGCTTCAAAATGGTTTTACAACTTTGAATAACATCTTCAGTGGATAGGACCTGAAACAATAACAGGTAGGTCGTCCTTGTCGCCTGAGCGCCGTGGAGTTAAATTTGTTTACAGCAAAGGGGCTGCCATCGAACAATCGGAGCTCTTGGATAAAACATCGACAGTGACAGTTTTACTTTTTTATCTGTAGTAGATAAAACACGCCACATAATGAATGTTATCAGACCGGCTTCACCAGGCTGCCAATATAGACGCGAATACCCTTAAAGAGGAGCTACTGTTTTTTTTACAACCTGGACATTATTTCTAGCATAAAATACGATCATTTACTCACCCATATAACTTTTGTGTAATTTGCACTCATTCAGGAGTCATTTAGATCTCCGTATATTCATATAATGGGAGTGAATGGGGCACCGAGACGCAGTCTTTAAATAACGTATTATCTGCTGCGAAACTCGTTAATTTCACCAATATTTTGTCATGATACGCTAGTGCTAGTCTAGTTATCATCATCCGGGGTCTGTAGATTGACCTACAGACCCCAGATGATGTCTTCTGACCTGGATGATGTCATCTTTGAGCGGCACACGCACCCTGTAGGTCAATCTACAGACCCCAGATAATGATAACAGGTAACTCCGGACTCAACAGGGAATAGCACTAGCGTATCATAACAAAATATTGGTGAAATTAAGGAGTTTTACGGCAGATAATGTGTTATTTAGAGGCTGTGTTTCGGTGCCCCATTCACTCCCATTATATGGAAATATGCGGATCTAACTATCTCCTAAGTGAGTGCAAATGACACACAAGTTATATGGGGGAGTAAACAACCGTATTTTATGCCAGAAATAAGGTCCAGGTTGTAAAAAACAGTAAATTAAAGCAGGGATTCTGCACCTTGAGCCCATATTCTGTGTAAACCTATACAGCTAGAACAACCAAAAGTGTGCCGCTTTTAACCACCTGATTTTCACGAATCACCCGCGAGCGTTTACCTGTGTTCTCAGGCATGGAGGCTTGATCGGTGTTCCTCTCCTTTTTGAAGATGACGTTGCCGAACTGAAGCACAGCTGAGACCACCTTCAACATGCCTGCCAAGGACCGGACAAGACTAAACTTTACTGATGCGCAAGGGGGGGGGGGGGGGGGGGGGGGGGGGGGGGGGGGGGGGGGGGGGTAGTTAGGTAATGTCAGAGTAAAGGTACGGAGGGAAAAAAGAAAAGAAAAGGAAAGAAGAATGACGGTGTGTACTTTGCTTCGGGGCACATCTGGAACTACTACTCACAGACAATCTCCTCGTGGGAGAAGCTCATGATGTGCATGGCCTCCATCGTCTCCTGGAAATTGTCCTTGTCCTGCTGCCCCGGGATGGGAATGTTACCGTTGGACAGGAAGCGGTAGCTGTTGAAGCCTTCGAGGAGCAGGTCAGCTGGAGACGGGAGAAGGAAGTGGAGTCAGTGGAGTGTGTTAAGGCCAGGAGGTATCTTTATTTTATCCTCAAAAGTAAATCATGTTAATGAAGCTTGGGAATATCTGGTCACACAGTTTGTGTTGTCCATTCTTCAGTGGTTAATTTGGGCTGTTTTTGCAGCTTCATTCTCTTAGACTTTGCTTCACTGAGCCACGAGGGAAACTGCTTGGTCACAGTAGTCGTTCCCAAGTTCCTGTTCTTGAAATTCATTGTCACTCTGGCTTCCTCATCCTGGTAGCCCAGCTTCTCCATCGGCCTTTCTGCTGCTATCACCGGCGTCTATCCGTGCCGCGCATTTACCCGCGACACAAGCTCTTGTTATTCCAGCTAGTTGTTTGCTGTTTCCTAAATGCTTATTAAATCTATTCGATAGCCCGGGACGTCAAAGGCACGGCGAGTAATTACGTAAGTGACGGCGAGTTGGCCGACCTTCTACATCCACTAGTTCACGGGAGAAGTATGTAAAGTGTGGCTTTGTCGGTGTCTGCTTCACCATGAAACAATGCGCTAACGAGATAAATTAGACGGGAACAAGAGGGGACGGTTTGCTCTGGTGCTTCTAATTCAAACCGGCTCTGCCCCGGAGCGAGTTGGCGCGCACATGAAATCTTCCCCTTCATTATTCCGACTGCTCCGCAGAGCGGCGGTGGGGTGTCACTCACTTCGAAGGTGCTCTCCGGCGCCGGCCAGCAGGCGGTAGAAAATGTGGAAGGTCCTCTCGTCTTTGGCCTGCCTGATGGCCCTCGACTTCTCCAGAAGGTCTGAGAGGGAAGGTGGTTAAGGACTGACGAGGAAATAACAATGAAAGACGCCTCTTACGCTTTAGGCCAAAAAAATGTTCTATGCTCCCGAGAAATCTTAGAGAAACCAAACAAATCTTGGGGTTATTTCCTTTCCTCATCAGGAACAACAAACTAAACATCTAAAAGAAGGAAGAATAATGATTTCTTTTGTGCTAAATGCTCTCTAGCGTCTTCTGGTCGAGGAGGAATTTCATTTTTGTGGTAAAGCATGAGCTGTGGTGACACGTGAAACCCTACCGCTGCTCCCTAAACTCAGAGCGCACCCTGCCCCGTCCTCGGCTCCCCTTGTTGTGTTTTCTGCAGCTTCAATCTCCGTCAATAACGAGGATACAGGTCTCGATATTGGCCCCGACGATGTATCCGGTCACGTCAAAGTTGACTCTGATGAACTTCCCCTGCAAGGAAACAAAACACGGTGCATGTTAACAGTCGCCGCGGTTCACAGGTCAACGCGAATGACGAGAGCGCGTTTAGCGGCTGCAGCTGTCCTCTCGGGCCACAGCTGCGTTCTTAAATACCACCTTTGTGGATTCTCGCCGATGACAGAAAAGAAAAGCGGCGAGGAGCGAAATGTCTATATTAGGAAGCGGCAGGTTAACGGGTCGGGAGGAATCTCAGGCATCTGTGCGGTTTTCCTGACGGCGAATGTGTGCCCATCTGTCCGCTGGTGAGTCACGTGGACCTGAGCACCGCCGCGGTTAATCTCCACCACATGGTTTATACAAAAATGTATTATTTAGGGAGTTTTGTTTAACTTTAACACGTTCCATTAAAGATAATCATAAGAAGTGTTTAAAAAGTTGCTTTAGGTTTTGTTTAATGAGATTATTCGCTTTCAGGAGAGAGGGAAACCTTGTACACACATAACAGGATGTGGATACAAGCACATTTGTCTACATTTTTGCATATTTTTCTTTCTAATTGCTAAAGTCAGTGTGTTTTATCTAAAAAAGTGTAATATAAATGTAAAACGTGGAAGATATGCAGGACCAAACGTCTAATGCTATATCAGTTTATGGATTAATACACAGTATTTTAAAGTGATAAACTGAACCGTGGACATAACATAAACAGTATATACTCCACGCTGTAATTAGAAGCGTGTTAGGTTTCGGATTAGGAGCTTTTCTTCGTACACACACGTGTAAAACGAACCGACGGCCGGCGTGGAGTTTATTCTGGATCCAATCTGGACCGGCTGTATATTTAACTGAGGAGAATGATGATTTCAACAGGGGCTGTAAACTCACAAAGCGAGACGAGTTGTCATTTTTCACCGTCTTGGCGTTGCCAAATGATTCGAGGATGGGGTTGGCTTGCAGGAGCTGGCGTTCCAACTCACCCTGTGGAGAAAAGAGCGGACACCGAGCCAAATGTCAAACACTTCTAACTCCTGATAATAGCTTCTAACAGGATCTTTCTGTGCACCTACTGAAACGTATGCAAGCTTGGAAAGGCTTAAATACTGGAAGGAGAACAGAGAGAGGCAGCCAGGTCTATATGATAAAACAACCTGTCAGACAGTTCATCGTGGCTCTGCTGGGTTTGCTAAAACCAGCGACGGTACGGTGTGATTTTTGTGAAGGGCAAGAAAACCAAACAATTTGACAGAGCCCGTGAAGTAGGCATTACGGCATCGTCCTACAGTGAGCGGTTACTTTGGGCTGAAGAGTGGGAGGCCTCTTCCGGTCTAAAACCACCATATATACACAAAACATAAGCGTACCACCACGACGGTAATGATGGCTTCCTCCCAAAATCTCAAAAATTCCCTACAGCACCCGAAACCTTCAACTCCCCAACGTATGACACAATCTCTCCTAGCCAGGGTGGTGGCAGAGCATCAGATCCTTCCTTGAACCAACTATGGATACTACTACTTCCAGTCGGATGTAGGAAGGTGGCGGGAAGCAGCACAACAACTAGACTAGTACTTAACAAGATGAACAAAGCCGAAGAACGTGGCTCCATCTCGGTCGTCTTCTTCTTCTGGAATGAACTCAGCGTTGTCAATAAAGTTGGGGGAAACAAAATTTCTTATTTTCGTTCAATTTCCAGGAGATTTAAAGCTCCACGAGGGGCCAGAACCAAAAGGTCTCTTCACATACACCAATCAGCCACAACATTATGACCACTGACAGGAGAAGCGAATAACATTGACCATCCTTGTGACAATTCAATGTTCTTCTGGGAAACTTTTGGACCTGGCATTGATTGGTTTGGGTTTTACTTGGAACTAGCATCCAGCTAGACCAGACCAGGTACCCCCACTACTTGATGGTACAACCACAAAAACGCTTAAGGAACAACTCAAACAAAACATGAAGAACATCTCGAGGTGTTGACCTGGCCTCCAAATTCACTAGATCCCAAACTTATCAAGTATCTGTGGGATGATCCACAGAGGCCCCTCCCCTCAAAGGCCCCCACTACCAACATCCTGTTCCCAGACACCACAGGACACCATCAGAAGACCCATGTCCATTCCCTGATGAGTCACAACTGTTTTGGGAGGCAACAAGGGAGACCTACACACTATTAGGAAGGTGGTCATAATGTTATGCCTCATCGGAGCATAAGGTTTAATAGGGTGAACGAGTATCGCCTTGAAACCTCTGTGCGGATCCAAATCTGGCGCCCAAACGCCCCTCAATCTTTCCCTGACACTTGCAAACGTGTAAACCGAATGTCGAAATAATTAAACACAAACAAAAAAACCTACGGGTTAATCTTTGAGGCACTTCTTGGCGCCGCAAGACAGAAACAACACCAGCGCAAAAACAGAAGGAAGCAACGATCTCAGAAGAGGTCTGGAAACAAGCGTTTTCTGACCAAGAATGCTGAGCTCTGGCAGAGGGCTAAATTCAGAGTTTAATCTCTCCGGCCAGACATATGGGCCACACATGGAAACACAATATGCAGCACCTTTGCGGAAAAATATACAAGTATCAGGAGCGGGATAATCCTTCATGTGGCATTCCGATGTCTTTTCTCAGTGTGTTGATGAATGCACGAGACCCTGCAGAAAACTCACGTCTCCTGACAACAGTAGGGAGTAGTTACTCTCCATGAATAGTGCATGCATCCGTCTATAAATGGCGTGCAGGCTCTTCTTTCTCATTGAGAGAATCACAAAAAGTCTGCTTTACATCTTCCCCAATACCTCCTTCACCTCTCCTGCACCACGTCTTTCCTCTCCCTCAATCCCCGGCTCGACATTCCTCTGGCTCGGTGCTCAGAGGCAGCAGCCGTAATGCAATGCAGAGGGCGAGGCAGCGTTAAGGAGGTCAGCTACCGAAAACGCAGCACATTAAACACGAATTCAGGGTACATGTGCACGAAGCTGCGGGGTTGCAGGACTCCCCTCCGCTCCTGCAGTTATTAGATTTTCAGAGAAACATCAGGTATTGGTTTACGGGAGACAGAAAAATAGCTTCTGGAAAAATCAAGCAGAGAGGGAGGTGAGCCAGAAAATACCAAATTTTGTGCACAGGCAAGAGAAGATGGAACTGGGGTGAAGTCATTACAGAAATCATTTAAAACTGTCTTCAAACTATAAACATGCTTCTATAATACATCACAAAAGGAAAACATGCAATAGAAGACTTTCGCAATCATCTTTGATATCTGTGATTAAAAAAACACGTCCTTAAATAAAAGCCCATAAAACACGAAGCTTGAGGAGAGATGTTTAGTGAGGCTGTGGTCTGTCTTTCACGCTGTTCTTGGAGGATAAACTGAAATAACAAACCGGGGCGGCGTAAAGTTTTAATAGCAGGTATTTGACATGACATGTGTTTCCAATAAAAAACGTTTCCAGCTGCTCTAATAAAGCGGCACCGACTGATAAAACAACGTGTTTTATTATCATGCCTGCTGGTTTGACGGCAGATTCAAACAATCATGTGAGGAGACTGAGCCAGCACAAACAAATACCTCATGGAGAAAGGAGCTTAGATTAGTCCGTCAACGTCGTTGCGGAAGCGGCAGAGATTTAGAGAGAAGGGCATGCAAATACACACAAGCATCACAAGAAAAAACATATATATATATATTAAAAAAAGAAAAAGGACCACACACTCGTTTTTGAGAAAGCGGGAGGATACACTTGCCTGTAGCTTGAATGCTTTGGGGGATTCGGGCTGTTTGTTACGGATAAACAAATGCAAGTGTTAAAAACCTGAAGCGCTCATGTCAGACACAATCCATAGGAAACACACACACTGACTACACTCCTGCAGAATGGCATGGGATAGCATGAAGCATTAGCAGTGACCATCTGTTTGGTTAGCTGTTAAGTTTTACATAAAAAAGTATGCTAAGCTAAGCAGTTTACCTAAAACACATTGACGTTACTGTACATGTAAGGAACAGCTTGACACAGATGGAGAGTTAGATGAAAAGACTGATACCACTCTCGCATTTTTTTTTAGCTTAGCATATTACAATGACTTTAAACAAGATAGCAGCTAGCGTTGCTCTGTCCAACTGAAACAGAATTGGCCTACCAGTGCTGCTAAAATTCACTAATTGATGTTGACAGATAGTCTCAGTCTCTAATCTCAATTTAGCACACACTAGAAGATTGCTAAAGCTAGCCTGAAGGGCGGGAATGTTTTATTGATAACATTGCTAGCTGCTTCATTGGCGGTGCAGGCGTTTTACCTACAACACATGAGCATTACAGTACATGTAAGGAACAGCTTGCCATTTTGGTAAAAACTAGTAGTTTTAGAGTTAAATTAAAAGATTGATACCACTCTATTTTTTGCTAAATGCTACAGCCAATAGCCTAGCTACTCAAAATTTCTTTAAATAAGATGGCAGCTAGCCTGGCTTTTTCCAACAGAAACAGAATCAGCCTACCAGTAGGTATTGTTAAAGTTCACTAATTCAATATTCTCTCTCTGATCTCAAACTAGCATACAACATTGCTAACGTTAGCATCAAGGCCGAGAATAAATTTACTTAACAACACTGTCAATTGCTTTGTGTTCTTGTAGACTTGTTTTTTATGATTGGCTACTTTGGAAGTATTGGCATAATAATCCAGAAACTCACAATTATTCTCTGTCTCTAATTTCAAACTAGCATACACTACAGGTTTGCTAACATTAGCCTCAAGGGATAATGTTTTAATAGTAACATTGTTAGGCAATCCATCGACGGTAGGGACACATTAGCATTACAGTACATGTAAGGAGCAGCTTGATATTTTGATACCAGTCTTTTGTCTTATATTTGTTATTTGCTATTGTAGATATTCTTCTCTCTAATCTCAAACTAGCACACACAACAAGATTGCTAACATTAGCCTCAAGGGCTAAAATGTTTCATTGACAACGCCGCCAGCTGCTGCTGCTTCTTGTGTATGGTGAATGTAATCCAGATTTTAAATCATAACTATCAAACGTGTTTGATATTAATTAGACTGATGAGTTTATTAGTGGGAAATTTAAGGGTGGATCTGTAAACAGCACACATTACAAGATAATCTGTGCTGAGCCAACTGTCGGGAAGGGAAAGAAAAAAAAAAACCTGAACCCTGAGCCAACGTTCCCTTTTCAAATCCTGTTTGTTTATTCCCTGGGAAAACTGACTCTTCACTATTTTATGAAGGACTTCATGTTGGATAATTTCGTGGCTCTGAGCAGTTGCCAAGCAACCGGGCAGGGAGGAAGATACCGATCCCGGCCAAGAAAAACTTTTGGACGTAAACACATCAATTACACTTTGGTTTTCGAATTGATTAAACAAATGGGAGCCTGGTTAGCTATTTACAGTGTTATGCTAGGCTAAACGGTTGCTGGTTACCCTTTGGTAATGAGAGTGATATCAAGCTTTGCACGCTCTCCGGGATTTATGAGAGGAGAGGATTGTGCCAGGAATAGAGGAGGAGAAACGTAGGAAGAGGGGTTCTCACAGGAATGTTGTGGTCTTTGCGTCCTTTGTGTGAGGAGGCAACGTGGGCCAGGTACTGGATGACCTTCTTCGTGTTCTCGGTCTTGCCAGCGCCCGACTCACCTCTGAAAACCAAGGGTGAAGACAGAGTGTGAAAAAGTGAGAGGTTTAGACGTAAATTAGAAGCTTTGAGACACATTTTAGGAAATAATCTGTTTGGTAGAGTACAAAGAAAACATGGTAAAACCCAGACCAAAATTACTCCTACGCACTGTGTCAGTTGCTAAGAAAGAAAGTTTGGATAAACCCCAAAGACGCAATGAATAGAGAGGAAAAAAGGAGACAAGGCGAGTGAATGAAAATCAGGCTTTTCTTTGTTAATCCATCCATTTGTTTGTCTGTCTGTTTCACTGGAGAACGCTGTGGTTTGGGGGAAACAGTCTCCAAAGTTTCCAGGCCCTGCTCCTGGGCTGTCTCTAATGATAGCTGTGTTGAGGCAGGGCCATCCACAGCTCGCGCTCAGAGTCCAGAAAACCCAACAGCAAAACCAGGCCAGCGACACTACATCTAGCTACATGCCGGTGGCTTTAGTATAGGTTGCTATTAGCGCCGCTGCACATGGTCCTCTGCAGTTTTAGCTGCTGAACTAGAATTTGATGGGCGAGTCCTCGAATGCAGAAAATGGGCATAGGAATATAGGTCAGGTACCACAGTTTGGCATGAAATCTTCATAGTTTTACGCTTTTTTTTCACATTTTCTTTCTTACATGAATGCAAACATGTGGTTTAAAGGGACATCTTGCTTTTGGAAGTTTTAGTATTTCCCAATTTACTATTCTCACGGGTCAGCTGGTCAAACATAATTCTCAAATCTAAGTTTTAACTTTGTTTTGTGCTCTTACTCTCAAAGCAACTCAACAACTCTGAGGCTTAGTTTGATGGTGAGCTTGAGAGGATTCCTCAGCCGAGGCTTTTGAAGCTCAATGCGGCGGGTCTCTGCCGTTGCAGCGCCTGAATGAGCCAAATTCCTGGCTCATTCAAAAATGGGCAATGAGGTGCGGAGCAAGTGGAGGTTGACAGCTTCAGAGGCCACAACTTAAGATATAACTTTATGCCTTAATGTAATTTAAACGTGAAATAATATAATAATGTTCTGAAACTTAGTTGGAGATTGACTCGCTCTTTAAGACGACCTCAAGTGGCCTTTGGAGGAACTGCAGCTTTTGGCTCTTCTTTTGTCAATTTTACTATAAACCGATCAGACATAACATTATGACCACCTTCCTAATATTGTGTAGGTCTCACTTTTGCCTCTAAACAGTGGTGACTCATCAGAGAATGGACATGGACCTTCTGAGTGTGTCCTGAGGTGTCTGGCAACAGAATATTCTTAATGGGAGGACATTTGAGGGGAGGGGCCTCTGTGGATCATCCCACAGATACTTGATCAGTTTGGGATCTAGTGAATGTGGAGGCCAGGTCAACACCTTGTGATGTTCTTGATGTTTTTTTTAGTTGTTCCTAAAGCGTTTTTGTGGCTGCATCCTGCTGCCATCAAGGAGTGTCATTGCTATGGGGTGGGGGTGCCTGGTCTGGTCTAGGTGGGTGCTACATGTCTAAGTAACATCCACACCAATGAATAAATGCCAGGTCCAGAAGTTTCCCAACAGAACACTGTATCGTCAGAGTATGGTCAACGTTATTTACTTCTACTGTCAGTGGTTTTAATGTTGTGGCTGATCGGTGTATAACAAATATGTGGTACGGCCACAAAATTGGTTCTTAAGAGATTGTAACACCTCCACCACACCTTTTATGCACGTCTTCAAATGCTTGAATGCTTGACATTTACATTAATCTGTAAATACAAGTAGACAAGTAACTACCAGATTTAGATTTTTTCAAATCTGCTAAAACACAAAACTGATTAAGACCTTGTTTAATTTTATGCTTATGTTGTGCTAACTGGTCTTTTTTTCTGCCCTGAGCAAATGTAGGTCACAAGTAAGGCATTTCCTGCAAAGAAGAGAGGCAGCTTCCAAACTGACTGACCAACTACTAAAAAGCCTCCACTGTCACCAACAGAGGGTGTAGTTCTCAGAATTTAGGACAGATTATGCAACTGGTCCTGTCTGTCCGTTGGCAGCCGCACTGAAACAGAGTGGCACTTAATTACTCTCTGCCATGGAGGATGGGGAGGCAGGCTCCACCAAACCGCACTCATAACTCCCTCAGCGCTTGGGTAGGGCCGCCGTGCAGCCCGACATCCTCACAAAGCTATTTGAAACTAGTCTTTAAATACAACCCAGCAGGACGACGGCAACGGGCCAACTGAGAGAAACATGAGGGGAGACGGAGAACGGGTTAGTTTGGGAAAAACCTAAAGTTATGACTCATGAACACAGAAGGACAACAGGTGAGACTTTATATAGGATTAAGGTGAAGCTTTATAGACTTCAGCTTGGGACAGTTTAATTTCCCAGCCCATTAAGCTGCTTTGTCATCGGAACCACCTTAAAGAGCAGATAAACCATCTGTCCTAACAGAGAAATGAGCTCAGTACGGGAAGAGGAGGGGATTTAAGAGAGATGCAGTACTACTCACGTGCAAAGGATTGATTGGTCTTCACGGTCTGTTCAGAAAGAACAAAAACAGAAAAAACACAGTTAGCATCTTTGCATATTCTTCTTTAAAACTACAACAACTATAAACATGGTCTTTAGTGATCAAACTGCTTCGATCTGGATTAGCCTCAACCCATGATTTCTAAATGAACAGTATTATCTTTCATGAGAGTAACATGACAACCATAAAATACTGCTCCATCTGGATCAGAATCACATGAACCGAGTCTGTGCCGAGAGCATATTTTGCAGGCATTCCTCGGCCTGCAGCGTCCAGACTATCCTGCAAAGCCACGCAGCGCATTGGCCATTAACGGACACCCAGCTGGACCGTTAACCAAAGCCCTGTTACACCTTTCATCACAGAGGAGCTCAGGCCAAAGTCCAGATGACAGGATTAGCTATGCCCAATGAAGAGAGTGGCCCCTCAGCTCCGAAGGTCACTACAGAGGACTACAGAGACCAGAAGCAGCAGGGAACTGACACGTCCGTCATCAAATGGTAACGCTAGACGACTTTGCTTTCCGCTATGAGCAGAGCATGGACTCTAATTCAGAGGTTACAGGAGTTATGTCACCCACGTTCCAGATATGCCCCAAAATAGATTGTCAAGAAGAATTTCCTTAAACCACTGATGGAAATTTGGTTTCAAGTTTGCATTTGCACTTTTATCACACAGAAAAAGAAATCTGAATGTTAAAACCATTTATTCATTAGCCACATTTAGCTTAACTTGTGAGTTAGCTGTATGACGTACATGAGAATTTATCAAGTTTCAGTTCAGTTCAATTCAATTTCATTCATATAGCATCAATAACAACACAAATTGTCTCAAGACGTGTCACAAACTATAGTCGGAAACCCCCAGAGTGATCAGGAAGGCGACGTGATCACTTCCTTTTAACAGTAGGAAACCTTAAGCAGAACCTCAAGCTCTTCTGCCCAAGGCCGGTCGGGTAGACATAGAAAAAGAGAGAGAAGAGAGCAGCAGAGGAACTAGATAAACAAAAATCTCACCAAAGCTTACAGACAGAATATGAAGATGATGTTTGCATGTTGTCAGTTTGCAGCATTTTCCTACGTATCACTTGCAAATGCAATGGTGTGTTAGCAACATGCTCATTGTCATACGTCTTTGTCGACCGATCCCGCAAGTCATTGAGGTTGCCCCAAACTTTTTACAGTGGTCCAACGATGCAGGGAAGCACCAAGCAACCTCAACGAAGGTTTGAGAAAACGCTTCAATGGCGACTTGCCGACAATGCAGCTTGGCCTTCTGTCTTCAGAGCACAATGTGTTGTTGAAAACTTGTTTGATTGCGTTCTCAATGAGATGGAGAAAAAACCCAAGGGTATAACAATCTGGAAGAAGTAACTGCTTTTGTTATTTCCCATATGATTCAGCTTAACACATCTACAAATACACAAAGCTGCTCATTAACCCCATTTCCTCTTCTTATATCAACTTTACGAAATCAGGAAATCTGGCAGCAGCTGTTCACTGAGACATACAGTTGTGAAAACTATCTGCTTGAGCGTGATATGAAGAACAAAGCCTGGTGAATTGACCTCATCCCAACTGTCAGCAACAAAGACAAGAGGCTTAAAACATCTGGACACATAAGCAGACCACCTTCGTTTTATTTGGGTTTCTCGTAAAGAACATCTCGCACAATTTACACGACTGAGGGATTATTCGAAGACATTACACAGGGCCTGTTTGGAGACTTGCTTTTTCCTTTTTCCAGAAAAAGGCTCGCAGCTCTGATGGATAACAACAGAGGTCTCAGCTTGGGGGGGCTTGCCAAAGAAATTTACTCACACTTTGTTGAGGTGGGTCAGATTTTCACAGATGGCTCAGATAGTTTCTGAGGTGTAATCTTTCACCAGAGAAGTTACCTTTTGTTTGAGCATTGAAGCGTCGACAGCCTGCAAGCGACAAAAGTTGGCGACAAATGAGTGTGTGCATCTGAGCACCTTTTGTCATTGTTTCCTAGTAACTGCTCATTATAACGGCAGTCACCTCCCGTTAATAACAACAACGTCTTCAAAACTTGGGTTTGAGTACTCTTCCAGTCGTTGTTTTGCATCAGTGTTCTGCAGAGACCTGATGCTCCACAGATGAACCTAGTGTTGTCTTTTCACGAGGCACGCAACTCTGTGTAAACCGATCGCGAATAGAAAGATCCAACACACACTCCTGTGTTGCATCAGTTCAGCTTGACACGATTAAACAGAGAAGGAATTTGCATGCATGACCTCATGCGCCTGAAATTAGCACCTGACTGCAATCTGCAAAGGATAAAGGACCCAACAACAGCATGCAACTATAGCCTGGCTATATGCCCAAACCCCAAATTTGGATAGTACTGGTATAAGCAGTCAGAAAATGCATCGCTATGCAGACGAAAATACACCAATGGTCTTTCATATTTTAGAAAATTAGTCCTTAAAAGTCAGGCTATTGTTAAAAAGGAATCTCACATCATTGCAAGAGTATAATGCCCCTGAAGCACTCTGCTAGAAAACTGGTGCCAAAAACAAAAACAACTGCAAACCAACAAACCTGACTTTCATTAGCAAGAGGTCCCACAAGCAGGGCTGCACTATTTCTTATCAATCAACCCATTAATATTCATTAAAATTAAAAACATTAAAATTCTCATTATAACATATTCTAACATGAAATCTATGAATGAAGGAAACAACTCCAACCTTTACCCAATGGTGCTAGTCAGCAGAAGTTGAATGTGTAATTAGAATAGCAGGTGTACTATTTATTTGCAAAAATATGAGAGTAATGTTGGTGGAAATCTACGTTGTTTACGCAGAAACAAACTGAAAATAACTGCACTGGAAAGTGTGGTTGCTAACCATTAGTATCTGGACTGAAAAAAACAACTGTAGACCAATCAGCATGATTCATGAAATGCTAGCTTTGCATGACGATTAGCTGCTCTCCAAGCTTCCCAGCTGGTTCTAGGTCTGGACGAATATAGTCATTTCCTTTTATATATGGGCAGAAGGTATTTGCCATTGGCTAGAGTCTTTGTGTTCAAGTGCCCATTTTTGGTGCAGAAACAGGCGACGCTTCCGGCAGTTCTTTGGTTTGTCCGGACCAAATCACGACCGCATAACCTGCAGATTGTTTTGATCATACAACATAGCAGCTTGGCTAGATTTACAGGGTGAGAAAAGCAGTTGATGCGTCAATGAAAGTGGGGTTGAGACGTGAGAGTGTGTTTGCACTCCAGCTGATGGGAAGAGATTGTCATTTGTTCAAGAAAATGAAAGGGGTCAGCACACAGTCTCAGACATAGCCTGCACTTTCATTCGCTTCGTTCTCCGCTCATCCCAGATCTATTTTATCCCTCTGATTCCCTCTTCATAGGTCTCATTTTACCTTCTATCCTTCTCCCCCGACTACCAATCATTCCTTTAATCTAGTGTGACCTTTATGATGTCTTTCCTCTGTAAGGTCAGACAGAAGCAAAACAGATATCGACTAAAAACGTGGAATCTTGAGAAAATCCTCCTCTTCCATCAAACCGATGAAGTACATAGACTAAAACTGGAAATACCACCCTTAATTTATCTAACACACTCTTTTTTTTATCTTTGACGCAACATGTCTGGTCACAGCAAAGGTTTTGTTTGCCAAAATCTCGAGTGTGTGCATCCATCTGGTTCATGCTGCCACCTTGGGCCTCTTGGCATCTGCTGCTGCTTCCTGTATCGCCACGGCAACTAAATGCCTGGGTCATATTTACGCAGGATGCCACGCTATGCCAGGCCAGGCCAGGCCAAGCCAAGCGTGGGTGGGTGGGTGGACCAATCAAACCGAAGGTGCTCTTCCCTTTTCCAGTAGCTCATTACTGCCTCAATAAATCTTACCCCCTTTTGTGCCCCCCTCCTCCACACCCCTTCCCTCCGGTTGCTCTCATTTCCCCTTTTCTCTCTCCCCTCATGAATGGTGCAAAGCCTGATTACTCACGCCGCCACAGCGAGACCTTACTCGAGGCGAGGGAATCACAGATGTTTTCAATTTGATCACCTCGTCGTCATTTTCAGCTGCTTTAGTTATTTCCTCCGCGACGACTCGCAGCCGGCGGTTAAGGTAATGCCAGCGCGAGACCGCAGCCCAGTCTCTGCTTGGACACGAGCTAAATGCAAATCTAAATCAGTAACGCTGCAGTGACATAACAAAACTTCCCCCTAACGTATAGTGGCACTTACTTCCTGAGCTTGTTGTAAACTTTGCTGATTATCTCAAATTAAATAAAAGAGGCAGAGGCTGAAAGTGTATTAAAGCCCTCTGGGGATTACGGGAAACCTTTCAGGAAATCTCAGGTGCACAACGCTCACATGCACTGAGCTCGCTTGAGGCTTATGTGATAAGAGATGGGCCAGTCTTGAGCAGCAGGGTTCCCTTCGCTGCTAATAATTTATCCCCCCGTGAGGATTAAACAAACCCTCATTCTTCACATTCCAGAGCATTTCCCCGTCGCCCTGCGTCTCCACTAAAGCCCTGATCATTACCATAACCCCTTATAATACCGACCTTATTTAACCTCGTGCAGTCCCAGATCTTAGCACACACGGTGACTTTTATTAACAAGGAGTTCCACGACGAGGGCTGCATTTTTTCAATGAATCCATTAATATTTCAAGACTGTATTCAAACCTAATTTTCCCATAATGACATATTTTAATGTGAAATCAATGAGTGAAGAAACCAACTTCAATGTGTCTGTGAAGGTTCTCAGTCATCCAGGGGATGGTGAATCCAAAAAGGCTGAAACAAATGCAACTGAACTTTTAGAGTTTCTTGAAGATGTTTCATCCAAGTCTTCAGTTCTGAAAGACTGGTGGGGTATAACCAGGAACATCTGTGGTTGTTACTCACCAGAAACCCTTATGACTAGTGTCTGATCCAACTTCAGCTTTTACCCAATGACGCAATTCAACCAAAAGTTGAGTGAAAAATAATAAGAAAAGGTTTTTGCTATTTAAAACTGCAAATTTAGTTTAAGACTTTATGGATCCACAAGGACAATTGCTTGGTCACAGTAGCTCAGTTGAAAAACACTCTTGAGAATCACTAGTGAAAGAGGATGGAGGACATGGAGTTCTCCGTTGCAGAAAGGTGAGTTGCTGTAAAGGTGGACTGAGTGTGATTTGTGCTGACTGTAATTAGAACTGTAAGTGTATTATTTATCTAGCAACGACTTAAAGACTAACTAACAATGGAAACCTTCATTGTTTGGCAAATAAACTTGGTGGAATTGTATCCAAAAAACTTGAGAAGATATTTCACCACTCATCTGAGTAGCTTCTTTAGTTCTAGGGGACTGGTGGGAAGTCTGAGATCCCCTAGAACTGAAGAAGCTACTTGGATGAGGGTTTTTTTTTAAACCGTTTTTGGATATACCATGACCTGGATGACTGAGAACCTTCACAGACATTTTGGTAGAACTGCACTGGAAAGTACTATCTGCTCTAGAGAATCATCTCTAGATTGGGTTTGCCGCTCTCCAAGCTTCCCAGCTAGTTCTGGGTCTTGCGATTGATGCATACATTGCCCATAATTGCTTGTCCTGTGAAGGGTTGTGTTGGTGCTGGAGCCTATCTCAGTTGTCATTGGGGCAGGAGGTGGGGTACACCCTGGACACGTCGTCAGTCTATCTAGTTAACCTAACCAGCATGTCTTTGGACGACGGGAGGAAGCTGGAGAACCTGGAGAGAACCCACGCAGACACAGGGAGAACATGCAAACTCCCCACAGAAAGGTGGACTCTCGTCCAGAACCTTCTTGAGGCATCAGTGCTAACCACGACACCACCACTGTGCCGCCCATGACAAATACAGTTAAGTAGGGTTTGCTAGCCATTAGCATCTGCTCTAGAGAATCTTTGTTGAGACAGATGATAACTCAGTGACAAGACAAAGACAAAACTCAATGAAATAACCCAAAAACTGAATTTCCGTTGAGATGCTCATGCATATCGGTTGTGCTGCTGCGGTAGACCGTTCCATTTTTACAAAGCGTCCATCTTTTCAAATCACTTTTTTGAATAATTTCCCCACTTAGAATGTCGTTGGATGAAACATAATTGACGTAACATGTCGTAAATCGGACGTTCTTGCGCAATCAATGCTGTGGATTTTGTCAACACTCTGCCCACAATTGAGACATTTTCCAAATCAAATGACACATGGAACATATTAAAAAAAAGTTCAACCCCATTATGGTAAATGTAAATTGCATATGCTTTGCAGCTAATCTGATAAAGCACATGAACAACAACAGCGCTGCTTATTAAGCCGTGTAGCGAAATGTGTTCGCGCGGCAACTCTAGGCAGCCGCGAGCCAAAATCTCTGGTTCATACTCGAGGATGAAAAGGTTTGAGGGCTCCTTTAACCGCAGCCACCTAAAACATTCTCCACATCCCCAGCTGAAACCAGACCTTAGCGTACAAAAACACTCTTAGCGCGAGGATCATAATTACGTCCATTAGCTGTCGGTGGCGCTCGGCAACGCGGCTCTAGTTCAGCGCCAGTTCAACCCAAACGTCTAGCTCGCACACCGTGCTCTGCGACTGTTGATTTTAACTCATGAGGTCTTTACAGCTGGATGTAACACATTGCTTTCCACCCTTGAAGCCCGAGCCCTCGCAATTCAGGGCTTCATAAAAGAAGTCGTAAAGCGCAACTGCACACGGTGAAAATCCCGGCGCCATGGCAACCACTTCACACACATGTGAAACCCTGAGCGATAGCCAGCTCTCTCTTAAATGCTCAGGATTAACCCACGGCAAAACACACACACACACACACACACACACAGAAAAATATTACATGCACGACAATGAGCTCGGCATCACAGAGAGCGATGGCTGCATTAGCGCAAAGGTGATATGGAAATGGCCGCCTGATTACTCATAGAGGCCTCGAGCTGACGCGGAACAGGATCCAGAGCTACTTAAAAACCGGAGGGAACAAAGCGCTGAGTGTGTGTTAATGTGTGTGTGTTTGAGAGAGACGGAGCTCATTCACATTCCCAGACAGTAGAAGTAGCAAAACAGTCGGCGTGATCTGGGAAGTGTCGTGGTCGGGGTGGGGAACCTGCGGCGTATAACTGTCACCGACAATTATGATAAGATGCAAATTAAGCACAGTTTAAGTGGAGGGGTTAATGGGCTACATCCTCGGAAAGAGGTTTTGATAAGATAAACAAACTTAGACACTATAAATCCCACAGCTGTGATTAAGGTAATACTAACAGTCACTTTATTTCTTCCCCTGATGTGTGGAAGGGAGTAAATAAGGAGTCTGAGCCAAGCAAACGACTGCTGCCATTACATGGACACTAGTGCTCCACTAACAATCAGAATATATCTGAATAAACAGATTTACAGGGTTGGTGTAAACCTTTTGATAATCCATTCAAGAGGAAGAAATCAGCTCCTAGTAGCCGTCTAAACTCCACTCTATTTCTTGTGCACACATTTTCACCTCATGTTTGTGCAAACTGTGTCCTTCCTTTAAATTCGGTGTCTAAAATTCACTTTGCATTCTGCCTGAGCGCAGCTTTAGCGCCACAGATGTTATTTTGCAAGCGTGGAGAGTCTCCAAAATAAAGACGGTAAGAAGCTGTGGTAGTATTCGGTTAATTGCCCACTCTAGACTCTATTCTGCAACGTTGGCGTCATTTACAAGGCTGGTGCTGAGGAAACTGAGTGACAAAAGTAGAGTGAAAACATTACAAAGTCAAGCCAAGCCCGATCTTTTGTAGTTATTTATTGTAGGTCGACCATAAACCAAAACTACATCCTGGTAGCTTGAGATCTTCCACTTCTTCTATTGTTTTTGGCAGTTTGCTAGCATCAAAGCTGCCAAAAATTACAGAAGAATAAGAAGAGGAGCCAAAATCACATGACTAAACATCAGTATCTGTTGTGTGGAAGTCAGACAGAAATTTGTAAAGTGTGCGATGTGAGGTGAGGTGGTAGTACTTGATCGCTATTTAATACCACCAACAAAACAGATTACATTGAGTCCACTCAGGTAAAGTCTGCACCGAAACCACAACCACAACAAACACTGAACTTTTTAAAAGAAGAGAAAAGTTTCCTGGAGACGGCGTCAAGGAGAACAATCTTCCAGAGAGGTTTAGGGAGTTCATGGCGTTGAATGAACATTTCTAGACTAGAGAACAAAGGTTTTCTTGAGCCAATGCACGAGCTACCTTCTCCAAACTACATTAACTTTGATAGAAATATAGTCACATGTAGGTGAAGACAAGGAAATAATTTAGATATCTACAGAAGAGGAAAATTTGATCAGGACTTGGATTGGCCAGTACTCAATACCGTATCTGATCAAGGGGCAAAAAAAAATTACCTAAAACTGTTAAGGTCTATTTCTAATTTGAGCAAAAACCTTAAAGCTAATCAGCCATTAAAGGCAAAAAAATGCAGCAGACAGTCTAGCTAAACGTTTCTTTACATTGGACCATTTGCAGCCGTTGAGTGACACATTACTCACTGTAACACCGTTGCACCAGCTGCCAGTTTGGCATTTGTTAGTTTATGAACAGAAGGGCAGCAAAACCCACCGAGCTGCCTGTCCCTTTGGCCCCATGTATGTACCTACAGTATCTGTGTGAGTGTTTGTGTGTGGGCACTGGAATTTGGATGCACCCCGGCTTCCCTTGCTCCCTTGCTTCCAGCGCCGGGGCCTCTTGGGTGGGGAATAGGTGTTGCTTTCAGCGGTGCGACAGAGGTGACACTAAAGGAACTGTTTTACAGTTATTAGCTTATACGTCATTATAGGTGGAGCATGCCAGTGAGATCACTTTCACACCAACAACGAATGAACAAATGGGTGGAGGCCGTGCCAAATCCCCCCCATCCTGACAGTCACAGGATGTGCATCTGGCACAAGCGAATACTTCCCAAGAGAGGGAAGAGTCTAGTAAGGGTGTGGCAGGGGAAAGAGGATAGATAGCAAAATGATGAGGGGGGAAAGCAGAGATAGCAGAGAAAGAGCTCAGAGTGGCACAACAGAGTCATGGCATAACGAGGAAAAAATGAGATTAGAGCATTGTGACACACAATGACACGTTCGCGGATGAAAATCCCGGGGATGTTTCAGTGCGTCTGACTCAGCTGCGGGACGCTGATGACAGTTGGCAGCTGAGATCTGGGTCAGAAATAGATTGTCATAATGGCTTATGGAATGTCCCCCACCCTCTCGGAAATGACGGGGAGTGTGTGTGAGGGACCACCTGGGTGCAGAGTGTACAGAGAGGAAGATAAAAGTAGAAGAAGAAGAAGCTTTTATCATCATTTACACCTTGAGGTGTAAAAACAGGAAGCTCTTTTGAAGTTAACCTTTCTTGTGTCTCTCCCGGCACCTCTTTCTTTGCCTCACCCCCGTCAGATCAGAGAAAAAGCTTTACATTCTGGCAGTTTTGCTTTTATTAGAACAGACTGATAGTTAAGAGTTTGACAGAAAACGTGGGAAGAGAGAGGGAGCTGACGTACTGGAAACAAACTAAAGTGACATGTCGACAAGGGCCCGTGTGATAAAACTCACCGAGTGGAAACCAAGACGAACTCATCTCAAGTTTGAGTTGACAGTCAAAGGGAGCATCTGGGTCAGTTGACTGGCGCATATTCCCCAAACATTTACAAAAGGAAAACATGACTTTGTTGTTCCCACCACCAAACGCAATCACAGTGCTGATATTCTGGAGCGTTGGGTGAACCTAAACGAAGCGGCCGAGTGGTTGTTGTCTGTAATTAGCTATTTCCATTCGCCCACAAACATTTGAAGTGGGAACTATACAACGGGGTTACCAGGGCAACGGGAGCCTTGAACCCCCGCCACTGCCCAACTGTCAGCTACAGCGGGATGGGGCAACAAGTGTACTTTACCGCTTTACACTGTATGTGAAAAATGCTGATCTACAGACAGTGGTGCAACCAAACTGCTTCAAGAAGACAGTAAATGCTATAAGCCGATGTCATGTGACTATACTAAACCTGTTGACAAGCAAAAGTGGCAAAACACTACGTTTGTCAAGCAAATACTCTAAACAAAACTGTTAAATATCCTGTCGTAGACGTTGTCTTTCAACCTCAACTCCAAAAAGTCTTGGTGATATTCGCAAGCTACGTTAAAGCGCTGTGTTCCTCGGACTGACCCGGAAGTGGCAAAAACTGTAGTATCTAAGGCGGCTAATTGAAGTAACTTAAATTTATGAATAATTTAAGGCATGGCAGCTTTGAATGGGTGTCCTCACCAGATGCTAGCTTGGCGCCACCTCGGCTACATTCTTGATTTTAGCACCGACTCAGGCGCCGCCAAGATGGCAGCATCCAGAGACACAATGCTGAGCTTCAAAACGAGATGTCATGGTGGTATTGGTCATCTTTATATTTTGTCAAGTCTTATTCTGATAATAAGTTTTCAGTGAATACTAGCTAACTTATAATCAGAGAAAATACTTGGACGTGGAAATTACTTAGAGAGGCCAGTGTTGGGGGAAAAACATCATACAGGTGGTTGTAGATAGGGTTTTTTCGGCGGAGAATGTCTAGTGGATTAAAAATGTCAAAGCATGCATATGAAACGTCACTCATGAAGAGCTTCAGATTATACAAGCAGGCAGGAACAGTGGGATTTCAAAGCAAGAGCCAAGCAAACCAGACTCGGACCCAACGAAAATGCGATATTGTGTCTTCGTCTCTGCTAATACTGGCTTTGAACCTACAGGGGGTGAGAAACAAAACAAAAAAAGTTTGAAGAAAAGTGTATTGAAAGCAGAGCCCTTTGAGTATTTAATTCATTTTATCAGCTCCACGGCCTCTCTGCTTGTGTTACACTGTCTGAGCTATACTCCACAGAGAGCCTTCAGACAGGCTTTTGGAGCCTTTCCCTTTTCAAGTCCCACAAAGCACATTTTTCAAATGTTTCTCATGCAGGGGAGAAATGAGAAAAGTCTGGGAGGGAAAACAGAGGGATATCGAGTCAGATAGACCGATACAGAGAGAGAGAGAGAGAGAGAGGCTTAGGGAACCAGGTCCCACATGTTTCTCAAGGAGGGGTGCTGGACTGGTGTGGTAAACATCCTAGGACTAATTAGAAGACTCTTTGAAATTCAATATGTCCATCCTGCTGCATTAAGTTACCCAGAGGACATGTGCCAGTTGTACGGCATGCTAGCAAAGAGACAACACATGTGTGTTGACAGCGGAATGGAAATTTACAGCTCAGCTTCCCAGTCAGGGGTCGGAGTGAGCGATAGGTGGATGGAACGCTTGTAGAAGAAGACCCAGAGACTACTCACAAACACAACAACATGGAGAGGAGGGAGACATGGCAACGGCGAAGACATAACCTAGTTTTTCGGTTCACTGAGCACAGTGGTTGTACCAGACAAAGTGCCAGCGGTATCAAAATAGCAGAGACGCTCACGTTCCCTTTTCCCACAACGGCGAAAGAGGCATCTGATTGTCCGTTACTCATTACCTGGCCAAAACAAGTTCATCAGAGGCTACATTTACACTGAGATTCAAGTGGACGCCTAGTAAAATGGTCTGATGAGACGTATGTGTTTACACGGCCAACAAACATCAACCAGAACAGCACTTTTTGACACGTGGAACATCAAAAGTGAGTTTATTCAACACAGAGCCACGTTCTCAAAGTTTCTGCACACATGGATTCCAGTTTTGTTCATCTTCTCAAACAATATAAGAGTTTCCCTCTGTCTGTCTCCGCATGTTTACCCCCCAACGCGCTCAGAAAGAAAGGATTTATTTCCAACCAGAGAGATGCGATCAGATCAGAAGTGCTTACGTGGTTATTAGGAAAATGGATTATCAAAGGTTTACGCCACCCCTCTCAATCGAAATATAGAAATACCTTCCAGCTGAGTCAGTCTATTCTGATTTAGGCATGTGAACGTAGCCTGTGTTCTTTCGCCAAATAAAGCTAAACAAAGGCAACTGGTTGTTAGAGAGCCCGGCCATGTGGGTTTCAGGTTGGAACCTCCTACAGATGTTCCTAATGGAAACCATAACCTTAACTGCTAGCTGTAGCGCTAACCCTAACCTGCTAGTCATTTGGAACTGAAGACGCTACTTGGATGATGATGTCCCAATGCCTTTGTGTCCTCTTTGTTTTTTGGATATACCTTCAAGGAAACACTGTTCTGTTTCGTCAGGTAAACATACAAGTCAATGTGCCACACAAACCTACATCAAACGGTCACGGACACATCTCAAATCTCAACATCCCTAGATAATGCAGCAACTCCACTCCTGTGACCCACTGACTTCCTGACCCTAAAGCTAACTCACTGTCAAAAGGGATTATCTGTACAAGGTCCCACAAATGTCACTGATAGATTTAACACTGTCCTCCGGCCTGGGCTTAGCCCCCAGATACACAAAAGGCAGGGTAAGTGTTGAGCTGCAGTTTGAGCAACATGTTTTGTTTTTTTGGCTTTTTTTATATGCTGTGCTGCAACACAGAGTGCCTACAGAGAGTGTAAAATTAGCCTCGCGCTGTTGGGTGTTGCCTCCACGCCAATGAAAGGGGAGGGAAAGCAGTTGCGGGAGATATGGCAGAAAGCATTTGGCAAGGTAATCGATTGCAGATGGCAGCCGTCGGGGTGGCTTGTTTGGTCCACAGAGGTTCTTTGTGATGGCTAGGCCTGCCATAATCCAACGGGACAAGGCCGTTTTCGTGCGTACGCATGTGTGTGTGTGGTGTGTACCTCTAATATCGAAGTGTTAAGCTCTGCAGCCCCACAGGAATTCCAGACGCACAAGGGGGAGCAGGGGTTCACAAACAGGGAAGTAACTGTGTCACTGACGACACATTTACTGGGGCTACGGTTCTTTAAAACTGATTGAAATTGTTCTCTGTTGAACTGGACGCTAAATAAAATGCTCTGATGAGATTATATGTGATTGCAAGACCCAAAAAAAACACTAATTAGACGAGAACTTCATTGACGTACACAATGTGGTGGAGCCCAAAGCTGACCATCCAGGAAATCGAAGAAGATGTTTGTTTCCAGATCAATGCCGACATAAATTCTGACGTTGTTCAACTTTTGTTTGAACAACTTGTTTTGGTACCTCATTTCACCTAACATTCATCCCTGAATGGCCAAACATGTGCAGAAACAATTGATTTATGACCACGAGAGAGGAATGATGTAGTCAAGCGTCAGAGACGACACCAATGCATCAACGATCTCTCAATCTGACTGAATATTGCTTCCGATCGAGCCGCTCTATTCTGATTACATGAAAACCTTTATTCTAGGCTATAAGGCTGTTATTCAGATTATTAGGAGAATACTTGAGTCTATGCAACCGGTGAGAATAGAGGATTATAGAAGTGTTGAGCTTTCACGTTCGACCAGAGCAATGGGGGTTACTGGAGCAGCAACAGTTAGAGGTACTACTAAACCCTAAAATATTAAATTCCAGTCTCAGATTAAGGGTCGGACGTCTGTGCAGATGAATAAATAGACAAATGCAGTCAGCAGCTCATTAAACAGAGTGACAGAGCAGCTCAAGCAGTCTGCTCGCTGCGTGACGTCCCGGCCTTCGGAGGGTTGTAAGGTGTCACTGAGAGGTCCAGGTAACCCTATCTGCCTCTGGCATCAGCGCTATGTGTCTCTCATGACAACACTATCCAAGAACGAGCGGGCGTTACATGAAAGTGACTCCACTTTAAATCATCTTCGCGAATTCTCTCGGATGCATGGCTGTCACAAGTATGCACCGCCGAGGGGTCGGTTGACCGTTGAGTGCCGATGCGCGAGCTAGAATGGACGCCTGTGAGTTTCACTTGAAATAAGCGCAATAGTGGTGCACAAGAGTCTGAAATCCAACAACCTGTGGTCAGTGGAGGATGGTGGTTCCATGGTGTAAAGGTCAGCACTCTGGACTCTGAATCCAGAGATCTGAGCCCAAATCTCTTTGGAACCTTGCATCTGTAATAGGTATGAGCTACCCTATCAACACTATATTAACTTTAACAGCTGTATTCATTGGACTTAATCCAGTTGCACAGTGCACAGATGATTTAGGAGAATATTAGAGAGATAAGAAAAGCCTTTATTAATCTCCAGGGGAGGAAATTTGGTTTATTTAAGATCGGATAGGGAGTCAGATGAATGACTAAGACCTCACAGGCAGCAGCTGAATTGTCCCGGTTAGGTAGGAATATAAAAAGGTCTAGGTGTCTACATGTGTAGAGGACAGAAACCATGAATCAGAGCTGATGCACGATCCTCAAACAGAAATATGACTCCATCCCGTACGAACCCCACAGCTGCATGTGCATATTTGTGTGTGTATACGTGTGTGTTTGCGGTACTCTGCTTAAACGGGATTCCCCTGTACTCTGAAGCATGAATGTTAAATGAGTACAGATAGTCCTTTTGAGGACCGGGAAAATGCCCCCCCTCCCCAACAACACACCTGTCATGTCACTCAGACCCTGGGCGTGCCCTTCACCAGCTCTCCTCTCCAGCCCTCGCCGCCCCAGCCGGCGGCCTCATTTCCCAGAGAAGAGCTCCGCCGCTCCAGGCCTCCCCGCCTGCATCAACACAGCACCCGGGTCCCAGCCCCCTTCAGGCAGCACAAAGCCCCCATTGTCAGGCACAATGCTAGGCCGCCCCCTCTGCCTTTCGCCCGGACCCTCTACCCCGTTTCCCCCCCTGCCGTAAACTCTGTCCCTTCTCCACCCACCCACTCCGAATTTTTGCTCTTCACCTTCTTTCCTCTCAGCTCTTCGTGTTTAAATTGAGTCTATCAGTGCGGTTGATTGCGTCTGGGGGGGTCTTGTGTCAATATTAAAGCCTTCAGCGTTCCCCTTTCCTCGCCCCTTGTCCCTGCCCCACCTCTCCAAGACATTTCCCACTCCTTTCACTGCTGTGTTGCCTCCTGTAGTCTGTTCTCTTCTCACTTCAGCTCCGTCAACAACCTACTTTCAACAAAACTCTGGGAATTTGCAATTATTAAACACCATATCCGCATGCATCCAAATTAAACATGTCTAGAAGTCGCATATTTGGTCTCTAACAGACTTGTTAAGTGAAATACCTCTGAACCCTGCAGCCTTTCTGAGGTGTTAAACAAAGGCCTTGCAAGCCTTAGCCGCACTCCATCTGCGATTCTTAATTAACTGCATCCAAAATAAAAGCTGCAAAAACAAGGAGAATGCATGACTGAAAACTCTAAGTACGACTAGTTTAACCTGAAAATACAAAGTCAGCAAACAGCGGCCTGGCACCAGTTAAAGGTGCAGCTGTAATGAGGACAGGCCTGCCTGCCTGCCTGCATGCACGCCCTGCAGCAAACAAAGCTAAATGTGTCTCCTTCTTGCTCCTGGCATTTCCCCTGTTTAACAGCTCCCGACCCAATCCCCAAGGCTCCAGGTTCACCTGGTATTAACATGCAGTTGGTATTCGGATACTTTATCTGGAAATTGACATCCGACCCACGGGCCTCTGAATTTTTTAGAGAGAGAAGACTACCTGAAGGTTTTGGTCGGGCTTGTTTGAGCAAAGATGCTTAACTAAACAACTTGTGTATTGATACACCGCAGATATCTAAAGATTCACATCTATATTTTGGAAAACAGTTGATGTCTTTGCATCTAGATGTCTGCAAGCCCAACACAAATCTATTAACATCCGCGTACCTGAAGCCTAAAATATTTAAGCGGCGATGTCAGAGGTTTCTGCTAGGCGAGCTGACAGTTGGTTCTGCTTTCTCTTTGCTCAGTCATTTGTGAACTCGTTGTGCAAACAGTGCCATCTGTGTTGCTCCAAACTGCAGGAGCGAGTCCAGCCGATCGCGCCTTTCAAACCTAAAAATGCAGCAATTATCGACGCCAAAAGGACCGAAAGGAATCCTGCTGGACGCAGATATTCTTGAAACGATGCCAGGGAAAACGGAGGAGGAAAAGATCGTTTTGGTACGTGTGGACGTACCCCCCCCCCCCCATAGCATCCTGTTGCCAGACACCACAGGACACCCTCATAAGGCCCATGTCCATTCTCTGATGAGTCACAACTGAGGCACAGGAGAGACCTACACAATATTAAGAAAGTGGTCATAATGTTACGCCTGATCCATGTATGTATATGCAATAAACATGGATCTCTAAATACTGTGTACAGTACATATAGCGTGAAAAGAGAGAAAACTGGGACGCAGTGTCAGCTTGACGGAGCCCTAACCATGGCAACGGGAGGAGTGACGGGAAGGTGGACATTCCCCGCGCTTGTCCTCCTGCGTTTCCTCATCTGAGGCCGAGGAGGAAAGGAACAAAGCAAACCGAGCCACCGCCGAGCTTCCAGCAGAGCCGCCGTATTTGTATTTTTACACGTTAAGCGAAAGGCGACCAAAAACGCCTCAGAGGTTGCGGGGAATTTTCCCCCTTCGGCGCCGTCCAAGCCGCGTTTTGGCTGAAATAAAGAAAGAAAGAAAGAAAGACAGACAGAAAGGACTGAACAAACTGGCGAGTAGAGCAAAGAAAAGCGGGTGGAAACGAGAGGGAGGCCAGCTGCTCCGCTCGCCGAGAGAAGAAAGAAAGCAATTAGAGAACAGTGGGAGATCCCAAATAACTAGACAGTAGCCGAATGACGCAGACCGAAGGAGTCAGTCAGCAACACGCAACAAAAGTCCCAGCCGGCTAAGATACCGTCACTCACCAAGTGACACCTCTATTCTGGGGGGTTATTTTGGTCGTGCACACGCAGATACCCAGGTATCCATGGTGACGTACCCCTGCCCCAGAGTAGCCCGGCGGCCAGCGAGCGAGCCAGCGAGCATGGGCCCCCTCGGACGTACTGTGACGACCCGACGGTGACTCAGCTGCTTGAATTTAGCCCCGGCGTGCCGTGGAAAGCTGGAAACGGCGCTGACCTCATTCCACAGGCCTTCCCGTATACGAGGGGTCCGAAAGAATGAACGGGGGAGACAAAAGAATGGCAGCGCAACAGAGGTGTCCTACATCTAGACCAAGGGGTGTCAAACACAGGGGGTCTAGTCGGGCCCACGGCATGAGTTTGCAAAGTGGAATTTCTCAATAAAAGTAAACCCTGCTTATAATTTAGCCACAGCTTTAGTCAGATTAGAGTTTTTTTTTTGCCCTACAACAAAGCCAAACATTTAGATTTGTCGTTATTTATAGCTTCTGGTCCGGCCCCCTCCTTTAAAATCCAACTGTTCTGTGTGTGGCCCCTGATCTAAAATGAGTTTGACACCCGTGATCTAGGCTAACATCTAGCATAGCAATAACAGGTTTATAGGAGTGTGTTTGTTTCCTTGAGTGTTAGTGGTTCCTGTATAAAAGCTATAATTAGGCTGTTGAACATATGGTAGATGGAACGAGAGAGACATGAAGAGAGGGAGCGGCGTGAGTAAAATAAATAAAAGGCCCCCGAACTGGCGATCCTCCGACCCGGTTCGGTCCGTGCCGCGCGGCGCCGAGGCCAAGAGAGCAGCGTGTAATGACAGGGAGCGTACAGCACATCAGACAGAAAGCCTGGAGCTCTGCAGCTGCAGCGGCGGACGTCTGCCCAGACTGTCAGTGACAATGGCTGCGTTTCCACCAACGATGTTTTCTTCTAATTCCAAGCTTTGCAGCCGAAACGTTTACACGGACGCTAGATAAATACAGTCTGGCTGATTTTTCCCCAACTTCTCTGACAACACAGACATCCCTCGCACTCACTCGCCCCTGGGCTCGTTCTTCAACAGACTCATCTGGCTCAGCTCTGACAGCAAACGCTTCATTCACACCAGTCCAGCTGCACAACAACTCACCTTTCTGGAACAGATAACTTCATCTTATTCATGTCAACACTCTTCCATCCCTCCATCCATTATATTGCTCTTCATTATTTACCCTTCCTGTGTTCATTGTGTATGTCTATATATATATACATATATATATATATATATATATATATATACTGTATATATACTTGTATCTCTATTTCTTGTAGATTTGTATGCACACCTTATATATATACATATATATATCTACACACATTCCTTGGTCACAGTAGTTCAGTTGCGCAAAAAAATGAAAAATTAAACATATATATATTAATTTATTTGATATAAATAAATAAATAAATAAAATACACTATAATATACTAATATAATAATATACTATATATAAAAAATAAGAAATAAAAAATAAAATAAAATTTAAAAAATTATATTATATAAAGTTATATATTATTTAATTTTATTTTTGATTTTCTTTACCTATTTTTTAAAATTAAATAAAAAATACTAAATAAATATATATAACATTTTATTTTATTTTTATTTTATTTTAATATTATTAAACTTTTTAACTTAATAACTTAAATCATTTTTTTAATATTTTTAATATTTTTTTTCAAGCAGTTTTTAAGAGCGTTTTTTATTTATTTATCTGTTTGTTTGTTTGTTTGTTTTTTATGTGCAACTGGACGAATGTAACCAAGGAATTTCCGTTGTGGATCAATAAAGTCTAAGTCTAAGTCTAATACCGGATTCATTCAGTAGAAGAAGATGAGTGAGATGGACTGTAGTTTGTTTTCGCAGTACATTTTTTATTTATTTTTTTTGTTTTACAGGGATAATATCTCTACAAACCTGACATCAGAGATTCCAACAATGATGTGACTGATCTGATAAGATATAAGTGTTTAGATGCCCAAAAAAACACATCAATCAGACTAGGACTCTATTGACATTAGCAATGTGGTGGAAGTAGAAGAAGAATTCACTATAAAGAAAGTCAACCTTCATGTTCCTGTCCCCTCCTGCAAACTCATATTTCTACCCCACACGGTGCAAACATGCTCCGACATAATGGACTCATTCCACCCAGAGAATAAACCAGCAGATCAAGTGTTTACATCATTATTAGGAGCTAATAGTTTCAAGCCAGCCTGTTCTGACTGAGGTGGTTACTTGAGACGTTTCTGTTCTGATTATTACGGCACCACCGGCTATTTAAAGAATCCCACCCCTCGCAAGATGTGAAAGGACATCCAAGAGAAACAGAAAGGGGGAGAAACCGCCGCTGTTGTTGTTCTGGTGACGGCGTCGGCGCACAGCAGACGGGCTAAAGCTGTCTAAACACAGATAAAGCTTCTGCTTATCACAGCGGTTCTTCTACATCACAGATTCGGAAAACAATCGGTCGGCCCACGGTGTCTTGTGGGTCCGGGTTGTTTTGGAAACGAGTCCATCAAAAACGAGTTGAGCAGCTTTTCTCTAATAAATCGTGCTCTATTCATATTTCTTCGCTAGTTTGAGTAGCTTAATCATGAACACTACTACACGCAGGAAGACGAGGAATCTGCAGGAGCAGGTGCATTTGATGACAACCTGAAGACTGATGTTGGCTGAAACATGCTGTCGCCTCCTTATCTCTGTTTGTCTTCTACTTTCTCTATAAATCAGGGCATCAGCTGCAGCAGGCGAACCTCTCACCCACCCACCATTAGGGGAGCTTAGAGGTCTGATTTCCTTGCAGCACTCTTATCTGAGGCACAGATGTGGTTTCGCATTTTGTGCACCGCTGCAGAAACCAAAAAAAAATGTTCAACTGATAATTAAAAGAACGATTCGGCGGCTATAAATTTCCGTAAAAGCTAAATCTAGTCGTAAAACAAATCTGAAGAAAAACCCGTTCCCTGGACTTCTCAAACGGTGACATCAGCACGAACTGAACTTCTTCTTCTGAACTCGTAAAAGCAAAAGAAAAGGAAAATTCCCTGCAGCGGTTTAAAAAACACTTTTATGGTTTGGAGGAATAACGGCACACGGGAGCCAAGAGCGTTGCATAACCGCACCACCGGCCAATATCATGGAGAACAAGCTCACCATGAACAATGTAACTTCAATCTTAAATCCTTCGCCTAGAGTTCACGCTGTAAAGATTGTGTGCAACAGCCTTTATACGACCACGTAATTACCCATTAACCACACGATAAAGCTGCATAACCTGCCAGGTAGTTAGCCTGCTACTTGACTCCGCCCTCCCTCCTCTCAATATGACAGCTGACTTCTTAAACACAGCGATGTCCACGATGACTTTGTGACCTTTCACACACTTCACACACTAATCTCCCAGTGCTATGCAGCCAAGCTCCACGTTTCCCGCAAGCCTGAGGCCAGAAAAATGCTAATACGCCTGCCTCAGTTGCCACGGCAACCTAATCATACCTGGTAAAAATATCCCAAATAAACTAATCAAGCAGACTCTTGACGCGTCGTCAACAAAACACCAACGACGGCGGTGCGAAAGCAGCAGGTGGCGCCTCTTACCTTGGAGCATGCAGCGGTACGCCGACTCGGAGATGGCGTAAATGTGTGGAGGCATCTCGTGCCTCTTCTTCCCTCTGTACATCTCGATGATGTTCTCCGAATAGATGGGCAGGTTCTTGTAGGGGTTGATGACCACGCAGAAAAGGCCCGAGTACGTCTGTAATGAAAAGAGCAAGACGAACAAACAAACAAACGTGGTGAGTTAATGTACAGGAAGGAGAAAATAAAAGCTAAAAATAAGGATGTTATACAGTAGATAAATTAAAGCAGTTGATACAAAATTATAAAAGATGATGTTAAGACAAGATATGATACTAAACATCAAGATAACAGTATGATGTGATGCAAAAGGATAATGATACATAACAATAAATCTAATTAACAGATACAACATTATGATATCATCATATATCATGATACAATCCGATACGATCATATTGTTTCAAGTTGTTTCCACAGGATAATGATATAATGGGATGTGATATGATACGATACAATGACATCAATTATAAGACAAGATCACAATACAATGTGACCTGATACGACAGATCAACAGTATGATACAATACGATGAATCAAAGTAGTTGAAATGATATGATAAAACAGGGAAACTTTTGGATACAATACGATACAACGGGATGACGATACAATAATACGATAAATATATGAAGTTGATACGATACGATAAGATACAATCTGATACAACTGACTAACAATGAGACACGATGGATAAAAGGAGTTGTAACAATATGATAAAACAGAAACTTTATTTTACAATGCGATACGATACGATACGATACGATACGATACGATACGATACGATACGATACGTTACGATACGATACGATACGATACGATACGACAAATCAACGTAGTGGACATGACAAGACAGGATAATGATGTAATATAATATGATAAATCAAAGAAACTTGACATGATAGGACCGCGATACGATATGATGAATAAGTGTAGTTGGTACGATATGGCAGGATCACGATACGACATGATATGATACGATTATACGATACAATACGATACGATACGATAAATCTGTGAAGTTGATACGGTATTATACAACAAGATATGATACAATCTGATACAACAGATTAACAATACGATACGAATCAAAGCAGTTGAAAAATTATGATAAAACAGGGAAACTTTAGGATACGATACGATACAACGGGATGACGATACAATTATACGATAAATATATGAAGTTGATACGATACGATAAGATACAATCTGATACAACTGACTAACAATGAGATACGATCGATCAAAGTAGTTGAAACAATATGATAAAAGAGAAACTTTACAATACAACGTGATACGATACGATGCGATACGACACGATACGATACGATACGATACGATACGATACGATACAATGCGATGCGATACGATACGATTCGATAATCAAAGAAGCTGACATGATATGACAGGACCATGACAGAACGCAGAATGTGTCATTATTCAAGGTAGTTGAGACAATATGATATGACATCAAAGTAGTTCGTAGGAGCATCATAAAAACACCATACTAAGGATACTGTGGCTATTTTTACCAGTTCAGCTTGAGACAGTCAAATAAAGTCTTAGAACTGGAAGTGGGTATAAAGAGCATACGTAACACATCAGTGACTTTTAGATTACAAGGAGCTTGCACATTTCTAGCCTTATAAATCATCCGGCCTGCATTTGATCAGTGCAGCGGGACTTGTCATTATCCACTTTTTAGGATCTTACATCATCACCGTGGGCATGCAGCACAGCGATAGACACAGAGCAGACTGTTCAGAGTCGGACAGAACTGAGCGATCGGCGAATAAATGAAACACTAAACAGACTCGCTTTGTGTTACAGCAAACAAAAAAAAAACAACTCCCTAATGATGGTCATAAAATATAAATACAGCGCAACATAACTTTATGAATATTGTACTCAGGTTGCAGCAAATAGCCTGCAAACGTTTAGCCTCGTTTCAGAGTCGTGGTGTTGCATTTGGCGTCGTAATTAGCCTGACAGTGTCTCCCCAGAGAGTGTGTGTGTGGTATGAAGTCTTCTCAGATATGCTGTAGGCTGACTCGACCAGGCAGCAAAGCAGCCAGGAATGAGTGAGAGGCCCTGGTGGGGTGGTGGCTCCCCTCTTATTAGATGCTATGGAAGCTTTGCATTCCCCACTATAGACGATGCAGAGAAAGAAAGGACGACCAGTAGTATGACCTACCTCTCTGGCATGTTGAGGGTTAACCTCAATGTGCCTTTACACACAGGTGTGCATACAGCACATACATAAAGAATGTAAAGCTTACCCACACTTACATGCACATACAGAGATCAGCCACAACATTAAAACCACCGACAGGAGAAGCTAAAAAAACATCGACCATCTTGTGACAATACAATGTTCTGTTGGGAAAATTCTGGCATTCATTGGTGTGGATGTTACTTAGACATGTAGCACCCACCTAGACCAAACCAGGCACCCCCACCCCATAGCAATGACACTACCTGATGGCAGCAGCCATCCCCAGCAGGATGCAGCCACAAAAACACTTTAGGAACAACTAAAAAAAACATGAAGAACATCTCAAGGTGTTGACCTGGCCTCCAAATTCACTAGATCCCAAACTGATCAAGTATCTGTGGGATGATCCACAGGAGACAGGAGAAGTGAATAACATCGACCATCTTGTGACAATTCAATGTTCTTCTGGGAAACTTTTGGACTTGGCATTCATTGGTGGGAGTGTAACTTGGACCTAGCACCCAGCTAGACCAGACAAGGCATCTCCATCCCATGGCAATGAAAATACTTGATGGCACCAACACCAAAACTGCTAGCTGCCATCCCCAGCAGGACGCAGTCACAAAAACGCTTTAGGAGCAACTAAAAAAACATCTCAAGGTGTTGACCTGGCCTCCAAATTCACTAGATCCCAAACTGATCAAGTATCTATGGGATGATCCACAAGCAGCCCACACTAACAACATCCTGTAGCCACCACAGGACACCCTCAGAAAGCCCACGTTCTTTATTTGATGAGTCACAACTGAATAAATGTATATATCATATCTGAATACATGTTACAAAGCAGTCAGGTCTTGGAAATCACGGTTGGAAGCCCTAGTGATTTGGCTACCAGGTCAAAGCAATGTTTTATTTTTTCCATCGCCTTCTCAGAAACCAAGAAAATGTAAATTAGAAGCACGAGCTGTGAAAACTTTTGCTATTAAGGACTCAAACCTGAGGCCAAAATGACTGGTTGAAGTTCATAAATTATGACAAAACAACACTCTACTGTCGCCTGTAATAAATAGCTGAGCCTCTGTTTTAAAGAGCTTTAAACGGTTCTGTCATCCTGGCTACGTCCTACAGGGATTCTTCCATATCAAAGCATCAGACATCACAGCGTTAGCTTGATAATTAAAACTACATCCAAGACCGATGAGGCGCTGGGGGGGCAGGAGTGACTCAGCAGCCATAGGTTCACAACGGGGCCCCCAGAGAGCAGACTGCAGACTGTAGCCGTTACGTAACGGCTCAGTTATGGCCCTCAGTCAGCACCGAGCAACTGATGCTGCACTGCTGATACAAAAGAGGAAAAAAAAAAACAGGGTGTTGAAGGAGAGAGAGAGAGAGAGGGAGAGAGGGCAGACAGAAACGAAGAGTGAGAGCAACGATCCGGCTGACGGAGCTCCCCGAGGTCCAATCCAGCGGAGGAGCAGAGGCGTAACAAACGCTGAACAGTGTTCTCAGCCTTTCTGCAAATTGCTCCTAACCTGAGGGGAGGACAGTTTAGAGGGAGCCGGTGAAACTCTAAACTCTCCACTCTCCTTTTTTTTTCCGAGGCTAATGAAAAATGTATTCGCCTCCTGTATCTGAAAACTGGAGGCGCTATAAATAGAGGGCCTGTTCTGCTCTACCGGTTCGGTTCTGTAGCGTGCACCAATTGCAGCTGACTCCAGAGACGTTGTGTTCAGTGCAAACTATTCCAGACAACTGAGGGGTTGGGGGGGTAATTTACTGCATTACGTCGTGAGCAAAAACCGCACATCTGAAACCGTGCATCCGTTTCATTTCTCTTCATTGCTTGTGAAACACGCTATAATCTCTAAAAATAAAAGCAGCGGTTGCATCTGACTGAATTTATTTATTTAGGAAAGAGTTCCTTAATAACCTCTGAATCTACTACAAATCCTTCAAATTAAAAAGAAACCATCTCCTCTACGTGCTTATTACCGCCCCACTGCCGGCGTGCAAACCGGCAATTATTGTGCAAAATCCTTGCAGGGGGATCAATGCGTGGATGTGGATGCTGCCAGCTAGCGACAGCATGCAGCTAGCCGGGCGCCGCCTGCCCAGCCAGCAGGGCCCGCCGCCCCTGCCCAGGAAAGAGAAGCTGATATTTCCACTGTGTGAAATCAGATCCAGGGGAGGGGATACAGTGGCCTGGTAACAGCTGAGCAACACACAGGCAACAGCAGACACAACAGCCGACCCCATCTGCCACCCCTGATCAGTCAGGCGGCGTGCCCGCTGACGGACCGCGCTCCATACCAGCGGCTGGGAAAGGGCACCCTGTGCCATCGATCTGTGTGGGGTTTAGGAGACTTTGACCGTCCACCCTGACTGATTTCATAACAAAGCTAACAAACATCCCAAATTTGGCTTTTGGAATAACGGATCAATAAACTGAGATGGTGTCAAATCGATTTAACAGCAGGAGGACGATAGAAACATATTAAAAAAAAAGACGTGAGGGCATGAGAAGTGTGGGAAAGGAAAGGGTGAAGGTTAGAGACAGTGAGGAGCAGCAGAGCCGGAGTGGGCGGCGGCGGGAGACAGACAGACGGACGGTCTTTTTCGCCGTGGAAGAATGCTGAGGCTTTCTGACAGCTGAAGCTTATCTAACAACACAAAGGCCCGCTTGTGGGCCCGCTGGTGTGCCGTCGCCTGCCGTGTAGCTTTGTGACTCACCACCTCACAGATAGAAAGCTGGTCCACTAAAAAAAAAAAAAAAGGGTCGACCCTGAAAGGATGACTGGCTTCGTAAGGATGAAGCCGTCAGACCGACCAAGAGTCTGACAAAGAGGTGGAAAAGGAGAAAATCTAGAATATACCAGATGTGTTATAAAAGACGTGGAAGAGCAAAAGTATGATCCAGTTTTTCAAGCAGTTTTTTTTCTTCAGGCAATTATTGCTTGAAAATAGGCAAAAAAATCTGCCAATGGAACTAGTGAAAATGTCTCTGTGTTAAGATGTATTGTCTTAAAACAAGTCCCTGTGTCTCGCTGAAATGCTACTCTTTATGCAATTGTGTCTTATATTAAGTGTAATGAGATATTTTGACTAGAAATGAGACAAATATACTTGGTAAGATTTTGTTTTTTTGCAGTGCATAATATCACTGGAAAGTTACTGGATGTTTAAAGAACGAATATCTAATATTTCCTTTTTGTTCAATGTGGCGACACCTGTGGCCAAATGTGGGAATTACAGTTGCTTCCCATTTCCCGTTGACACCGTAACAGTAATATTATAGTATATTAGTTGTTGGTCTGTGTTTGTGTAGCTTGTTTGAAACTTGAAAAAGGCAGAAAGTTGGCTAACGACAGTAAGCAAAGGACAAAGACAAGATGGCACAAACATCTGAACCTTGCAATAGCCAAAGGTTCAGCTATGTAGACCAGCTGATCAGTATGATTCAGGAAACGTCAGCTAATAGAGCTCCAGTAGCTTACATTACAAAGTCGGCACGTTTGCAGGAAAGCGCGCTTTTCAAATGGATTACAGTTCGGATGACAGACTATATATTGTGCCCCAGGATGCCAGAATAGTCGGGGACAAGCAAAGGGGAAATCGTTTTATAAGATTCCCAAAGATCCCACAAGGCACGAGAAAAACGGAGCGGTGGGATCCTAGAAGAAACGGATTTGTCTTGTGTAGTGATCACTTTAACATCAGGTGCAGAATCCAGCATTTTCCGTATTTAGCATGTTTGTAATACGAAGTCAAACAGATTTCTTTTCGTAAAGGTGAGTTAGGCTAATGTTTATATCGTGGATTACAAAGGGGCGTTGCTCATTCAGCACTAAAACTTCTCACAATGAGAACGAAATTCGGGGTTAAACAGTTATTTGTTATTGTAGTTGCATTACTGTCATGAACCTGCTGACTCTCTAATTTAAAAGAGGAATATTGAATATTTCTGTTTTTTCTGATTTGGCGACACCTGTGGTCAAACATGGGAACTACAGCTGTGTTTTGAGCCTTGCTTCCCATTTCCCTTTGTCACCGTAACAGTAATATAATAGTTGTAGGTCTGTGTTTGTTCAGCTTGATTGAAAAAGATTCTTCAAAGTACGCTTTCAGTGACTCTCTGGAGTCGGACGAGGTAGTTATATGTATATCTGGATACTGCAGGTCAGGAACCTGCCACGGCGGCTTTTTCAATGCTCGAAAAGGTCCGTGACATATAATCTATTGGGTTTTGCTTTGTACTGATCAATTTCTACTTGTTTAATGTGCTGGCGCCAAGAATTTTCTGCCAATATGTCAACAATAGCTCTATAGCAGCTCTTCCTGTTTCCATTTTGACTGCCGAATATAAACTACTGCCACCTGCTGGTATGGAGAGTTATTTCCTCTAATGCATACGTTGGAGGCTAGTTCTCACGGTGTGTTCAAGTGCAAAATTTGTGACTCAGATACACGTTCCAGTCGGCCTCCGTTGCCAGTAGTGTTCAAATCTTATAAAAAAATGATGTCGCTTGAAACTAAAGTAGAAATAAATGTTTATAAACCTGGTGTTCAGTCTAAAGCCTGAGATTTAAGCTTGTTCACCACGTCAGTTGAAACTTTCGACCAGGAGCGTGAACTATGCCCTTTAATTCTCAGTAGACTTCTGCATTTCTACGATGATCAGTCACAGAAGTCTTCCCAGTGACCTCCACTGAGAGCACAGCCTGCGGGAGACGTTATATTATGTCTGCAGTAGGTGCAGCAGAGCTCTGCAGGGGGGGTGGGGGGGTGGGGGTGGTGGACGGGTAAGTCAAATACACTGGAAATAGATATTTTTTATTCTTCTCAGAGCGAGACAAACAGGGAAAATTCTCTTCCTCATAGAAAACCAACACACTCGGACACATGTTTTCAATTTCTCCCAGGCAAGGGGACAATTAACAGTTGAAACCATGACACTACGGTATTTGAGAGAAACTGAAGAGGCCGTGGAAACTCAAACCGTATGCGAAACTTTTCCTCTACTATAATATTTGACAAATTAAAAACCCGTCACCTCCACGGGGGCTGCAGTTGGTGCTGACGTTTTATCGGGATGTTGATGAGTGCAACGGTTTTCTCTGCAGCCTCTCTAAAGCAGAATCTCTCAGGTGATCGCTAACCCACATTCTATTACGGGAAAACATGTCACTAAATGGGTCGAGATCACAGAGCGGACGCGGAATTAGATTATGGGGACAGAGGCGAGGCAGTGTTGGAGACGGCTGCAAACTTTGGAGATGAGAAACTCATATTTGCACCAAGCAGGAGGCCGGGGAAATGCAAGCAAACTGAAAGCGGCAGTGTTTACGGAGGAGGTCGGCCTTAAGCTGAGGTGAGGGAGAAGGCCACGGGGGGAGGTAACAATCTGTAACCTAGAGGCACTAACAGGACGAGGTCTGGCAATGGTTAAAAGACAAGAGAGGTCTGTCAATCATCATGAGAGCAGGCATTAAGATTAATATGAGATCTCGCTTTTACTTTCCAGGAAAAATCAGAACTGCTGACCATTATTTTGAAATTATAACCGCCGGGATTAAGATTAAAGACAAATCTGAAGCCACTCACGTATATGAGTCCAGAGTAGTAGCGGTCCTTCAGGTTGTGCAGCACGGACGCCTCGTTCAGGCACGTGAGCTCGGCCATGTCCTCCACCTTGCTGAACTTGGGCGGGTTCATCTTCTGGATGTCGTCCTTGTTGATCACCACCTTCTTGCCGTTCTCCGCCAGCTCCACCAGCACCTCCTCGCCGCGCTCCTCCCGGATGCCGGCCGCCTCGAAGCCGTGCCGCTCGGACGGGATCCACACCAGCTTCTTGGCCGTCCAGTCGGCCTGCGTGGCCGGGTTGTAGACCACGGCCCGGTCCACAAACAGGTACCGCTCCGGGTCCTCTTGCCCACTCCGATGAGACATTTTAGCTGGGATTTACCAGAGCAACGTGGCCACCTAGGACACAGACAGATTAGAAGCATAATCCAATTTTTTGACTGGAAAGTTACTCAACGTTTAAAGGAGCAATTTAGTTTGCTTTGGCGACATCTGTGGCCACAAACTGGCACTGCAGCTGGCACCTGGGCAGGCGTCAGTAACGGTTACATAACAGTTGTAGGTCTGTTTGTTTGGTTTGCTTGAAACTTTTACAGAGGAAAAATGCGTCACAGGCCAGAGACGGATTAGAAGCTTAGATATTAAATGTGACCTGTGTTTACAAGCACCAAAACATTGATCGCTGTGGAACTTTTTTGACATGCCCAAAGCGGTGGTGTCCAAAGTGCAGCACAGAAGCTACTGGAAATATAACAGAAAAGGCTTTTTTTTCCCTTAAACTTTACTGGCAACACTGAAGTCATTCAATAGAAGAATGGAGTAGAAGCAGAAGAAGATGAAGCCACGTTTCGCTTCGTTCATCTTCTCAAACATTTGCTTGAACATCTGGTTTGTTTTTCTACCTCCACGTTTCTGTCCTTCCTGGAAATTCGTCACATCATCATTAAGTTTACCACATAACATTAGCTATAAAAGATTGTTGGAGCATCAAATCAGTCCGCCCCACCCCAACTTCATTGACAAAACTGTAGTCATTCAAAAGAAACCAAAATGAGGAGACAGTTTTTTTTTTTAACACTGCTGCCCACACTGATCCCTGCTTCGACACTTGTTCGAACATCTGGTTTGTTCAGCCACCTCCATGTGTCTATCTCTCCTGGAAACTCATTATCATTTGTTTACCCCTTGGAGAAAACTTACGGAGAAAGATTTATTCCAGCCGTAGAGAAATCATTAGACCAAGTGTTTACACGGTTATTCCGAGGCAATATTCTCTTATTAAACACACTATCAAAGGTCCACACCGCTCCTCTCAATCTGACGGAAAGGGACGCCAAAGTATCTCTTGAGACGTTACGTATGGAGGACTGGAAGTGCCAAAAATTAAAGTACGTGCCTCATTTACACACAAATAGATATTAATTATGTTACAAAATGACTTTACTATAAATCTATAAATCAAGGAAGCCACATGTATGGAGGACCCGAACTGCCAAAATCCAAAATAAAGAACTCAATATATAACGTAATTAAATACGTCAGAACAGCAGAGCAGCTCTAAATATTCTGATTAAGGTAATTTTTTTAATCCGATTAGGTTGTTATTCCGATTATTAACAGAATACTTGTGTCCATGTAAACCAGTGGAGGACAGTGGGTGTCACCCATCACTAATAATTCCATCTAGAGAAGCGCATTAGTTCAGTAACTAACTGACGAAGCACATTAAAGACATAAGTGATTCTGTGAGATGCAGTTGGAAACAAACGCCTTATTGCCTCACAGCTGCCATAAATAACAGTTTACAGCACGGCGAGGACAGTAAAGCTGGTCTACATCACACATGAGCCAGACTTCAGCACAGATCTGAGAGTCTGCATTACAACAATACGCATACTGCGCAGGCTGCGCGGCGCACCAAACTGGACGCAGCGACGTCGTGAATTACACATTTATCATTATCTCTTCTTCTTATGCTATAGAAGATAAATAACCCACCTCATGTTGTAGCTGTGGCTAGTGTATAACTTGCTGCGTACATGGATTTAGGCAACGTAACAAACCGGCGTCTGAATGTGGCGTTACGGTAAATATAAAAACATATAAAAGTTATTACGCAGAGGATAATGCGTAGGATAAACTATCTCAGTGTTTGTGTGTTTATAATATTTACATTAGTGGTCATGTCAGGTGCTTTACATGAAAAGGCGGCTTCTGAACTGACTAAAGTTTCCAAACAGACCTCCATCCTCTCTCCTCTGCTCCCTCCATCCACTGTCGTTTATTCTAGCATGTATATATACGCGCTCCATCCTTTTACCAACCCCACCAGGTCCTCAGACTCACCTGGTGCAGCGAAGCAGCGGTCAGATCCTGTTAACCGAGCAGTCCGAGCAGTCCCCCCTGTGCGCAACGAGCTGCTACACACGATTGAAATGCAGGCATGTATATTTGGGCTTCGGTATGCGCCACAGCCACAGTGCTGCCTCTCACACTGGGGGCCCCTCCTAAACCGAGCGGACTTGACCGCCGCTGCGCCCGCCTACGCCGGACCGAGCGCGCATAGATACCAATCACGCAGATCAATAGCGCGCCTCGCCGTCACCCTCTTTCGGATGATTCACCTAGGGGGAAACGTGATCTCTGCGTGCCGATGCCTGCCTCTTTTAATGACTCGCTGATAATGTACGTTTTGTCACGGTTTTCTGCAATGGCCGGGCCCGCTTTAAATCTATCACACCAATATCTAGGCATTGCACACACCCACCAGATGCAGCCCACAGACAATTGGGCTCTCACTTTGCGGTCCTTCTCTCGCCCTCTCCGTCATTGGCTGGAACAAACCAACCCCCTAAATGTGCTGCAAACCAATGACATGCGTAGAAAAAGTAATCTCTCGCGCCTTCTAATGCCTCACAGGTCTTTAAATAAAACCATTCTTTTGGGAAATAACAAAACAAGAAGGACAAATTATTTCTTGAGACGCTGTATGGAGGAACGGAAGTGCCAAAATAAAAAACGCAACTTCGTATGTGATTAAATATGCCATAGTGTTATCTATCTATAGAAACAGATTTTAAAAACATACTAGTGGAACGGAAAACTAAAACTATAAGACCAAGTATGGAGGAGCAAAACTGCCAAAAACAATGAACTCAATAAATTAAGTTATAATGAAATACACTAGAAAAGCACAGATTCAGATTCAGAATACTTTAAAAACATCGGTCTCATACTATGTATGTGGAAAATAAAATACTTTTTATGCTTGTCCTAGACACGCTAACCTCATTATTTGTGCAGAATAATTTTAGTTTTACATACAAATGCCACCAAACAGGGCCATCTACTGGGAAAACAGATGAACCAACCCCTAACCCCTAAATTTGCAGGAAACGAATGACATTCAGGGGGAAATCATTGATATGCGTGGATCAGAAAATGATATATTTCTACTGCTGTTACTTTCTACTGTCTCACAGATCATGTAACAAAATATTCCTTAAGAAAAAGCCACAAAACACAGAAGCCAAAAGACATAAATTAGGGAGGACCGAAAGTGCCAAAACCTACAAACATACAATTACATTCACCAGTGATGAAAATAAGATTGTGGGGACAGAAGCAGTAATATAAACCTCAACAAACTTGCCAAAATAATAAAACATTTTATATATATTGAAAACTTTGATGTTCTACTTCCATTTGTACAGAGAAAACTACATATTTAAAACACTTACCTTACTCTAATACTCTAACAAAACGTCCTTTATAGATAATTAACAAAGGAAGTCATAGTACTCATAAAAGTTTCAAGTCAATAAAATTGTAATATGAATGCCGCAAAATTAAGATACAAATTAAATTAGGCATTTATTTTTATAATAAAGAGATAATGTATAATGATAAAAAAGCAATTTAAAAAAGATTCTAGAAGATAAAAAAATAAAGGTTATAAAGAAAACTTGTCTCATTTTATATGTTAACATTATACGAGTCATATTTTTGGCGTTTTTAGTGACATATTCATATATTTCTAAAGTTTTATTGGGTTTTTATTTATTTTGGCCGTTCTTGTCCTACACAATGTTGTTGCTGCCCCGATTCAAAAACTCATTTTCAGCTGTACGTCGTCGCACCAGTTCCCACGCTGTGAGCGACAGCGACCACATTTTACAGTGGACGTGACTCACGCGACTATACATCACCGCACCACAAACATGTGTTCAAAGAGGCGTTTTATTACAAATGGAAAAATCTCATACAGAAGCAAAAGAAAGCATGTTTTTTTTGTCATTAAATAGTCATTCGCTTCCATACTGAATACTGGAAAACATGCCGTCATAGTTTTACATCAAAAACAGGAAAGGCATTGTGTGTTGAAGTTATGTACAATCTACGAAAGCAAGAAGAGATCAGCGTCCTCCCCTCCATGCACCTCCACCCCTCTTCTTTACTCCTCCTCCTCCTCCTCCTCCTCCTCCTCCTCCTCTTCCTCCTCCTCCTCCTCTTCCTCCTAAGCCTCCTCCTAAGCCTCCTCTAACTTTCTTCCTCACTCCACTCGCTTGTTCCGTGTCATCCTCATCTCCATCGCCTCTTTTCGGCCTTTTCCTTTTCTCACCATGTTCCTTCATTTCCTGAGGAAGACAATTCATTATGTTTATTGGGAAGTGTTTTTTCTTTATTGACTAAATCTTTTCAGACACCCAAATATGAACCTTGGTACCTGTAGCTGTTGGACAAAAAAATGATATTGGAACCATTTAAACCTCCAGCTTTTTAGTCGCTAATTTCAACAAATTACCTTTACTGTAATTTATCTTTTTCTTTTAAACCTTTCAGTGTTTTTTTTAAAATGCAGTAAACACAAGTGATTTAAAGAACAATACCAGTGATGGTCAATACGGGCCGCCTCCAATAGACTCACATTCAAAAATTACTAAATTTTCTCATAAAATAAAAACTTTCTACAAATTATTCCAGCGTGGTTACATAAATTCCTGAAGATAATTTACATTTACAAACAAGCTGATATTAAAACTACAATACAAACGGTTGACACACATTTTAAGTTTAAATTAAATTGTAATTTAAATTAAAAATTGTCTTATGCACCTGCTTTTACAACTGCAAATTTTTATGTTGTTGAGAAGCTTTCTGTAATTTTGAATGGAAGAGCGTTATAGAAATAAATTATTGTTGCCTAGTCTGGAGTAAATAAATTTATTCATTAGTGATATAACCTACAGTACCGCTTAAAAATAATTGCAACCCTCAGAATTTTCTACTTTTCTGCATAAAAAAATTATTAAAAACATACAATCAAACAAATTAAATGGAAATATTGTACGTGCGTGTTTTTTTTATTTGGGGAAAGTAACCCAATATTACATATCTGCGCGGTGCAAAACGTAAGTGCAACTCTAGGAGGATTCTCAAAGCCAAATGAGATTCCAAAGTTCAAATGATCCGCCGATGTTTATGCAGATATTTATTAAATTCTGAAAATACTTTTAAGCTGAGCTGTATAATGGGTTTGTAGTTAGGTTTCCCGACTTGTTTGGTTTTCCATACACAGTCAATCAATCAAATAAACAAACAAGCAAGGCAAGGAAACACCGGAAGGCAGCAATTAAAATTTGATCGTCAAAATGCGACCCGGTTGGCCGTTTACTGATTTTGTACTCCGAGTGAGTCATTCCTCCCAGATTGCGCCCAAATTTGAAATGCCGTGGTAAAAACAAAAAACAAAGACTACGTACCAGCCTGGCAAATCTCTGGGCCTCGCTCACCCTCTCCACCAGCATCATCACCTCTTCTTCTTGGGTGGGAAAGGCGGGAAGCTTCTTCCCAATCAAGGTTTCGATTCGCTGGAAAAGCTCCACGTCGTACCTTGAATAAAAGCACAAACGTGTGTTTATCACAAATGTGGATTCAGTCAAAAATGACGTGATTGGAGCAAAAATAAACGAGTCGTTCTTACTGAGTGACAAAAGTGATGGATTTTCCAGCTCGCCCCGCTCTGGCTGTTCGTCCGACTCTGTGGATGTAGTCCTGTTGGGGGGGTGGGGGCACACGGAGCCAGATCAGATCAAAGAACTCATCAGACTCAACAGCAGTGTGGATAAAAGCGCCACGGTACCTTAGAGTGAGTGGGGATGTCGTAGTTGATGACGCAGTCCACGTGAGGGATGTCCAGACCTCTGGAGGCCACGTCAGTCGCCAGCAGCACCGAACGGGACTTGGACTTGAACTTGTTCAGAGCTCCCAGACGTTTATTCTGACCAGGAAGAAGATAAAAAGTGTCGTTGAGCATCATTCTTATCAGATTATTGCTTTGAGTTTCCAGGAGAGACAGAAACAGGTGAAAACAGCCAACCTGACTCATCTGTCCGTGAAGAGGGATCGCAGTGATGCCAAGGTTCCTTAACAGCAGCGCCACCCGCTGGGCGTTGTTGCACGTGCTGCAGAAAATGATGAAGGAGTTGCCGGCCAGCTCGTTCAGGATGGACACCAGGTAGCAGTCCTGCAAACGGAGGCGAATTAAAAATCGTCACAGTCGTCCGTGGAGACTCTGGGAGACGGGCGACTCCGAGACGTTACTCTCACCTTGTACTTGGACGGTATGAAGACGTAGTACTGCTGCAGCTTGTCTACCGTGGTGTATTTGGTGGAGACGGCGCACTTCACGGGATCCTTCAGCGCTGCTCTCTGCAGCTTCTGGACCTGTTCATGAACGAGTCAAGGAAAGGAAGGAAACAATACTTAAAGACATCGCATCAACTCACAGCCTATGCAACATTTATAGTTGCGTGGCCACCATAAAGCCGGCTGCAAGTGGCAAATCTGTGTCACCGTGTTGTGTTTCCTCACAAAATTCAGAATACGGCGTCTGAAACTCAGCAAATCATGTCAGAGCTGGAGCAAATAGCGAACGAAGCAACTGTTACTGCAGCCGTTTCCACATGATCTGTGAGTGTTTCAGGTTTGTTTGGGCTAAATCATTGCAGTGTGACTATGCATTACCAACGGACCAATACAACTGAGAAACAGTGCCCACTCTTAAGAGTTGTCTGGCAGGAGAAGACATATGTACATAAACCAGATGATCAATCGAACTGAACATGTTGCTCTTAAACAGAAATCAAGAACCCCTACCAGCAAGAGAAAATACATTTGAGGAATGTGTTGTATAGTAAGTGAACTAACAAAGGCAAAAGATCTGCTAAAGTCTGTTTAGATGCATTTCTGTGGAGGTGGAGGAGTAGGGAGCCAATTTCTGGGCTACGCCAACAGTCCAGACCCTAGTGTCGTAGCCTGACGTGCACCTCCCCGGAAATCTAACTACGTGTTGGGGCGACGCAGACCCCAAGAGCTGTGATTGGTCCACTTGGTAGCAGCGTGTCTCCGCTTTAGTATTTCCTCGCTGCTTCTCCATCTCTGCAATTTTCTAATTGATTGTTTTGGATCAATAAAGATGGAACACATGGAGGAAAGGTTAGCTGAGGAAGTTTGGAGATGCAAACATTGGTACGACTCGTCTTAGGTGAAATTTTGGCGAAAGTTTCAGTCGCCGTTGTTGAAAGTGAAGCAGGAAGTGGAAACAAAAACAAACCCGACTGGCAAAACAGACACAGCGCCAGCAAGCATTTGGTTTACGTTGTTACAGAGCGAGGAAGACTGACGAGCGCTAGGGATGTGCGATATTTTATCGTTTACGATATATCGTTCCCCACGGTAAGAATATGTCATCCCGCAATAAAAACGATAAATTCCCATTGATGACGTATATATATTTGTGCGACACGTTCGCAGCCCAACACGTGGTGGAATATTGACAAATTGACAATGGCAGAAGGTGGAGCAGATACGCCGGGGAATGAGGAGCTCGTTCCTAGACGAGGCTCCACCTACATTATCTGGTTTGGTTTTAAAAGTCTGATGTGGAGCAGCAATTTACAACATGCAAGGTTTGCAAACAAATAGTTCATACAAAGGACAGTAACGCCACTAAAACTATTCAAACCAGAATATGAAGAAAATGCACAAGAAGCAGCGTCGACTTCATCCAAAGCCTCTGATAAAAACAAAACTAAGACGAAACTTACCAATGCACTACAGTCAAAAGGATTAGGCTAAAATGATGTTTATTTATCGTTACTGTGATAAATAGCAGAAATTATCAGGATACATTTTTTAGTCCATATCGCCCATCTCTAACGAGCGCACAAGTTTTACCCTGTAGTAGCTTAAAAGAGCCTTAAGGCACAGACCACAGCAGTGTATTACTACTACAGCACCAACATATGATTTTTCCTAATAACCTACAAAGCTGGACTAGAAACACTATGATGCACACGCTTTGTCAGCAGAGCGTCCACCTGCGTCCACCTCTAGGTTTTATTCAACACAAACGTCCACTCAGTCATACTCTCTGACCTGCATTCCTCCTAACGGTACTCGTCTGGCTGCCTGAGCTTTGCATCGTATATATGAGCTCAGCCATTGGAGCTTAGCCTGAAGACGTAGCTAAGTCAGAGGGTGATGGCCTTTAATTAACAACCTCCTGAGTACTGATACGGATTCCTACCTTTTTGGTCATGGTGGCAGAGAACAGGAAGGTGCGTCTATCTCTGGGAATCACCTTCAAGATTTTATCCACCTGGTACGAAGGAAATAAAAGACGTTTATATATCGATGAATGGGAAACAACTGAGCTCGGCGATGAACGGTTTATAAATCCTCACCTCTGTCTCAAAGTCCATGTTCAGGATTCTGTCTGCTTCGTCCATGACCAGGAACTTGAGCGCTCGCAGGGAGAAGCCTTTGGTGTTCTCCATGTGATCGATCAGACGACCAGGCGTGGCTGTAAACGATTGGGACACGAGAATTTATAAAAAAAAAGAAGACTGTTTGATAAAGCAGGAAGTGAAGTGGCGTGGTCTTACCGATTACGATGTGTGGTTTCTTAGCCAGCACCAGGGACTGGGACATCATGTCGATTCCACCGACTATCACGGCTGCAACACAGACGAGTTATGAGCCCAGAGCCGCGAGAAAAACCCCAAAACCAACGCCTCACAGCCGACAAACCAAGGACACGTACCGCATTTGACGCCGATGCTGGAGCCCAGGGCCTCGAACTGCTCGGAGATCTGGAACGCCAGCTCCCTGGTGGGGGTGAGGACGAGGGTGTGGAGCCTCTGGGGTGAGGCCAGCAGCGACTGGAGAATGGGGAGGGCGAAGGCGCCGGTTTTTCCCGAACCGGTCTCTGCGAGGCCGATAACGTCCTTCCCTGCGGTTGGAGGAGAAAGCACAAAGAGAGTTAGAAGTTGTTGGAGAGTACAGTGGCATTTCACTACAGGAGCTCGTCTGTTTGGACCCCACAGCAAAGCCTTTTTTCTCCATGTGCATCCACGAACCTGCCTCCAGCTCATCACACAGGTGCCACAATAACTAGATAATCTGTTATTATTTACGGGACCTGTCAGTGGTCATAAAGTATAAAAGTAAAATATATAATTTAACATATAATGGTGTATATACACACTGATGTTTGCACTTTATTTTTTTTGTAAGGTAAACACACGTGTTTTGACAGAAAACAGAGCGGCCGTGAAGGCATCACTGAGGGATTTAATGTAGTTCCTCACCTTGCAGAGCCACTGGTATCGCTTCCACTTGAATCTTTGTCGGACTTTTCCATCCCAGCTGTTCACAAGACTCGCACAGAACCTCGGTGACACCCTGTTAGAGGCAGACACCGGGCAGAGACGTTTAAAACACGAGGAAAACGCTGTGTTTACGTAAGACGTTAGCTCCGCTTTAGCATAGCTAAGCTAGCCAAAACTGTCCTCCTCCAGACAAACTCACCAGATCCTTGAAGCTCTTCACTGCCTCTTCGCCTTCGCCGCCATTATCGTGACTGTTATCATCATCGCTACTCGAACCCGCGAGTGTTTCATCCTTGTTTGGCTTCACGCTCTCCGTGGACTCGTCCGCCATGCTTCTCGTCGCCCAACGTGTCGTCAGCGTCGCACTGCGCAGATGCGGAAACGGCAGAACCGAGCTTGTGCCGCAATGGATTTTGGGAATTGGTGTTGGAAACATTAAGTTGCGTTTTTTGCCTGAATACAACGCCACAAATTCCGTAAAAATGTTACTTTAGGATTTTAAAAGGATAATTTACCAAATTAACTATCAATAAACTTAGGTACGACGGTGTATTTGGGTCACATTGAGGGAAAAAAAAGTCGTAATTTATGAAAATAAAGTCGAAATTTACAAGAATAAAGTCGTAAATTACGAGAATAAAGTCGTAATATATGAGAATAAACTCTTAATTTAATCGTAATAAAGTCCTAATAGTTACGATGTGATGCTGATGTGCCAAAAGATTACGTATCTCCTTGTTTGTGAAACCTATCCTAAAGTACAACTCTACAAAATCCTCCACAGCCCTCATTGTACCGTCTTCCTCTATTAATTATTCTCGTAAATTATGACTTCTCGGTTTATGATTAAGTTAATACTGCGTCGTACTTAGGATATAATTTAAATCCATCTAATTCTTGTTGCTATTCTTCTCATACTAAGTCCTATATTAAACCACACAGAAGCATGACTTTAAAACATGTATTTATTTAGCTGCAGATCAAACAGTTTGACATGTATCTCGTCTTTTTCTACATCTTTGTGTTGTTGTTTAGCAGGTCAACAATAAAATAACAACAAAATGACTTTCTACGGTCAGATGACAAACAGCTGACTGGAGGAAAACGTGGCTGTAAGGTAAAAAAAAACAAAAACAGAACATACTGGAGGACAGAAAGCACTTCTGTGCAGAGGATAGTGTTCATTATTATCAGCTGAAATGACCACTCTAAATGTTTTGGATTAGTCTTATAATCAAAGTCTTCAGACATCAAACAATAGATCCAGATGAAACGTGGACGAGTCTGCAGAGACCAGAGCTGATGATGGAGAAGCATTTGATGGATTGAGAAAGAGAAACTGATCAGCTACCTCTATACTTCTGCACAGAACACATAACAAACGCACTCCTGTTGTTCCGAGCGCCAAACTGAACTAACCCCCCCCCTGAAAAAATGAGTCTTAGAGGAGTCCTTCCATCTCCCTCATGAAGGCTTCATACACCTGGTCTTTAGTCTTCATGTTGTTCTGAGACACAGCCCCCATCTGGGACGGGTTGCTCAAGCTCATCGTTGTCGCCATCGCCTGCTGTTTCTGCCACTGGCCAACTCCCATCCCTTCATCACCCCTCCTTCCTCCAACACCACCCCCTGCTTTCTCCAGGGGCCCAGGCGCCGGGCCCGGCATCGCTCCGCTCTTGTCCCTGCGTACCCTCAGCGCCGTGGGCACAAAGCGGGTGACCTCCGCCTTGGGGTTGATAATCTGAGGTTTGGCGGAGATGGTGGCTCCGCCGGAGCCGGCGCCCGCTGCCAGGCCGCCTCCGGCCGCCGCCACGGACGTGATGTTGGCGCGCTTTTCGATGGTGGCCGCGTGGTGGGGGTTGTTGCCGACGGAGGCGGCGGCTGTGCCGGGCGGAGGGGGCATCTGCATGACGCCCGGTCGCATGGGCATGGAAGGAGGCGGCATGTTGTTCTGTGAACCGTCCTGGCCGGCTCCTGAGCCTTTCTGCCGCTGCACGATGCTGGGGGGAGCGCTGAGCACGTTGGAGTTGAGGGGTGGGGGAAAGAGGGAGAGAGGCGGCGCAAGGGGACGAGGGGGCCCTCCTGCTCTTGGAGGCGGAGGCGGGATACCTGCAGAGAGTTAGACGTGTAAGCGACACCTCCTGCTTTTTAAACGCACGTTTGACTATTTGATTTAAAGTGAAACACGTGTGCCTACCTGGTGGTGCTGGGGGTGGTAGTCTGGGAGGGGGACCGCGTGGTGGAGGGCCTGGTGGGAGGCCAGGAGGGGGGCCCGGTGGAGGGCCGGGTGGTCGGCCCGGTGGTGGACCGGGAGGAAGCAGACGAGGCATTGGACCGCGGATTCCTCCAGGCATCCCAGGAGGCCTCAAGAAAGGAGGAGCACCTAAACGCAACACAACATCTCAATGGTGCACAGCTCACACGTGTATACACATTTAAGCATAATATTCATGCTAACCTGGCGGGGGTCCAGGAGGTGGGCCGGAGGGTGGGCCGGGAGGCCTCATTGGAGGAGCCGGGGGCGGACCCAGAGGTGGGGGCCCGGTCATTGGCGGACCCTGCAAGTGTGGAGGCCCCTGCTGTCCTACAGGCCCAGCAGGAGGGGGCAGACGCTGGTTGGGCATAAGGTGGGGCTGGCTGTCCCCTGGCGGGCCCCTGTCCTCGATGTCGGAGCCGTCTGATTCGTCCGTGTATTCCTCCTCTACCTCTTCTTCTTCCTCCTCTTCAGGAACAGACTGACCTGCCATCCTTAACATCATGGCCTGCAGAGGTGTAATGGCCTTGGTCTTCTTCACCACTCTCTTCTTCTTCCTCTTCCCTTCGCGGGGGGCTTCTGCAGACATGTCCGCGAAACGCACACTGCGACCTGGAGCAGGCAGAGGTTTTATTACCACAAGAACCCAAAGTCTAACTGTGATCAGATGCTTTTTTTGCACCATAATAAGAATAAAAACTAAAAAACCGACAACACTGAAAGGTGACGCAGCTTTAGGTGGAGAACATATTCTGAAGTCCTCCTCACCAGCATGTCTTTCATTCCTGTCCTCCTCTCTGTCCCGCTCATCGTCCTGCCTGTCCATGCGCATTCTCTGGTCACCGTCTCCCCCCTCGTCTCTCTCGTCCTCTCTGTCCTCCTCAGAGTCGCTGTCGTCGTCGTCCACGTCATCCCGGTCCCTGTCGCTGTCGCTGCCGCTGTCCCGATCTCTTCCCAGATCCATTGCCAAGTCGTTTCCTATCCCGGGGATGGACGGCTCTGTTGAAGGGCAAAAGGCTGGAGTTGTTATCAAGGAAGGAAACGAGGAGTCGCAGACGCAGCCATTGAGGGGACGATGGTTACCTGTGTCCATGCCGTATGATCGTCTGGAGGGAATGCCGTAAAGCGCGAGGACCTGGGGAGGGGGTGGTCCGGGTGGGGGCCCTGGGGGCTTTTTCCCTGCAGGTAAGCGAGGGACACCTGGAACTGTTGCCATCAACGGTCCAGACAAAGACAGAGGTCCTTTGCTAAGAGACGCACAAAACAGACTTATCTCAGTGACACAGTAACACCACAGCATCATATACAGAAAAACCTTCAATATATAAAAAGGTTGGAGGGTTTGGGGGGACGCATCAGGGCAGCTGCTTTTGTTGAAGGTTCATGTTCAATCCTAATCATGACAGGAGAATGACAGACACGCTGAAAAGTCAAAACAACACAAGACAACAGTAACCAGACTATTACACTGAGTTTGATCTGGTTCTTAGTCGGTGGTCTGTCCTCATGTGTTGATGCTGATTGCTAACATGACAGCAGCGCTGTTTAGTAGCTTTCTAGTATATTTCGACCTATAAAACTAAACGACACAAGTTTCTTTTAACGCATAAGATTAATAGATGCAAATTAATACCAGAATTAAACAATCCTAATCAGGTCTACGGTGTTTAAATCTTAACGTTTGTGATAATATCACTGGTTAAAGTTGGAAATGGTTCCTTCATTCATAGATTTTATGTTAAAATATGATATGAGAAAATCTTTAATTGATGTTATCAAACTAAAAGTAAATTAAAGAGGGATAGAAAGTTGCATTAGCAGACCCAGAGTGCCGATGCCTACCCAAAAGTTGAGCTCTTCTTCAGAATGGAGGGAGGCTGAGCCCCTGGTAACGGGATGTCCTGGATGTGGATGTTAGATGGAGCATGAGGCATATCTGGAAGAGGGATGCTGTCCACCTCCACTGACTCAGCATTCTGAAAACGAGAACGTACCACAAAGAAAAAAAGAGTAAAGACAAAGACTAAATAATGCAAAATCAAAATAACACGGTTATAATGAGGTAAATTTAGCAGGCTCCAAGCCAAACACTAAATTCAACCTGGCACTGATCAAGTAATATTCTAGCACCAGTGTGTCAAGATAAAAATTCAGCCACCTTAGAGTACAGGAAACAAAATATGGAATCAAACACACCTTGACTGAGTCAAAATAAAGAGCCAGCTGCCCTCGTTTGGTCTCATAGTCCAGTTCCAGTTTGCGCAGCTCCTTGTAGGTCTCGGGGTTCTCCCTCTCATACAGATGGACAATGCGTTCAAATGTCTCGCGTAACTTCTTCCTCTTGTCCCTCAACACCTTCTCATTCAGCAAGGGCTGCTGGACGGGGTTGAACTCTGTTGAGAGAGGAAAAGGATTATCGTTTACTTCACTGCTGACAAGAGCCAAGATCCATCCCCTAAAACCACATTTTGATGCCCTTTTCAACTAAAGAGCGGACAAATTGTAAAATGATTAACTACCTGTCAAAGTGACAGAAAACATGGCAGCCCTAAATTAAACTCCACAAATTCAGCTGCCTCACCCATCTCATCCAGCTTCTCCATGTCTCTGATGATCTGTCTGGGGTCCTTCATCTTCAGCACCGCCGCTCTCACCATCATTCGCTGCTTCTTGTTCTGGTAGATTCACAAATAAAGTTTTTACCAACGAGAATGCACAGGTGTTGCACTAAAGACAAAAAGTAAAAGAGATATCTTTTGCTTTAAAATCTTTAAGCACCTTTTTTAACTCCCTCTTTCTGGCCTCCTTTCCTGGAAAGAACAAGCACACACTGGTTACAATTCTTATATTTGACTTAACAATAGACTGATCATTATTCAGCTCAATGCTGGAGGATCTATTTGACAGTCGGTACTTACTGGCCTGGTCGGTGGGGTTCATAAACTTCCCACTCTTGGTGGAGGAGGTTGAACGTCGCCCCATGGTTGCGGTGTCTCTCCTTCAACCTGCAAAGCAAAACCACGGGTTTAATCAATTTAACTGTCCATGAATCTGGCTTACATCTATATTACAAATACAGTTCAATTATGTCACCCCTGAGAGTTTAGCAGGTTCCCTTTAGGTAACTGTACTAGTGGTGCTCACAGCTCACACACTGAATGAACATTTTGGTTTTTGTAACACGTTATTGCCGGAAGTGGAGCAATCTGGACATATAAAACCACGCAAATAGACTCTTTACTGAACGTTAACAGTCAGTGCGTCAACTGAACGTTATGCTAACAAGTTATGAAGCAGACAGCCAACACATGACTCAAAAACGTGCTACATCAATATAAAATAAGCTGCTAAAAGTAGCGTAAACAAACTCTGGGGTTTTTAAATATCCAAGAAATACAATAAGGCATAAACCCACTGAGACACACATCTAACTTTTAGCCGGTCATGCAGCATTTGATTGGCTAGCTAGCTGTTAGCTAGCACTTGTAGCTAGGCCCGCGTTAGCACCGAAAGCACCACAAAAGGGCAAATTTAACTGTACCTTTTAATATAAGAAAACCGTGTAGAGCGCAGCGCTCTGTACACACGCCCCTCTGGGCACCGGGGGCCAAAATAACTCGTACTGTTCACGTCCTGCAAGAGAAATTCAAAGCCTTTAGGACTGAATGCACACAACGACTAGCCGTCCGCCATGTTTACACTGCCGCGAGCGAGAGCGGAAAGGAGAAGGTGACGCCATCAAGGCGAGCGACTGGTGATACGTCACAAACAGTCGACGGTTTAAAACTAAAATAAAATTAAAATAATATTAATAACAATTGCCGCGTTAATTTTAAATATTGGCTTAAATATTAACACGTTTTTGCAAAAATATTTTCGGTTGTTTTATATATTTTATGCATTACGATGTCGCAACGTTCTGCAGTGGCTTCAGTTGCTATGAGCGTTGCTAGGCGCAATGAAGTTAACTAGCAACAAGTTTATAATTAATCAATAATGCTACGTGTTGTTAAAAAAGCTCACTCACTTGATGGAATAATGAGATGTCACGTCTCACATGACCTGAGACCAACTCCATGTGTAGTGTTTTGGCTGCAGGCTCTGTCCCCGTGATAACTCCATTATAGTCCAACTGTCTGGACGTTTTATTTCCAAATTCATGTCCTTTTCATGTCCTGCAATAGCCTGGCGACCTGTCCGCGGTGTACCCCACCTCTCGCCTGTTAAGTTATCAAAACGTTTACATAATTTAACCTTTAGGTTTCTGAACTAATGTCCTGCAGACAGCAATCACTCCGCTGCATTACCCACTTTCCGCCAGCAGGTGCCGCCACTGTGGTTGTTAAATTGAATCCCGCTTTCTTTCCAGCTGCAAAGACAATCACTGTCAATGTTTACAGCGCCAGCAAGTTGAATTACGAAGTTACAAACAACGAATCATGTATATTTTCAGTCATATTAATGAAGGAACATGTCTAAAAAATGTGTGCTTTTTTCACTAAGTAAATTTGCTCACTTTGTTTATTGAATTAGAACAGCACTAAACGCATTTTTGCTGGTTTTCCACAGCACAGGACAGTCTGTCCTACCAAGGCACATAGATCTAAGATGCAGCTGCAAGCAACAACTCATTAAATATAGCCATTTATATGTATGTTCTTCTCTCTGGATGTGTTTTCCGAGTAGTAAGAAACGTTTTTGTAAAAGGGTGAGATGCAGTGCGCAGAGAAAGTAAAAACTAAATAGTGGTTCAAGCATACCTATGCCGATTGACCGACTTTATTAAAATAAAACAACAGCAGCACAAGTAGGCCATTCTTTGATACGAGACCGCAAAGTTTAATGTAACTGTAATAAACAATGGTTTGTTATGGGGGGAATCTATTTCAAGAAGACACACAAGGTTTCCTTGTTCCTGGAGCTGAGAAGAAAAACCAGTTTGACTCAAGATGCTGAGAAATGACTCACACTGACAGGACTTGTTAAGAGATAACCCTTTGTTCACATGCAGCGGATAAGTGTCGTACCGGTCCCACCGAACACAAGCAGTGACTCTAAGTTTGAATGAAAACATGAAAACTCAGGAGCAGGTGCAGTTTGTTGGGTTACATCACTCAAGAAAAATACCCGGAGGGTTTTTTTTTTTTACAGCAAACCACGACGTCCTCCCTTTTCTGTTACTGAACAAGCCGTGCTTGACAGAAAATACCTTGATTGCTGCTTTCAGTGTCCCCACCAACCCCATCCCCACCAACAGCGTCACAGATCGAAACTGTCTGTGGTTAGATAAGACAGTTCAACGCAAAGTTGGCAGCAGAGCGTGCCAAGATTAATCACATTCCAACATTTGTAGATTTTTTTTATAATTACGGTTATGCACATGCAGCCTATTAAAAATTACAATTCTGCAGCGATTGCAGAATATATAAAGCAAAACAGGTGACTGTATTAGTAATCACCTCCTCCAAGCCAGTATTTAGTGGATGCACCTTTGGCTTTAATCACAGCACTGAGTCTATGTGGACAGATCTTAACCAGGGTTGCACATCTGGTCAATTTCACCCCGTTCTTCTGTGCAAAACGGCTCAAGCTCCGCGAGGTTGCATGTCAGTCCGTCATGAACGGCCCTTTTCAAGTCCAGCCACAAATCCTCTTTTGGATCGAGGTCTGGGTTTTTTTGTCTCGGCCGCTCCGAAAACATTCATCTTGCTGCCTTTAAACTGCGACTGCGTAGCTTTCTGCGTGTACTTCAGGTCGTTGTGTGTGCTGGTGAACAAATTGAAGTTCAACTTGAAATGCTCACGCAGACGGAATCAGATTTTTCTTTGCATGTTGTGCAGTATTTTAATGTTTGTCATCTAGTCTGATTGCCAGAAAGTTCCATTATGGTCTCATCAGACCAAAGAATCCTGCAGTTGCGTTTGGAGTCTCTCACGAACACTAGATGAGATTTAATTTCTTTTTGGCGCCCTTCCATAAACCTTTGACAGGTTAAGACACTTGTGTAACAGTTCTTGTTTTCCAACCCTCCCCCATCTCAGCTGCTGCAGATTTTAACACCTTCAGGGTAGTCATATATGTGCCTTGGAGGCCTCCCTCACTGTTACCTGTTGTCAATATTTGTTTTCACATTGACAATAAAGAGGTTTTTTTGGTAAACTCTTAATACTACACTGTAAAAAAAATACTTTGTTGAATTTAACTGCAATTTATGATGATTTCCTCCACTGATTGAATGATTGTTTGGGTTTTAAGTCCTCAGAGGTGCTTACGAGTTCTTCACATGTCCAGAAAGTAGTCAAAAAGTATTCCCACGCATGTTTAGTGAAGTAGAAGCAAAATGTGACAGACATGACACAGAAAAGTAAAAGTAGCTCATATTTATTGGAGTCGAGGCAGAAAACATGAGATTGGTGCATCACCACTCATACGTGCATTCGTTACCTGAACTTTAATGTTCACAGATATGACATGAAGATAATTCAGCAGCAAAAGAACAGGTGTTATAGTGCAAATACTTTTTTCTTACACATGTAAACAGAGACTGCAACACGGACGTCTGATTCTGATCATGTCTGACAGAGTAAAGATGATTTGTTGCTATGTGCCGTGTAAAAAGTGGAGGAAAATAACAACTGTCAATATGCACAAATAAAATACTATTTACATTTATATTATTTACATTTAAGGACTTTGTCTATTCATTTATATCGCAGTTTAAGTAACAGAATCCAGTCCAGTCCTCTTTGTTATAATATAGCTTCTTGTTTGACTGCAGCATTCTTTAAGTGGTCACTGGTGACCTGCTGAAAATGAAACATATCGGCTTCTCTGTGCAGCCAGGCGTCTGTTGGAAATATCGCCCTGTACCTCATCTTCATCACTGGATGAAGCCACCTCCTCCTCCTCCTCCTCCCCTGAACCCAGTCCAGTGCTGTCTCCCCTCAGACGAGACACATCGTCTTCTTCTTCTTCTTCGTCCTCATCTTTTTCATTCCTTATGTGGCACAGCGCGCAGACCCTCAGCGGTTTGGTCGGGTGGATGTGACTGATCACCGCCCGCTGCTTGGAGCACGAGTTGCAGACGACGAAGCCGCACTTTCTGCAGTGGTGTCGACGGATGGTCGTGGTGAACCTCCTGAGGCAGCGCATGCACTTGCAGGCGGCCTGATCGGGCATCCAGGTGACGGCATATTCGTTGCAAGGTTGGAAGTTGCCGCAGAGCTGCAGCCCGGACTGACAGTTTTCGATGTGCTTCATCCAGGCCTGCTTCTCCTCATACGTTGCAGTGGACACAAAAAAGGACTTGAATGGTGTTCTGATCAGCCACTGGTGCTTGATCTCCTCGCTGTCCTCCATGTCCTCCAGCTTGATGGACTCTGAAATGACAATGAAGATCACATATTAAATACTATGACTTTGCTCAGACTTGTATTAACATGTGTCCTAGGTGAACTGATCCCAGGCTGGGAAGTACAGCTTTAAGTACAAGTGTGAACACACACAAGATGCATCTGAGCACATTCTTTAAGAACTGTGAACACACAATAGTCACGTTGGGAAACCAGCTACTCAGCCGACATCCTTTGTTTACGCTGAGTCCTGTCTCGTGCACTTTCTCAGAAAATTTCTTGTCTAAGACCAGTGAGTGTAATAAGCAACGTGACAACAAGGTGTTTGCAGCTAATTTAAGCTAATTTCAGTCATTCAGATCTTCACATTTCTGCACAGTAGATTTGTGCAGCATTCTGTCTAGCTTTTTATCATAGTTTGTTTCTGACAGTTCGAGAGTTAACTCCAGGAGAAGCAGATGAGTTTCTCACCTAAAGGGATAATCTTCTGCTTCTTGTGCCAGCGGCCGTTCAGAACGAAGCTGCCGTACACCAGAACGTCATTGAAGAGGAAAAATGCTTTCGGCTCCCACTTTTTGCGACCCCGCTTCATCAGACGGCCCTCTCCAACCAGAATCCGACCCGGTTTGGACAAAAGGGTCCCAGAGGGGCCAAACGAATTCTCCACTTCATGGATACGCTTAATGTTCTCCCGCTTAAACGATACCCGATCCATCACGGCGACTGAGTGTCTGAGTGTGCTTCATGTGCGGTGCTCGAGGAGCAGTCTGACTACCTGCCCTCTGGGAGTCTTTAAAAAGCCTGCAGGTGACGTAGGTTGGTAGGTTGTTTTTTTTCAAGGCCAAAAATAAACACGTTATACAAGGAACAAAAGAATGGGAGGAGCAGTATGGAAAATCTAGACTCTCTTATCAGTTTAAGAATTTTAAAAAGCAGGCGTATGCATTCAAGTGCGTATTTACTTGTGTTCCATTACTGGCACTCTAGATTATGTGACCGCACAGAAGAGAACAACTTGTTATAGATGAAACTCAATATTCACGCCAATGAAAGGTGCTGCACCGTTTAACGAGTGTTTTCACTTTTGACAAACACCTTAAATGCATACGCTGCATTAAGGACGTCATGCTTTAATACCAACAATAGGAACGTTGCAATGTCAATGTATAGTTAGTTTAATGTTTGCAATGTTCAAACTTAAGAGTATTAGCATATTAGCATTTGCTAATAAGTGCAAATAAAGGCTGAGGCTGCAAGAGACGTCACTAGTATTTCGGGTAATTAATTTAAAATATATACTCAAGTATTGGACACGCACATAAAGCCAATAAGCCACAACATTATGACCACTGACAGGTGAAGCGAATATCATCAACCACCTTGTGACGATTCAGTGATCTGCTGGGAAACTGCTTTGGACCTGATTCATTCGTGTGGATGTTACTTCACATGTAGCACCCACCTAAACCAGACCAGGCACCCCCACCCTATAGCAATGACACTCCTTGATATCAGCAGCCATCATCAGCAGGATGCACACACAAAAACACTTCACTAACAATTCAAAGAAAAACATGACGCACAAGCTGGCCTCCAAATTCACTAGATCCCAAACTGATTAACTATCAATCCATCAATCCATAGGACCCAAAGGCCTTCACTAACAACATCGTGTTGCCAGACAACACAGGACACCCTCAGAAGACCCATGTCCATTCTCTGATAAGTCACAGCTGTTTTGTAGGCACAAGGGAGAACTACAACATATTGGGAAGGTGGTTATAATGTTATGCCTGATTGGTGTAATTTGTGAAATGATCCACAAAGCTTTAATATATCATGTGAGAATGCGGAGGCAACATTTAATTACTGACATAACAGGCGCTGGAATAGTGCCATGGAAACTAGCATGGGTGGAAAACTAGCAGAGCAGGGCAGACTAAAATGTGGGATGGATTATTTTTCCATTCTGGTTCTTTTCTGAGGAAAACGGTAAAATATAATCTGATCTAAAATAGTATGAAAGGGAATGAAATGATGTAGGCACAGTAGAGACAAAATAACCTGACCACCATGACCTAATTTCCCCCAAAATAATAAAAAAAAAAAATTGCTTTTGACTTTTTGTCTTGTTTGGCATGTCCAAAAAGTTTCAAAAAGGCAACTGGACTCACCATTCATCCGAGTAGCTTCTTCAGTTCTGGCATTGTTTGGCATGTTTGATATCTGTTTTCCTGTGGACCTATAAATGGAATAAAGTCACGTAATGTTGTTAAACTGGTTGAGTAGTTCGGGCTGAGACCAAACATGATTCGTCACCCTGCAACCTGGTGCCAAATCGTACTGTCACCAAACACCATCCCATCCTCAAATGCAAGAATTTGACCGGGCACAAACACCTCACTTACGGTTAGCAGACGACAAAAAGTACAGGGAACTCCACTATGCAGGGGAAAGATGTTTCTGCATGTTAACCTCTTCTGAAGAGGAAAAACCCTAAAAAGTGCCTGGAATGTGAATTGGATGATTGGCCTGTAGAGAAATGAAGCTGTGTCAGTTTATTATTCAGATTAAAAGGACAACAAAGAAGATTAATTAATTAAAAGATGACAACAACAATCAATTTTTGACAATTTTTGAGAAATCACCCGTATTCACTTTATGGCTGAACGCTGTCTTTACCATTTTAGAAGAGTCCACGTGAACAGAGACCTCTTGTCGGGCTCAAAGAAAACTCAAAAGTCAATAGAATTTCGATTAAATGAGCAAAAATGCTGATATATTTTTGCATTTCTTACGTTAAGTTCTCCCCATTGTTGACTTGCTAAACCTTGGCGGTTGCTAGACACCAACAGTTGCTTAGGAGGGGTGATCTTCATCATCTGTTCTCCTCTCAGCTACTCTTTCCAATGGCGTCTCCCTTCAGACACATCTTCTTCTTCTTCTTCTTCTTCTTTCATTCTTGACGCGGTATCCCACGCAGACCCATTGCTGTTTAGTTGCGTGGATGTGACCATGATCTTGTAGCTGCAGAACTTCATGGGGTGCATCATGAAGACAGGCAACCAAGCTATTGTTTGATGGAGCTACTGTAATTGCACATTCAATCATTTGAGATGCCCCACCCCCCATTCTCTCTCCAACACCCTTGTCTTTAATCACTTGCACATTGATGGTGTCCTTTCTCCGATACCTGCGGAGTGTGAAAACTAGGAGGCGTGCCTCAGGTATAAATGGTTATGTATCCCCATGCTCAGGGTCTTTCCTCTACCATTACCACTCGGGTGAGGACTGACCTTTTCTTGCAAGGAAATAAAATGTCAGCCATTGAACATCTCTATTTGATTATTCACCAACAGCAAATAGCAAAGAATTTCCTCAACACTACCTTTTAAAATATGTAAAAGCCTTTTGAGTAACCTTCTACTTACCCTATGACAGGTACATCACTGGATTGGTTCATCCCGGGACCTAGGACTGTCTATGACCACTGAGTTTGACAAACAACACGAAAGGAAGGTTTTAATTTAGTCATTCAGTCATTGAAAAGAAAATTAGTCGCCCATTGAGACTTTTCTATACATCGGCGGAGTCTGTTTGGCAAAATATGATGATGGTTAATGATTAGCACATGCTAACTGTAGCTGTCATTTATTTATTTTTCTAAACTGTAGGAATGTGTCATTTCAGAGGAACTTTCTCTCATTAGTTAGCTTGACACCGTTAGATCCGCCAGTTTAAAATCACTACTTTTTTTTATCTCCAGAGCAAAGGAGAGCCAGGTGAACCTTTCACCTAAAGGGATGATGAAACCACAACATAACATTATTAAAGAGCGTCCTGGTGGTGTACATGCTGTGGGTATCGAGAGAAAACAGGTTATACAAGAAGTGAACGAATGAGAGGGGCTAGAAGCATCATCTTTTGCTTTGTTCACGAAGTTCACGGCACATTCAGATACAATTACCACAAGATAAGGGAAGTCTTGATCAGATTACAGAAGCTAACCAGTCAAAAATCCAAACACTCAAACACTTCCTGCAAATGCCTTCACATGTGGGTTTTACCTAGTTGTGTAAGATTAAGTATTTAAATGCACGACCTTTGCTGTACTCTTGCGTAATTTGTAGTCCTACGGGTGATATATATATATCCATATAGTGGGAGTGACTGGGGCATCGAAACACAGCCTCAAAATAACGCAAGGCTCTCAGTGATGACATCATCCAGGTCAGAGGTTAGCTGGACAATCTACAGACCCTGAATGATGATAACAGGTAACTCCGGACTGAACGCGGAATAGCACTAGCGTATCATAACAAAATATTGGTGAAATTAACGTTTCGTGGCAGATAATTCGTTATTTAGAGGCTGTGTTGCGGTGCCCCATTCACTCCAACTACATATATACGCAGAGCCATTTATACTTGTGTGCTCGTCAGTGTGGCTCATAAAAGCGCCACCGAAACACCTTTTTTCTATTTTGCCAGTCGGGTTCATGTTTGTTTATATTCCCTGCTTTACTTTAAAAAATGGCGACTGAAACTTTCCCCCAAAATTTCAAGTCTAGTCATACAAGTGTATCCCGAATCTCCTCAGCTAACCTTTCCTCGATGTGTTCCATCTTTATTGATCCAAAACAATCAATTAGAAAATTGCCGAGACGGAGAAGCATCTGGATATATCAAAGTAGAATCACGCTGCTACCAAGCGGACCAATCACAGCTCTTGTGGTCTGTGTTGCCATGACGCACAGTTACATTTGTGGGTCAGGTTACGGCACAAAGTTGGCAATCTATCTGATTTTTAGCCATGCTGATTTATCAACCGAGAATGTATGCAAATCTTTGTAGTTGTACTGCTACCTGTGCCAATGGCTGTGCTAAAAAGAAAGACAAGGAAAAGGTATGAAACTATGAAGACCCAAAAGGGATATAGAGAGACAAACATTTGCTGAGGCTTCAGGAAATCTCTTTTCTTTTGCAGGTATTTGAAAGGAAACCCAAGTATTGGACACACTGCACATTTGTCGGATGATCGCCGACGTTTCAGTTCACTGTCTGAGAATGAGGAAAAAACATTTTATGACGTCAGTAGGCGTTGGATTGAAACTGCCAGACCAACATGCAAAACAACGGAGATTTGCTTTCAAGTAAGTCATTTAACCACTTTTCATATTTCTGCGGTGCACTGATCTGTTCCCTTGTATTCCGTGGGCTCGTTGACAAAATAACTTCCCGCAATGTTAAAGCTTCATTTGACTTCATTAGTAACTGATTATATTTTGATCCATAACAAAATAACTTCCTGCAATGTTGAAGCTTCATTAGACTTCATTAGTAACTGATTATATTTTGATCCATGACGCCTGAAGGACTACAGGAAACAAACTAACCACAAATACAAAACCCTTTTCCATGTGAAAGAGCCAGAACAAAGGAAGCCAAAATGAAAATTTAAAAAAATCCCTCGACTCAAAAGGGCGGCACTAACCAGAAATGGGTTAGTGTGATCATTCTTTGTTAGACAGGTTGAGTGGCTCAGATTGAGAAAAACACAAGCGGCTTCCTGCCAACTGAGAAAAGAAGCTCGGTGGATGGGGAACTCCACTGTTCAGGGGAAAGAGTTTTCAGATTATTACCCCCGTCTGATGACAAAAAACACTTTAAGTTGCCAGGGAGGTGAAGTAGACGACTGACGTGTAGTGAAATAAAACTTGGCTAAAGTATAAGCTGTACTTTTAAAAGGTCATGGATGTGAATATGAAGTAAAGAGTTCCATTTAAAGCCTTGTATTCGTGCGAAATGAAGCACCAGCTGCTAGCTATCTAGACTTGACTAGATTGGAAAGTCTTCATTGTACCAATGTGGGCAATTTGATTTGCAACAGCAGTTGATGACCAAGTTCATACCGTAAAACAAAACAGTACAGTAGAAACATAGATAGAAATAATAAATGTCAGCAGGTGAGTTATCATGATCATGTATGTAGCATACAGTGCAACGACATGCCTAAAGCTTATTTAGAAACCCTGAGGGAATAAATGATCTGAGGTATCTGTTCGATTTGGCCCTGTTAATGAAGGTATACCGGCAAAAGTGGAAACTCAGCATACAGAGGGTGATGTGGGTCGGCTAAGATGACCTTTGCCCTCTGAATGGCTCTCGCTTTATGAACACTGTCAAGCTGCTGTAGGCTAGTGCCACTGATTTTACTCCCCAGTCAATTTTTATTAGTGATGCTAAGGTTCCTGTACTATAGCAAATTACTGCAAAAGTTCTGACTGACTCAATAAAGGATGAATAAAACGTTTTTTTAAAATCTGTCGACATTAAAAGCTTAGTGTACAGGCATGACACAGGGAAAATAGCTACCTTTGCTAGCTTTGCTGCTTTGCTGCTTTTATTTTTTGATTTCTGTGTTCTGTCTTCAGATTAAAACATTCAAGATATAAAAACATGCTATTAGGCAGATTGTATTGCCTTTGGACAGAGCTAAGCTAAGGCAGCCAGTTGCTAGCTCAAGCTTCATAGTGTCAACATTAAAAGCTTAGCGTACAGACATGATACAGGGGGGAAATAGCTAGCTTTGTTAGCATTGCTGCTTTTATTTTTTGATTTCTGTGTTCTGTCTGCAGATTAAAACATATAAGATATAAAAACATGCTAATAAATGAGTTTAGGCAGTTTTTATGACCTTTGAACGGAGCTAAGATAAGGTAGCCAGTCGCTAGCTCTAGCTTCATACTGTCAACATTAAAAGCTTAGCGTACAGACATGATATAGGGGGAAATAGCTAGCTTTGTTAGCATTGCTGCTTTTATTTTTTGATTTCTGTTCAGATTAAATAAAAGCAGATTATATTACCTTTGTACAGAGCTAAGCTAAGGCAGCCAGTTGCTAACTCTAGCTTCATATTTACTATAAAAAGCAAAAAAGCTCATGTCCGAAAATGTCAAACCTTCACACTTATTAAAGCAGCGTTTAAACATGCAAGAACTTAACTTAAACTAAAATTTAACATTTTTTTCATTGTCTTCTATGACTTCATATAGTAGAAAGTGTCAACACTGAACATTGTATTCAGACAATATACTTTTCATGGAATGTGGCCAGCTTTAAGCTTCCTACAATAAACACCTGAATACAGTAACTTCTGCTTCTTGCTCCTCCCTCTCTTACTTGAATAACGAGTTCAACTTGGGAATTCACACTACGTCACCAAGAGGCTCTTTTTAAAGCCTCCAGGATGAGAAATAGCCCGACACTGCGGATGCACACCTTAGTTCTCAAAACACACTCGGTGAGGTCACAGTGATGGATCGGCTAACTTTCAAGCGGGAGAACATTGAGCGTATCCATGAAGTGGAGAATTCATTTGGCCCCTGTGGGACCTCTTTGTCCAAGCCGGGTCGGATTCTGGTTGGAGAGGGCCGTCTGATGAAGCGGGGTCGCAAGAAGTGGGAGCCGAAGGCCTTTTTCCTCTTCAATGATGTTCTGGTGTACGGCAGCTTCGTTCTGAACGGCCGCTGGCACAAGAAGCAGAAGATTATCCCTTTAGGTGAGAAACTGGTTTGTTGATAAAGTGCTGTTATTTTAAACCGGTGGATCACAAGGTGCTTTAACTCTGAGAAAGAAGGCGGCACAAATCTACTAGACAGCCATTTGTGCAGAAATGGGAAGATCTGAATGACTGAAAATAGCTTAAATTAGCTGCAAACACTTTGTTGTCACGTTGCTTATTACACTCACTGGTCTTAGACAAAGGATTCTCTGAGAAAGTGCACGAGACAGGACTCAGCTTAGACAAAGGACGAGGGCTGAGAGAAGGCGGTTTCCCAACGTGACTATTGTGTGTTCACAGTTATAAAAGAATGTGCTCAGATGCATCTTGTGTGCGTTCACACTAATACTTAAAGCTGTACTTCCCAGCCAGGGATCAGTTCACCTAGGACACATGTTAATACAAGTCTGAGCAAAGTCATAGTATTTAATATGCGATCTTCATTGTCATTTCAGAGTCCGTCAAGCTGGAGGACATGGAGGACAGTGAGGAGATCAAGCACCAGTGGCTGATCAGAACACCATTCAAGTCCTTTTTTGTGTCCGCCGCCACGTATGAGGAGAAGCAGGCCTGGATGAAGCACATCGAAAACTGTCAGTCCGGGCTGCAGCTCTGCGGCAACTTCCAACCTGGCAAGAAATTTGCCGTCACCTGGATGCCCGATCAGGCCGCCTGCAGGTGCATGCGCTGCCTCAGAAGGTTCACCACGACCATCCGTCGACACCACTGCAGAAAGTGCGGCTTCGTCGTCTGCAACTCGTGCTCCAAGCAGCGAGTGGTGATCGGTCACATCCACCCGAACAAACCGCTGAGGGTCTGCGCGCTGTGCCACATAAGGAATGAAAAAGATGAGGACGAAGAAGAGGATGTGTGTCGCCAGAGGAGAGACAGCACTGGAAAGAGTTCAGGGGAGGAGGAGGTGGCTTCATCTAGTGATGAAGAGGAGGTACAGGGCGATACTTCCAGCAGCTGGCTGAATGCACAGACAGGCCGATATGTTTTCCTACCACCAGTTCACCTATAAATACCTCAAGACTGCTGCAGACACGTTAAACAATAAGCTGTATTATAACAAAGAGGACTTGATTCTGTTATTTAAAGAATGATAGAAGTTAATATTCTGTACATAGAAACGTTTTGATTGAAGAAGCCACAGATAACTTCAGAATCTGAATCAGATTGTTATTATGTGATGAATCTTTTGCACTTCATACCTGCTCGTATGCTGCTACTTTATCTGTATATATTATATCTGTGAACATTAAAGTGCAGGTGATGAATCTGCGTCTGTCGTGATGATTTGATTGCTGATGCACCGACCTTGTGTCTTGATTCCAAAACATATGAGATGATTTCACTTTACTCGTGTCTTCCCTTTTCACACTGCTTCTTCCGTAAGCAACATTTATCTGACACCGGGACTTTCTGCAAAAACACAACATGAGTAGCCAACTGAGAAAGAAAAGAAGCTCTGTGGACGGGGAACTCCGCTGTGCAGGAAAAAGAGGTTTCTGAATGTTATCCCCGTCTGACGATGAAAAACATTTAAAGTTGCCAGGAAAGCGAAGTGGACGATTGACATGCAGTGAAATAAAACTTAGCCAAGGTATAAACTGTGCTTTCAAACCGTCATGGATGTGAATATGAACTAAAGAGTTTGATTTAGTTGCTTGTTAGCTTAGCTTACAGACATGACACATGAAACAGAATCTGCAAAAACACGACATAAATAATATTTGTTTATATTTTTGGCTACATTTTCTGTCCCTTCTGGGCCACCGTAGTTTTATCCCTTTTCATGCTAGTCCGACATGTAACGACATTGCTAACTGCAATGAGCTATTTGAAATGTTGCATGAACATTTGCAGATGATTCCAGCGAGGTTGGCATGCTGACATGGATCTCAGCGTGCCAACTTTAGCATTTAGGTGAAAGCACGACTAGGGAAGAAGCAGGTCATTGCACTAATAGCAAAAGTGCATCATTCAAATACTTCTTTCACACATCTACGTAAAACATACCAGAGGCAAGGAAACTCCTGCACCAGATAGATAGATAGATAGATAGATAGATAGATAGATAGATAGATAGATAGATAGATAGATAGATAGATAGATAGATAGATAGATAGATAGATAGATAGATAGATTGCACAAAAGAACGTCAACCATAACGTCTCTGTTCGTCGTCTTATGTGTCGTACTTCTTTTAATGCAAATTGTGTTTATTTCTCATCATCCGTTAATTTCCTTCTCATTATAGCTTCTCATATGTGACGCATATCTCAGTCTGGCTGATTCACCTCTGCCTCTGCTATCTCTGTCACACCTACGCTCACAATCTTTGTCGCAACAACAAAAGAATAACAAAAGAAAAACCACAACAGTTTCTCTTGGCTTTATCTGAGACTTTAAATGAATACATGCATGAATGAGGGTTAAGGTTTGAGGGTTAAGTTAAAACATTTAGGCTTGTTTAAAAATATGTACCAGCAGTCTAGGCCTGGGTTTTATTTGAAGTTTTTAAGCCCACGTGGACTCTTGTTAGTCAGTTAATGTAATTTGTTCATCCACTGTGACTTGAGCTTTTGTATGTGACATACTCGTGCTCACCAGAGACACCTAGCGGCCAAAACGTGTCAAAGCAGATTATGAGTTTTCAGACGTGATGGAGTTGAAAACATGAAGACAAGAGGGTCCATAACAAAGAGCGCACACTGCAGAGTTTATTTATCTTTATTTAACATCATCACACTACAGGCTGAGAGAAATTACAGAGTTTAATGAAGACGAATTTGCAGGTCTACGCAGTAAAAGAAAATAAATGTCCTGTTCCACTTTTAACCATTTAGCTTTTGTGAATATTGCTTAAAAGAATAAAGAAAGTTGAGATTCAAAAAAAAAAATTACACAAAAACAGAAGACATCTCTGATGAGCAAAGCTGTTGCGTTTTGTTTTTTTTCATTTAATAGGGGATCGGTCCATAGTAGGCGGTGTAGGCAGCAATGATGCCCTCCGTGTCCATCATGTCCTCACAGGCCAGGTTGGCCTCACACACTTCTCTCAGGCTGAGTGGAGGCAACACGTTGATGGTTATTCATGATATTCCAGACGATACGGCCCAGAGGCCTTCATGATAACTTTCTGCATGTAGTATCAACTATGTTTGTATGGAGGACCCAAAGTGCCAACTAACTAAACTAAATAAATATATATACCGTTAAATGTACCAAAAGTAATCCTAAAACAGATGGTGTTAAAGTAACTATTAATTAATCAATTCATAAGTGTAAAAACGGTGTGTAGGTAAAACTTTATAAATATATTTAAATTCTGATTTTATTTTATTTATTGATGGATTTGTGTATTAATTTCTGATTTACTTTTTACTTTTTCTCTGTGTATTTTGTTTCTTTTCAGTGTTTCTTTTAATTTCTACCTCATTATGTAAATGAGGCAGAAATGCGCAAACAGACTGATGAGGTGGCTGCCATTATACTTTTTATTTATATGTATCTACTGGAGCATCAGGACTATTTTAAATAAAAACATACTGATTGTGCATGTTTCCCTGCAGCTACTTCACTTCGTAGGAGACGAAAATGTAGAAAAAGGTAAAACATGAATTACCTCTCCAGCTGGGTCAAGGACAATTGTCCGGCAGCTCTTTTCTGCCTCACCACAGTGGAGGCCTGGTCTTTCTCTGCAAACAGCCCTGCACACCATGCAGAAATGCATCATGCATAAATCAAATCAGCGTTTACAATTACACAAATGCAACAAATCAAAATGCAGCTATGCAAAGCTTTTAGTAAAGGTAAATCATTTTCTATATTTCACAGTTAACTGTGGTAGAATGAATGTTAATTGATGAAATCATATTGCTGAATCGTGTCCTTACCCTCCTGAGCAGGGTGGTCACTGGCAGGCTGGTCGGCAGTGGCTGCAACTGTCAAACAAGATGGGAAACACATGATTTGACAATATGACTTTTTAAAGGTTATAATTTTAGCCCAGTCTCTATATCCAGTAATTAATTTTTCTTTTGAACATATTTTTAACAGTTTTTTTTTATTTTTTATTTTTTTTTGTCTAAAAAGGGAAAAAAAACAAATAAATTGCACCATTTGTCTTCCATATAATGGACTATTTGAAATAAAACTTGCAAAGCATACATTTACTACACTTATTCAACAGGAAATCATACAAATTAGCACATGTTCCCAAAATTTCAACTGGATATCTATTAGTTAAACTCAAATGATCCACGTCCAATAGCTGGAATTTAACAATACGTTCTTTAAAGGCAGTTTTCTTTACTTAATATGCCAGAAATCCCCACTTCAGCAGCAGATACATACATAAAACTTCATATTTTGCATATATTATGAAGGATTCTACAGAAATGTTTGATCACATATCACTCATAACTGAGTATAACGTTTTTATTCCCCAAAAATGACAAATTCTGGCAATATATTCTATCTTATGGAGAAATATTTAAGATATCCAAAATATAATTTATAAAAACTAGTTATGTTAAATAAAAATCAAACAGGGATTGAAAAACCTGGACATTTATGCAAAATATCAGATCTTGCATATTTAAACAATAACATTTTAAGAAACTTATATTTATTAATTTATTTTACCTGTTCACCTGCAGCTTTTCTAGCATATGCTTCTGCATAGATCTTACCTGAAGTCAGGCAGATGACTGTCAGGCAGCAGAGGAGCAGGACAACCAGAGTCTTCATCTTTCAGCTTCTTTTATCAGGCAGCAAGTCTGATTCGGCAGCTCTTTCCTTCCTTCCTTCTTTCTTTCTTTCTTTCTTTTTCTCTCCTCTCTCATATCTTATATATACATGGACGCACACTCGGGTTTGTAGGTGCTGTGACATGGGTGTGTGATTGGTCAGGGCATCGTGTATCGCACACCCACATGGACGCAGAAACTCACACCTACGCAAAAAGTCTTGTATGCAGAAATAAAATATATGTTCGGACACACTCTCACGTAAAGTAAACAGACTCATAAAGGATTGCATGGGCATCACAGTTTCTTATTCTGGTTCATAAAACAAAAGTTTTTGTCTTAAACATAAAAGAAAAGTAGAAATTAAATGTCCTGAAAAGATACATTTATAGTCACATAACTCTTTTTAATTGCATTACTTTTTTTTAACAAGTACATAAAACATTCACAGCCGTGTGGAAGCAGTGTCACCTGGCGGCCTCTAGAGGTCAGAGTTTCGCATTGTTACAGTTAGGTCACTAAGTACAAGACGGAGAGAAAGCCATGTAAAGTCACTGAGGAGGAAAAACCACTCTCCCACATCATGAGACATGATTTTAATCCGAGGGCTTTCTCTTTTATTGCAAACCGCAGTGATTTCCTACATGCGGAGGGCAACATTTAGAAACCCCGTTTGTTTGAAGAGTCGCAGGGAGATATTTTTACCGCAACAGGCCTTCCTTTCTTGCCAATTAAGCAAGCAAGCAAGCGAGGCTATATACGGAAGAGCGGAACATTTAGTTTTAATTAAAACGCAGCCTTCCTTCAGCCTCTTTTAATCTTCGATCACTTTGAAAATGTCTTCATTTGTTTATTAGTAGCTACTGTACAGAGCGTTTCCAGACCCATGAGTTTTGTTGAATTTATGATATGAAAATGTCTTTTGTTGTTTGTGTCTGACTGGATATTTAGGTTCTGGACTGGTCCTGACTGTAAAGCCTGGGGTGTAATTTCACTGTCTGGGTCAACGCTGGTGCCTTTCGTCCCGTTTCAGGGGCAGACTTCAAGGATTCAACCTCAGGACAAGTCTAATTGTGCACATTTGCGGCAGAGAGGGAAAACAAACTCGCAGAACGAGTGTCTTTTTAGGCCTGTGGCGAGCTGACATCCGCCGTGTGCTGACTCGTCTTTGTCTCTGGCTGCAGATACAAATGTGCAGAGAAACCAGACCTTAACACTGAAATCAGAAATGACATGTACGTCCTGGTTTAACCTCTCAACAAACCAGGAGCTGTTCTCAACTTTGCCAATTTTGTGCCACTTTATACCTCGGCTCCACTGGGATGATTTGTGTTACTCATTAGATTAGGACTGAATTTGGTGAATCTGGCTCATGATCACAAAGCATTATTAACAGTTCCTTTAAAGAGGCCCTTTTCTTCCTCACTCTTCTTCTCAGATTGACATTTTTAACTTTTTTAATAGCCGATCCACTGAATTGTTAAAAATTAGGTACCAAGTTGAACTGATCTCAACTTTGAAACGACACGCTGCAGTCAACGATCACCGATCTGACATGGACATATGATGCTAACACAAAGTTTCCCAAATATTTAAAGCAAGGAAACACGTCTAATGATTTTTTCCCACCACCAAATTCACCATGTTGATAGCTGGGCCTCGTTAAGTGAACCCAGATGGGTCGGCGCCATCGTCGACCATATTTTATTCTATTTTATTTTCAATTAGAGAGCAGTGATTACAGGAAGTGCTAGTGAGCTCCTTATGTTCCCACTGTTTCAGCCCAGATCCTGCAAAATCTACTGGCAAATTGTTTTATAATGTTGATGGAGTTGAAGGTTTTAGATTAATTGCATGCAATAAACTCTGTTGTTTCAAGTTTTACCAAAAAGACATTTCCACTCTTGATTTGTAGTTTTCTTCTTCTCTCTCCGATTAATCTTCTCATAATCTCTCAGGCCGATAAGAGACGTGAAATCTAGCAACACAATGATGGATCTCAGATTTGAGGCGATGCTGCAGGCGACCTTTTCCATGGCAACTTCTTTGACAACTTGACTTGACAGGGCAGGGACCTGTCAAGTAAACTAGCATACGTGTATTAGTTAAGCTAATTGTCCCATTAAGCCACGACAGTGAAACAACATGCATAAAAGCAGTCGTCATTATTACGCCTGTGATTTCCCTGCTATGAGGAGTCAAGATGTCTCGCGGGAAAAACGCCAATTGAAGATAATTGCTGCGACTGACGTGATGCAAACACAAACTTCCCCAAAACACTGACAACATGAAAAAGCAAACGCTGACAAGTCCACGTCTCATTTTCATATGTTTAAATTCACCGTGTTGATAGCGGGCTTGGAGCGCTGAATGAACCCAGATGGAGCGCCGCCATCGTTGGCGATATTTTCTTTCCGAACTTGTCAGAGTAGGGACACCACAAGTATGAATGATGGATTAGTTCAACTGATTGTCCCATAAAGCTATGACAGTGAACCCAAAATTAGCAAAAGTTGTCGTCCCGGCAATTAGAAGTCAAGATGTCTGCCGAGAAAAAAACAAAAAATGTTGAGGACCAATTGGTGCAACCGACTGACGTGATGTAAACACAAAGTTTCCCCAAATATTTACAGCATGAATAAAGCAAGGAAAGACCATTCATGTCCCTTTTTCCTATGTTTAAATTCACCATGTTGATAGCGGGCTCAGAGCACTGAGTGAACCCAGATGGGGCAGCGCCATCGTTGGTGACATTTTCTTTCCGAATACAGAAGAAGAGCTAGCTACGTCCAGATACTAGACATGATTTTTCACAAAAGATCATAGCTCCATTAAGCCACAACAGTGAACCCGACACGTACAAAAAGCTGACGTTATTATTACACCTGTGTTTTTCCTGCTATTAGAAGTTAACATGTCTGCCGGGTAACAACCAACTGGTGCAACCGACTGACGTGATGCAAACACAAAGTTTCCCCAAACATTTACAACACGAATAAAGCAAGAAACCAGCACCCATGTCTTTGTTTCCTGTGTTTAAATTCACCATGTGGATCGCGGGTTCAGAGCGTTGAGTGAAGCCAGATGATTGACATTTTCTTTCCGAATAGAGAGGAAGAGCTAGCTACGTCAAGATACTAGAAATGTTTTTATGTTTTGATTCTTTCACAAAAGATCATAGAACATCCGCTAGCAAACTGCTTCATAATGTGGATGAGACTTTTTTAGATTCCCCCTCTTGATTTATAGATTTCTCTCCAACTATTCTTCTGTAATATTTATCTGGTGTCTCTTTTTACAAAGAGTTGATCGTCAACGTTGCGTCAAGAGACAATGAAATCTTAATGAAATTCAGCAATGCAATGTTGGAGTAATCTCAGATTTGAGGTGATGCTATGGAGCATTTCCATGCCTCGACTTCTCAGAGTACAGACAGCACAAGTGTATGAATGATGGGTCAGGGAAAAAAACATCACTTGAGGACCAGTTGGTGCAACTGACTGTGTTTAAATTCACCATGTTGATAGCGGGCTTGGAGCGGCGCCATCGTTATGCACCATTGCATAATATGCTTATGTTTTGATTATTTTATCTGGAGTGTCAACAAGCAAACTGCTCTGTAACGTGGATGAGGCTTAAGGTTTCAGATTAAAGAGATGCGACAAACTCTACATACTCTGCAATCTCACATTTAAGGTGACACTACAGACCTTTTGGGCCTTTTGACTTGTCAGAGTAGGGACAGTTGTCATTATTACACGTGTGCTTTCCCTGCTATGAGGAGTCAGGACGTCAACTGGGAAAAACGCCCATTGAGAACCAATTGGTGCAATTGACTGACGTGATGCAAACATGAGTTTCTTAGACGTTTAGAACAAGGAAACACCATCTAAGACTTTGGTTCTTAACGCCAAATTCACCTGGTTGCTGATTCCCAGTTGGAGTGGCGGAGTTACTTTCCATTGATTGTATTTTCTTGCGCATCTACCAAACATCTTTAATTTATTGCACCGATCCCCCAAACAGTTTGTTCCTATAAACCCACAAGGCAAAAAAACAAAAAACAAAAACAATAAACCCCAATAAAGTGGATTTTTATTCTTTTATTTCTCTCAAAGCAATGGAATGAATCACTGACAGCAGTGCTGCTTTGGATAAGTAGTTGGATAACGTAGGGAACAGTTAGTGGATAGTGAGCAAAACGGTTCATTCAAGCAGAAAACCACATAAAGCTCATAAATGCCTGGAAGGTGCGATAATAGCAGATGAAAGTCATCCTGAGATTACACAAGAGATGAGCCGCGAAGCTCTGCACGGGTATAACGACGGGTTAGCCTCGGGAATTCGTACGATGTGATTTTCTCATCTCCAGAGGAGACCACAAAAACAACAACATAAATTATGTAAAACTACTGATACGTGGATTAAAGGACCAGGTGATAAATGATTTTTTTTTTGTGTGTGTATGTGTTGTTTTTGGGTTTAGTATCGGCGAGTCACGGCTGGCCTTTGGGGCTGAGACCGGGCCCCGAAGTATCTCTGGTAGGCCTGCTGAAAGCCATTGCGATAGGCGTAGAAGCGGCAGGGAGAGTAGTCCTCGCAGATCTCTGCACGTCTCTCTGCTGGAGACTTCACTCTCCTGGACAAGAGGAAGCAGACGGTGTTTTTCAAACTCAAGCATTTATCCCCCCCTGCAGGTTTGTTTCAAGCATGTGTGGCTGTTTAAGAGTCCAATTAGGCTTTCTTTTACTGTGCTACAGTGTGGGCATTTTTTTTTTTATTTTTTTTTGTGGTTTTCAGATAACGGGAGAGTTATGTGCTCCGTTTGCACGTCTGTGGTCGCCTTACCTCATGAAGTTGTAACTGTTGTAGCCGTTCCCTCTGCCCGGGGTGTTCGTGTTGCCTCTGTGCGGCTGGATGAACGAGTTGGCCTGGTTTGGAGGCACAAACAAATCTGCAACCACAAAAAAAAGTTTGCTTTAAAACCTTATCTGAATCAGGCGTGTCCGGTCGTGCAGCTGATCTGGCGAAACAAGGGCTGAGGGGGTTTGTTAGTGAGGGGGGGACAACGATGAGGTTTTACCCTGAACAAGCGAGTGTGGTTTGTTAGAACTGCATGCATGTTTTTCCAGGAAACCAGAGACAACGTTTAATCACCTTCTTCGGATTCTGTGCTTTCATTAGACTCTACGAGGAAAAACATGAAATCGGGGTTAATCATATATGATGGATAAATGCCATATACTGCGGGTTATGAATGAGTAACGAGCGCGGGACGCCTGAGTATACCGTAGCAGACACAGAGAGAGACTGCGGCACAGAGCGCCAGAAACCGGAGAAGGCTCCTCATCCTTGGGCTTGTTTGTCTGCCTGTCTGCTGGGAAAGAATAAGAGACACGGGGAATTCGGTGAGTCACGTCAGAACTGAAGTAAAACTAATAGAGAAAAGAAGAAGGGGAGAGATCGATTTCTGAATTAGAGGGCAAACAGATGAAGAAAACTTTATGTCTGTGCATAAAGCAGCTATATATACAACCAATATACGCCTCTGCAAGCTGGAAAGCTGCTTCTAAATTCACATATGGAGCAAAAACAAATAAAAGATGTGTGTATATATGTATATATATATCAACTACACCACACGATTCAGACCTCAGCTTGTAGGGAATAGCTGTGGCTGAGAAACGCCGTCTAACTGCCAGCTGATTGAGTCCAAACATGCTTATTCTCAACGTCTGAGAAAGTCCGCAGCCGCCCGGATCACACTCAAACACAGAGTTTTCTTGAAGACGTCTTCTTCAGCTCCAAATGCCTGGTGAAAGAGTTTGAGGTTCTGTGGGCGGCGCGCGGCTGTTAATGACCCCAAAACTCACCTTTCCAACAGAGGAGGACAAGTCAGACTGACCAGGGTGGAGACGGGGACCACCCACACTTGGTTCTAATAAAAGACCTAACAAACCTAATAAACGCCCGAACACCCCATCTGTATTTTAGATCTGAAGAAGCCACTTGGATGAAACATCTGCCTGTTTTCTGCGTACATCTGCGCTGCCTACACGTGGACTCAATCACATGCACGAGTGGCCCGAGGTAAGGTGTGCGACACCTGTACAAACATCACCACCAGATGTGTGAACGCCTCGACAGTCACGGAGACATTGTACTTTAACATGCCTGCTCTCCAGAAAAGCTTTCACCCTACCCCACCCACCACCCACCCCATCCCCTCCAACCCAGCTTCCCTCAAACCGTCTCGGGTGTTTGTGGGATTTGGACTGGATTCTCATTTCTAACCGTCAATGGCAGCTTTCACTAAACATAAACACAACTCCCCGACACGTTCACGCTCCTGACGTCCAACCCCCTCCGGCGTAGCTTTGGCTTCAGACCACGCGGTGAGCCTGGGGGCCCCCGGGGTTCAAAAAGCAGCTTCCAGAGAGGTTGGCACGGCCGGCTAGACCAGGGAGTGTGTGTGTGTGTGTGGTTGTGTGTGTCAGGTGCTGACAACGATGTCTACAGAGTTTTATGATCGTCTGAGTCTCAGCGAGGGTCCTAGTGGGATCACAACTGGAAAAAGCCACTGGCATGATGATTAGTCAGCACAAAAAATAAATATATATCTACTCTAATACGGTTTGTGTACTGGAGCATCAAGCTAAAAAGATTTACAACAATTAACAACCTAAACTTCCCTTGTTTAACAGCTTTCCCCCTGAAAGAGATGTTCTTACCGTGCGAGACACTTCTGAAGTTTTGGTAAAATCTCTCTGTATTTTCTCCCGAGGAATATTTCCTAATTCCTCTCTGCAAAGCTTTTATACTCATCTTTCATCCCCCCCACCCCTCTTTATGTTCTACCCACTGACTCCCTCCCCTCACCTCCTTTTAGCCCTCGCCCTCTCTCCTCCCTTCCTCTCGCACTATCAGCCCTCTTTTCCACCGTTTAATCAGGTATTAGCTCACCCCCTCCCCCCCAAAAAAACCCACCCACGCCTCGGCCAGAAAAAAAAAATACCGTAGAGTAAAAAGCCTCGAAGGGACGGAGGGAAAAACAAGCGAGGGGTAAACAGAGTGGGGAAGGCTGGCACGGGGATGACTAACCTGCCCCATAGCAGGTACGTGATAATATTCGCTGCTGTTTGCAAGCATGGCGGCAGGATATGAAAAGAGCGTCTGCCATGCAAAACACAATATGGACAGATATGTCTCGGAGTGCACTGCAAACATGGCCTCACTCTAAACCTCCATACGGGTATATTAACATTTAATAGATAAGAGTGTTTGTCTAGCAACAGGTGGGCAACCATCATTAACGGCTGCCACATTAGCAGACAATGAATGACAACATAAAGTGAAACAGAGCTGTGATCATGTAAATGTGTGGCCATGGTACGGAGGAACAAAAGTGCCAAAAACAAGCGTACATAAATGATACTTTATATTAAATTATATTAAATTAACATTTTACGCATTAAGGGATTCTGTTTTAAATGTATTTAAAGATGCATGTTTGAAAGTTTTTTCCCTCCATATGTATCAGAAACTTGAAATGTAAATTCGTTAAGGTGGTTAAACCTTTGCTGGGTTGTTACAGAGAGGTTTTGAGGGGAAATGTGGTTTTATATCCACAAGACTGATGATTTTGGCTGTTTAGGTCCTCCATATATATAAAAAATACTTCATTATCAGTACACACTTATCAGGTCTTTACCTGCTGAGCATTATGTCACGGTGTTCAAAATGACTTGAATTCATTTAGTTGTGATTTTGGCAGTTTTCGTCCTCCATATATTCAAAAATTTTGTTCATCTGTTGAACAATACGTCCATTTATTAAATGTTTATTTAGTACCAAGAAGGTAAATCGGTTGAGGTGGTTTGGCACTTTATCAGATTCAGTTTTAAATTTATTTGCAAATGCATTAATTTCAAAACGACTTGAATTGATCTGATTTTGGCTATTTTGTTCTTCTATATATATCCAAAACACTAACAACTTATCAAGTGCAGTAGTTTTGAATTTGGTAGAGTTACAACTCACCTGAGACGTTAGCTTGAAGAAAACAAGAACAACAAAAACACATTTCACAGTAATGAGACACTGACGCTATAAATTCCTTATAACGTATATAAACAGTTTAAGATTTTTAAATAGATTGATTTCAAATCCAGGGTTCACGTGGGGTCAAGTTTAAAAGAAGCGACCATAAGAACGGCGCCCTCTTGTGACATGCCCGACCTTGAATTTTGGAAAATTTTGACAAGTTGCGTTAGATTTTTCTTTCTAACTTTATAGCACGTCTGAGGAAGAGTTTGATAAACTGCAATAATCTAGTCCTTCCATTATCCTTCGTGTTTAGTTAGCTCGCTAACAGTTGCCAAGCAGCTGTGTTTGCAAACATTTTTAGTACATGACGTTCCCATGTTGTAACCAGTTCCGTTTGAAGGCCACGCAAACTCCAGAGACATTTAAATTAAGGCGACAGCAGCAGCAGCAGGAATTGATTTACAGTCTGACATAATAAAAACACATCATTTCGAAAGTTACCTGAGCTCAGAACAAACTCAAATACTCATGCACTTCATCCGGCAAAGCTTCCAGAGCGCCAACGCTAAACCCAATGCCGTGGTTACACAGAACAGTGTCCCTATGGTGTGTATCTGGAAGTTATGTAATACCACCTTACATCGGACTCAGCCAGAACACTGTGTGAATAGAGAGTAGACCCTCGCCAACGGTAAACAAACCAGAATAGGAGCACAGCGTGTGCCAGGAATCAGGGACAAGTCAGACAAAAAGATAAACAGTGAGTCAGACATAAAGATGGAGATAAAACACGGACACAGATAACAGAGAAGCCTGAGAAATGAGAGAGAGGGAGAGGGAGAGAGAAAGGGGAAACAGATGGATCACAGAGAGCGAAAGCACATGTTGAGGTTTGGAAGTTTTTTGGCGTTGCAGCCGTAGACATGCTCAGTGATGTGGTCATATCAGGCTGTTAACTCTGGAACCGCTGCGCCGCAGTTTGGTTCTCCAGCCCAGATATTAAATGCCCGCTTTCCACGGGCGTCAGGCACCGACACCCATTATATAGACGTATTGAGAATTAGTGAGTTAAGCACTTTGAGTTTGTGCCTAAACTTAGAGACAGACATGAGGAGATGAAGAGCGGAAGAATGAGAGGCGCTGGAGAGGCACGGAAAAAATGATTCACCCTAATATTGTGTAGGTCTCCCTTGTGCCTCCAAAACAGTCCTGACTCATCAGAGAATGGACATGGGCCTTCTGAGGGTGTCCTGTGGTGTCTGTCAACAGGATGTCGTCAATGGGGGGCCTTAGGTTTGAGGGAAGGGGCGTCTGTGTATCTTTTAGAGAGAGTATGTTTGGGGTTCATAGCAAGCTTGTCCAAAATCACATTTAAAAAAGGCAACTGGACTAGACTAGACCTTTTTTGAGAAGACCTTTCACCACTCATCCGAGTAGCTTCTCTAGTTCTAGGCGGACTGGTGGGAAGTTTGAGGTTTAAGTAGGAGACTTCTACTGTTTGTTTGTGTAAACATCCAGAAACTGGTGCTAATTGCTTGATTGCTTGATTGACATCTCTAGTCTGGAGTGACTGACAAGCTGTTTGGACGAAGCAGGCCAAGAAATCCAATTAATTCACCAATGATTTCTACATACTATTAATTTGCTATTAATTTAATCGGCTCTTGCTCCAACATGGTTTGGTTACTTGCCCTAACAAGGATTCTGATATGCATCCTTTTCCTTTATGCAAATGTTTATTTTCTTAATGCTTTCAAATTTGACTGCACTTAATACACAAGTTTAGCTTAAAATAAAATGTTGTATTGGAGGTTAAGGGTATAATTTACAAATTGGTATATGATTGGTGTGTGTTCTACACATGTACTATGCCTTTCTAAAAAGCAAACAAACCAATGCCGTTATGCCAATATCCACTTGAAGCTGCATACAAAAAGTGAACCCATTGACCTCCATCTCAACACTGCAAAAAAACTAAATCTTACCAAGTATATTTGTCTCATTTCTAGTCAAAATATCTCATTACACTTAATATAAGACACAATTGCCTAAAGAGTACCATTTCAGCAAACATTGCTTGAAGAAATTGCTTGAAAAGCAAAAATTGTTTGAAAATAGGCAAAAAAAATCTGCCAATGGAACTAGTGAAAATGGTTCTGTATTAAGATGTATTGTCTTAAAACAGGTCCCTGTGTCTTGCTGAAATGGTACTCTTTAGGCAATTGTGTCTTATATTAAGTGTAATGAGATTTTTGACTAGAAATGAGACGAATATACTTGGTAAGATTTTGTTTTTTTGCAGTGAAAGTGTCCAATTTTACAGCAGAATTAAACATGTATAAAGTCTATATAGCTAATGTATCCAGTCATGACAACTGTGCTTGCTGTAGCTGTCCACTTCATTGTCATCCACCTGCCTCAACTCTTTGAATTAGCCAAAAATTTGAGTTTCAAAAATTCGCTCTTCGGGAAATCAATGGCTGGCTTCACTGTCTTCCAACTTTAATGGGTAGAAGTTGTCTCTTTGGGGTAGCACAAGTTTTTCTCTACATGTTTTGGATTAGGGATAATCAAGCTAGTTAGCAAGCGCTAGTGTTAGCTGATGACTACGATAAACTGTGCGTAAAAGCCTAAAGTTCCACCCCTTGCTTCTCCAAACCTCCTTCCTCTTTTCCAAGTATGGTCAATCCTGTCTCCAAAACAAACCAAGAAGAAACACCAGTGGTGCTAATGCCAAACCAGCTGTGGCTACGTACATTTTCACATACACAGTCTATGGTCAGGGCAACTAAATATCCAGCTGTGGAGATATCCTATAAATGCATGTTAGAGAGCCAGAATCATGTTGATCTAGGTAGTGAACGGTGCCAGAGACTCCAGATAAGTGACAAATGTAAAACAGAGGGACATGATAAACAGGATGAGAGTCAGCTGGCAGGGGTGTACGTGATGGCTGCGACGAATGCAGCTCAGTTGCACGGTACAGCTGCACTTTAAATGATGATAGCAGCGATTAAAGGTCATTTCAAGAAAGCCGGACGGACGTAACATGACCTTAGAGGAGGAAAACTACTGGATTAACTGAACTACTCTGTTGACCGTGCGATAGCAAGAGACGGGCTGCACAGGACGAGGGTGGAAGGAGGCGGAATGGAAAGAAAGAATGAGCATTTGGCAGAGGCAAACTGACAGAATTGATGCAGATGTGGAAACAAAATTAAGGAAAGAGCATGCACTTCGTAATGAGGTCAAGACCACAAATGAGTAAACTGTCCGGCGAGTGTCTGCAAAAACACACCTTCTAACCTGTTTGTGCAGGCTTGTGTTTCCCCTCCGTGGGCGAGCAGGTGAGCCTCAGGCTGACCTGTGGCTCTGTGGGTCAGAGCCGAAAGGAGACGGACAAACACAAACTGGACAACAACTTCTCCCCCAAAATAAGGACTCGCCATCGTGACCTCTTAGCTGGCAGTAGTTTTCCTGCTATGTTTAGGCTGTATTCCTTAATGGCTATTGCATTCACGTTCTGTTTGGAAACAGTGAGTGACTCAGACGGAGTCCATGAAAACACAGAGTGATGTAAGCTGGCACTGTACGTGGGATGGCAGACTGGATGAAGGACAGACATTACTCAGGGCCGTCCACCTCTGATGGCCATGTCGTCCCTGTGCTGTGAATTCTACCACGTGAGCGTCAACGAAACTTCACACAGATTTATGGATGTTGCACAACACTGTTGCACCCACACATCATCCAGTCACTTTTATATTTTGAATTATTGATATATTTGCACAGACTACTTTTTTATTTATTTATTTGCACGACGTTTCAAACCATTGCATCGGGTCTGGCTTATTGCTTAAACTCAGTTGCACAAACAGTGCAGTTCAGTGTGCACACGGATCATGTAGCACCGGTTTTGACGGGCCACACCTCACATCTCCACTAACAAGCCCTGCCCTTATATGCTGACATATTGAAGAAATGCCCTTTTTGAGGACACACACACACAAAAAATAATAATAAAAATATCATTAATAAAACATTTTCCAGATGGCACAGAGTAGAACTTTTTGGAATGTGGCACTGCAGGCTTCTTACAGAAAGGAGGCTACACAAAACACTAGTCCACTGTTCATAAATTGGAAACATAAGGCACTAGTAAAATAAAACTGACCTGCACATCTGCAAAGTTTTCACTTGTTTTTCATTTTTTTTTTATTCCTGTGAAGCTGCCATCGTGGGAAAGGCACTCCACTCCTACAGTTCTACCAAGTATTTGCAAAGACTGTGCAAAAATACTGTATAATTCTTAATGTTTGCAGAAAGCCACAAAGCCACTTCATAATTTCAGGTCTCGGTACAACCTCTTAGCTTAGCCTAGCATAAAGAGTGGAAACAGAGGCGGCGAAGCAAACAAAGCTCTTTTAAATGGTTCGAGACGCTGTAAACCTCACACATGAGCTTAAGTGTCAGATAATAGCTTGGCTAAAGGCTTCCTGGTGGTTACTAGGGCTCGCGCTATGTGTTCCACCTGTTTTTGGACTTTATGCCATGCTAAGCTAAGCTAGCCTATTGCTGATTACATAAAACTACAGAATTGAGCTCTTCTCATAACTTCTGTGCGAGAAATCATGCGACATGTTCCCTCTGTTTCCTGTCTTTATGCTAAGCTATGCTAAGCTAAGCTAAGCTAAGCTAAGCTAAGGTAACCATCTGCTGGTCTTATGTTTGTGCACATCTCCTCATCTAACCTTTAGTTTGGTAGCAAATAAGCAATTTTAAAAGCAAAGTCACTAGATATACTTTGTGAGACGACTGGACTCCCTGTGTTTTTGTTTTTTATGCTGTGCTAAGCTAAGATAGCCTATTGCTAATTACATTAGACTACAGAATTGAGCTCTTCTAACTTCTGTGCGGGAAATCCTGGTACATGTTCCCTCTGTTTCCTGTCTTTATGCTAAGCTAATCTAAGGTAACCATTTGCTGGTCTTGTGTTTGTGCACATCTCATCATCTAACCTTTAGTTTGGTAGCAAACAAACAATTTAAAAAGCAAAGTCACTAGATATAACTTGTGACGCAGCTGGACTCCCCGTTTTTGCTTTTTATGCTATGCTAAGCTAAGCCTATTCCTGATTACATTAGACTACAGAGTTGATCTCTTTTTCTAACTTTTGAGACCTTTACAGGAGTTTGTGCGGGAAACCACATTACATGTTCAGCCTGTTTTTGGTGTTTATGCTATGCTAAGCTAAGCTAGCCTATTGCTGATTACATTAGACTACAGAATTGATATCTTCTTCTAACCTTTTCTAGAGACCTTCACTGGAGTTTGCCATGTTTTCCCTCCATTTCCAGTCTTTATACTATGCTAAGCTAAGCTAGCATCTGCTGCAGCCGCAGACCTGTGTTTGTGCACATCTCCTCATCTAACCTTTAGTTTAGTATCAAATAAGCAATTTAAAAAGCAAAGTCACTAGATGTACCTTGGATTCTTGAGTCAATCTGTCTTTTCTGGCTTCAAGGTATGTACTGTGGCGGATTCACAGAGGCGGTGGCCAATCAGTGCCCCGTATACTGGCAGCTATAGGCATGTTTAAGGTATGACAACAGGCTTTAAGACCCCGTTCAGCCCTGGTATTAACATGAGTCCTGAGTGACTGGATCATAAGTATCCAGCTTAAACGGTCCTGTTGGTCGTGCGTGCGCTCTGACAGTAAACTATGGCTATTTATTTATCTCTGCCACGATGTTGATTATTTTTGTAAAAAAAAATGACGGATTATAACTTTAACGCTAAAAGCTTCCACATGCAGAGTAATGTTGTTTATGTGTTGTTAATAGCAGTGAAAGAAGAAAACAAAGAAGAAAACAAGTAACTTAACTCCATGTGGCTATGCGACACACATCAACGTAATTAACCACGCGATGATATGAGTTTTTGTTCCTACTCATGGTCGACAGTTTCATTTGTCAATTCTTGTTTAGATTTATTTATTAGTTTAGTCGGTTCTCTTTACTACTTCAAAGACAACAACGATGCTGTTTCTTCTGAATGAAAGAGAGATTCAGCTAAGTAGGTGGCGGTTTATAGCTCAGCAGGACATAGAAGGCATAACCTACGTACATACGTAGTTCGCCAGTCATTTATACTCGTCTTGTCAGTCAGTCTGGCTCGCTCTGTAACGACGCCACCCAAGTGCTAGTGTCTTTTTTGCCTGACGGGTTCACTTTTGTTTCCACTTCCTGCTTCACTTTCAACAAGTGCGACTGAAGCTTTCGCAGACACATGTTTGTATCTCCGAACATCCCCAGTTAACCTTTCCTCAATGTGTTCCATCTTTATTGAGCCAAAACTGCAGAGATGGAGAAGCAGCTGGAAATACTAAAGTGGACACACGCTATTACCGAGCAGACCAATCACAACTCTCCTGTCTCCGTCACCGTGACTCGTAGTTAAGTTTCTAGGCAAGTGCACGTCAGGCTACGACCTTAGGGTCTGTGCAGGGTCTGGGCTCAAATTGACAAAGAAGTATAAACCTGGATGTGTTGACATTTCACTTAAAGCTGGTCACTTGTGATCTGACCACGCGTGGTACCATGCCTGAAGTGCATCTATTGCCCCGTTCAGCCTTTGCATTAACATCTGACCCGGGCAAGCGGCCGGCTTTGAGTTCCTGTGGTCACACCTGGCTTTAAAATGCATCCCCACAGGCGTCCCCAGCCAGCACTTGAGATCTGATCTAAGTTTTGGGCTTTGCATGCAAAACAACAGCAGCAGCATCTGTTCAGTATAAATATTATAACGGCTGTTGTCTCCAATGAATCACACACAGTATTCTCTTAGTAGACATTTGAATTTGTCAGTTTTTGTTTATATTTATGAAGAAGCATCTATTGGCATGCTAACTACAAAGCTAGTGCTAGCTTTCAAACCTCCCCAGGCTGTGGCTTGCTGTGTTTTGCCAGAGATAGATAATTCATCCAGTCACTTCCGAACAGTACGGCACATCGAGTTATCTCCAGAGTTCCCATCAATCCAGACTTTATTTTCTTAAATTCCTTTCCTGTGTAAAATAATTGGTATATAAAATAACTCCAGTTACGCAATTTGATTGCCAGTCCCCGAATCTATGTTTCGAGTTAGACTCAGACCACAAACGACTCCAGCACTCATCGTTTCTCACTCCAAACACTCATCGCTTTTCGAGAAATCTTGTTTATTCAGCAGCAAATCTTCAAACTGTCAAGCTGAGTGCTGCTGATGGGGATAAGAGAGACAGCCGGGTGAATCCTGTCAAACGACTTGTGGTGTCTCACCTCAGTCCCTTCATCTCCTATAATCTCTCGCCCCTGCAGCCAACCTGTTATTACAGAGACGTGGTATAAGCACACATAAGTCCAATTAGGAAATAGTTTGCCTTGATATGCGAGCACAGCTTCAGGTTGAGTCCTGCATGCTTTTGCCTTTAATCTTCGTCGAGAGGCCGGTTTCACAAGCGTTAAACTGTAGCACACACAAAATAAACTTTCATGCTTAGTTTGTCTTATTTCTGTTTTTGTTTTGTTTTTTCAGAAAAAAATGTATAAATCTTGATCATATTTCCAAACCGCCAAAGACTTGATTGAAGACGCATGTGTTTGGTTTTGGCAGCTGAATTATTTATGTGTTAATGAATGGGGTCAAATCAGGAGAATGTGTGGGGGTGCATGTGTCTGCTCTGTTGCTCCACAGCTCGATTAAAATCTGCGTCTACTTCTCACAAGAGCACCATCCAACTTTTCTGTTTCATGTGCTATTTACTTTCGTCCCGCTCCTCCACTGCCAAACCTAACAAGTAGACCTGCCGGGCGAGCGACCAGATCCCACCAGGCCCGGGTGGAATTTCACTCACACTTGCTCGTAAATCCACTGAATCAGATCAGATAGCATTCACAAGCAGACGACACAAACATGTCATCACAGACGCTGGCTCGGTTTATGAGTGATATAAAAGAACAGGATGCAGCGGAGGAATTTCCTCACCACGATCCCGACGATGATTGCTCGGCATGAACTCAAACACACGAACCGGAACAATCTGCTCATCAGTGATCAAGAATCAGACTTCTACCTTCCTTCTCTCCTCTTCTTTTATCTGCTTTTTGAGCAGCATCCAACTTGTTCTCCACTTCTCTTATCGCGTCTTACGACTGTGACATTTAAAAAAAAAACATTCTCCACTGTTATTCTCCCGTTGGCTGTGCATTCCTTCTAATTACACGCAGACAATGTCTGCAAGTCTAAAATTAAAACAGCCTTAGATTTATTTCAAACTGCCCACAATCAGACAAAGTACATAACAAAAATATGCTGTAACCATAAAATTATGCATAAACATTAGCTTTGGTTTAAAGGGCCTGGTAATACCATCATTTGACATTATGTGGCAAATTCCAGCTTTCAAATAACAGCATGTTGGTTTGTTCCACTTCCTGGTTTGACAAATCCTAAAGTCGCCAAGAAATCAAAATCTGTATGTTTTTGTGTGATATGTTTGTTTGTGCGTCGTTTTCTTGTTGGTTTAGATTTTCCTACAAAGCAGCTGAAAAATGTTCATGAGTCATCCTGCACTAGGGGGCGTGTACTAATTCATAAAAAAAAAAATCACTTCTATACAGTAGCCCTTTAAGTTGGGACTCTATGGCTGTGTCCGAAATCACTCACTCATTCCCTACTCCCTACTCCCTACATAGGGAAATAAATGTAGTGCACTACATAGTGAGCTCAACGGCACAAAAATCGGACACTTTCGGACACTTCTGTTGGCGCCGGTAATTACGTCATCGCTGTCGCTTAATTAAAACGTACCACATTAACGTCGTCTCACATAATATTTGTCCATTTACTACTGCATTTTTATTAAATTAGAGTATTTTGTTTCGAAATGTTTAATAAAATAAACTATAGAATACTAACATTTGTACAAAGTCTCCCGTCCGTTTGCCGTATTTAATTTACTTTCTGCGCCAAAAGAACCTCTGGCAATGCATGATGGGATACCTTGCTCCGGTTAGTGACCATCGGATGGTCACTACATTTCGCGGTGAATTGTGGGATACATGTAGTGGACACCGGTGGACACTAAACATTCGGACACCACTACAAAATGGCGTGGTCACTATATAGTGCCATATATAGTGGTTAGGGAGTGGTTTCGGACACAGCCTATATGTCTGAGCACACAAAGATGGCGGCTGAACTGCTCCTCAAAGTGAAGCCAAAGCAAGTAGAGCTCCCCCTGGTGGCTGGCTGCAGTATAGGTCATAAGCTCCGCCCCTTCATATTAGTAGATGGGACTAACAAACAAACTAAAACACTAAAATACAGGTCAAATACGTTTCTGTCTTTTTAGGTAGTTAATGTAATATTGGTGCATACTGAAGTGTCAGTTTTTCTGAGTTTTGTGAAAAGTTATTTGACGCTATAGAAACAGGATGTGACATCACGATCGCTAAAAGTTGCCATGTCAACCGCTCCGTGAAGTGGCCCCGTGGGAACGTGAGATTTGGAAAAAATAAATTGTGCATAATCCAACATTTCCTCGTAACTGGTGGAGGTAGAGCAGAGCGTATTTTTAATTAAACAAAAATGAGAGTGAGCCCGGAGGAAATGTGGGCGGGGCATCAAGATGCCGGCGCTGCATGGCTCCGCCCTTGGACCATACTGATCAGACTCTGGCTCCAAAGTCGCAAGATGGTGCCGCCCGAATCCCTGGGAACCTAGCGTCAGTATGGCCAATTCAAGGAAGTGGGGCCGCATCGCCCATATTTATATACAGACTATGGTCCCCCATCATTGGACAATAGAACTGAAAGACATCTTTGTCATTGGATGTTCAGCTTGGTGAACCGGTGCTTGAGAAGGGAAACAAGTGATTAAAGTAAACTGATCAGATTCAAGAGAGGCCAAATATCTTAACATGTGTATATGATGAAGTTTCCCTCCTTTCCACCATCATTTCTTACCACCTCTCCGTACTACTCTCCTTCATCTCAAAAATTTAAGACTTTATTCCATATTTTTTTTGCATCCATCGCCATCTTTCTATCTTTTCCTTCTCTGTCACTCTGCGTCTGACACTGTAACCACATGTATGCAGCCACAAACGCGAGGTCAAGCAGCGAGCCAACACGTCGTCCATAACTGCCTTGTGACACGCAGGCAGCGGTGGCAACGAGCGACAACGAGCCACGGGGGCTCCACAGTTGCACCCGACAACCCGTCAGCTTCTCTCAGACTCACTTTCCCTCAGCTGTCATCTTATTTCAGATATAAAACACACTCGGGGTGAAAAAACTGCAGCCTCACCAGAACGGCTGGATCCACAAAGGGAGAAAACCAGGACTGTAGAAATTTGTTTAGATGTACTCAGAACTAATAAACACAGGCTCCTAAAACATGTTCACAAAACTGACCAAAATAAATTGTTAAAGTGATTATCCAGCATATCTGCAGACTCTGGATGAGGCTGAAAGTTGAAACTACTTAGATGATGTAAACAGTTTTCTCTTCAAGGCTTAGCTACATTTTAAAGTTGTAGCGCAACTTCATATGATGTCCTTGTATAGGTGTTTGTGATATTTGGGCCCAAATACACAGAAAATGTGTGACATTACCATTAGCCTAGGCTTAACATAGTATTTACTGCCATTAAGAAAATGATCAACATGCTAGCACGCAGGCTAAGGTTAGCTACTGAGGTTTGCTAGCTTGTGCAGGGGTGATACTACACCTCCCACCGTTACGGCTCGACTACCAGCATTCAGTAACATATTTTTTGTTATTATTAATTGTCAGTATCTGCCCACAGTGCTAACTTCTCTAAATTTTAAATTGGGTGTCGCGTGTAGCAAGGATCAAGTGTGCAGAGTTGTATCGGGTGGGGGGAGGGGCACCAGCGCTCCAAATCTCCTTGAAAGCTCAGCGCGTTGCCACTACTGTAGTTTAAAGTTTGCTAGCTCTGTAGCTAGTTTCACGACAACAGTACGGGAGTTTTTAATATAATTCTGCCTTGGCGTCAAAATAGCAAGGCGTTAGGAGTAGTCAGGCTCTGCCAAGATGGCGACGGCCAGAGGCAACACACTGGGCTTAAAAACCGCTCTCCAGAAAACCTATGAGTGACATCTGAGAAGTTTTATGCATCTTTATGTATATAGTTAATGCTTTAAACCACACACGTTACCTTCAGGAACATAAATATGTCCAGTAGCCTTTATATATTTTATGTGTCGAGCATTGGGTTCCTTTAAATGCCAATGTGCTTATAAGTTATGTGGAAAAACAAGTGAGAAACAAGTTAAAATGTTCCTCTGCTCCTTAATTTTACTGGAAACTTAGTCAACACAAGAATTAATTTGGATATTGCTGCAACATAATAATATGTGTCAAAAGCATTTAACCCAAGAAAGATGTGTTGGGCTATAGCTGAAATAAAAAGCATGCAAACTACATTACAATTAAAAGCATGGTAGCATGCTAGCTGCAAAGAGCTACTAGCATGGCTACAGACTCATTGTCCTGACTGAAGATTAACCCCTCTCCAGTTTTTTTTGCCTTTAATGGACCAAACTCATGAGCCAGGCAGAAAGAAAGACACCTAAAACATGCAAATGTTTGTGTTACATGCCACTTCCAAATAAACTTGATAAGCTCATTATTTATCATGCTCTGTAGCGGTTTGCCTGCCCCCTACTGGTCACTCAGCGGCACTAGATCGAAACTAGAGTAAATATAAATGTAAGTACCTGCAATGTATAGTATAGCAGTATTTTAATAGTGTGGATTGCATGTATGAGACCATTAAAGCCATGTGGAGGTTTGCACAAGACAAGTGAGACTGCATGTGTCTGTGTATAGATTTGTTTGAGCAGCGTACACTCAGCAGCAGGGCCTCAGTCCACGGCACATAAAGCTTAGATATTATTATGCAGAGGACTGCGAGTCCACGCTGCCCACAAAACCACATATTTTATTCATAGCTGACTCTGGTATGCATGAAGCGTGTGCAATGCTGAGTCGTGGTCAAATATACAGAAGTGCGAAACCTTGAAAATCTCTCCTCTTTAACCCTTATTTTTTTTTTTCTTCTCTCCGTGTTTTGGTGCAGAGCAAAACCTCCAGCAGAGGTTTTCACCTGCCTGCAGCTCTGAGTGAAACTCATGCGCCCCCTGCAGGTGTGAAAGAGCGACTGCCACTGAAATATTAAAAAAGACTGTTTTATTTTTTTGTTTTTTTAATCTGTTACTCAAGACTCACATGTCAGCACTGTAATTCCTCAATTAAAGCTTCATTTCCTGTTTACTGCTCCCACCGCTCTCGCCTGCAGACGGATCAAATACCAGACATTTTCCTTAAAGTGAGGTGACCGTAAGAGATGTCACATTTTGGATTCATTTCGCCTTCTGTTCTTTAGCTGAATGCGTGCGTTGATGCGAGTTTTTAAAAATGTTCCCACGCATTTTTAAAAAAAATTTTTGAAAGCGTCTCCTCTTTGAATCCTCGCCTCCTTGCAGCCTTTCCCTGCCCGTGGACTTTCAGTCTATTAAGCTCAATGAGAGCCTTACTGTTAGTCTGACTCTCTGGAGCTTTCCTGACCTCTCCCTGACTGCCTGAGAGCTGCCAGCTAAGACTAGTAATGAGATATTAGCCCTGACAGCGGTAGCTGGGGAGGGCTTGAAAGTGCTACTCCCTCATCTCCAGATTTACCTCTCTTGCACAGAGCTGTCGTCTCTCTTATAGCTTTATTTCTTCTTGTGTTGTGTGCTCCCTCCATCCCACCCTGTCTCGCCCGTCTCCCTTATTTTCTGTGATGCGTCGTCATTTTGCTGCAGTGCGAGTGGGTGAGGGAGTGAAGTGGAGCTTCCACCTGGGCTCTAAATGGGGCTTGGGTGCAGAGGAGGCTGTCCAAGTCAATTGTAGTCGCAGAGAAGTTACTGCAGCGGAAATGTGTCTGAGGCGTTCACATGTACAAATAGGCGTCTCTGTGCACGCACCTAGCTGTAATTCACGCCGCCGCTGTAATGAAAAAAAACAGACACAACACAGGACGGATGGCTTCTTGTAAAAGGTTTTGGCATTTTAAATATTTTTTTTTGCTGTATTTTTCTTTTTAGAAAAACAAAATGAGGCTTTGGGGAAGCGGCAGCAGCAGATGTGTATATGAGTACGCCTCTCACACATCTTTCTTTGTTCTTGTTTTGTGTCTCGCTCGGTGACATCCTGCAGGTGAGGGATTAGCCCCAGTGGCGGCTTTTAGAGACACGGTGGAGGTGAAGAGACGGCGACTTGGGCTGCGTCCACGCTCAGATGTTTTCCTTTTAACATGCTGAACTTCTGCTACGTAGCTGTAGGAGCCTTGGAACTGAGACATTTGCTTTCAGGCTGAGTCTCATTATGGCCGATAAAGCAACGTAATCAGAAGTTTGTGCGGCCAAGGCTGACTACTGTGTCGCCTTAAATCACCTGAGTATGAATAGGTTGCACTATAACACAGCCAGCAGTAAGCTAGCACATTCTGCATCTATATGATCATCAGGTGGCAGTAATCTGTATTTATCATTCAAACGGTGTAAACAGGAAGAGCCGGGGCTGTGAGTGTACAGACAGACACTTAGAGCTAAGCTTGTTGTGTTAGGAGTCTGATTCATCATGTGACCAAAGATGTTAATTCAACATGGATTACAAATTACAAATTACAGGTGTCCTGGTGCAGAACCTGTTGTCTGTGCTAGCAGCTGACATGCAGTCTCTTATTTCATCATATCTTATGTTGTCTCATCGTTACTGGTCTTGTTTTGTTGGATGGTATGGTATCGTACGTTGTGTTATGTTATGGTATTGAAAGGTATTTGCATCGTGGTAACGTATCGTGTGTTATCTTTTTGCGTCATATTGTATTGTACCAATACACTGGTACCAAAAAGTATAATCACATTACTCCAATTTTAGTAGAAATTCATTGGCTCCCTGTCCGTTTCCGGATTGATTTTAAAATTCTTTTGTTGTTCGGCAGATCAGTCATTGTTGCTTGTCCCAAAGACAAAAAGGAAGATGAGAGGTGACCGTGCCTTTGCAGTTGCTGGTCCCAAACTGTGGAACAATTTAACTCAGCATGAGATGTTTGTTCTGATTGTTAACATGGTTTGATTGGTTTTATGATTTAAATCTTGTTTTTAATTTTTCTTTGTGTTTTTATATTCCTATGTCTGTGTACAGCAATTTGTCCAACCTCGTTGTTTTTAAAAGTGCTTTATAAATAAAGATTGATTGATTGATGGTATCATATTGTGTCTTCTCTTATCTTGTTGTATCATCATATCGTAGCATTGCGTATTATATTATTTCCTATCGTATTGTATCTTGTCTTTTCTTGTTCTATGGTATTGTATCATTTGTTATCGTATCTTGTCTATTCTTATTGTATCATATCGTGTCATATCATGTTGTTTTGTGTCGTGTTGTCTTTTCTTATTGAATTGCATCTTATTGTATCGTGTCTTTTGTCATATCACATCTTATCATTTGTTTTCTCATCGTATTGTGTCGTATCTTGTCTTTTCTTGTCATATCCTATCATGTTGTATCGTGTCGTGTTGTTTTGTGTTGTGTCTTTTCTTGTCGTATCGTGTCTTTTCTTATGATATCGTGTCTTTTTGTGTCATATCACATCTTATCATTTGTTTTCTCATCGTATCTGGTCTTTTCTTGTCGTATCGTGTCTTTTCTTATGATTTTCTTATTCATGTCGTGTCTTTTCGTGTCATATCACATCTTATCATTTGTTTTCTCATCGTATTGTGTCGTATCTTGTCTTTTCTTGTCATATCCTATCATGTTGTATCGTGTCGTGTTGTTTTGTGTTGTGTCTTTTCTTGTCGTATCGTGTCTTTTCTTATGATATCATGTCGTGTCTTTTCGTGTCATATCACATCTTATCATTTGTTTTCTCATCGTATCTGGTCTTTTCTTGTCGTATTATTTGTTATCGTATCGTGTCTTTTCTTATCGTATTGTATCGTATCATGTTGTATCGTGTCGTGTCATATTGTATCGTATCATTTGTTATCGTATTGTATCTTGTCTTATATCGTGTCATGTCTTATCATATCGTGTCTTTTCTTATCGTATCGTATAATGTCGTATCGTGTCGTATCATGTCATATCACATCTTATCATTTGTTTTCTTATTGTATCTTGTTTTTTCTTATTGAATTGCATCTTATTGTATCGCGTCTTTTCTTGTCGTATCTTATCATGTCTCGTCTCATCGTATTGTGTCGTATCTTGTCTTTTCTTGTCATATTGTATCCTATCATCTGTTATCGTATCGTATCACGTTGTTTTGTGTTGTGTTGTGTCTTTTCCTTTCGTATCGTGTCTTTTCTTATGGTATCATGTCAACATGTTGTTTTGTGTCGTGTTGTCTTTTCGTAATGATCGTGCCTTTTCTTGTCGTATCACATCGTATGTTTGTTATATTATTGTATTTTATGGGATGGTATTTTGTGTTATCTTATTTAACTGAGCCTTTCCAACCAGAAACAGTTTCTAAAGTTTTACGTGTAAACAGAGAGAAGCTCCTTCTCCTTCAGGGACTTTTTTTTTTCTTCGATGCGAGTTTTCTGAGGTCACAGGGTTTGTTTTTTCAAAACCCTCGGCATGCTGTCGATTTTATTATCTCGCAGCCGCTCACAACATATAGGTTCAGTTAATGTGTGTTCCTCAGCCTCCTGGGTTTTAATCATCGCCTGAGAGCGCCGATCACGCCGTCCCGCTATAATAGACTCTGTTAAGTATTAATGAGTACATTACTACACTGCGGGCTGGAAATGGGATGTTTGCCTGGCCGAGGGCGAATCCGGCCCCGTGCACGTAGCGCATGGGACTGAATAATGAAAGAGTGTGAGCTCACGGGCTGCAACGTAGAAAACATCTTGTTCATTAGCAGTAAATCAAGTCATGTGGCAGAAACATGCAATGGAAGCCATCCAAACGTGTGTGAAAACGGAAAACAAACACCTTACTCGTTATTTTATCCCCCCCCCCCCCAACCACCACCATCCTGCATCTCCTTTTATCCAATAAATATGTCATAAACTTTTCATTCAGTGCAGCATTTATCAGATCTGCAGGCGAGGAGGAAACGCAGGAAGCACACATCCACTGAAAGGACTCGTTTGCCCTCCGTGTTTTATCACTCTGGAGTGCGAGCTGCACAGAATAACCTTTCGCTTCCTTCCCTTCTCCTCCATTCAGCTCTTTAATCTTTTATTTTGCGTCGCAGTATTCACAAAATCCATTCTCTATCAGGTTTGCCCCCTCATTCTTGGTTTTTTTTCGTAGCGGTACAGTGGATTGATTTTCAGGCGTTGCTGCAGATCTTCAGCTTGAGATTTGCGCAATAGGAAAGGGGAAGTCGGAATCTAATTACAGCAAAAGAATTTGTTCTGCACACGTGTGGCGCATTTTAACACAGGGATTCGCCTTTCTGCCACATTTCACTGGCCTACATATGTGTGTTTCTGCGCTGCTTCACCGCCACCAGCCTTCATCAGTTGCTGTTAATGCTTACGAGCCCATGTGAGCGTCATCCACCTCCACTATCGTGACCCGTCGTCGGTCATGCCACTGTCAGGCTTTCTGATTTGGTGATATCCAATTAGTCCCTCCCTGCGAGAGGGGGGAAAGTACTCCAATCTAATAAGTGTCCTTTCTTAATACCAGTGGAAGCCTTAAAGCCCAGATTACAGCCCCTCCGGCTCGCTCTTTCAGCCTCAACTCATCCAACTTCTCTACTTTGCCTCCCTTTCGCTGCCTCTCTGCTGCTCTACACCCACTCTGAGCTGTTGGCTCGACTACCATCGCTACGTGGGCATCCTAAAATGTGCAGGGAGAGTTCTTGCTCCTCAGGAGGATGAAAAACCAAAACGCTTCCCAAGTCAGGTCAAGTTTATTCTCAGTACACGTGAATATCTCCCGTTCTACGGAGGACCGAAGCTGCCAAAACTTTACTCGATTAACAAATGCATATTCCATTAAAGGCATGTATATAAATCCATAAATGTGCAATTAATTGATATTTGCTTTTGCATTTAGTGCCCCTTTTTAATTTTAATCCCCATATTCATTCCTTATATCATTTTTTTTGGTCATTTTTATTTATTAACCGATTCATTTTGAGAATTTATTTGTGTGTTATTTCGTATTTCCTACCTATTTACCTGAGCCCCAGGTCTCTAGGAAGCTCCCAACTGGTTGTGAGTTTCTGAAAAAGAAAAAGTCAGCAAAAAGGAAAAGTTTTCAGAATAAATGCAATCCCCATCCTTACCAGATGTCCAAACCGGACAAAAATGAGGGAACAGATGGACAAATACAAACAAATATTATGGAATCATGGATACGTTCATTGGAATATATATTTTTAAAAAAGGGAATTAGTACAATGGTAAATAAATACAGAAGCAAATTAAAATCAAAATCTTATAAAGACATCCATCCCTAGATTTATTTTATTTTGAGATATTTTCTTTGGTGTCTTTAACAGTTTATTTCTCTCTTTTTTAATTTTGTCAGTTTTGGACCGCCATAGATCCTTCTGAGTAAACTGCACAGAGGTCTTATTGGAAAATCCCGGCGTTCCTTTTCAGAATTTCTTCACCTCCCATGAGGGTTTTGTCTGCCCAGTACTAATCACTGATTTCAGTTTCCAGGAATGAGATTCAAACGAGAAAATGCTTCTTTAAAGTGTAGTCCACCTTATTTCTGTGCCTCCTTAAAATCTATAAACCATTTAGACTGGTTACATAAATAAGCCCATCTATCAAATATGTACCTTACTACAATGCTGTACAGTAGAAGCTTAATGTGAATTGTCTGTTATTACATCTTTCTGCTTTTGTAATTCACATTTTATCGTTGGTACTTGTACCTACGGCCTGCACAGAATAAGAAATCCGTCCTTCGCCACCTCTGCTCTGAGGAGGATTTCACATTTAAGGAAAGAAGAGAGCAGCGCTCTCTGTTTGCTCTCTTAGTTTCTAACTTTCTCCAGCTTTCTTGGCGTTTTCTGCACTCAACACCTCCTGAGTGTCTCTGGGGCGAGACTCTGCAGAGACCTCCGCAGAGTTGTTTAACTGTTTTGCAGTTTCTGTGCGTGTCTGCAGCTAGATCTTATGTCTCTCCGTTTATTTATTTATTTATTTAGTTTGACAGTAGCACACCAAGAGCTTATATTTTCACACTGTTATCACATTTTTTTTTTTGTCAGTAACCAGAATTTTTTCATGAAAAAGCTGATGTTCTGCAGCTTTCCTCTTTCATTTTAAATTTTTTGCCCTCACCTGTAGCTCACCTGATGCATATTTAGGCTGCAGTCTGCATATTTAAAGGGGCATTACTGTTTGTTTTTTACAACCTGGACCTTATTTCTTTTTAAAACTAACTCTGGACTCAACAGGGAATAGCACTAGCGTATCATAACAAAATGTTGGTGAAATGAACGAGTTTCACAGCAGATAATTTGTTATTTAGAGGCTGCGTTTTGGTGCCCCATTCACTCCCACTATATTGATATATGCAGATCTAAATGTCGCATTTGTCCAAATGACATATGGGTGAGTAAATGATTATTTTTTATGCCAGAAATAAGATCCAGTTTGTAAAAAAAAGCAATTCCCCTTTAAATCTAGATGTAATTTGCAGCACTTTCATATACCAGACACCGCTGTGCCTTGTGTTTACATAGCCATGTGTGTAATCTGGATTGGGATTTCTATTCATAAAGGTTTGCAGGTTATATTTCCTCAATAGTAATAAAAAAAAGTTTAACTCTTTGGTTATATTTCCAGGGGATTCAAAGCTTCACAGTGGGCGGAGACATTTATTTTTGGCGGCTTTGGCCCTCCGTATATTCTTCCCTCACTCTGGTCAAAAAATAGCTCAATTCCTACTGATGTTTTGAGGCATCTAAACACTTTAATCCCAAGAGATAATTTTATTTAGCATCCTTGTAAAACGTTAATTTGGAATCTCTGAAAAAATATTGTCCACGTGAAACCAGGGAAATCATCTCATTTGGTCTTTGCTTTCATTCCTGCCTCATAAACATCAAAGTCCTGCTCCGGCAAACAGCGCTCAAGCATATTTCGTCCCACATGAATGTTAATGCTCCTTCATCTGTTTTACATTCTGACTTCGCCACGATGGCTGCAGGATAAGCGAAGCTGCCCGCCGCCTCCTTTCCTTCCTCTGCGCTCTGTTTTCATCGCCGCCTCAGATGAAATATGGCATATTAATAATTGCACACCCACATACAGCTCACCTCAGACTGCGAGGCAGAAAAATAACAGGATTTTATGGCAGAGGGGACCTCTCTGTGACTCGGCTGAGAGACGTTCTGCCTTTGTGTGCTGTTATCCCAGTTTTTGGGAGCTGGAAAGTTAAAATGAAAAAGCGGGACAGATTGATCATGTGTCAGCCATGAAATGAACACATATGTGCAACGTATGGGTGCTGCAAGAAGAATCACCCTGAACTCCTGGAATAATCGTTCAATGAATAAGTATCTGTGATGTGTGAAGGAGGATCAGCAGACAGAAACTCTTCCTGGAGATGTTTCTAGAAAGGCCCTGTGACGACAAACGACGTAAGCCTATGAAATGAGATTCGGGTCAAGCTGCCCTTTGGAGAATTCTTCCCAGCGTCCAATTAGTTCAGCACATTGGCTTCTTAAGAGCCTTACATAACACTGACACACAAAGGAAAAATTCACAGCGTTGCTGGAGGGAGACGAGAGTCAGAAATAGACAGTTTTTTTTGCAAACTAAACGATCCAAAGGACGAAAGATCCGTGTAGAGCTGCAATAAAAAAGAAAAAACACTATTTGCTTTCTCCTACTGGAAAAAAAAAAGGCCTCTAGAGATCGGCAACATCCTAAAAAGTCAGAGTTATTAAAAAATGCACAAGCCTCAAATCTTGTAAACTAAATACAAAGAAAATAAGCTAATTTTCTATTTGAAATGAAAGTAAAAGGTTTACACTGATGGGATTTTCGCACTTCAAAGCTTAAAGTAGCGTGGCAGATACGAAATGCATAATGTAAAATAAAAAAAAAAAAAAAAAATCAGTGTTTGCATTTGAAGTTGATTTCTGTAAGCCGCGGCGTGGAATTAAAATCTAAACAGGGAGAGGAGACGGCACAGAAATGAACCGATTTATCTGTAATCCAAAGGCTTTAATATCTAAATTCATCAAGCAAACTGGAGGAATATGACCCTGAAGCTAACGGGGGTAGCTCTGAATCAAAAGGCATCGATCAACACGGCGCGTGATACAAAATAAAACAAGCAGAATAGACGATGGAACCAAGGCCATGGCAAACGGAGGGGGGGAAAAAAAATAACCTCAGAGACGTGGCAGATCAAAGAGAATAACAGAAACGGCAACACAATCAAAAATAAATGCAGAAAATGATTTAAAATAACTTCAAGAGTAGATTTTGAAAAGAGAAATCAATCACCTCCCGTTGCCTCGGTGCTTTGGGGGTTTCGGGCTCTCGGTTCTGCCGGCAATTTGTTATTGATGCTACTTAAATAAAAATGAACTGAACTGAATAAACGTCAATTAAAAAAAGATTAAAGTAATAGATAAACAGTTGCATTTGAAGCTAGCGTAACTTTCACTGCAGATGAAATTATTGTCTGGTCTGGAGTCTCTCTGTTGGGAACTCATTACGCTCCTGCAAATATCCACCAGTCCAATCAAATCGTTTGGGCGGGGCTTAAAATGAGCAATGTGCAGTTTATACTTCATTTGCAACGTAAACCAGAATGTGAGTCTGGTAAGAAGCTTTTTGGATTTCATTATTATCAGTGAGTTTCTAACGATATGGAGAAAAAATATTTGGATACGACCGCTTGGTAGTAGCGTGTTAATGCTTTAGTATTTCAGGCTACTTCTCCGTCTACGCAATTTTTGAATTCATTTTTTTTTTGGATCAATAAAGATGGAACACATCGACGGTTAACTGAGGGGGTTCAGAGATACAAAGATTTGTACGACTCATCTTTTGCGAAATTTTGGCAAAAGTCGCCATTGTTGAAAATGAAGCAGGAAGTAGAAACAAAAATTAACCCAACTGATAAAAAAGACACAGTGCCAACTAGTGTCCCGGTGGTGTTGTCACAGGGCGAGCCAGACTGGCGAGCTGCAATGGCTCGCATTGCCGTAGGCTACATGCGTTACATTTAAAAAATCTTTGCTTAAAGTTTGAAATGAACAATGAAAACACAACCGAACATTTAAATTGTATAAAATTGTCAAATGAACACTTGAAAACATGACTTGCGGCGTTAGAGACGAGTTAATTTGATCAATGTGCTGCCGGCAACAAAAGCCGACTGTGACATCACTTCACGTTGCCTGTGACTGCAGCAAAAAGTTGCACTTGAACACACCACAAAGACTACAGCCAGCTAACACAGTGTGTTCTGCAACTGTCTGAAAGAAGACAACTTCAAACTAGTCTGTATCCGTCATTCTAGAGAGAAACCAGTAGAGCAACGACTAGCTTGGAGGCTAAGGAGCTAGGAAGAGCTACAAGCTACCGCACAGAGCCGTCCTGTCCTGATTAAGGCTGATCAGTTGCTCTATATCTTTTAAGTTGGCAATCCCTGGCTTAGTGTTTTGATGAATGTACCGTACAGCACTGATCTCACCGATCAGCGTGAGCCAGGGTTCGGATGGGATTAGGCGGTGTTGCATGTTCAATCCCAGCACCTGACCTCGTATTCGTCTGCCAACGAGACACCCTGACCTCTTTGCCCTGATTCATGCTGTCCAGACATGTTTTGATTCTGCAAAGGTGTGCGGTTCAAGGCTTTACCCGAGGCACTACGTTATCCACTCATTTAAATTCATATTTGGACTCCGGGTGAAAAGTTGTATACCATCACGCTACGTCTTAAATCTCTGGCGGAAGCTCGGCCTTTAGCTGGATTCTTGCAGAAACATGAACATTTGCCACATTCATTATGTTTTCCAACAATAATTAATCTTAATGAAGACATTTCCCTCCATCTTTTGGTCAGCACAACGACTAGAGCAGACTGGAAGCTGAGTGTTTGGTATCACCAGAGGAAAACTCAGGAATTTAACAGAAGTGATACGCAAAGATCACAATTTGGCTGTGATCTTTGCGTGATCATAAGCCTTTGGTTACGATATGATAACACAAAATGGTTATCACCATATTGTGGATGTGTAGAAAAGTTGACATCTAGAAGCCACCAAGGCGAAGAAGAAGAAAAAGTTGATGGTTTTGCCAAATTTGAAGAAACTCCGTTGACTTGTTCCTTAGATAACTCACATATTTAAATCTTTAATTCTTGTGCAAGGGCACTTTGGATCACCATAGTTATGGAATTGTGTGCGAAAAATGGTGTTATTACGGTAATTTCTCTTTAAATAAAGGTTATTACACTCTTAGTATGGCGTGGCAAGATATTGAAGGTTCCAGGTATTTTTTGGAAAAAAAATGGGTAAATGAAATTACCCATAGGACATATTCTAATATTTTTATAGTTAAAATAAGCAAAAGAAGTTCAGACGGACATTTCCAGACTTAAAACGTATTAAGGACTGATGTTACGTATAATTAAGGGAGTGGTCTCTTTGAGTGACATTTGGGTTGTCTCACAGGTTGCTAACTGTCTGTCTGGGAGTCGGCCAACGCTCCTCTGCTTTGACCGTTTTTCGAGATTAGCCAGGAGTCAGGCGCTGCCAAGATGGTGACGGCCGGAGATGTAACACTGAGCTTCAAAATCGCCCACAGGGATTGACACAGAGAGCGCGAATGTCTGACAGTTAGAAAACATAATGCCATGTCACAAAAAGTGTTGCCGAAGCGACGCTCGAGCATTCGTCAACATGTCGTCATCCATTTATAAATGAGCTCAGACTGTATATTTTAAAAGAACATTAACGTAGTCGGCTGCTTTTTTCTCCTGGTGGTCCAAACACACCATAAAGAAAACATTAGATTATTTATTTTAGAAGACGGCTCAAAGCTTAAACACATAAATTTGCCTTGAACACAAAGTGTGAGTTCAGCCGGAGTCCAGATTGACACTTAGAGACTGTGGTTTATTCCCGTCTAGACATTTCTCTGATTTAAAAAATAGCTGCTCATGGCTTCTTTGAGCTTCTTGTGCAAACCTCCATACGTCCACAGATCGTATGTACTCTATGCCTGTACTGTACTGTATCATATATATACGGGTGGTCCATAAAAAGAGTTTCCTGCGAGCACACACAGAGGAATTCATAAGGACCATGAAAGAGCAGATTTGTCCACCATACTCATGTTTGCATAAATCAGAAAGACACACACACATGCGTCACACGCCCGAGCTATTTCTCAGTTCTGCGTCCCTCGGTTAATCTAATTAGCAGCATTAGCATGTTTCGCGCCGACAGTGTTGAGGGTGGGATTCGGGATTTGACACATTGACCCGCAAGAGACGTCAAGGGGAGCTGCAGCAGGTCGCTCCAGTTCACCGCCGGTACCCTTAACCGCCTGCGACGTTCAAAGAGGCCACGGATTAACGGGCTCTGGTGAGAATCCACAACTAAACGCCGAGTGTTTTCCAACAGGAAGAAAAACTGTGTTAGAGTCTACACGGCGTACTATTAAAGAAGCTTAGCCATGTTCCTGTACTCCTTTACAACCAGGAGCTCTTGTTGCTCCCAGACACTTCTCTTTAAACATCAGCCCATCACAGCTTCAGTCTCTTGCGCGTAGTTGTGTATTCGTTGCGTTAAAATCTGGGAGATTGACGCCAGCTGCTCCTTTTGTTCGTCTATCTTTAGCCTCGCTAGCAGCATGCCTGCAAGTGTGGCATCATTGTGCAGCTAATCAGTCAAATGTGTGCAGTCAAGTTACATAACTCAGACTCTATTAGTCCGCTTGCCGCTGGTGTCTATTGTCTGTCTGTCTGGTGGGTGGTGTCTTCCTGTAAGTGCATTATGTTCCGAGCGTTTTGTACTGCTGCTTACTGTCTGCTTAAGCTCCTGCTCTGTCCCTTGTGTTGTACTTAGCCCTTTGTCCTCATGTAGCGCCATGGTCCTGGAGGAACGTCCTCTCATCTCACCATGTCTTGCACTTCATAAATATGGTTGTTCTGGGTTTGCATGTTCTCCAGCTTCCTCCCACCGTCCAAAGACATGCTGGTTAGGTTCATTGGTGATTCTAAATTGGGCGTAGGGGTGAGTGTGAATGGTTGTCTGTCTCTCTGTGTTAGCCCTGTGTTGGACTGGACACCTGTCCAGGGTGTACCCCAACGTCTCGCCCAATGACAGCTGGGATAGGCTCCAGCAGACCCTGTGACCGCCCAAAGGACCAGGGGCAACTGAAAGTGAACGAATGAGTGAATCATACCCTGCTCTATCCAGGTGCACAACCACTCACCTCTCTCACCTTTTCATGCTAATGCTATGCCATGTTCATTTTATACCGTCTGTGGTTTCTACCCAGTCAGTCTCAAGCCAACGTGTCCCCCCCACATGACCTTAAGTTCTGCTCATTGGATTATTGCTCACTCTGGGGATTTCAAGCTCTGGGTTCTGTATTGTTATCAACATTTCTGTCTCTAATCTTTTGGGTCGGGTCGTACTCTGTTTGGTGCTAATGTTACTCCGCTTATATCTTAAACTAGAGGCATTTCTAGCCTATCTGCTTTGCACTAGCATGATACCGCAGTGTCTGAGTCCATTCTTTATGGCGCTACCACTTCTATCTAAAATCTATAATCAGTGGTTTAGAAGGATTTCCACATTGTCGTCAAACTTCCAGTCAGTCTGTCTGTCAGCAGCTATGGTTGTTATCACTGTTTTCTACTCTTGCTTCCAAGCAGGCTAATCCAGGATCCTCCTGTCAGGGCAACATTTTCCACACGCCGAGGCCAAACAATTGAAGCAGGCTTCAGCTCCAAAAGAAACACCAATTAGAAAAAATAACTATTTCACAACGAGAAATTGGAAATGTTTCCTCATCTGCTAAAGTCCGGATCCGCATCCAGCTGCTTGCGACTTCTCCAGGCGTGACTGGCGTTTATCGGGTTAATAAGTGCACCCTGTCCCGCTGGCAGCAGGTCTCTCCCAGGGAGAGTGCCAAACTCCTGCTGCCAGGCTCAGACCGGAACATCAAGCCTAATGTAATCAACCCTAGCCGGAGAGAAATACCTGGAAGGTGACGTGTACCTAAACCTGGAAAACACACACACACACAGAGCACAGACATATCTGAAGATATAAAGTAACAATGAAGAATCATGAAAGAAATGCTTCGTGATTTATTCTGCACGATTTAAGAACTGACTCCACAATCCCCACGTTACTATGCTCAAGAAGAACGATGCAACTTCCTGTTTGCACCTTCAAATTCATGATGAATGACATTTCTTTGTCCCTAGAGAAGCTTGAGATCATTTAAGCCTCAACAAAAACACGTTGACCTTTGCTTGCCCACTGTCTCACATGGTCCCGAAATGGGATGCGGCCCTAGATGCAGGCGTGCCGAGGTTTAGAGGGATAAGCCAGACCAAATCCCTCCAAACTGATCTTTGACATTGTCTACCAGCCCCGGGGGGGTGGGGTGTGGTGGGGCGGCGCCGTGGCTGTGGCCACCTCGACCTCGCATGGCAGGTGGAGGAGGAGGAGGGAGCGCTGACCTTCTTTTTTTTTTCCGGTGACCACATGACTGGAAAGGGGAAGATGAGCGGATTACAGGGGGGAGGCGCAGACATATATATATGCACATGCAACACAGTCGATGCAAGCCACAAACTCAAGGTGAAGGAAGAAGCTGCGGAGATCGGCGGTGGCCTCTTGGGACTTCTCTGACGACAGGTAGGCGCAAACGGGACGCTTTGACATCATGGTGTCAACGCAGCAGGAGAAAAGAAACGAGTTGGTCATTTAGAGGTGAATTTAGACGATGACAGAAGCTGGGAAGTTTGGAAATCGCAACTAAACGAAGGAAAGGAAATGAATTAATGAGGAGCTGTAAAGACTTGTGGGTTGTTGCAGGACTGGAAAGACTTTGACGCCAGAATTTAGGCTTCGATTCAGCAACTGGAAAGAAAGATACAAGGAAAAGCTAAAATAAATAAGAGAATGTAGCATAAAAGAGTGAGTTTCTATTAAAAAAGAAAAGAAAAGAAAGAAGAAGAGTAGTCATTAATAGCCATGGACCATGAAATCTGTAAATCTGTCTTGGGCTAGCAAAAGACAAGAACCATATGACTTCAACTCAACCTAAAGATGAGAACTGGTGCGTATGGAGGACTGACTTCAGGTGCAGCGACCACACCTCAGACCAGAACGATGCTTTGCCCAGAAGATGCTCTGCTCCATTATCCTCATGCAGGAGGAGCATATGTTGGGGTTGCGTAACGCGCCAAACCCGGGTTGTTTTTCCACCTTCGCCAAAGTGCCTTAACAGGATTACAGGAGTCAGAGCTTAGGCCGGACGGCGCTGATGACCGGGTTTAAGGTGAAAACCAGCAGAGCAGAAAATGTATAAAGTCAAACGCTTCGATTTTAACGTTTGACATTTAGACTAAACCCAGAAGCGAAAGGAAAAACTTAGAGGTCGAGAATTAAGGTTGTTTTCTTCCCGTTTGTTGTCAATGAAGTCGCAGTTAGTCCGCCCAGGATCAAAGCAGGATTACAGCTAATCCGGCTGTTTAACCTAATCTTCCTAATCTCCGGCTGATTGGCACCGAGAGCCGGGAGGAAACAGGATTAACGGAGGGCAGCAGAAGGCAGAGCACGTGTAACGGCCAAACTCTTACCCTACGTCTTTTTTTGTTTTTTAGAGACCTTCAGCAGAAATGAACTCCGCCCCCCCTGCAGGAAGCGCCCTGGCCCCTGGTGGATCCACCGGCCCCACCACGCCCAAGAAGGGACCACCCAAATTCAAGCAGAGGCAGACTCGCACATTCAAGAGCAAGGCGCCCAAGCCAGGCCAGAAAGGGTAATCCGCATTCTCCGCGCACACATTTACCACGCTGATCCTCTTCCGGGAGTTTGGCCCCTCACCTCCTTCTGCTGCTTTTCTGTCTTCCAGCTTCGGTGACGACATCCCCGGCATGGAAGGTCTCGGCACGGACATCACTGTGGTGTGCCCATGGGAGGCCTTCGGCGACATGGAGCTCAGCGACTTGGCCAAATACGGCATCATTTAAACATGCCGCCTCCTGCCTTCCTGCCCCACTCCTCTATCTAACCCCCTCCACCCTGCCTTCTCTCCGCCTCGGCTCGGCATGCCGCGATAAGCAGCCGGCAAACTCTCTAACACCCTCTCGTCTGCCTACCTCATGCTTCAACCCACTAAGTGGGCAAAGAGAATAATGATGTTATTATTTTTATATTATAAATATTATAAGATACTGTTGGCAGTATATATACTTGAATGAGAAGACGAGAATCCTTTTACCCCTCACCCATCTAAAGCACCCTGACTCCTCCTCCTCCTCCTCACCCCCCACCCCGCCTCTTCTCACCCACGGCAATGGACGCTAGCAAAAACACTAGCTAACACTAGCTTGTATTTGCTTCTAGCTGTCTATTAAAATGTAAATAACTCTGTGTTTTTACCTTCCGTCTTACCTTTTGTACTCCCCTCCTCTTTTATTTTGCATTGTTATTTTCTACTTCCTGCGCGCAGCGTTTGTTGTAAACACCAAGGGGATGCATGGAGAGTGTGCACGAGGCTGTAACGGTGAAAGTTACACACAATGCACTGCCACACGATCCAGAGGAGGAACTCCCTTTTAATCCCGCTGTCCATCGTCTCTCTCTCTGTCCTTGCTGCTACCTGAACCCCAGTTAGAGAAAGTAAAGGCACATGTGACTTGCGTTTGTGAGCACAATATCACACAGAGATGTACTGTGAACTGATAGCTGCAGTAAAATGTGTTTATTTTTAGTACTCATGTCGTCCTCGTCTTTTTTTCCCCGCTGAAATTAAAAGAATGTTTTCTTACACAATATAAGGGAATTGTTTTAGTTTCTTAAGAAGCTTCCTACCTCAGCTTGTGCCTGACTGTCAATAAAGTTGGGCAAACCCAGAAAAAGTTAAATTTCCGGAAGAGCAGGTTTTCTGAAGCTCAGAGGCATTGCATCTTGGCATTGCCTGACACCACCAAACCACTAGTTAATGCAAAAACTGGCAAAGACATGGCATGTAAGCGGTGTCTGACACTTGGACTGACACTCAGACGCTCAGCCACAACATTAAAACCACCGACAGGAGAAGTAAACGACATCTTGTGACAATTCAATGTTCTGTTGGGTGACCTTTGGACCTGGTATGTACCACCCACCTAGACCAGGCAGCACAAGGTGTTGACCTGGCCTCTGAATTCACTAGATCCCAAACTGATCAAGTATCTGTGAGATGATCCACAGAGGCCCCTCCCCTGAAAGGCCCCCCCACTAACAACATCTTGTTTCCGGACACCACAGGACACCCTCAGAAGGTCCGTGTCCATTCTCTGATGAGTCGCAACTGTTTTGGAGACAACAAGAGAGACCTACACAATAATAGGAAGCCTGATCCGTGTGATAGCACTCGTCCACCTACAGTCACAATGTCACACGCCTGTTTACCCACCAGTGCAACTAGCTCTAGGCTCTGGTTGCCTAGGTAACGCTTGTGTACTTTTCCAATCCCAAATGTCGTAGAGTGGAGTCACTGCTCTCAGTCTGAAAAAATAAATAAAAATATCGTCAACGAAACCACGGCTTCATCTGGGCTTCACTTGATGCTCCAAGGCTGCTATGACCGTGGTAAATCTGGTGGTTGGAGATAAAAGTTGGTTCCGTCGGGGCAGACAATGCCAGTCAGCTCAAAGTTAGGATTAGCCCAATAAGGTTTTTGTTGCCTATCATTGCGACTCCATAGTCTCTAGTTGCCACGTCAGTGCCTCCAGGTGTCAACCGGGACTGAAATGTCCCAGACCAACTCTTAAAACGGCTCCAATCACGGAACAAACTCCTCCACATGTCAGCATCCTTCAACTCTACCATCAACATTTCCCAGACACTTGGCGTTGCTATGGTACATCTGTGAAAACAATGATGTAACGATGACAACATCCACACAGAGACGTTACGCAAGGTATCAGTGGTTTTGCTCTGAAACCCCTCAACTTCACGCTGTTTCATAAACTAAACACTCAAATATGCGCACACAATGTGCACCTGCATCAAAACCAACCCCATAAAGGAAAAAAACGCTACACCTCTATGTTTACAGAGTGAGTTTACAGTTAGGTGACTTCACATTCACCTGAACACACCCTACAAACACTACCTGTACAGGCACGAGTTGAGGCGTTACGTATGGGCTTGTAAAAGGCAACAGCCAAACGCAGTTCTTGACGCAACAACTCCCCCCTGGAGCTAAATCAGCCATTTCTCATGCTGTTGCTGTGATTTAGCCGTAACCAAGGCTGCTCCTGTTCTGTCTCCAGGTGAGACCGGGGTGAGTCACCTAACGTCCTAACTTCCAACAAAGCGTTTCGCACCCACCCCTGAGCTACAACTCCAGACACTCCGGTTTTGTTATCAACAAATGGGATGCAAATCCTGGTGGCATCCAGAACTAGGGAGGTGTGACTTTGCTTCCATCATCACTTCCAGGTGCACGAGCCCCACCTTTTAGTCTCAGGGAGGGGACGTAGTGAGACTGAGAGGTACAGGAGGGAATGTGAAGGGGAAGGAATTTCTGCAGGCTTCTGTCTTTTCGGAAAAACAATCCACAGGTTGTCTCGGTCTCTCTTTCTGTCTCTTCTCATCTCGTCCTGTTACCACAAGCTAGCGGAGATATGGGCACATCATCTCACTAAACCAGTAAGAAGGTGGTTTATTGGAACTTCATATTCTGGAGAATAATTTGGAGACTGTAAAGGATAAAAGGTAAGGGCATATCTTTAAATATTTTTGAAACTTAGACGCCTCTTCTTTGTGTTTGTTTTTACAGACAAAGTCACCAAACGGGTACTGTCTTTCAAGACGAATTTTCGAATTACCAAAAATTCTAGTAGTTTCGTCGTAATATCGCTCAGTCGATTTAAACCGCGGTGTCCCAAACAACTTCACAAGTGTAGAAGGGCCCGGGTTAAATTTATCGAGCATCAAAAAGGTCACCGCTGAATCTCTGTCCCTGAAACAAAGAGTCCACTGTGGCCTGCAGGAAGTGACAAGCACATATCAGGGGTGAAAATCTCTGTCCCGTCTCTCGCCTCCAATCTGAACTCCACACGATAATCCCCATGTGTCGCTCGCTCTGTCTTCTTCCTTCTCTCTATCCCGGGCCTCACCTCCATGTTGTTTTTCCTCCAGCCGCGCAAGGCTCCGCACTCTTCTCCGCCTTGTTGTGGCATGTTCATACACTCCCTCCTCCTGCGCTCCTCACTCTCCCTGTCAAACCTCTTTTTACTGTTGCTTTTTCCTCTGCACGCACATCAAAGATACGTATGGGAAAAACATCCGCTTTGTGTTTCAGGAATAAAGACCTGTTGCCTCGAAGGATCCGTTAAAAGAAGGACTGAATCTTGGTGTGGACTGTCACGGTCAAACATGGCCTTCTTATCCAAGAAGTACCTCTTCCCCCTCCTCTCCCTCCTCTATGTACCTCTCACCTGTCTATGCCAGTCAACCAACGACACCTCCGACGCCCCAACCACTTCCTCAAACACCACTTCCCTGAAGGGTGTCCGAGGCTGTGGCTCAGGACTGAATCCAATATACAGGTACCTGTGTGACCGTCGGGCAGCGTGGGGGATTGTGCTGGAGACCTTGGCCTCTGCAGGGTTCATCTTCAGCATATTTCTCCTCTTAGGCCTGATACTCTGGTCGCTGTGCATCTGCTCGTCATCCCGGCACCAGCGCAGCAGCATCGGCAGCGCAGTAGTCAGCATGTCCATGTACTTGTTGGCCACGGCCGGGATCTTCGCCATCACCTTCGCCTTCATCATCCGCCTCACCCCTCAGACCTGCCCCACCAGGATCTTCCTCTTCTCCGTGCTCTTCTCCCTGGCCTTCTCCTGCCTGCTGGCTCGCTGCCTCGCCCTGCTGGGCTTTGCGGCTACTCGGGGCTGGGGGGAGCCCGCCGTGGCTCTGGGGCTCTTCACCGTGCAGGTTATCATTTCTACCCAGTGGCTGATCATCGTCTTGGTCCGGGACAAGAAACCTTGTGAGTACAGCCAGGAGGAATTCGCCATGATGCAGATCTACGTGCTGTGCCTCCTGGCGATCAGCTTGTTCCTGTCCCTGCACTTGCTGTGCCGCTCCTGCTGCACATACAGCTACAGCTACACAGGGGCCACCCATCAGCAGTGGAAGGCTCAGGCCATGCTCATCTTCTTCACGCTCCTGCTCTCCGGCTGCATCTGGGTGGTGTGGATCACGATGCTCACCAGGGGAAACGTCGAGCTGGGCCGACGGCCGGGCTGGGACGACCCCGTCATCAGCATTGCCCTGGTGGCCAACGGTTGGGTGTTGCTGTTGGGCCACGGTTTGTCTCAGGTCGCCTTCTTCTGCAGAGGGGAGGCCATGTCCAAGGATCTGCCTCTGAGCTTCGCAGGCTGGACCAGGCCCAACGCTGAAAGCCCAGAACTGAGCAGTCAGAAGGAAGGGAAAGAAAATGGAAGCTTTGAGAACGAAGGAGAAAGTGGCAGAGGTGAGACGCTGTTCTCTTAATGAAAGTGGCCTGGAAAATAACCTCTTAAATTATTTGGTGTTGATGTCAAACCAAGACTAGAACGTGGTATAGACGAACCTACCAAGTTTGACAATCCAAACAAACTTGTTTTAACTGTCTGTTATGGTAACAACCCTGTTTTCCTTGGAGTTGCTTGTATCTAAGTAAAGCTGAGCGAAGACACATAAACAGAAATGTTCTCCAGTTTGTGTATCAAAGCACCAAGAGCATCTTTGCAATGCAGGATGCTTCATTTAGCTTTTTGATCCAAAACTAACTTCTTGTCATAAACGACACATTATCTGTTTGTTCGTCTCCTTTGGTAAAACTTTAGGTCACTTGCGTAACCCCAGTTCTTTGAGTAGCACGAGTGAGTGTCTCACTTTGGAAAGTAGGTCTTCCCAAATGTTAGGGTTAGGTAAGACACAACAAACGCTATAAAAGAGAACTAAACTTAAGGTTTACATCTCGCCTTATTTACTCTTTCTTGAGTCATCTGCACTTTAACGTTTCTCAAACTCGTAATAACAAGCCGGGATGAGCATGTTAGCTAGCTGCTAGCTTACATGAAGAAACGGATAGAGCCACAAATGTTTTTTTTTATTTTTTTATTGAGAATCTACAAAAAGCTATTAAAGTATCAGTCTAGATAAACTTTTGCTTTCTCTTTCAAACTTAGAGCGCTAACAAGAACATTTTGCCGCCCCCCTGTAGTCTTTGGCATCAGGCTTAGTTGAGAATCATCATGTAACTTAGATTCACAACAGACATACAGTGCTGCCCTAAGGATCTTTGACATTTCTGCATAAATAAAGCCCCAAAACGATAGTAGATTTCCACACAAGTCCAGAAAGTAGACAAAGGGAACCCAATTAAGCTAATGAAACATGTCTTTGATTATTAGGGAAAAATAATCATTTGTATGTATCTGTGAGGTGCAAAAGTAAGCAAACCATTGATTTCTGTATCTGGTGTTGCCTCTGTGCAGCAATAACGTTTCCAGTAACTGCTGATCTGTCATCTACAGTGGCTATGGGGAATTTTAGCCCATTCTTCAGAACAGAACCACTTCAGTTTTGCTGCTTGAGTGAAAATCCACTGATAGTTTAAGTAATTTTTATGCAGAAATGTAAGGGGCATTGTAAAAGACTCTAAGTCAATGTCAACTACAGGATTTGTCCAACAAGCAGATGTAGCTTCAAATCAAACTTTGAAACCAAGAGAGCAAAGGAGAATTTTGCAAATGACGGCAGCTCCACATGCAGCAACAGACGTTCTTTATGCTGAATCCGACCGAAATGAACGCTAAGCCCTTCTCCGGCGTTACTAAATGAAATGTGTCATCAGTCAGCTTGGCTCTCAGCGTGGTTCTTTATGATGAACGGCGTATAACGACCTGATAATGAGCCATCAACTGACTCATACTTGTCCCTTCAGGCAGGCGGGCTGCACCGAAGCTGCAATCACCCTACGAGTCTGAGTTCTCCATGTCTGTGAGTATTACACCACCTTTTTATTACTGTAAAGTTAATGAAGGCACCATTTCATCAGCGGGTATTAATAGGAATTGTGATGTGTGCGTTGCAGGAAATCGACCCGGACAAAGATTACACCATTCCTCGGCCTCAGACCACCAACTTCAACGAACCGTACGACGAGTATTACGGACACAATTGAAACTGTTATGTCTGACACACACTCGCCGGCCAAATCCAAAAGCTGAAGGTGACCAACGTCGTGCTCTTATCTCTTCTGAAAGCATGAAGGGTCTTGTCCAAATGTAAATATCCTTTATAGTGGCTGTTAGGAAGGTCCTAAAATGCAAATATTTTTTATCATGAAGCCGTTAGGGTTCAGATAGTCCAGCTTTCTTATGGCGGGAAATCCACATGAAAAATCCTCCGTGAGCCTCTGTCATGGTGTGTGCATACAGTGCATTGTGCGCTGCTCAGACGGTATACAATGGGCCTGAGGTGAAAGAGAAGGCGTGAAACTGTCAAGTCTGAAGGTGCTGAGCAGAAAGCAGAGGCGATGGAGAGGAGAGGAGGAAGGAGGAGGGGGGGAAGGAGATTAGATGAGACGAGACAGGAGGAGGACAGGACGGGGGACCTGTCAGCACCGCGGGAGCGCCTGTGCCATCACTGATTAACATCTTCATATTCAAAGTTACATTACAGTAGTAGCAAAGGGATGAGGTGTGTGTGCATAGAAATGTTTAAGGAGTACGTCTTTTTTTTTTCCGTGTTACCAATAAAAAGTTTTGCTTCACATTTGCCTCTTACTTATGTTTATTAATCCCTAAACACCTGCTGCAAACAGGCTCAATGATACAGCAAGACGCATGGCAGTGTCACGGTTTAACCACCAGGGGGCGTCATTGGGACACTTCAAAGAGGGAGCTGCTGCAGATGAAGGACAGAAATATACCGCATGCTCAAAGCTGACACTACATAATTTACAGTCGGCATAGAAAGACTAGGCAACCCTATTAATAAAGCAGGTGTTTGGGTGTGTGCAATAAATCATAACCTTTACAAAACGGCAACTTGTGATTTGTTTTATAACAGATTAAGCTAAACAGCTAATTAATTAGGTTTGTGGACGCGTGAGTGCATGTAAAGTAGATCAAGCTGTAGGAGAGGATCTCAAGGTGCAGCTGGGGAACCTCAGAAATGCACCTTGGCTTTTTGCAAATGATGTGGTTCTGTTGGCTTCCCTCAGACCGTGACCTTGAGCACACACCGGGTCAGTTTGAAGCGGCCCGGGATGAGAGTCAGCACCTTTATAGGCGAGGGTTGGAAGAAAGATTCAGCAGTAAACCAGACTGCTTCGCCTCTTCGTTCACGTCCGATACAGAATCCGCATTCCGGCAGCCACTGCCTCAAACCGGCTGTCCGTCTACTGCCTCACTGTACCGTCACCCCTCATCAACATCCTGAGCGACTTCTTTGCTCGAGGCAGGGACCAACCTTTTTCCAGCAGAGCAACGTGTCCCCGGACTCAAGAGGTGCCGACTCCCCTCCCGACTGCTTCACACTTTGGCTGCAAATCGACCCAGTGCTTGAGTGAACCACATCACGGGCAAAAAGCAGAAGGAGTTGCACCTTGCACTGAAACCAGGGACCTTCACCTGGAGCAAGGCCAGAGAGGGGAGCACAGTTTTCTCCACGGGGGTCTGGTGAGGCTCGGCCCAAAACGGAGCCGACTCCCTAACCCTTACAGGAGAGGGCATCAGGGTTGGGTGCAGTGTGGACTGGGCAGAAGGCCAAGGTGAGAACCTAGATGTTCTGACCTCAGGAGTCACAGACTGGTAGTTTTAACCACAGGGCGGCTTGGCTCAGCCTTACTTAGCGATGGCCCGTGGAGATGGAGGGTTTCCCCCAGGTAAAGATCTCCCCGGGCAATGGAATCATTTGGGTAAGCTTTATGCAGTAGTCAGCGAGGCAGGCAAACACGTCCTCGGAGTGCCGTGGAGTTAAAAACGTCTCAGCGGTTGGGAAGACTGTCCAGTTTCTGCAGTGCTATTCTTTTTGATAATGAAACCCAAGTGCACGTTACTCATATGCACTAGGCTTTAAACGGCACAAGAACCTCCCGATTCAACAAGAGTTTGTCTTCCCCTGGACAAGAAAGAGGGCTGCGCAGCATTAAAATCAAACTCCAGTGAGGCAAGCTTGTTTATTTCAGCGTGTCGTGATCGGCCAAACACAAAGGTCAACTCGTCACGACGGCAGACGCAATCCCTCGCACATCTCCCCATCCCCTCTTTTCTATCCGACCGCCTCCAATCTATTCTTCCAATTAGCCCGACTTCAATTACTCACAGAGAGCATGCCATCAAACTGGCAATTGGCCTCTTGTGCATTAGAGCAATTAGCGGGGATATGAGGTTTTCCCGCCACATTCAGCACCATTTACGGCCATTAACTCCAGATGCAATTAAAGATTGTTCCAGATTGTTCCCCCCTCGGCGGCGATGAGGAAGTTTGGAGGGTGCGCGGAGGAGCTTAGCGCGCCGCCGCGTCCTCCACCGCCCCGCGGGAACCGAGAGTCAAGAGTTGACACTGATGCGGCTCGTCGTGCAATCGCAAACCACATCAATCATCTGACTCACGCGGGCCAAGGAGAAGATACTCGGCCATTAGAGGCTGTTCTCTTTGGGGTTTGGCGGCGCCATTTACGGCAGCCTCTTTTGTTTTTTACACCAGGCAAACGCTGGAATGAAAATGACAACCCGCCCCCGCCCCGCGAGGCAATCACGGGAAAGGAAATAAAAACCGAGAATGTGCTTCGTCAACCTGAGGAGAGGTAAAGAAACATCCAGAGGCCGGCATTAAAAACCAAACAGTTTATTTATTATATACATTCAATAATAATGAAGAGAATAAACAGAAGGCAGACACAATGATGGCAAAATAAAACATTGTGAAGAAAATACATGTCACTTGTAAAAAAAAAAAATAATAATAAAATAAAATAAATCACTTGGATGAGTTTTTGTAGAGCATGTGACCGCAAAAACAAAAATAAAATAAAGGAAAATAGAGATTACCTCCACATGCAGTTCAAACCCATTTATTAAATGGCTATACAGAAACTCCCACCCAGCCGGTTGACTTGCGCATTGGAGACGGGAGGTGAGGGGTAAGGGAGCGGGAAGGGAAGGGGGGAGGGGTAAGGTTTGCTTCCAGCACACCTCTGTGGTCGCCTCTTTCCGAATGAGACCAACTCCCAATTAGAGAAGATGCAAATGAGCAAAAGCAGAGAAAAAAAAAAAAATAGGAGGAGACACAGTTGACGCCAGCCGGAGCATCCCAACGCTGCCACCACTCATCCCTGTGCAGGACTCATCATACCGTGGGGCTTTTTTTATTGTTGTTATTATAAAAGCAAACCGCAGCAGAGTCTGGGTGGATCAAATTAAACTTCACACATCAGATATGGCTGGTGATTACCACGGCGAGCACAGAGGCGCACAGCGGAGATAACCCCAGATTACTGAAGCGGGCCGACTCGGCAAAAACAACCACTTGCTTCTCACCCCCTTACCTCCCCCCCTTACCTCCCCCACCTTCCCCCCCAATCAGACACTTCACGCTGGACCTTTACCGAGATTCCTCGTCACTCCTGTCGCCTCGCATCACATAACACTTCCTTCCTCTCGCTGCTATGTAAACACACCCGTTCCTCCTCCAGCACTATGATTTCATGCACAAATGAAATAAGAAAAACCCCCTTCCTCCCTTCCTCTCTCTCCCTCCCTCTCTCTCTCTTGCAAAAGCATGCATAGCAACACTTCTGATAATACTTGTAAGGAATAATAGGACAAAAACAAGAGGTAACGCTCGTCTGAAATACTCATTTGGACCTACTGCACACGGTTTCACAATCATACGCAACAACATCACCCGTCCTCGCTCGCGTCCGCTCAACCCTGAGCAAACTGCACCCCCCCCATACATTAAAAACAAAAAAGAAAAGAGAGAAAGAGAGAGAGACAGCAGGGGACGTTGTTATTCTGTCAGCTGATGATTTATGGCTCAGCTTCTCACCTTCACCGCCACAATGTCCCTTAGCCCGGCCGCCCACGCGCATTGTTTCATTGTTCAGAAGCAAGGTGGCCACCGCCGGGCTGCAGGGCCCGTTTGACATTGTGCGGTGGACGCACCGCCCTCCCCTCCTCCACCCTCCTCCTCCTCCTGTTAATTTACTTGTAACTTGGCCCTGCTGGGGTAAAAGCAATCCAAAGCATCCTCAGCCCGTCTACCCGTGCATCCCTCATGACTCCATCTGATTTCCCTTGTCTGCAGGAGAACGCCTCTGCACCGACGCCAAGCGGACCCAACCAAAAAAACTAAAAATAATAGCTTAAGAGCCAAACTTAAAACTTGCCGGTTTCCCAAATTGCCGCAACATCTGCAGACGCTGCAGGGTGCCGCTACAACACTGCAAGCACAGCTTCGGCCCACTTAATAAAATAATATAGATTTATATATATATATATATAAAGAGTGAGAGAGAGAGAGAAAGATGTTGAGGCAAAAACCACAAATATAAGAAATACGTCAGGACCCAAAAATGTGCTTTCTTCAGAAAATCTTTGGAAGCAAAAAACAAAACAAAAAGGCAAACGATAACAACATAGTGAGAGTATATGGAGACACGTGCAGGACAGAGACTTGATCTGTAAATTGTCCTTTTTCTTTTTAAATGACGCCTTCAGATGCACCGGTAAAAGGAAAACGATGATTATAAATAGAAAAAAAAAAAAAAAAAAAGACTGATCACCCTACTCTAATCTGGGATCTCCTGTTGCTGCCGAGCCGAGTTCAAACGCAATCTCCACTCCGCCTGAAGCCTCAGGGCCAGGGCAGGGATTGCAGTCCCCGGGGGCTGACTGGCAGACGATTAGCTTCCCACGTGGGCCGATGCTGCTAAATCTAGTTTGGTTCTTTGTCCCGTCCGATCCGTTCGGTAACCGGAGCACAGCTGGAATGTCTTAGGAGATAGAAAGTCCTTTTTTGGAAGCAGCGTTTGAAAGGAGCAGATCAGGGACGAGGCCTCTGGCGTACTGGACATACTGTACCTACCGAAGGGGGGGTCAGTCGGTGGTTGTAGTGTTTTTGTAGTGATTTTAAAAAATAAAATAAACGGCTCTGTTGCTGAAAAGTAAATTCCAATGCATTCACTTTTTTTTTTTTTTTTTTTTTTTTGGATTGCCTTTTTTTATATCAACGACAGCGAAACACAAAAGAGGCAAGAAAAAACTGAGGTAATGCAGAAAAACATTTTTTTTTTTTCCTTGTCGTTTTCTTTTTTGACTTTTTTTTTTTTTTTTTTTAAACACTCGGGGGCGGGGCGGGGCGGGGGGGAAGAGAAAAAGTCGGGAAATCTCAGAAAATGACAACAAAGAAAGAGACATGCCATATTGTTCGTAGTTAACAGCTCCCTCCGGCTGAGTAGTCCAGCGGTGCAAAAAATAAAAACGATTCCTATGTCTTCTGCGTCGAAGTGGGCGGCAGCTTCTTTCCATAATTAAACCAGAGCGACGTCCGAGGTGGCAGCTCTGCGACAATGTAGTGTTTTAAACAAACAAACAAAAAAAAAAAAAGTACCTTATTTATTTATAGTGGTGCTGTGGCAGTTCTATCATCCGGTGCAGGCCGACACTAAAGGAAAACGTAGAGGAAACTGTACTCGAATGTAAGTTTATATTTATATTTATATATAGGTCTGATTAACAGGGCAGTGGATATAAGTTCAGAAACTCTTTGTCGGGGGGGATGGAAGGGGGGAGGAAGAGAGGGGGGTCACACAGGAACAGCAGTCTTTCTCCTTTCAGGTTAAAAACATCCCAAATCGTGGCCCCTGTAGTTCAAACTGTAGCAGGCTCCAGCTTTTATTTATTATTATTTATTTATTTTTTTTACGTTGGTTTCCGTGTCAGCGACTGACAGAAGAGTTTTGAGTCGATGATGTGGCAGTAGTGACCTCTCTCTCCACCAAAAAAACAAAAACAAAAAGAAGAAGAGAAAAACAAAAACACATGATTTGTCAGTGGAGTCTGCCTGCAGAAAAATGGAGGGGAGCTCCTGCCAAACAAAGAGCTTGGAAAAGGGTATTTTTTTTTTTGTAGTTTTCTTTTTTTTTCTTTTTTTGGAGCAAAGTGAAATTCCTTGGATGTGGTTTGTGTGTTTTTTTGTTTTTTTTTCTCAGTAAGGAGCAAACCTACTGTATCCAGCCCGGTATAAACTGGCCTGAAAGACACAGAAGAGACAGTCATGAAATTAAATTCAATCTATATCTACATGTAAACACATAGCACAGTTTTGCGTTTCATTGTTTTAAATATCTTGCATGCAATATTAATATTCGATATAACATTTTTGCAAATTTTATATTACTATTACTCAACTGTAATATTTTTTTTTATTTTAATTGTACAATCATTTAATTTACTTATTTTATTTTTATTATTATTTGAGTAATTTATTTTATTTTTTACAATTTTTAAAAAAAAAATGTATGTGCAACTGAGCCACTGTGCCCAAGCAATTTCCCTTGTGGCTCAGTAAAGACTAAACCTATTTATTGTCAATTCTCTATATTTTCAGGACGTACAGAAGAATCGAAAAACGGCTTCTCTCTAAAATACAGAGCAAGAAGCATAAATATAAAATAAATAATATAGAAAGTAAAAAATAAACTTATGTGCAACAGTGGTGGTAGTGACAACAGTATCCTAACTGTCCTTTTAAAAGTTCACTTAAAACGATCTAAAAAACGTTGATGACTCATCCCGCACTCGGGGGCGTGTACTTATTGAATGTCCAGTGAACTGCTCTCATCAACGTCCATGCCCCTCCCTCTTTCTGCTCTCAGCTCCAACAAGTGGGGCGGAGCCTCATCAGGCCACTGGTGCTGACCAATCAGAGCTCACCGGAGGGGGGAGGACACAACGTAATCATACGTACTGAATTAGCAAATACGCAAAAACCCCGAAGGAACAGAATGTGTCGTATATTTTAAATTTTTAATTTTTTTGATGATATCTTTGATAATATCTTTACATACTCTTGGTTTTCTCTTACAATAGATTAAAGAGCTGCTACTTGAAATGATCTAAAATATAAAAACATTCTAGTTTGTTTTTTTTAACTACGTAATTCGATTTGTGCTCCTTCAGTGCAACGTAAACTTGCTCCTTTATCAAAAAATATCGTAGGTGTTTAGTCGGTTGTCTCACCATGGCTCCCACTCCGTACGCGGCAGCAGCTGGAGTTAAAGCGTGGTATGGATCTGTAGTGTACACACGGCCATAGCTGGAAAAACACAAACACAACAAAAAAGATTACTCACTTTACAAAGACTAAACCATCCAAGGTAGCTACTGTAGCTGCGATGCACTCAGATTAACAAAAGGCTTCAAGGTTAATGCGCCTCCTGTTCTGGAGCATAAGAACAACGTAATGAGTTTAGTTTCTCGCTTTTCATCTGTTCTTTTTGTGAAACCTGTTTGATAAGCGACGAGAAAGAGTCCGTTTATCGCCGCTGAAAACATTTTTCTCATATCAGATCAGATCAGGTCGGTAAAAATAACTTTCCCCTCGTGTTATAGCCGTGGCTAATCGCAGCGTTAATCTGTCCAGCTCTGTTCAGTTTCTATTCCCATTCCCAGTGAATAAAGTGAAGTAGGCGTCCCCGCCGACACCACAGACACTCCGATGAGGACGGTTTGACTGGACAATTTCCCAGGATGCGAGCGGGAGACAGCAGAGCTTGGCTGAGTCAGATGCCACCTACATCACCAGGGTTGCCCAACAAACTAAACTTTCAGTCTCAAAACAGTTTTACTTGAAGCTAAAACTAATGTTGACACCCAAAAAAAACGGCATTAGTTTGGCCAATGCAAGGAAGTGGGGCCGTGTTGTCCATATTTATATACAGTCTATGCTTTCAGCACCTGATCCTCATTCGGTTATTAAGCCTGTGTCTCAGCAGAGCTGCTGTAAAGCGATGCATGTATGTGTGTGTGTCGATGTGCGTCCTGAGGTGACCCTCACCTGTCGCTGTAGGCGGCAGCAGCGGCGGTCGCTCCGGTTACGGCGGCGGGCTGGGCGTAGCGGTACGCGGCGGCGGCGGCAGCAGCAGCGGGGTAGCCTCCCTAGAGACACACACGACATGACTGAATCTCCAAGAAGGAAGAAGACCAGAGCTAAGGTGTGTGAAGAGGTGCAATAAACTGAAAAATATATATATGTTTAAATATTATTTGCAGTAAAAACAAATAAGTGTCAGTATACTGCATTTGGGGAAAGACAGAGAGGAAATTGCACTGTCAAAGATGAGGTAGATTAGATTATTACCACTAGGGGTGAGAGGGGGTGAGTTAAAAACAGTGGAAGACAAAATAAATATAAATGAAAACAACCGTATCAAAAACCTCTTTGTCTTCTCAGATGCATCAAACAGTTTAAGGATGAATGCTAGACTAGTGACAGGCAGCTTTTGTTACGACTATTATTATTATTTGTGTCGTTTTACGTGGATTTAGAACAAAGAGAAGAAGATGGGAGGAGGGGGGGAGGAAAGTCACACACACAAACACACACCCACACAAGCCTGGACCGACTAAAATCATCTCCTCGCACTGAGACTGCATGCATGACCCAGAATTACAATTCAGGCCTACTGATGAAAAAAACAACAACAACGACAAAAAAAAAAAAGACTGCGTTTCTGATCAGAACGGAAAACTGTGACACCCCGGCATTCTCTGAGACGCCTGCAGGACACGGGGAAACAGAAACAACAGAGGTGTTAGAGACAGCGAGGCTTTCTGGGTGAGTGGAGTGGAAAGGAGGACATGGAGCGGGATGTCTGCATGCAGCGGCAGCAGCAGCGGCGGCAGCAGCAGCAGGTCAGCACATGCTTCAGTATTCGTCCTGGGAGGGGGGCGGTTAATTCAGGATGAGACCATGTTCTCCCGTTTGAACTTTTTGAGCCACTTCAGAGCATCTCTCACCGACGCTGACTGGAAATTACAGCGGAACAGTGTGCAAGAGACCTAGAGTTTAGGATAAAGGTCTGCAGATGGTTGTAAATGCATCTGAAAACAAAAATCTAAGCTGGCGAAACACACAGCGCAGTCAGAGGATTACATAGACTTGTGAAGGACACAGACAGCAGTACTGGGATAATAATTATTTGTAGAATTATCGCTTTGATTTTTGTTTTTTGTTTTTTGCCTCCATCCAGTCGTCAAGTTGCACTTTAAAGCTTAGGTGTGAAACATATGGCTCGTGGGCCAAAAGTGGCCCACCAGGAGGTCTAAACCGGCCCGCAGCATGACTTTGCAAAGTGCGAAAATTACACAAAAAAATGGCAATTATTCAATGAAAATGAATGGTAACCCTTATTTGTCCACTGTTTTAGAAATTATTAGACCCGGGACTAAACAGCAGACAGGAATGTGTCCAAATTGTGCTTATTTATCTTTTTAAGAATAGTGTATTAAATGTAAACATATCCTAATTTACTTATTCTTCTTGCACTAAAATAAATTGAAAAAATCTGTAATTATTGTAACTTCTAGGTTATTATGTTGTTATCTTACTGGTCCGGCCCGCTTGAGATCAAATTGGGCTTTATGTGGCCCCTGGACTAAAATTAATTCAGCACCCCTAGCTTAGTTTACACTCCGGTGGGGTGTCGATGAGGAATAGCACTAGTGTATCATAACAAAATATTGCTGAAATGAACGAGTTTTGTGGCAGATAATGTGTTATTTAGAGGCTGTGTTTCGGTGCCCCATTGACTCCCACTATATGGATATACGCGGCGCTCTGCTTTTGATTTAAATATCCAAAAAACTCCAAATGACACCAAAGTTATATGGATGAGTAAACAATCGTATTTTCTGCAAGAAATAAGGTCAAGGTTGTAAAAAAAATGCTAATTCCACTTTAAAAAACTGTGGTTCATTCTACTCAGACATGTAGTTACACTGTCAGGGAGGTGTGGGTCAGATTAAAGGCTTGTTTAAGGTACTACAGGACACAGACAACGTGACCTACGGATACTTATGCGCTCGTCAGTCTGGCTAGCTCTGTAAAAACGCCACCCAAACGGTAGGCTCTTTTTTTGCCAGTCGAGTTAATTTTTGTTTCTACTTCCTGCTTCACTTTCAACAATTGCGACTGAAACATCCAAACATACAAATGTTCATATTTCTGAACATTTCCTCAATATGTTCCATCTTTAGTGATCCAAGACAATCAATTTGAAAACTACTGAGATTGAGAATCAGCAGGCAATGCTAAGGCTCAGGCTACGGCGCTAAAGTCTGGGCTGCTGCCGTCAAACTGACCCAGAAGACTAACTCGCCTGTAAGTCTTAGGCTACGAGGCACAGTCACGTGCAGCGTCTGCAGGGTCATGTTCAGACTTTGAAGGAAAGTGTTTTTTGCAGATCATTATAAAGTTAGAGAAGTTGACCTTTCTCTTCATCGTTTTATCCCATTTGGCATTTGTGTGATATTTTATCATAATTAGCATATGAAGTGAGGCTGCACCTTTGACCCTCTTCTGACTTTCAACTGAATTGCATTCAGTTCATCTTTGAGTCCAAGTGAACATTTTATTTTTTTTTGCAGAATTTGTACAAATTAACTTGATCCTGAAATATCGCATTTGAAGGAATGGGCCTACGAACGTACGTGGATGTATGTATGTTGACGTAATGGCTAAAAATTATAAAATACAGCACTATGGCGTCGCTGCTATACCATTTCCTGCAAGCGCATCAATAAAGTCTTGTTTAATCTCATCTTAATGGCACTTCTGATGTTTGTTTAGATCCGTGTCCTGATACAACACCAGATTAGACTTGAGATTTAATGTTCTGGTTGGTAATTTGATGTTTTCATGGAAGATTTTTACGATTTTAAGCTCATTTTTTTTTTATTATTCTCAGAACATTACAATTCTAGCTTTGTGTTTGACAGAGCTAGATGGTTGCCATGCTTTTGACTTGCAGGACTGTCCAATAGCGTGCAGAGATATTTGTTTTTTTGTATTGTGTTGGTTGAAACACGTCCCATAATAGAATCCAAATGGAGCGTGACCAGATTTATATTCTGAGAATCTGAGAAGAATGAGTCCAGCTACACCAGGTGCGTTTCTCCAGAGTGATTTCCACCAAACCTCTTAACACCAGCACATAAATGGTCATATTGGACGTGTTTTCAGAAGTGGTGCACAATGATTATTTTCTAAAATCATTTATGACGGTGCCACTTGCCGGCTGTCGTATGTTTATTTTGAAACCAGTGGAGATTTCAGCTAAATTTACCCAAAACCCATAAAACCCAATGTGACAATCGTGCAGTTTCCAAGATCAGAAATAACCTGAATCCCCCAAAACTGTCGTGACGTGTGTCCGAGACAAGCGTACGCAAACATCTGACCACATCTGTAGGCGTTCTTTTCCAACAAGAGAACAAAATAAGAGCCTAGCAAGCCACGCAAAAGAGACCGGGGCCCGTATTCCTAAAGACTCGTAGGGCGAAGAGTTGCTCCCAGTGGCCAGATTTTGAGAAAATTCCTAGAATCGTGAAGTTAAGAGCAGATCCTTAGCTTTTCTAATCTTAGCTTTTATCAGTTTTATCAGTTGTGCTATATTTTCCCATACCTACTTCTTGGGTTGTAGTGTGACAGCGGGGCTAAATCTACCTCTCTAAATACTTTCATTCTCATTGACCAATTGAGCCAGTTGGGTTTCCTGCTTCTTTTCTGCTCTGTCGCTGTTTGGTTTGTAGAAGATTTGAACGCCAACCAACACTACTTCTAATCGGTTGGTTAGAAATCACAGAAACTGATGAAAGCTCAGCTGTTTTACCCTCGTTAATTCAAAATTGACAAAGTGCAGAAATGACCAGCAAATAAATACAACTATCAGCATGTGAAGCAGGTTTTCACACATTTTGTAGGATAATTTTAAAGTATAGTTTACGCTTTATTTATTTTCATGTAAAATATAATTTATAATTACAAAATCTTCATAGAGATTAGATTCTACGATTGAAGTCTATCGATTTCACGCTCCGTTCTATGCACATCATCACCAAAAGCGTATTTTTTATCCAGCTTTAAGGATCAACCAATCACAGCTTTTCAAATGATGACTCAAACCTAGCAGTGGGCTCAACCACACCTCCTCGCTCTGATAAGTTCTGTCCATTCCTTGCCAGAATCACACCTAAGCTCAGACTCCTGTGGGCTAGGACTTTTTAACTAAAGCTAGGAGCTCCGAGATCTTCCTACATCTTTAGGAACACGGGCCCCGGTTCTCTTCTAAATGGACTCAAAGGACAAATATATGGTCAAAAGAAAGTAGTAGTTCAGTAACGAACAAACACACAAACAAAGCCCTTTCCCACGACTGGAAAAAAGTGCATGTTTCAGTGAGTTAGTAGAAAAACAAAGCAAAACTTAAAGCAGTAGTAAAGTTTACTTTTTTTTGGTTTTCAACACCAACTAAAGACAACAAGTTCCAGATCGGAAGATGATTCGTAAGATCAGAGGAGGTAGTACAGTAAAAAAAAAAAAAAAAAGAAAAAACAATGCACACTTGTGGGTTTTGGTGTCGAGTTGACCCTACCTGAGGCAATCTGGGACTAAGGACTGAGTCCTGAAACACTAGTCTATAGAGAGAACAGAAACAACCGTTGTCAACCTGGATCAGCACTCACGCTCGTGTTCACACGCTCACACACCGACGCATCCGCCCACAGAGCAGCCTTTGGTAGTGGTGCCCGACACCCGCGACCCGTTAAGAGTTTCATGTTTAAATCTTTAAAAACTAATTTAAAGAACAAGAAAAAAAGAATGATTTTGTGGCTTGTTTTGCGTCTAAAGCGTCGTGGGTTCACCATTATTGCAGGCAGCTCTGTGCAGCGAATGACCTGACGCACATGCAGAATCACCCCCAGAGGTAAATTAAAAAAAAAAAAAAGGAGGAGAAAGCCGTGAGGGGGAGGGACAGAGATGGCGTGTCGGCTGGAGGTGGATTTACTTACGTATAAGTCTGCCGCTCCGTAAAAGCCATCCTGATACACCACACTGAGAGAGGAACGACATAGGGAGAGGAAAGGGGGGGAGGAGGAGGGATGGGAGGGGGGAGAGGGGTGGTGCACAGTGCAAACGGAGTGGTGCACAGTCCCAAAAACCAGAGTGGATGAAGGTCACAACACAGCAGAAACAAAAAAGAAAAAGAAGAGGGAACAAGAAGAGAGAAAGAGAGAGTAGTTAATTCACACCCATGCAGCATGCAGAGGAAATACAACTTCCATGTAAGCTCCACAGCTAAAATCATTAAACAGATAACGCTCACGGAGCTAAAATGAGATCGTAAAAATGCTACCGTTCCCCAGCTACAAGAAAAAAAATATAAAACCCAGGGCAATAAACGGCCACTTTGACAATTAAGCCTGGGTGCTGCTTTGGAGTGGAGCAGATATATCGGGCCTGTTCAGACCTCGCGTTAAGACTCTTAGGACGACGTGAAAGACCCCACAGGGCGCAATGAGATTGGGATTTGAGAGGTCCGATCCACTGCTGGATGGACTCCTTTGGCAATGTGAACACACAATTTGTTGTGAGTCACGTTAAAAGATAAAATTTTGCCTCATTTATTGATAAAAACAAAAATATTATAAATGATCGCCTGAAAAGGAAAATGCACCGTAATGGATGTCTGCTCATTAGTAGTGAGATGTCTGTGAAGGTTCTCAGTCATCCAGGTCATTGTAATCCAAAAAATTTTCAAAAATTTTCAAAAGAATTTTGGATTAGTAGTGAGAGACTAGCTGTTAAAGGGAAACTACTGATTTTTTGTACATCCTGGACCTTATTTCCGTCATAAAATATGGCCGTTTACTCACCCATATAACTTTTTATTTGTATTTTTAGATTAGCGCATATCCATATAATGGGAGTGAATGGGGCACCGACATGCAGCCTCTAACGCATTATCTGGTGCGAAACTCATTCATTTCATCAATATTTTGTTATCGTATGCTAGCGCTATTCCCCGTTGTGTCCTGAGTTAGCTTCTATGGTTCGTCCACAACCTCAGAATCGGAAAAATATTCAGCCATACTACAAAAAAAAACTAGCAGCAGCAGATTGCAGGTAAACAAGCCGACCATTATGGGTGTGCGGCGCTAAGAGATGACATCACCCAGGTCAGAAGACATAACAGGTAACTCCGGACTCAACGGGGAATAGCACTAGCGTATCATAGCAAAATATTGTTGAAATTAACAAGTTTCCCGGCAGATAATGCGTTCGTTAGAGGCTGCGTTTCGGTGCCCCATTCACTCCCACTATATGGGATATATGCAGATCTAAAAATCTCCCGAAGGACTACACAACACTTATATGGGTGAGTAAATTACCATATTTTATGCCAGAAATAATGTCCTGGTTGTAAAACAGTAGTTCCTCTTTAACTATCCGTATGAGGTTAATTACTAGCGTCATCATGTTGCTGTATAAGGAGTCTTTATTGCTATTATTACTGGAGATTATTGACCCGAGGTCGGATCGGATCTTAACACGAAACCTGAACAGGACCACAGAGAAGGTATTTCCTGAACCCCACAACCCCCACTTTGATTTCATCTAGCTTGATTTAAACGTCACTACATCGCGCAGCTGTTAAAACCCAATCCTGCTTTGATTTAAATATCGTTAACGGTCACATCCCCATTAATTAAACAATCATCACAGCACAGCAACAACATGCACGAAAAGCAGGTGACGGTAAAACCCCAATGATCTGCAGCACAATCCGTGCACAAGGTGACTGCTTCAGTGTGACTAAATGTGTGTTCGGTGTGTGTTTAGGCAAATCTGCAGCCGGTAGTTTGTGTGTGTGTTTATTCAAATGAGGCCTCGATGGTGCAATCCCATCAGCGTGTCATACGCCGCAGAAAAAAGGCTCGAATGACTGATGTGCCAATTGGACTGCTGTGAAGAGTGAAGTGTGAATAATGTTTGAGCACGAGGAGCGAATGAGCTCAGCCGCACTGAACAGGGACCCGGTCAAACAGGATTGGGGGGAAATGATTCACGAGGTGTCGCTTGACAGATTCACTCCCGAGTTTCCTTTCGAGATGTTTCGGGGCGCCGAGCAGAGGCCGGCAGCTCTTACCCAGGGTAGGCGGGGATGGCAGGCTGAGGCACGGCGGCGCGCACGGCGCTGTACACGGGCCGGCCTCGACCCCGGAGGTGGGCGCCGCGGAACGCCGCCGCCGCTGTCGTGGCGGCCGCCGCCGCTGCAGACGGGTAAGGAAACCCTGGGACTGAGAGCGGAGAATAAAACAAGGTCAGATCATTTAAACAAAACGTGGAGCAACCGGTAAGAACGAGAAGGAATAAAAACAGCACAGAGGGATTAATTTCAATAAAACATGTCGGCGAGGAGGAACGCCAGGCACGCGGCGCATTAATATAAATTAAAGACTTGAAATGTGACTAAAATGTGAAGCAGGCTGTCGGCCTCACCTGCGTAGATCTCTGGTCCGTACACGGCCCCGACCATAGGACTCAATTTCCACCCTGCTGATGGTGACAGAGACGAGAGAGGGCAAATAATTAATGGGGCACTTTAACGCGAACACGGCAAAGAGGGGTGACTTACACCGTGTCTCATTTATTATGCACATATTTCACCTCGACATTTAAAAGCCAGGTATTCATCTTTATTTCTGCCGTTAGTCATTCACTAACCTCTGACTGTTACCACAATATTCACCGAGGTACAAGCTAAAGAAGCTGTCTAATCTCAAACAAATAAAACCATGCTCACTTAACTGGGGTTAAAAAAACTCTTGAACGTACACTAATCAGGCATAACATTATGACCACTGACAGGAATTAGTAACATTGACCATCTTGTGTCAAGTCAATGTTCTGCTGGGAAACTTCTGGACCTGGCATTCATTCATTCATTGGTGTGGATGTTACTTAGACATGTAGCACCCACCTAGACCAGACCAGGCACCCCCACCCCATAGCAATGACACTCCTTGATGGCAGCAGGATGCAACCACAGAAACAGCTTAGGAACATGAAGAACATCTCAAGGTGTTGACCTGGCCTCCAAATTCACTAGACCCCAAACTGATCAAGCATCTGTGGGATGATCCACTCAAAGGCGCCCCCACCAACACTAACATCCTGTTGCCAGACATTACAGGACACCCTCAAAATCCCTATATCCATTCTCTTCTGAACCGTTTTGGAGGCAAGAAGGGAGACCTACACAATATTAGGAAGGTGGTCATAATGTTATGCCAGATTTTTGTACAACCCTACTCTGGAGGTTATAACAGACATTTAAAAATGGTTCACAAAGAAGACAGACAGCTATCATTCAACCGTCTTTCAACTCCTGTACACGACGTGGACGTGCCTACTGGGTAAAGACCAGAGGACGCCGTCGCCGCCGTGACGCCAACGTGTGACTTCAGCGTGAATGTTGGGTGGTTACCATAGGGCAGCGTGCTGAGGGCCTCTCCGTTAGGGTAGGGGCTGACCATTTTCTTGTTAGTCATCACCCTGGCGGTGGCGTTATTCACCTGGGGACGGAGGAAGCAGACGGTCAGCGGCGCAGACGCGACGAGCAAACAAGACTCAAATGCAGACTATTAGATCACAAGGCCTCTTCTTCTTCTTCTTTCTTTCTTTTATTTATTTTTTTACTTTACAGTAGTACTGTTTGTTTGCGGCCGTAGCTTCATTTACTCTCAGCGGGGTCAAATAAAGTGTCGTTTGAATGTTATGGCACATTTATTTGTGGCAGTCAGCAGCCGATCTACATTCTCACCGTGTCCTCTGTCACTTATTTGTTTACGACCTCAAACAACCTGCTGGCTCGCCAATTTTCATAGATTTTCTCAAAGTGTGGGGGGAGGGGGGAGATGGGGGAGGGGAGAAGAGTCTGCCTGTTGACATTCATTGGTCCCTCTGCTGAATAATAATAATAAAACCTATCATCACCGGCTAAAAGTCAGTGGAGCTACACTTCAGCAGCTGCTACCCTTTTGATTTGCCGCTACGCCTGTGTTTATGTTGTTGTGCGAGTCTGTGTTTTGTGGATGGAGGTTGTCGGGGGAGGGGGTGGATGGCGGGGCGGGGAGCTATTTTTTTGTAAATTTATTTTTAGTCATCATGCAATAAAAAGCAAGTGGCCCAGTAGAGATTAGGTGATTCACTATGAACAGATAGAAGGGGTGATGCTGGCATGTCGCTGACGTGCACTGAAGACACGGACGGGAGGGGGAGGGTCATTTAAAGGCATGCACACGTGAAAGGATTGTGCTGGGTTTTTTTTTTGGCGCGTGAGCACATGCTAGCTGACTAACGCTTCGGCCTTTCAATCTTGGGCCTAGATGGCTGATAATCCCCCCTCTGGGCTTCAAAGGCTTCCCACTCGGGGGCCCCTTGATGTATCCTCGTCTTCCTTTGATGGGCTCTAAGAGAAGGAGATTGCAGCTCTCCGTAATAACCCGCACTGTCCGTGCGTGCTGTTGAAGTTGCACATTCTGGCCGAGCCGGAGATTAATGACCTTCCGGCTAGATGTAGAGAGATGTGTGTGTTCATGTGTGACGAAGACGGAGACTGAGAGGCTCCCATTAAGGCCTGGACTGCTGCTGCTCTCGTGTTTCTTTATCTGCGGCGCTTCGTTCGGACTGAAACGAGGATCGCATTGGGTTTTTTTTCCACCTCATGTTGTAAATGACAAGGTCGAGCTGCGAATGATTCAATCAGCCTAGACGGGGCTCGCTATCTGACGCTAGCTGGATGTAAATCGAGTTGATGAATCAAATCAACTGCGACGTTTTGTCGTCCGGAGATTTTTAAAGTTGACCGGGTAGCGGTTAGCGGTGTTAACTTATGCTGGGCCCCCGTTCATGCCTGGGTGTAGTGATCACAAGTGGGCAGGTCTAAGCTGACGCCAAGGCCTCGAGGCAGCGCTTCTGATCGGAGCTGATGCCGCGTTCCAGAAAGCCGGGATGTCGGATTTATCCGACTTGGACAACTTGTACAAGACGCGACCTCAAAGCGTTCCAGGAGAACGAAGTTGTTTGTCTTGTTTCTAAAATTGAGGTCTCCCGAAGTTTTTCCACTAGCAATAGCTAATGTGCTACTCTATGTGCTAAAAGCTAACGGTAGACCCACAACAAGCCTTCTCTCTTTTTGTCAGATTCGTTTGTTGTTTTTAACGTTAGGCTACGCTTCATCTAATTAACTTTATGCAGAGATTGTCACGCAAAAGTCATAAATGCATTTTATATTGTAGTAAATAGCGTTTTAACATTTGCGGTGTGCATCTCAGTGAAGTCGGGGTAGATCTTTTTGCCCCCAATGCGCTAGTAGGACATCCGGCTTCAAGCGGCATTCCAGGGCACTTTTCCTGAAATGTCCGACCTCCCAGTTTTCTGGAACGCAGCATGACTTCTGCACTATGTATTTAGTATTAACATAACAACGTAAATTTGTAATTTGGGTGCAGCAGAATATTGTAGACTGTAGGAAAAAAAATAGATGACGCGTCTTCAGTTAGTCAAACTGACGCCGCCCCTACGACCCGCCCACACTTAAAGACTCACTGTTGTTTTCGTTTGATTAAAATCATTTCTTACTCTCATGTTCCTTCAGGACCACTTTATATTTGACTCTTGAGCCTACGTTAGCATTGTAGCATCTAAAATGACAGAAAACATCTTTGAAAAAAGAAAATATTTGACGTGTTTGACGTGTAGTTTAGTGTTTAAGTTCGGCCCATGTGTCACTGACTAACATGGAGGGGGTGGAGCTTATTGACTTGTATTGCAGCCAGCCACCAGGGGGAGCTCCGCATGCTTTGGATTCACGTTTGACGAGCTGTCATGGCGTCCAGTTTTTATACAGTCTATGCTCCAAACAAATGGGGCAAAAGCGGGTTGGGCTGGAACATATCGAGTCTCGCTCAAGGACAGCATTTATTTGCCTCTGTCTGCACATAGCTCCTTTTTATGACTCAAACCCTTCATTTAAACTGTGATTTTGATGCCGATTTAGCTTTTTAATTAACTCCACTGTGGGATAAATTAAAGGTTTATCTGATGTTACACTGTCACTGCAGCACTGTTCAACAATCTCTTGCGTACATTGACGCCTGCACATAGAGCTGCACACTTGTGACTGGATCCCTCCGTCTGCATGTTGATACCAGATGTGAACAGGGCCTTTGTGTCATGTGCAATCAATGAAACACATGCAAATCAACAGAGACCAATAGGGAAGGCAAATCTCAAAGAGTTAATGATTAAAAAAAATAACATTTATCCTTCCTCATCCCCTCCCTCCCTCCCTCCCCAGTCCAGCCTGGACAATGAACCCAGACATAATGAAGTCACATTTCCATATGAAACCAAACTTGTGGGGTTTACATACCTAAGAAAAAAAAAAGGAAAAAAAAAAAAGATTTAAAGAAAAAATATAAAAAGAGAGGGAGAGAAGAGGGGGTGCAAAAACATCTTCTTTTTGACAAAATTAATAATCATATAACACAGAAATTACACGCAGCCAAATATGGGCGCATCACATGACCAAGAGTGAGTAACGAACTGAAAAGTAAATAAATAAATAAACTGGAAAAAAAAGAAGTAAAAAACTCAGCCAATCAGCAAGCGTCGGATGCAGTATAGAGACCAATCAAAAAACAATCGCAGCACTCCCACGTCAAACACATACGAGACAAAGATGGGCCGGGTAGGTTAAGAGGAGGAGGGGGGGGGGGGGGGGGATGCAGGTGAGAGGTAAAAGAGACAGAGCCAGTCCATTTACAAAAACAAGAAGAACGTAAAGATGGAGTGAAGAAGAAGGGAGAATGTTTTACATGAGCAACACAAAAAAATAAATAAAACCAATATCAATTACTGTTTAAAAACAAAACATATATACCAAGGTGCATCATTCAAATAAAGCAATTAGATTTGGTGACCATTCTCCTGAAAATCTCATTATATGTGGTGGGTTGAGAAACAGAGCACCAAAGGATGGAGGGAACAAAGAGAGAGAGAGAGAGACAAAGAGAGAGAGGGATAGAGAGTGAGAGAGAAAAGAGAGCAATCCTCATTCCCAAAAAAGGAGAGAAATAAAATAAACACGAGACACTATGCCAGGCATTAAAAACTGTGTGTCACAAACTGAGACCAGTAACACTGCCACTACGACTACTACCACTACTACCACTACTAATACACAAGACAATCCACTACAAGAAAACCAAACCAAGGGAGAAAAAAATAAATAAAATAAAAAATGGCAGCGTAATAATAAGAGACCCAAAAACAAACAAAATAAAAATAAAAACAGCAAGGTAAACCCCATATCGGTTTAGAGATGCATATGGTTACACAACACTGACCGCTTTGGTGAGTGACCACGGGAAAGTTGCACCAGTCGTTCATGCATTCAAACGTAGATCCGCGGTGTTTAACGTAGAACTTCGTATTTACGGGCGATCTGAACGCGCTAGCAAAATTAGCATTAGCGCGCTAATAGCGTTAAACGTTAGCTTTTGTATTTTTTGTAAAAAGTTTTAATTTAAGATTCTGTAGGCGCTTTCAGACCCCAGGAACTTCAGCACAGCTCCCATGGTAGCTGGAGAAACTGCACCGCTTGAACCGGAACTGGGAACCATTGTGGTTCCTAGAACTTCTACAGCTTGTCACATACTCCATGAGAAGCTTCTAGACTGCGATAATAAGACAAAAGTTTGTTCTGGCCAGGTTATTTGTATTTTACGAGAAACGCAAGTGCCGAACTCTGGGGAAGTCCTCATAGGCCCCTCCCACTGCAGCAAGCGCCACACGCGCTAAGCATCGAGGCGACAAGAGGCACTTTTTTTTTATTATGTTCCGATGTCGGCCAGTCGCGTCCGTCGGATCACGGCGTTCATTCAGCATGCCGATCACTACCCAGGAGAGATTAGCGGTCACGCTGCGATATTAGCATCTGGGAGGTCACAGAGTGGCCGCTAGCATTAGCGCATTAGTGGATAATCCAGATGTTTACTCACTGGTTAAATGGTGGCTATGCAAATAACAGTACACGAAGTTAGCCTCGGAGCTAAATTAAAGCTTTAGCAATGTAAAAGTACACAAAGAAATTGGGCGCCAGTGGTTTTATCGAGCAGGTATGCAACGTTGCAGAGGGCTGACGTTGCTATACCAACCTCCTAGTGGCAATTAGTTCAATTTATTGCTCTTATAGGCGATGCAATGTATGTAGTTCTCGGGAAAGCTAACTTTTAGAAGGGTTAACAAACATCTAATGGTGATGCCAAATCTAGCAAACCACCGCTTTGCAAATAGTTTCTGGGTACAGGAAGAAGTTTAATACTTTGTTTGGTCCGAAAGCGCTTCACGGTGCCACCCAATGTAGTAAATGAGTAGTCTGAAACTTTCTATACTTGAAAAACTGGTGCAACCAAAGCCAGATGTGGAGCAGCGTAGGTTCTAAATATATTTTCAGTTTTTGCATGCGTTAAACAGTCCAATAGTTATTATTTTAAGTTCGTATGCGAGTTATAACATAACTTTAATACGCTACGCCAAGTTGCAGTCCTGAGTTGTGTCCAATTGTCAAACGTCGTCTAAATGTACGCTATGCCAGAAGCAGGCGGGTCAGTGAGGTAAAATAAAAACAAAACTAATAATTAAAAAATAAATAAATAAATAAATGAAAATTCAAAACCAGAGCAGACTCATTTGCCCGGCGGCCCTTCAGCTTCCACATTCACTCCAAGCAATTGTAGGCAGCAACAAGGAGCAAAGCTTCATATCATTTTTGGATGATTCAGTATTATTATTATTATTATTACTTTTTTTTATTATTAATCGAGAAGATGAAAACAATATACACTGAGGCCAATGGAGAATTATTAATCAGATGGATTGTGTCATTGCACAGAGAAAGGGGGGGGTGGTGATTACATTCGGTCATTCCCAGTGAGGTGTTAATGACGTGGAAGGGGGAGGAGGGGGAGGAGGAGGGAAGGGTAGGGGACGGGCATGTGGAGAAAGTATTACAGCTAAAAAAGACCCAGTCTGTGGACGGGATGTCCATGTGTGTTTGTGTTTGCGCGTGTCCACCTGTGTTTGTGTCTGTGATCCTGTTTGCGTTTAAAATCAGCAGAAAGGATTAATATTTGTAATATCACAGTAGATTGAACATTAATGCTGCATTTATAATAAAATAAGGCCCATTTAAAGGGTGGGTGGGTGGTAAAAGGGGGAGGGGGGGAGGAGGGGGGGGGGTCAGTTCAGTGATAGATGTTTGTACACAACTTACCGTTGCCGTAGAAACAGCGAGTGGTTACCGTGGAGACTGACAACAACACACAGAAGTCGTCAGGGAAACAGAAAAAATATAATAAATAAAGGAACAAATAATCCTAGTAACAAAAAGAAACCTAAAATGCCCCTCCCTCCCCTCCTCCTCCTCCTCCTCTTCCTCCTCCTCTTTCTCCTTAGCCCGTGTGAAATAAAAAAATAAAAATAAAAATAAAAACCCTGATAGCAGCAGCAGTGATACAGCTCAGAGTACAGGAGAAAGAAGAAAGAGGGAGGGGAGGAGAAGGGAGGAGAGAGGATGCTAGCTCTCGATGCTAACCAGAGAGATATTTGGTGCTCTAGTGAAGAGAAGACATGGGAAAGAAGAATGGAGATATGGGGTAACCTTGCCTGAACGCCCCGACCCGCCCCAAAAAGTATATATATATAAAAAAAAAAACAAGGAGAAATTCACACCACCCTGCATCGTTAGCGGCCGAATGGCCAAAGACTGGTTCGTCGCTATCTGGGTCTACTCCAGTCAGAAAGAATGAGCCGAGGTATTCTGGCTACATGATGCAAGACGTGACTCATTCTCGAGTGGTAAAAGTTAAAACCACAAAGAGTCGTGGGTAGACTTTATTATTTTTTACCAGTCACCACAAAAAAGAACGACTAGATTCATGTCCAAAACAAAAAACAAAATCAAGAGAAATCAGACTCAATTCAAGTGAAAGAAAATGACGGAAAGACAAAAGTCGACTGGCGAGGAGAGGATGAAGGGACGTGGAAGAGACAGGATGGAGACGACGACACACAAAGGAGACGGGAGGGTTGAAAAGGGAAAAGTGCAAATCTCTCTTTCCCCCTTTCTTTCAACCTTTTTCTTTTTCTACATTTCCACTCACAGACGAAGCAAACGCACACTCGCACATGTCAATCGTTAATATTTCTTCGGGAGGAGCGGGGAGAGGGGGAGGGTCATGCAGTAAGTTCTGACAATACAGCAGGCTTGGCAAAAACCAAAACTGTACAGGGGAAGGAGAGGAGGAAGGGGGGGGCAAGTCTTCAACTCAGGCCACGGCCAGTCCGAGAACATCCAAACAAAATAAAAGCTGTTGGAATTGAACCCCCCGCCAAAAATGTTCATGGGGGATGAATGAGTGGAAGGGGACGGCGGCCCGAGCGAGCTGAAGGCCGGCCGCGTCCCGTCAGGTGAGGAGATGCGTGGTCAGGCATGCACAACCGCTTTTCTTTTGCTCGGGAGCCCGACGCGCGACCCCAGACCCCAGTCTGCATGCAAAGCACATGGACAGGACACACCTTTAGCTGTGGCGCTGAAGTATCTGACTAAAACTCTGCACTGCGGAGGAGCCATCACTTCCCGTTTAAATAAAAAATAAATAAAAACACTCCAGCAACACAGATCAACCAGAAACACGACGTACACCATCTTAGAGCAGGAGGAGGTAGTGAATGGGAGCCTGTAGGGTCCAGCATGGTCTCATCTGTGGATACGTAAGGACTGATGTCTACCAACACTCTTTGTCTTTTTAAGATGCTGCAATTTCTTCTTCTGCAGAGAAATTGAAACGTGAAATGCAGACATCGTATTCTTGGTAGTCTTCTTAATCTTAACAAACAGGGATGTCCCGATACATGTACTAGAATCAGATCTGATACCGCCATCGTGTCCTTGCACTCACGCATCAGCTCAAATAGAACCAATACCGTTTACTGGGCCCTGATAGGTCGACAGGCTAAAGCCCTCCCTCTGCCTACATCCCCCAGAATGACTTGCAGCTGTGGCTCGAAGTTTTTCTTCCCGTTTGTCTCTAACAGAGTTCAGGTGAAATTATCAAACATTTTATTGGCCACGTGTCTAATCGCGATATATATCGTTATCGTTTTATCGCCCAGCCCTATTAGTTGGGTAATTGGGCGTTTTTTAAGATCCCAACTTAGCCTGAAAGGCGTTCAACTTAACCAGATTACGTGGTGTCGGATCTGATGCTAAGAGCGTGTACTTGTACTCATAAATCAGCTCAGATACAAGCAATACCAATTTACTACACTCATAGATAAAACCCGAAAACCTAATATGTAACCAACGCTAGATAAAACCCCGATAAAACAAAATACAACAAAGACGGTAAGCTGGACATGACGTAGTATGATTTAAAAGAGTCTGACGTAGCAAGATACATTCAGAGGCAACTTAAAAAACATGTTGACTGTCTGGAAGAGCACATGCTACAACCTTTGGGTCAAAAAATGCACCAACCGCTAAAGATACTCAAGTCACAGCATCAAAACAATGACGACAACTTTAGCTAGCCACTTTATTAAGCTCTAGGTACCGGCAAATACCCAAAATATCAACATGTGGTATCGGGACATCCCTGCGATTAACGGCAAGAAGGACTTTTAGTATAAGCAGCTGAGACCACGCAGGGACCCTAACGTGCTTGGTGTACATCCAGTAACAGCAGCGCAAAGAGTGGAACACGTGACCGGACACGCTGAATGGTTTATCGGTCATCAGCTTTAAAGAGTAGCTAGAGTAACACATGTCAGTGACAGCCATACATGTTACAGATGTTATGGGCCAGGACAAGAAAAGTAAATCAAACAAAAAGGTCACAGACACAGGCATGGAACGGGTGGAGGCGCATGGAAGTGTGTACGATGGTGAACTCAGACTGGGATACACACTGTCACGCCTATATATAGGCCTGTAGTCTATATATAGAATGAGTCGTGGTGATGAGATGGGATCACAGAGAAGCAGGTAGAGACAAAGTGAACTGTAGTTGGGCCACTTACATGGATACATTGGAAGCGTACAGGAAACTGACTTCTTCAAAGCGCAGAGTTTTATTCCAGACAAAGAGAAGTACAGTGTAACTTTAAACACTTGAATCAGTTCTCCCGCTATCCTCCGCCGTGAAGGCTGCACGCATGCACACTAGGAGAAACCAGGGGTTAAAATGACTACCGACTAGCTTCCAGTGGCATGCACCGACAGTAAATACGCCAGAGTAAAGTACAGCATTCCTTTAGAAACCATTTACAAGTTCAGCTGCTCGGCTTAGTTCACGGTGAGTGAAACAAGACCACGAGGCACTACAGGTGCAACTTCATCATGCTAACTGAACAAATTAAAAGCCCCGTCACCAAAACTAACTCAACACAACAGCCAGTATAGAATAAACATGCAAGAATAAAAAATAAAAAAACATTCAGCCGCCTGCAGCGCTGCCTCGGCCGCCAGCTCCCACGTTAAAGTATATCAACCATGCAGACCTGTACATCGACTGAACCCATGCCAGTGGATAGCCGTACGCTGTAGAGTCACACACAGGTTTATTTTACGTACGGCCTGTATTTCAGAGTTTCTGAACGGTGGCGGAAAAAGCGCGGTTTGGCCTCTCCGAAAAGCGCCGCCGAGCAAACTCTGAAATAATATGACCAATTAAAGCAAGAGGCCACTGCAGCAGCAGCGGCGTCTGCGAGGAAGGAGAACTGCCAGAGAGCATTGCCTCAAATAGAAATGTCCGGCCCTTTCTCCTTGGTTGAAAGAATGTATAAACACGAATCCACGGCTCTCGTCCTGCGCCAGCCTTTTGTCTCTTCCAAGCCCATGCACCATAAACAGACACAGAGAGAGACAGAAAGACAGAGAGAGAGAGAGAGAAAAGAGAGAGAGACACTCCACAGACTCCCGCTGCCGTCCCACCATGCAGCCGATACGTGGCTCGCTACAGACCATCACCAACTACTGTTGTACGACAGAACACATGCAAAGTGACAACTGAAAACAAACGTTCTCGCTGCTCGGGAAAAGGGGCCGATGTCATGCAAACACTCGGGGAAAAGGGGGAGAGAGAGAGGGGAAGTCGGGTTAAAAGCAATGCCAGGGGACAACAACGCAGGCTGCTGCCGACTCGAGGACTGATGCAGGGTGAAACTGGCTCCACCAGTATCCATTCAGCTTGCTGATTGACTGAAGGTGGAGGTGGCAGACATGGGTGTATGCTGCACCGGTGGATGCAGGTGGCTGTCTTTCATTCTCCACACTGCAGCAGAATTGAGAGTATAGAACTATACAAATAAAAATAAAAAAAATAAATAAATAAAAAAAATAAAAGATCCAGCCTCATCCATCATGCAGGAACTGACTCGCACACACACACAAACCCACACACCCAAACAAATCACTAGGGATGCACCAAAAATTTTTGGACAAATAAATGAAAAATGCACTTTTGGGGCAATTTCGGCTGAAAATTGCTGCGGTTGTTGTTTGAACGTGTTGTTTTGGCGATAATTTTAAATTTTTTTTGAAAATTTGCAATTAAAACAAAAATAATTTTTTTTTAAAAAAATTTACTTTTGGGACTTTTTTGGCCAAAAATTCAAAAAAAATTCGCAGAAAGAACATGGCCTAAACAACATGGCCTAAACAGGATGTTATAATGATGCAAACACTACCGCAGCAATTTTGGGCCAAAAATTCCCCAAAAGTGCATTTTTTTGTTTTTTCGGCCAAAAATTTTTGGTGCATCCCTACAAATCACCACAATAAGCCCATGCAGAAATCCTGTCTTACACAGTGGCGTGAGTCAAAGTGGCCTAATACAACGATTAAGTGGCTGATTGAGACCCCGATTAAAACAAAACAACTGCCTTCAAAAACTCATGCATCAGCCTAAAAACAAAACATATTCACATGAAAAGAAACAACCTTAAAAGCACAAACAAATCAAATTCAAACTCATTGGAAAGACTTCCATAAAAGTGAACATGCGTCGGTGCTGCTGCTGTGATTTTTTTTGTATTTTTTATTATTTTTTTCCCCAGCATGCTGCTTTCACATCCGGAGCCATAAGCTGTCACAACCACTTAGCCACAGCACCGGGAGAGGGGATGGAGCACAGGAGGGTTTCTACGCCGGGGAAAGAAAAAAAATAAATAAAAAAATAAAAGAGCATCTGACGGCAATCTGCCATGCATCCGTCCCCTCGCTGCGTTCCTCTCCTGCCCTCCGGTGCCAGCTACACAAAAATTCCCAATTTTTTGTTGCGTGAGGAGTCGTAACAGTTAACGGTGTGGCTGCACGAGTTGTGCGTCAGTAGAAGAAAAATAAAAAAAATAAAGTAGGTTAATGTGAAAATAAATTACATTAAAAAATAAATTAGAAATGCTGCAGAGGAAAATTACCCAGCATGCTTTACGTAGTTGTTCTTGCACCCCCAAAATCATTCCCGCAAGGAAACAAGTCTGGTTTTAAAATAAAATAAAAAAATGAAAAACATACTGCAGAGAACCAGGGAGCGGGATACCAGTGGGCTGCATCAGAGCATAACACTAAAGGGAGGATGGGAGCTAGCTGGCAGTCAAGTGATCAAGCAGAATTATGACGGGAGTACAAGAAAGAGAAGACAAAAGAGAGGAAGAAAGAGAGAGAGAGCGAGAAAGAGAGAGAGAGAGAGAAATTACCTCAATCTTGCGACCTTCCACCAAAGTGCCGTGGAGCTTTTCTCTGGCTTTCTCTGCGTCGGCGCTGGTCTCAAATGTCACAAAGCCGAACCCCTGTGGTACACGGGAGAGGTTAAAGAGGACAGCGGCGGCGGGCGGAGGGGACGGAGGCGAAATATATCGACAGGCCTCCGTCGCCTCTCCCCGTGCGGCCGCCGTGGTTGTCGTTGCTACACTCACCTTTGAGCCCCTCTCGTTAAAAATGATCTCTACGTCCAGAATCTTCCCGAATTGCTGCGAATAAAAGTTGAGAAAGGAAATTAGTGTGAAAGAAATATACATAAGCAACATGAGTGATCTCTTCTTCTCTGATCTAGGCGCAGTCCCAGCTACCTTGCACTAGGGGTCGCTGTTACACAAACTACAACTACCCACATTTTAATGTGTTTAGTGGTTCCTCTGATTTGAACTTTGCTCCGTCCCATATTTTTTCTCCCACTTCTTCCTAACACACTGACACACTTCAAGCTACTTAAGAGTAACCCACTAGTGTCTTTTCTTTTGGGGGAGTTTGACTCTTTCGTCAAGAGGTGGACGCTAAGTGTTTTAGACTGATTTATTGATCCTCTTAAAAACCAAAGAAGAAGAAAGATTCTCACCCCAAACATCTGCCTGAGGTCCGGGTCCCGGAAGCGGAAGGGGATGTTTGAGACGTGGAGGCGCTTGGGCGTCCCCTTGGCCTCCGACGCGTCTCCTGTGGAGCCCCCGGCTCCCGTCCCTCCCGTCCCGCACTGTACGCCCGCCTCGCCCTGAGACGTCTCCTCCACTTTACCCTGTTTTTTTTTTTTTTTTTTATTTGTTGTGAAAAGCGAGAAAGTAGACGTGAAGGTGAGCAAAAACGCTTGACGCCACCGTGAATTCCTGCAGAGCTCAAATAAACAGTCCCCCTGCACACGAACGTCAGTCCGAGTGAGCTGGAATAAAATGTGGGCCGTTACGTGGCGGACACAGACAGCTGGAGAAAATGAAACAGAAGCACATCTGCTCCTTCAGCCAGGCGAGAGGCGAACACAGATCAAATTCTTTCTGGGTAAATGTTTCAGCCATATTAGCAGCTGAGCTATGGCTCCACTGTGCAGAATGCTGATATGCTCAGAGAGACTATGCTAACGGGCGGGAACTGATTATCCTTGGACTAGGGATGTCTCCATCCAAGTTTTTTTTTCCAGATCAGATACCGATCCAACCTCAAATAAACATTCTTGTCTTCCTTGTACTCTGCTGGATGTGACTGGATTCAGTCCAGTGAATATTTCTGTTCGTCTAAGCTAACGCAGTCAGCTTTAGCTCGTACCTTGTGTTCTCTACTCCAGAAATGTTCTGCTTACCTAACAGTAGGGATGCACCGACCACTTCCAGCCATTTCTGGCCAAAAATTGCTGTGGCTGTTGCTTGCACGTGTTGTTTCGGCGATAAAAGTCCGAAAATCTTTGGCCGAAAAAAACAAAAATTCATCGCAGAAACAACGTGGTCCGAAACAGGATGTTGTGATGATGCAAGCAACAACAACAGCAATTTATGAGCCGAAAATGGCCCAAAAGTGCATTTTCGTTTTTTCGGCCAAAAATTTTCAAAAATTTTCAAAAAATTTTCAATAATTAATAATAAATAATAAACACCATAAACTCCCTAACCCTCTCTGGAAGATTCCTCTCCTTGACGCCGTCTCCAGTTAACCTTTCTCTTCTTTTAAACGTTGTTTCGGTGTAGCTTTTAGCTTTGACGCTAACCAGCCGAAGAGGAAGTTGCCGCTTTGGCGCTATGGCTACGTGCTATTGGTTTATGGCAAAATAAATACTAAAGATCGGAAATGTGGCCATAAACAGGATGTTGTGATGATGCAAGCAACAACTGCAGCAATTTATCAGCCAAAAATGGCCCAAAAGTGCATTTTTGGTTTTTCAGCCAAAAATTTTCAAAAAACTTCAAACATTTTCGCTGCATCCCTACCCAAAACCATAAACTCTCTAACCCTCTCTGGAAGATTCCTCTCCTTGACACCGTCTCCAGTAAACCTTTCTCTTCTTTTAAACGTTGTTTCGGCGCAGCCTTTAGCTTTGACGCTAGCCAGCCAAAGAGGAAGTTGACGCTTTGGCGCTATGGCTACGTGCTTTTGGTTTATGGCAAAAAAATACTGAAGATCGGGCATGGCTGAAGCCCCGATATTTTTAACAGCACCTCACACCGACTGGGATGTCCATTAGATGTTTAGCATCACCTTTGCAGGTCTTTAGTAAAATAAATCAACATACTTCACTTAGCAGCTAAACTATCCTCCTGCTATTTCAATTACACGAGAATTAGCTAAATTTCTGCGCTCCCGCACCTACAAAATGACTCAGTCCCCTCCTGCATCCCAACCCGGTGCTTACATTGTTGCTGTTGCTGGCGGCGTTGGCTCCGTTAGCCCCCACATCTGCTGCGCCCTGGCCCCCAGCGCCAAACATCGCCCCGGGGCCAAACTCCGTCCCCGTTAGCCCGTTCTGAGGAGGGGGCGGAGGGGGGAAGGCTGCGAAGGGTGGAGCCACCAAGCCGTCCTGTCCTCCTGTCGAATCCTGAGAGCCCTGTGGGGAGAAGGAAGGAAGGAAGGAAGGAAGGAAGGGGGGAGGGAAGACGGGGGAGGAGGGAGAAGAAGAAGAAGATGGAGTTAACGTATATTCTCAGGGAGCCCTTTCACAGAGACTACCTCCAGGAGCCGGGCGGAGGGGGTTAAAACGATCACATTTCACTCTCGTTTGCTGCTCCTCCCCTCGTCGTTCCCCGCCTGCCACGCTCCCTCCACCTCCATATCTCTGACAGGCATGTGTTTTCAGTCAGCCGACCATGAAATATTTACAGCAAACACATCTATTATTAAGAGTCACAAAATTTGATACACGGCTTTGAGATACAAAGATGCGTCTGGGATGAGTGCACACACATAGAGATGGATGCTTTATATCTACCGCCGCGTCATGCCCACACCTGCACGTGTGGTTTTGGATCTATATTTCAGATTAAATGTGTATCTGGTGGTAAGGGGGGGGTTCACAGCCTCGGGTTCTTTCTGTCTGCTGCCGTTCCATCTGCACCAGCGGCAGGATCATCCGCCTTATCGCGTGAGCACGGCGTGACTCTGCACTATTGCTCGCTTTCAATCATTTCACAAGGACATCCTGTATTTTTTCCAAATAAATAAATAAATAAAGCGTCTTTAGAGCGAAGTCAAACAGAGCACAATAGAAAGGCTGCTGCAGAGGCTTTAGGGTCAGGGCTGCATCTTCCAACGCCAGGCAGCATCCAGCGACATGAACCGGCGGTCTGGTCCGTGCCACGGGCTGTATCTGGGCTGGGCGACGCCTAGAGACGCTCTGTCTCCAGACGGCCTTTTTAATTAGGCAGAGCAACTAAGATGCCGCAAAAGCAAAATGGGCTCTCTCTCTCTCTCTTTCTCTCGCTGCCTCCCTCTAATCCTATGGCCTGGCGTCGCTTCTGCAGCGTCGAGCACGAGGCCGTGGTGAACAGCCAGCCGAGGCTAAAAGGCCCATCTGCAGCACAGATAGCTTCTGGGGTCTGGGCCCGACAGATAGTGGAAGGCAATCCAAAAAAAAAAAGAAAGAAACGGGATAGGAAAAAAGGAAATCTGTAAAAACTAGTCTGCTGCTCTCATTGTGGCGAGGCTGAACGTATGCAAGGAAAGAATGTGCGAAAGTGGATCCGCTTCAATCTTTGTCGTCGGCCAGTTAAAATAACTGTTTGGAAAGATAATGGATCTGTTAAGCTCACGAGTTAGGCCTCTGTCTCCTTAGGTTATGTTATATCAAAGCCTCAGCGGACGTGTCGGGGCACGTGAGCTCGTAAACCTGCAGCAGCCTGTGTTCAGACTCTAAAGGGTGTGTCCTATAGGCATCTCCCAGCCCACGGTCGGGACAAAGTCCTGGGGCAGAAGGAGAGAGTGGTGAGGAAGGAGAAGGTCAAAGTTCAAAGATTAGCATGTATCCTTTACACGCATTTATATAGAGTGTATATTTATTGTATTTTAAATATTATATTAAATTATTTTATTTTAAATATATTATTTTATAATTTTTTATTATTTGTTTTTATCACATTATATTATTTATTTTAAATATCTTATATTATTTTATTTTAAATATTATATTATATTATTTTCTATTATTTGTATTTTATTATATTATTTTATATTGAATATTATATATTATTGTTATATCATTACTTTATTTTATTATTTTATTTTATTTTTTATATTTTTTTATTTTAAAAGAATGATAAAATCAAACAAGATTAAACAAATAAAAATAAAAATCTAATAAAATAAAATAGTATAAGCAAAAAACGTACAAAATTAAAATTAATATGAACAAATGTACAAGTATTAGAGGTGGAAGTAAATGTATATTATATACATAGGGAAAAATTTTACTAGCGTTTTTCTTTTTGTGCAGCGGAGACGTGTGGCAACGCCGCTGACCATCGGGTTTTAGTCTGAACTGACCTGGCGCTAACGGAGAGTTATGGAAACGATGACTCAGATATTTGCTTCCCAATTCGATCTTATCAGTCGTCACGCGTTCATTTGTGTCTCGTCGGTTTTCTTTCCACCGCCGCCGCCGCCGCCGCCGCTCTGCCCACTATTTAAACAGATGCAGATGAGAGGACCTCATGCTCTATTTAGAAAGACCATCATAACCACTGACAGGCAAGCTAAGGCTGCATCAACACTAATATGCTTCAGTTTTGAACGCATGCAAACTCATGCCTATATTTTCCAAAAATATGGCTGCCTTCGTCTTCTCTTTTGTTTTGTTTTAATTACGGGGTTGCATTTTAGTCTGCAACCTTGCAAAACAAAAGCTTTTGAAAGCACAAACACTAACGTTCGCCTCCTTTCCAGAAGAAAGCAAAGTGATCACCTTGACTACCGGCGGTCAGTTATTCAGCTCGGATAACAAATTATAGGTGTTGCTGCTCTCGGCCGTCTACAGCCAAGCTATTTATGACTTGCTTTTCCAGCAGGAACTGCAGGTTTAAAGCAACAAATCTATAGCGGGACAGCGAACGCTGCAGACAGCGAGCACAAATGTAGACCATTGTTGTTTTTTTTTAAACGATGACATGGAAGAGCCACGTTTGCTTTGTAACAGGACCTCACCTGTCACTACCTGTTCCTGCCTAACTCGTCACAGCGTTTCTGGAAGTAAACAAAGACATCAGCGCTGACTACCAATGGTTGACTCAACGTGGGTGACAAATCACAGGCAACTTCATGCAACGATTGCAAATATGTGCAGGAGGCAAGGGATTCGGGGTAATTCCTGTTTTTTGTGGCAAGTTAGCACTGGCTAGGATGGAGGTACATTTTAGAGTTACTCAGAGGCTACTAGAGCAGAAAAGGTGTTAACCAAGACTTGGTCTAGTTGTAAGTCTAGACAAACTGAAGGTTTAAAACTACTTGTCGACAAACACTGTGTTTAGCTAAATCTATATTCTTCAAGCTTCAAAACTGCTCTTCATATATTTTTCAAGAATGTCGTGCTTGCGTTACATTTTTCCTATTGTCCCTGAAAGCGTCCTTCCCCTCCCCTCCTAAAGCCTTCTCAACCTGACGGAAAAAGCAGCTCGGACAACTCACGTAGCATGCGAAGCTAGCACTAATAAAAATTTGCGTTACCGCCACTTTTTAAAATCCGATGTTTGCGCTCTCGATATTTTAGGCCATGGATTTACCATTATGTTAAGAGAGTTGGTCAAAATCCGAAGGAAACAACTCTGGAAATTGGCATACATTAGCAAATGTACAATAATTAGAGACGGAAGTAAATATATATAATATACATACGAAGAATTTTATTTGCGTTGTTCTTGAGTTTTGTGAGTTTTAGAAACGATGACTCGTCTTAACCTGACGGAGAAAGCAGCTCGGACAACTCACGTAGCATGCGAAGCTAGCACTAACAAAAATTTACGTGACTGCCACTTTTTAAAATCCGATGTTTGCGGCCTCGATATTTTAGGCCACAGATTTACCATTATGTAAAGAGAGTTGGTCAAAACCCGAAGGAAACAACTTTGCACTTAGCAACTTAGAAATTAGCATATATGAGCAAATGCACAATAGTTAGAGATGGAAGTAAATATATATAATATACGTACGGATAATTTTATTTGCGTTGTCATTCACTGACGTAGGGAAATGCCGCACTGGCGGTAACGGAGAGTTTTGAAAACAATGACTTGTCTTAACCTGATGGAGAAATCGGCTCGGACAACTCATGTAGCACGTAAAGCTAGCACTAACAAGAATTTACATTACCGCCACTTTTTAAAACCCGATGTTTGTGTGCTTCGTCTCTGGATGCAACGTTAACTAGCTAAAATTTTTAAGTGCTAGCTAGCAAAATTAATAGTTAATTAGAACTATTCACTGATTCTTTATCTAATCTGACATACATTTGTCCACAGACTACTACGCCTCAACAGCTCATGTTTAATATTCCTGTAGACGAACTGATAAACTGCTGCTCTTTGTCGCTAAATCAAATGATCGCGTTTTTGCGGCTATTTATGACGGACTGAAAACGTGTGCTCTTATTTTATGTGCAGACATTTCATACACTATACATATAGATTGTTTTTAATGTTTGGGTTAGCATCGTATGTAGGGGCTTTTATTAAGGAGGTAGGATTCCTACGCCCCTTCAAGTTGACTTACACTGTTGACTAAATTGCAAAAACTCACCTAAAGCGAGATTTCAGATTTCAGATTCATACGTAAAAGCAGGATTGTTACATGTTAGACGGGAATCCTATCCGGAAATATCATCAGATGCTTACAATACAGCAATTTGAGCCTTTAAATGGCAAAAGCCCATTGATTTTACTTTGCAGCCATTTTGCCGTTGCTGGTTGTAACTGTTTTTTTGATCTTTAGTGATCATGTACGAGCCACAAAAAAAAGACGCAAGACTGGGGCCCAAGTTTTAAAAGCACCACAATGATCCACGAGCCACGGGTTATCTGATTGGACGTGTACGGAAATGGGCTGCGGCCTGCGCTTTGACGGGCATCTCGGCGCAGCAGAGGCTTTGAAGGTCGAGTGCTAGTGGGTTTAAAAAAAAAAAAAATGGGGGGAGAAAGAGAAAAAATTTGCCCTCTGGCTTTCATCAAGCGTGGCAGCGTGGCAGGCAAGAATGAAGAGGGAAGGGCAAGAATATTTACTACAATGCCAGAAACAAAGACAAGACGTGGACTGCAGAAGCAGATCAGTCGACGACTTTGCACATTTTGCGTAAGCCAGTGATCGGCGAGTTGCACCGACACTTTTGGTTGTTTATTTTTGAGCTCCCGTGGCTGGGGGTGAGATGTACCGGGGGTGTTCAGAGGCTAAATTCAGCAGGCAGATGCATGCTTGACAGGTTTGCAGTGAGGACTGAAACAGCTTGGATGAACGGGTCTTACTCCAGATGGTTCCTTTTTAATTGTAATATCAGATTGTTGGGGGGGGGAAAAAATCTGTTTTCATCTTTGCTCAGATTGATTTTCAAGTCATTTTATGGCAAACTTCAGTCTGGAGGGTTTCTTTTGAGAGCAGCCCTAACTCTCATACGTAAGCGTCTCATTATTTCCTATAACCCCCTCCCCTTCCTGCTAAAAAACCCTTTATATTTTTCCATTATTTATTTTTTCCTCCTCCTCCCCCTTCGCCTCCTTTTGACTATATGATGGTGCCATGTAGGGCAGTGCTGCTCCTCAGTCAGCGGGTCAGGAATGCCTGTGTCGACTTAAGAGTTTGCCGTCAGCCGTTCTGATCTTAATCAACTGTCAGCTTTCATCTCTCTCTCTCTCGCAGCAGTTTGTTAGTCCATCGGTTTGTGCAGTGATTCATTTTTAGCCAAAGCTAGACTCTCGCTTTTGAAGATAAGAGACAACGTGTAACATCACACGCGTGTCTTTTAAACCTTTGCTGCAGGAGTCTAATTATTACGACACCTTAAGATGTTTTTTTTTCCCTCTCAAAGTGACTAATCACGTGGAGGAGTTGTGCAATGACACAAGGCTTGGTGGTGGTTTATTCAGAGAGAGATCTTGCAAAGACAGAACATAAACAAGACTGTAACTTTAGTTTTATAAACTGTGAGCTGCCTTCTCTGGCGTCCCAAAGCAGCCTCGTCTACAGCTACATGCTGAATTTGTGGCTAGTTGTGCTTATTAATCGATATCATTGGTGTCTGATGACTGAGTCCTGCTGACCATTATTTTTACGAGAACAGGGAACCTGCTGGGATGAGAAACTATGAAAATATTAAAAACTGCAGTTCCACAAATGACCACTTGAGGCTGGCTACAAATGTGAGTCAATCCCTTCAGACCTCCATGTCAAAATGTCCAACTTTCATAGCCTAGTACGAAGGCTTTTGGTCTCTATAGGTAATATTTTCACTTGTGTCAAGAGTAAAGAGTGAATTTCCTGTAACTCACCCATTATACTTGTTTTTCCAAGAGAAAAGTAATGCATATGTTTTTGAATTAGCTAGCAGATAGGTGGAGTAAAGCCTGTTACATACTCTGCAAGAAGCGACAAAGTGACCTGGCCAAAACGAACTTTGTTCTTGTTGTTGAGGTGTGCAAGAACAAGAACAAGAACAAAGTCAGGCTTTATTCCACCTATCTGCAAGCTAATTCAAACACATATGCATTAAATTAGCTTGCAGATAGGTGGAGTAAAGCTTGTTACATACTCCGCAAGAAGCGAGAAAGTAACCTGGCCAAACGAACTTTGTTCTTGTTCTCGAGATGTGCAAGAACAAGAAAAGTTAGTTTTGGCCAGGTCACAGGCTTTATTCCACCTATCTGCTAGCTAATTCAAAAACATAAGCCAACATACATATGCCTGGCCAAAACTAATTTTGTTCTTGTTCTGGCACACCTCGAGAACAAGAACACCCTGAGAACAAGAACAAAGTTCGTTTTGGCCAGGTCATTTATATTTGATGAGAAACTCAAGTGCTAAAATCCGGGGGACGTCCTTACAGGGCCCTCCCATTGCAGCATACGGCAACCGCTAAGCATTGTGGGAGATACGGGACATGGGCGATTTACGGATGTTCGTCAGATCTCTACCTAGGACATTGGCGGTCACTTTAAATATTAGCGTCTGGGCGCTCACAGAGTCGCCGCTAGCATGTACACTTTTCCAATTTTGAGCTAATCAAAGAATAGTTGTTGGACACAATACGAGAAAAAAGTTCTGCCCCACTGATGTCAAGAAGAAGCTGCGATAACTCCCAAACGAGGGCCGTGAGAACAAAATCACCTAGGAGAGAAATTTCTTGCTTCTTGAGCATGTAAGCCTTGTGGTACTGCTCTTCAGTTAACATATTGGTGGTGTTACAGAAGGCTGGTCAATCAACATTATGACTGGGACGACCACTACCAGTGTAAAAGAAGAAGAACTCTTACGCCAAAGTGCCTTAAACTGAGGAAAAATGCCGTTTCCAGGAGCTGAGAGTCCTGCTGCAGACAGTGCAATCATTTTGTTGACCTGGCATCAGTGCTATCATGGCAGGATAACAGCAAAGCAATAACTCAGTAAGCCAGTAGTATCACTCGAGACAACCAGTGGCCAAAACAAGCCGTTCCTGCGGCCTAAAGACGGATTCCCCACACGATGACAGAGTATTTGTCGCATTCTTCCTCGGCGCTGGACTGCTTCCAAGACATCTACGTCCCCATTTATTATTAAGACGCAGAGCGATGGTAAAAAAGTAGGTTTAAAAATAGCACAATAATCCTTTTAAGTCCTCTTTAAACTGCAGCCTAACCCCGAAGCTGCTCCGTCGTTGTCAGCAGCTCGGCGGCTCTGCTGAGATATGTGACACGCAGCTTGACGGTTTTTGACAGTTCTGATCACCATCAACGTCAGCGTCATTACCATAATCACGCGGACGGCCGCTTCTCAAAAAGCCTGACTCACCCTGGGCGATAAATACATATAAGAATACGAACGTTGACAAGAAAAGCTTGTTAGTTTGGTAGAAAGTTGGCTTGCACGTACAACAACCGGCTTTAAAAGTCAATAAACAGCAGAAGAGAAGAGATGGGGGAAAGATTTATCCAACTGTGCGTGGAGTCTAGTGTTGTAGGTCGAGCCGCGACGGATAAAAACGAACGAGGGGCTTTTTTAATAACCACTGTAAACCGTACGATTTGAGCGAGGCCAACAAAACAAAGGGATGTAAAATATGAGAGTCCTCGGCTAAAACACGACGGGCTGCATGACGAGAAAGGGCTGACTCAGTCCTTCAGCTCGCGTTACACTCTACGCAAAGCCTTCGCAGGGACAAGCACTGGTACCCCGTGCCGTAGGAAGCATTTATACCTGACGCGTCGGTATTGTTCTGCAATTATGAGAGTCGGCTGTGCACATTTTCTCTGAGCGTTTCAAACAATTAATGGCTCACGCTGAAGCTAATACGAGCAGAGAAGAGAGAATACGTCGGCGGGCAGAAGGGGGGAGGGTTTTCTCTATGGTAGCGGAGAGACATGGACGAGGAAATAAATGCATGATGTACGCACGCTTTTGGCTATGGAGTACCTTGTAGCCTAGCTGATGGAGCTTATATGTGGTTAACGCCAACAGTCAAGACCCTGTGCGGACCCTAACGCCTTAGCCCGACATGCACCTCCTCTGGAAACGCTTCGGTCAACCTTTCAGTCGCCATTGTTGAAGGTGAAGCAGGAAGTAGAAACAAAAACGGACCCAATTGGCAAAAAAGCCAGGCTGACGGGCGTGCAAGTATAAATGGCTCGCACTGTCGTAGGCTACGTCCATAGGTTAGGTCTTTAACCCATTAGCTAGCATTCATACCAATCCAAATAGGCCAAAGACGCCTTTTCAGATTGGTGAGACGTAGGATTTTACTTGAGTTGTACGCCGTTATTGCTCTTTCCATCGTCAAAGATTTAAGGTTCACCTTTAATCCCAACTAATTTGTGAGACCTCGCAACAGCATAATGATGTTTTAACCCTAAAAGCAAGAGGTAACAACCTGGGAAACAACTTGTACAAGTCCTGTTGCCCTTGTTTCAGCTCGTGTTTCGGCTACATCATGACCAGGAGGGCCGAGACTAGTGCAGGAGTATGAAGAGACATCAGGGAAACTTGCCGATTTTTGGAAGTGCCTATGTTTCAACCAAAGATGCAGACAACCCAAGATAATTCCCACTACCTGACACCTAGACTGCACGGTGCATGGCCGCAAATCCTGCCCAGAGGCTAAAACAGATGCTCCGCCAACTGGCTTCACACCTAGCCGAGGATATTCTGGAGGAGGTTTCCCCGATTTGCAGAAAATGCCAACATGCACCTGGACGACTGAGAACCTTTAACGGACCTAAACCATGTTGTCTCTGCAAGACGGGACACTTGTTTACTGCACTTTCTGCAGAGCCCATCAGCGTTGACTTAAACCCGCTGTTTACGACGCGGACGCCGGTAACCAAGGAGACGCACCACATCTGTGCGTCGCCGCGTGACTCTCCGAACGCGAGGTAACACACAGCGGAGCACTTTCACACCTCAGCCCACAGCCAGCCTCGGGCGAAGGCAGTTAGAGCGGCATTAGTGTCGGACAGCATCACCGGGGCTTTATGGGCAGCGGGAGAACAGTTAAGCCCGAGGTGGAGTCGTTTGGCGCAGTGCATTAGGCCACCAATTCACAGGGCCCGGCACTCTGGCTCTGCGCTTTAAACGGCGGCAACGGGTTTGTTGTTTTTGTGCAAGATGCCGCTTTGAAGCACAAAGAATCCTCAAGGATAACCACGATGAATAAATCTTCGGTTTGGTTCTGTGTATCCACCTTGACGTTTTAAGAATACAACACGGCCGACATGAAGAGTGCAGCTCCACTGTTTTGTCACGTGTGCAGCTACACTCCCACAAACAACACATAAAACCCAGAGGGTTACAGACTTGGGTGTGGATGCTCGGCAGCGGCGTCCCCCTTGAAGGTTTGTTGTTGCCGCACGGTGAACAAGTGTTCACTGGATAATCCACATTTCACGAGCCACTTGCCCGTAATGGAGCCGTCTGCTCCGCCAGTCAGACTCCACCGTGACAGGATCCGAAAGTGATTTGCCACACGTGAAGAATATCAAGACAACAAGAATATTCTCATCTTATTTCCCTAGATGGATCTCTTACAGAGGGTCTCGCGCAGCTTATCGGAGAACCAAGCAGAGCAGGAGAGCTGCTGCTGTTGCCTGGTTCGTGTGCTCCTGTCGTTTGTCGACATCGGCCTGACATCTGCAGACAGCTGGCCGGCTAGCGTCGACTCCCCAGCAGGTTGTAGGGGGGGGTGCTAAACAAAGGCTGCATGCACGAGCCGATGAGCCGGCAAGCGTGGCTTCAGTTCCCCCAACGAAACAAATGGAAACCAGGCCAAAAGGAGGCCACATGTGCAAAATAGGCACCCCAACAGCTAGCCACTCAGAGTCAGAGTGCTTGCTAGCTGCATTAGCTTCCTTTAGCATCAATTTAAAGTCCTGCAGAACAAACTTCACAAAGAAAGTTGCGGAAACGTGAGCTCGCCCTGCACCAAAACGCATCTTACCCGCAGCATGCTTGCCCGATCTGTGTTTCCCAAAACAAAAGAAGAGCCGGGCCGTAAATTTCTCTTTACAAAAGGACGGTGTGACCGGTGCTACGTCACCTTCAAAGCGCTTTCCCACATGGCTCTAACGCTTTCTACCAACCCCCCCCCGCGCCCCTAGCAGTCGCCACCGCCGCCATCCCCTCCCATCCTCCGTCAGGCGTCGTTCTCTTTGAAGAACCTGGAAAACGCGTTTAGCCGACACCTCACCTCTTCAACCTTGCAGGGGGGAGGTGGCGAGAGGGCGGGGGAGGTGGCGAGGGTCGCGGTGACGCAGCAAAGGTCTGCGACTCTGCAGGAGTCTTGATGGAACTACAGAGCTACTGTACGCTTCGTTTAACTGTGCAGAACAGCAGCAATTCACTGAAGTCTGTTTATTTTAAGAGTCTTCAAATAAGGCTGCTGCAAAGACCTGTGAATGCAAATGCAGGTTTGTTTGTTTTGCCTCGCCGCGCCATAAGGGAAGAGGTCGTAACAGCCGACTACTGTAATCTGTGTGTGTGTGTGTGTGTGTGTGCGGGAACAACTGCGCCTTGACACCTGTCTCCCTCAATCCGGGGGAGCAGATAACGGCGTGGAGAGCCCGGGCTGACAGCGTGGAGAAGAAGCAGCTCGCGCTATCCCATGAGCGTGTCAACACAGGCCGACGATGCCGCCGTCACCGATGCCGCCTCCTCCTCCAACTCCAACTCCAACTCCAACTCCCGCCCCGAGGCCCGAAAGGAACCGAGGTCGGGAGACAAGCTAGGACAGGGAGCAGCTCTCGTCCTCGGGCTGTCTCTCAGCTAAAGTAGCACAGACACGCCCACCATATGTTAAGAGGAGCATTGCCTCGCACACGACTGTATAAACATCGAGATCTGCCGCGATAATGAGCCATTATTGTGATGTTTTTGCAAACGAAGCGTGCGGGGACAGTTCCTCTTTCAGCGACGCCTTGACAAAAAAAAAAAAAGAGATAAGGTAAATAAGATAATTGGATGCAAAGAGTTAAAAAAAAAAAGAAGTGAGAAGGAGCAGAGCTGCACGGACAAGCCCTGCTGTTAGCCCGGTGCCCTGCCAACTATCTGACAAAAGGGCCTCACCTGGGCCAAGACACAGCAATCCAGAACAGGCCGGAGCGTAAACAGAACACCGAGCGCGCGCGCGGGCCGGGCCAAGCCAAACAAACGAACAAAAATCATTAATAAGCTCGTCAAACGCGTGCGTTCACCCGCCCGCGGAGGAAGGGGGGGGCCGTGCCCTGGACTTACCGGCAGCATAGCTGGGTAGTAGAGCCCCATCATGGTCTGATCTAGAGGAACGAGCGGCGGCCAGACCTCCGCTTTCCTCCTCTGCGTCTCCCCGCTCTTGCGCCTGTGCTCTAGGACCATGAGCCGGCGGTGGCTTCAGTCCGCCGCGTCCGTCTCGCACATTCAAATTCTCCCTCGTTCACTCCACCTCCTCCTTCTTCTTCTACTACTTCTTCTTCTTCTTCTTCTCCTGCACGCAAGCCTTTCGCCTGCCTGTCACTCCTCTCTCCTTCCCTTCGTCTCCCCCGGCTCTGCCTGCTCTGATCTGATCTGATCCCCCCCCCTCGGGCCTTTCAGTCTCTCTCCTCCTGCCAGCTCTCGTCAACAGTCCTCCTCCTCCTCTTCTTCTTCTGCGCTTCTGCGTCTGTCATTCACGCGCTCCCGTTACACGTCCTCCTGCTCTCCCCCCCTCCTCCCCTTTGCTTCCTCTTGTTCCCGCCCCCTCTTTCAAAACTTTCCCTCCCTTTTTAAGCTTCAAACTCTACCATGCATCCTTCCATGAAGGCATGTAACCCCCCGAGTGCGGCTGTTAGAGTCGGGGTAGCTGTTACCACCCCCCCCCCCCTCTGTTGAGAGACGGGATACGGGGAAGAAGATGCCGTCTTGTCTCCGCGCCGGCTGCCTGAGAGCACGGAGAACGCGACCCCCACTGCATTGCAGCTTTTTTTTTTGATGATTTATTTATTACGTGCCTGTCAGCTCCAAAAAAGCAGCGCTATAGGTAGGACAGCCGGTAGACGGCTAGGTAGCTAGCTGCGTGGGTAGGCCTCCCGCTTCCACGTCCCGGCTCCAGCTCCGGCCGAGTCGCTTCCCGAAACGCCGCAGCGCTAATTCATCGGGGATGAGATCGCGGTGCATTTTCACACGGGGGGGACCGAGCTCTGCAGGAAGGAGGGAGATAAAACCGATGCCAAGCGTTCAGACATCTGCTGAGTCTGGCTAGAACCGGGTCCAGACGGGATGATGGGACGGAGAGGGAGGGAAAGGATCGGAGGAAGAGAGGGGTAAATAAAAATAAAAGGAGGCAGGGGCAGAAAAGGGGGGAGGGAGGGAGGGATGCGAGCGAGAGATAACGGGATAGGGAGATAAATGGATAAAGGGCTGGAGCGAGGGATGACAGGATTAGGGCTGTAAGTGAGGAGGATGAGGGGATGAATAGGGGGATGATCTCTGGATTAAGTACACAGACTGAACGCGGCGATAAACACACAAACACATGCGCGTTGTGTACACACAGATGTGCCCCCGATCGTATGCGGAGCTGTCGCACCTTGGCCGGCGGAACGAGGGGGGGGGGGCAAACAAAGGCCGGCGCTCATCAGCCGGCCCGAACAAAGACCGTACTCCTCTCACTGCTTCTATACATAATTAATAACCTGGGTTTGAATATTGAACTAATCATTTTTGAAGGTTAAAGCTAGAGGACGTCCCGATCGGTAGTGGCATCGATCCAGGCGCTTTAAAGCTGATCAGATCGGTGTAGTGTAGTTATTTATTTGCAAAAAAAAAACTAAGCACCCTGATCTTCTGTTTTGAAGCGGCTGGCTGGCGTCAATAAATTACAGAAGAAGAAGAAGAAGAAGACTAAACACGGAGAACTTTACTCTGGACTAGGGCTGAAAATCATGATATAAGTGTTTCAGTCGATAACGATAATTATTGATTTGTTATTTTAACCTTTTCAACTGTGTTAACCTGCATCCGTTATTTCTTTATATGGCTTTAATGTTTTGTCGTGTGCTTGATCAGAGGTTGCACTAAACGTTTTCCGTTGTCTGTCATTTTGACTGATCCCGTCATAACCTATTTTTACCCGTCACTTTAATTTTTTTAAAATGAAACCAATGACATATTCAATAGCATTTCATTTTTATTCAATTTTAATTCATAATTAGCAGCGGTAGGGAAAAAAAAAGTATAAAATAGAAACGAAACTTAACCGACTCTTACTCTACTAATAAAGAGAGTCAAGAGATAATTAATACGCTCACTCACCACCAAGTTTGCAGATAACATCGGTCTGACTTAAAATAACTAAAATATTACCAAACTGGTGACGGGTTCTTTCCTTTTTCATCTTCAGTTTCCTCTCGTGCTGTCGCTCTCATATTCTCCTTTCACTCCACGCCGTTCTTTAGCTTAGCTGCTTAGGTCGAGAGGCTAAAGCCCTTCCTCTGCCTACATCTCCCAGAATGACTTGCAGTTGTGTCTCTGGGTTTTCTTCTTATTTTTCTCTAACGGAGTTCAAGTGAAAATTATCGAACATTCTATCGCACGTATTTTCTATTGATATCGACCACGTGTGTATCGCGATATTTATCGTTTTATCGCCCAGCTCTGCTCTGCTCTGCTCTGGACTGTGCAATGAATGTGGATGCTTGCTGAGGTGGTAGTAGCTGATCAGTGCCACCAGCTCAATGCACAAAACACCAACACGTCGAGTCCAAGTCTGAACTGAAGCTTATCGCTCTGATTTCCAGAGACGGTTCGGGAGTTTACGGACAGAACCAGAATATCTCTGGAGTAGGAGACACGAGCTACCGTCTCCACGCTACGTTAACTTTGACTGAAATATTTACCGCACTGAATCCAGTCACGTTTAGGAGAAGACGAGGAAAGCAAATAGGAATCTACAGTTAAGGTCGGAGCAAGAAATCTTTAGCAAAAACCTGAAATAAGACTTTAAAAGGCGCGTGTTTGTCGTTAACCCCGATCATCTCTGCGACCTAAACAGCAGGAGGCCGACCCGCACGACCTCAAGGGTCAAAGCGGCCACGGACACGCCCGCCGACCCTCGTTTACCCCCAACAGCGTCCCGCCGCGGGGACCAGCGTCATTTAACGCGCTCGTATTGACACAGGCGCCCGCGCCGACACCGCGGGAGCATTACCGAGACAAATGCACAAACGCCATTAGCATGATAACCCAGCGCGCGGGGTGCTCCTAATATGTGCGCTCAAGGGCAGAACGCATTAGCGGCGGGGACGACTCTTAAGCCATTTATTAAGCAAATGCACAAGTGTTGGCTGGCGCTGGAGTTAACGAGACGACGAGAGGAGTTCAGACACGCCGCAGATCAGAAGCGTTCCCTGTCCAGGTGTTTGTTTTACAAGCTCAAACGAACGAGCCATCTTAAAACGCTTCCTTTTCTGTTTCACCTGCACTTTTACACCTCGTCCTCTTCTTTCCTGCCTTTAACCTCGTGCACAATCTTTTTTTGTTGTTGTCAAAAACCTAACCAGAAATAACTGACGGCATGTAAAAGTCTTGCAGCGTCTCCTCGCTCCAAGAAAGGAGACACTGAGATCTGTACAGGAGTGGAGAGGGGGGGGGTTCTGAGAGAATCTCCCTTGTTGTGATGTGGGGACGGGACGCTGGGGGCAGGAGGAGGCTCGCAGACCAACACTCCCCTCCTGTGGCACCGTCAGAGAGCTGCACAGTCCCAACACACAGGCTACAGACGCACAAGCATCATGCATTTAAAAAAAAAAAAAGAGGGGTTTGCACGTCTGGTTTGAGCCGCTCAACATGCTCTGCTGCACCGAGGTAGATAAGGAAATAAAGTCTGCCGCCCTGCAGCCGCGCTGCACACATGCGGCACTCATTACCGAGAGCAATATGCACGGAGAGACACTTAGAATGAGAAATAAAACCGAGAGAGAGGGAGAGAGGAAGTGTGAAAGGACTGGAGCAGCCATGAGAAGAAAAACCCTGCACAGAGAGCTTAGCCTGAATGAGGTGATAGCAGGAAAAAAAAGAGAGAGCTCCTCGTCGCATATGAGCTACAACAGGCTTTAGAAAAGCGGTGTCAAATGTGTGGCAAGTGGGCCGAAAGCAGACCAGCCAGAGGATCCAATATGGGCCTCGGGCATGAATTTGCAAATTTGTGAAACAGTTTTTTACAACCTGGACGTTATTCCTGGCATAAAATACGATCGTTTACTCACCCATATAACTTTTGTGTAATTTGAAGTCAGTTGGGTGATATTTAAATCAGTGTATATCCATATAGTGGGAGTGAATGGGGCACCCAAACGCAGCCTCTAAATAAAGCATTATCTGCCGTGAATCTCGTTCATTTCACCAATATTTTGTTAAGATACGCTAGAGCTATTCCCTGATGAGTCCGGAGTTACATTATTACGTTATAATAATCCGTGGTGCAGCCACAACGGTCGACTTGTTCGCTTAGAGATGACATCATACAACTCAGAAGACATGATAACAGGTAACTCTGGACTCAACGGGGAGTAGCACTAGCGTATCTTAACAAAATATTGGTGAAATGAACGAGTTTCCAGGCAGATAATGTGTTATTTAGAGGCTGTGTTTCGGTGCCCCATTCACTTCCATTATATGGATATACAGTACACAACACTGACATTGCAGTTAAAGGGGAACTACTGTTTTTTTTTACAACCTGGACCTTATTTCTGGCATAAAATACAGTCGTTTAGTCACCCATATAACTTTTGTGCAATTTGTAGTCAGTCCAAAGTTATTTAGATCTGCATATATCCATATAGTGGGAGTGAATGGGGCACCGAACCGCAGCCTCTAAATAACGCATTATCTGCTACGAAACTCGTTCATTTCACCAATATTTTGTTATTGTATGCTAGTGCTATTCCCCGTTGAGTCCAGAGTTACCTGTTATCATCATCCTGAGCTGGATGATCTCATCTCTGAGCGCCCAATGCACACCGATGGCTTGTTTACCTGCAATTTTCTACTGCTATGGTCCGTCCACAACCTCAGAATTTTTGCTTTTTTTTTTTTTTTTTAAAGAGCCTACGTTTCGGTGCCCCATTCACTCCCACTATATGGATATACACAGATCTAAATCTCCTGACTGACTACAAATTACACAAAAGTTATATGGGTGCGTAAACGATGGTATTTTATGCCAGAAACAAAGTCCTGGTGGTGAAAAAAAAAAAAAAATAGTAGTTCCCCTTTAACTGCAATATTCCAATAAACGTAGCTGCTATTCCTGATTTATCCACTAGGGATCTAAGTAACACGACACTGAGGTTCATAACTAAACAGCAGATGGCGCAATGTGCCAGAAAATCCTGTTTTGTTCAAGGATATTTTATTAAATATAAAAAAAATATGTTTTCGTTTACACTAAAACAACGGAATAAAAAAATGTTTTTGTTTATGTGTAATTTAAGTGATTGAGTCGGCCAGCTCTCTATTTTCAAAGAGGAAATTATTCTTCTTGTAGCAATGCATACGAGCTCAACATAATCATCAACTGGCTAAGAGTGACTCATGAGTTTGTTTCCAGAATTAAGCAGCTCACACTCAATGACACGCAGGGAATTACTATTAAAAGTCAACTACCCTCTAACGAGTAGCGCTCGTTTCAAACGCCGCCTTATTCACCCGGCGAACAAGCAGCGGTTGATTAGCTGGAGTCTGCTCGAGCATCGACTGAAGACGACCGAAGCGCGCCTCAGAGCGAGCAGAGTCAAGGATTCAGCAAAAAAAAAAAAAAAAAAAGCTGCCTTTCAAAATTTCATTGCCACAGAGATTTGCAAGCAGTCACTCATCTCTTACCTGACTGTGAGGTGGGTATCCATGGAAACCGGGGTTTAAAGGCTCATTGTTCTGCAAGAGACAACAGGAGGGACGAGAGCAGAGTGAGTGGTTAGGACTTTATTTTAAACTACAGAGACGGGCGGAAAAAAATAAATATTTAAAGCACAGCTGAATGATTTTTTATTTTTTTTCTGCTTCTTTAAAAGGTGCCTGAAGATTAACAAGTTCTTCCAGTTTTTTTTATTTTTTTTATCAAAATAAAAGCCCAGTATGAATAAAACAGCCTCGTGCAACCATCTCACGACCAATCAGACAGAGAGGGGTGGTGCAAACCTTTTATAAACCGGTCAATGGGAAAAGCATTAGCTCTGAATAAACCATGTAAACATTTGATCTCGTCGTCTCATCGTCTCTGGTTGCAATAAATCCATTCTCTCCGAGCACAGCGTAAAAACATCAGGACAGGAGACAGGTTTGCAGGAAGGACGGACGTTTGAAAAGACGAAAGAAGCTGAAATTGGTGCGTGCAGCAATAATGAAACCTCCATTATGGCTGGCTACTTGGATAAGTTGTTCCTGAAGCGTTGCTGCATCCTGCTGGGGACGACTGCTGCCATGAAGGAGAGTCATTAATATGGGGTGGGGGCGCCTGGTCTGGTCTAACACGGGTCTACGTGGGTGGTACGTGTCCAGAAGTTTCCCAGCAGATCACTGAATTATCACAAGATGGTCAATGTAATTCACTTCTCCTGCTCTCTGGTCTTAATGTTATGGCTGATTGGTACGTATAAGGTAGAAGAAACACTGTCCATGACTGTCCAAAAGAAACAAAAAAATCATACAAGGTCACTTTATTGAAGAAAAAAGGCAGAAGAGCCGGCGCGAGGACGACGTGCCCGGTGAACCGTCACTGCGAGCTTTTACGCCGAGCTCCACCGACCAATCAGAGAGAGGGCGAGCTCCCCCCACCCCCGCTTCTCGCCGACCCCGCTCAGGAAGCAGTGTTGTGGTTAATTGCTCGATAATTGCTTTTAATTCGATTATTTCTGTCTCCCTCGCAAATTATTTTCTCCTCCTCTGTGACGCTTTCGCACCAGCGAGAGGAGCCATTGTTTGCCGCAGAGCTGAGGTGAAGGAGGAGGAGGAGGAGGAGGCAAAAGAAAGGACAGAAGGGTGGGGAGAAGGAAAAAAAGGGGGGGAAAGGCTGGACTGGAACAATGGGGAAAGTTAACCAAACGATGATATTTTGACAGCAGTGAGAGAGATAACTCCGGCACAGTCTAGCCTGCTGGCATGCCTCGCAGAGAAAACATGACCGCCTGGTGAGACTCATGCCTCGGCTCCTCGAGGAGGAGCCGAGGCATGAGTCTCACTAGGCAAGAAGGCAAAGAAGAAGGGGGGGAAGGGAGGGAGGGAGGGAGGAGGAAAAAAAGAGGGGGAGATGTGAGACGGGTGTAAAAGAAAGATGTGTGTGTCTGTGCATGAGTGTACGCTTGGGGGATGACGACGAGGACGGAGAGGGCGGGGTGAGTCTGCTGTGGTCTTTAAGGCGGCTGCTGATGTTTTCATTATTCGGATCCGTGCGCTGCCCCCCTTTGGTCCGAGTTTACTCCTCGGTGAGGCCGCGGCGAACAAGGAGGAGGAGGAGGAGGGCAGATCTGGCTACTGAAGAGTGTCAACAGAGTTAACCTCCCGGCCCTGACCTCAGAGGTCGTCTGCTGAGGCAAATCACTTCCTGGTAGCGTTCATCCAGCCAATCAAGATGTAGACCGTCACCGAGGAGCTAGCTTATGAAGCACGACTCGCTCAGACTCCAAAAAAGCACTGCCAGCGCCTTTAAGCATCCTGCACTAAAATGCATCTCGGCATGCGTCCCCAGCCGGCACTTGAGATCCAATCTCAGTGAAGCACTCTGCATGCAAATAAACCCCGAAACCACTCGGGACTGCTGAAGAACATTGCCGACAGATGCCGTTTTTTTTTCCGAACGAGTCGCGACCCACTGTTGGATCAGCGCCGTGAACATCTGCGCCAAAGCTTGAGGACGCGATACCCGAACGAGCTCTATTTACGTCTGCACAGATGTTGGTTTTTTTAGCGCAAAGCTTGGACTGCGACTCAGAAATCTCTGGCATTAAACGTAAGCGAATGCACCAGAGATTACTGAGGAAACGCGCAACTTCACCACTCGCAGCCTCTTATAACGCCTCCAAATGTGGTCTTGGGACCAGATCACTCAAAAGCCCGGAAAGGATGTTAATCCAAGGTCTGAACGAACCTTTAGTGGTTGGACAAGACCGACTTCAACCTTTCTTCTGCTTCAGTCAGTTTCAGCTCAAAGGAACATTTATTATCTCATCACACAGGTCATTACATATCGTGAAACAAGGCAACTGGACTTGTTTGAGGTTTATTGAAGACGTTTCACCACTCCATCTATGTGTCTTCTTCAGGTCTACTTGACTTGTGGGAAGGTTCAAATCACACGACCAGTTTAAGACAAGATAGCAGCAAGATGAAGTCTCACTGCGACTCCGTTTCAATTTGTGCAGAAAGTGCTAACTTCAAACCATAAACCAGTTTTTAAATTGTGTTGATAGGCCAATTAAAACTGGACTTATAAAAACTAATATACGTCTTTTTCCTGAATATTGTCATCGTGTTTGGTGCGTGTTTTCCATACGGCAAAATGGAAAACACTAGCAAGAGGAGATCGCTAGCCGGCTTCAGGTGATCGAAAGCAAAATACAAAAAAAACAAAAACAAAACATGAAACCTTCTTCCCTATTGGAGGAAAATGCATCACATCAGCCAATCAGAAAATTATATGGTAATGGTTGTTTTGAGATTTGAGACATTTGTGACCTTACGTATTTATTTACATTAGTTATTGTGATAGTTTTGCAAATGGTTGTAAATAGTTGATGCATTTCCTGCATTTCAATGTAAATAGTTGTTTGCTAAATTTTTTTATATAAACTTTTAAAATTTTCAGTTTAGATTCTAAGTTATGAAAATAGTTTGTTAAATATGTTTGTGGTTTTCACAGTGAAAAATCTAGGTTTTTCCTGCTCGGATTTTATTTTTTAGCGTGGTTTTAGGTCCACTGTGTTAATACAGTATGTCACAATGAAAAAATAACTGTAAAATCACACATGTGAGGTTGAGCTGAAAAGAATGATACCCAACAAGGCAAGGTGAACTGTTTTTAAGATGAAATATAAAGGTAAAACCAAAAGTAGTAAAAAAAAAACGGCCAATTATACTGTAGACCTCAGAGGGTTAAATAAAAACCTTGATTCTCCACCAGTCGATGGAACAGAGGATGAACCTCCAACAAGTCCAGTCGTCTTGTCTTTTGACGCTCGGTTCTAATCACCATTGTCTTAAGCACACAAAGACAGAAATCACATATTTGACCGGCCCTTCAGAGGCGATGCCAAGCGTCTACGCTCCCATAGGCCACTCCGTCCAATGCGGGAATGAAAATCAAGCTCAAAGGCTGATTTATGTTTTTCAAAGGAACGCACGCCAAACCAGAAATTGCGGCGATGCGGATCAAACGAGCCGTGATTGGTTTAAAAGGCGTTTCCTGGTTCACGCCCTCGGCGGCTAAAGCGGCACCTTCTGCTTCCTGCGCGGCGTCCGCTCTGACGTTATCTCTGCGCTAATAGCAGAGCACCGGCGTGCAGCGCTTTCGCCGGCGTGGACCCTTCGCGTGAGCCCAGACCGAGGCTAAGACCAAACACAGATGTGGAGATGATGCACGGACGAGTGGAAGACGGGAAGAAGAGTCTAGACAGAACAGAGAGGAGGCAAAAAAATAAAAAAGCTAAAAAAAAAACAGATGTAAAGAATGAGAAACCGTTTTCTTTTGGTGCGCGAGCTGTAAACTCTTGCGCTTTGGGCGTGTACGTCCAGACTTCGGGGCCCGTCCTCCTTCTTCCCCCCCCCCGTCTCAAACAGCCCTTTCTTTGTCTCCTCTCCCCACTTCCTGTTTCATCTGGAACCAATTTCCCCCCTCGTGCCTCGTCCCCAGGGGGAACACTCTCCTTGGTGCGCCGTTTTTATTTTTTTCTCCTCTTCTACAGGAGAATGGCTGTGCTTATTTTGAGCACCACCATCGTCTGTGCAGAGAGCTGCCGGAGCTCGACGTAGCACAGATGGAGAAATGTGGCGTAAGTGAGTAAGTGAGACGTTCGGGGAAAAATCTCAAGTCTGCAAAGCCCCGAGCGATGTCGGCGGGGGGATGAGAAAAACCCTCCCTGTATTAAAACACAGAGAGAAACGAGGATGGTTTCGGTGCGCCGGACGCTGGAGGACACTTCTGCCGTGCTGCGTCAGTGGTAGTAATTTAGCTGCAGCGCTGCAAGGGCGACACGTGCAATTATACAAGTGATTGATGCTGAGAAAAAATGCACGCATTCAGGCTAAAGCGAGGGCTGGCAGTAAAAAAAAAAAGAAAAGAAACGGGACGAAAACAGTGAAATCCTGACCAAAATTATCCCTCAAATTGCACCGTTGGGTTTTACAGTGAAGAGAAAGAGGAGGAGGAGGAGGAGGAGGAGTTTGGGAAGAAAAGGGGGAGGGAGCAGAGGTGGTGGCGGCGGTGAAGGGGGGAGTTTAGCAACATCTGGAATCAATCTGTCTGCGAGGGGAGGAGGGAGGGGGGGAGCGGGATAGATGGATGGAGCGAAAAGGGGGGGAGGAAAAGAAAAAGGAAAGAAAGAGAGATGAAAATAAGACACATGAGGAGGAGGAAGGAGAAGGAGAGAGGGAGGAATGTGGGCAACAAGACGTCCGAATCCGAGAAAGGGGAAAGAAATATAAAGCGGTGAAAGATTTTTTTCAAAATGGAGACAATGAGTCATGAGCGAGGAATGCCATGTGATTTATATTTTCTTAAGCGGGTGTGGGGGGGAAGGGAGGGATCGGGGGGGGGGGGGGGTCTGAACTTGATACCTAGTTTTTCGGCGGCTCGCACAAAAGCCGACTCCGTTTTCCATCTGCTGTCTCGAAAAGTAAACAAGGCGGCCCTCGCATTTAGAAGTATATGTAAGTACACGAGGAGCTGAGGTGGCAGACGGCGTCGAGCCCGTGTAGGGTTTTTTGTTTTTTAAAAAAAAGGGGCGGGGCTTGCTCCTGCTCTGCTTTTTGTTTTTGTAAAAGTTTCCATTAAGTTAATTCCATACAGTTTGCGAGCGAGGAGGAGGCTTTGAAGGCGCCGGCTGGGCGACGGCGACTCGCTTCATCCTCGTAAGCTTCTTCCACGTAGGGCGAAGCTAAAAGGGCGTCTCTCCCTCGTTTATTTTTGCCCCTCGCTCTCCGGCTCGCTATTTAAGGCAGAAGGGATGAAGTTGGGGAGCAAATGGGCAGGAGGGGGAGGAAGAAGGGGGGAGAAAAACCAAAAAAATAAAAAAACGAGCAGCAGCAGCGGCGGCGGAGGAAGGCAGAATGACATGAGGTCAACAGATGGTGAGAGAGGGGAGGAGGGGGGAGGGGGAGAGTGAGTGAGGTATGGAGGAGGGGAGTGGGGTAATTAAGCAGACTGCTGCTGCTGCCGGCATCCAATGGTCCCTTCACTAAACAGCCCGAGGAGGTGGATTCTGCCAAAGTCTGGCTTTTTACGGTCTCATGTCACCAAATGTAAGGAGGAAAGAAAAATAAAGCCACCTGCTGCCGTCAACAAATCATTAAACCCTGAAACATCCAAAGGCTTGGTCGAAAGATCAAAGAGCCGCGGGCAACAAAGGCCGACGTCGCTCGAGTCCCGCGGCGTCCCCGATCAGGTCGCTTTCTGTTAAATCGGCCGATCCGAGAGATTCCGAAAGTCTGGTGTTCTCCTAAATGCCCAATAAAAATATTTCTGTCTAAGTTAATGTAGCGTGGAGAAGTTAGCTCGTACCTTGTGTTCTCTACTCCAGAAATGGTCTGGCCATAAACGCTCCAACCCTCTCTGGAATATTTTTCTTGTCTACAGAAAACCTTCCTCTTCTTTTAAATGTTAAGTGTTTGTTGTTGTTGCTTCGGTTCAGACTTCAGCTGAGTGGACTCAGCGCTAAATCAAATAGTAGTACTACTGAACGACACTACTACCACCTCACCAAACATCCACAGCTTTGACATTAGCCGACCGCCACTAAACCAGAACAAAGATGTTTTCACGCTACAGGGAAGTGGTTTTGGTTAAACATAAAATTTGGCTTGAAGTCCGATCTGATCACCAATACCAATTGGGACGACCCTACTTGCGTCTGGACCATAAAGTTGCTTTTGAACACACGGATGCACCAAAAATTTTTGGCCAAAAAAGCGAAAATGCAACTTTTGGGCTGTTTTTTTTGGACGAAAATAGCTGCGGTTGTTGCTTACGCGACTTTTATCGTTGTTTTGACGATTAAGGCACAAAAAATTTTGACCCAAAAAACAGAAAATGCACTTTTGGGCCTGTTTCGACTGAAAAATTGCTGCGGTTGTTGCTTGCATCACCACAACATTGTGTTTCGGACGCGTTGTTTCGGTGATAAACCAAATTTTGGGGTTTTTCGGTCAAAAATTTTCGGTCAAAAAGACTTTTATCGTCAAAACAACACATATAAACAACAACCACAACAATTTTCGGCCCAAAAAAAATGGCCCGAAAGTGCATTTTTTGTTACTCAAACACACCGCAAAGAATACAACCACCAGCTAGCTGGCATGTGTGTTCTTTAAGGAAATAAACCTCCATACCAGCAGGTGGCAGTAGCTTGTATTTGTTATTTAAAAGGGGGAGCTACTATTAGCTCAGAGGCGAGGCAGAAAGAAAAAAAATACAAACTTTTGTGCAGAGTTAGCCTCTGCTGGATCAAGCCGATCAGTTGGGCTTAACTTGGTGATTTTGTAAACTTCTCGTGTTCTGACCAATCAGAGAATCTCGTCCCACCAACGATTTAGCATGCTGATTTGGCAAACGGAGAGGGAATTACTGCCAAAATTAGACATCAACAACTGTCCGTCACCAGCAAACGGTCAACACTTGGCTTGGTGTGTCACGTCCAAATAAAGAAATAAACCAAAACAACTCAAATTACCGTCCTGCATCTTATATAACACTTGATAAACCACAACCACACCTGAGATAAAGAAACTCGCTGCAGAAATGCTGCATAGATTTCAATCATTCATCGAGCGGCACCTCCAGGGGAATTCTAGGCTGTTGCCGCCTCAACGCCATCAGCGAAGCTAGCGACGCTACGAAGCCAACAAGTCACGACTGAGGAGGAAGAGCAGGAGATGAATGATGCATGCACCTGCAGAAGGAGAAGGAATTAACAAACAGACCACAGGGAAGGGAGCTGATGTGATTGATGCGCGCTGCTCCGAAAGGTGCATCGGAGCCAAATGATGAAGCGGGAAATTATGAATGCATCGGAGGCCGTTGATACGCGAAAGGACGGACGGCGACAGCTAAGGAGACGGGTGGAAAGACATGATGGATTGAATGTTTCCTTTAGAGACGGAGGCTTGTTTCTCCGATTTTCCGAGCAAAAAGGTGCACGTACTTTTCTAAAAGAGCAGGGAGTCCTGGACATCGCTGGAAAAAAAATACACAAAACTAATATTTCCAACGTGACAATAAGAAAACATGCGGATCTAGGGCATTTACTGGTTGGAATGATCGATGAGAGTGTTTTTCTCTGCAGATCGCGTGGACTACTAATGACAACAGATGACCAGGAGGTATAAAAAATGATGCAGCTCCCCTTACAAATCTGTGCACAGCAGCAGAGATTGCACTATGCTCAATAGTTTTCCGACCGTTAATGACGCTAGCAAACCGGACGAATTAGGTCCAACTTGAGGCGTTTACTCCTTTGTTGGGTTTGTCGCAGCGTAAACGAAAGAATGTGAGCAACACAGCACGTCTAATGATGTTGCTGCGACACCACAGGCGGCAAATGGTCAAAGCCGGCGTTGGCTGAACCTCCGAGCCAAATGCATTAACAGCGCTAGGCCATACACACGTGCACAAATCGTATTCTATCCACTATTTGTTTGTTTCAACATGTTCTTATTCTGCTTCTGGTGTCATCTGAGCAAATATACGGCATGCTTAGATAAGAACAAACCTTTAGCAGTCGTACAATATCCGGTGGATTTTATAATTTAATGAGCACGAACTCAAGCAGAATCCTTTGGCTTATCCAAGTCGTCAAACAGGAAAAGCACAATTTTCAACATGACACAGCGAAAGCTCGACGGCGGTGGCAGGGCGTGCGTTCAATATTACTATTTTGATAAGGCACCGAAAGGTAAACACTGGCTATAATTAAGAGAGGCCAAAGTATATTTGGCAGCCAGCTCTTCCCCCGTCTATCAGAGAGTCATCACAATGTCAGCGCGGGTTAAACAGTGGAGGCTTTTCTGCAGGCGAAAAGACTTTTACAGCGTTCGGTAGCCAGATGGGTTTTAAAGGTTAGCAATGTCGCACGTAGCCGCTAGGTAGGTTTGCGCGAGGGTTAATTCTTTAACGCTGAGGACGCTCGCAGTCTGGATGAATAGTGAATTTTCAAATTCGACGGAAAAGTCCAACTAGTGAGATTTGCTCTCGAATTTTGAGTATTTTCTAGACTTCAGCGAGCTCCGTTGCTAACATCAGGGGCTAAGCCGGATCAATATAACAACTGATGCTAAAAATAAAAGTTAAAACATCAAAGAACAGAATGGATCGTAACTTAAACGTTAGCTTCTTGTGAATTACAGGCACCAAACCGAGACGAATCGTCCGTAACCTGCAATAAAAAGCCTCATCTTTCACCCAGTGGGAGTAAAACTATCAGTAAATCATCAACTAAAATTCGATTTGATTATTTTACGGCGCTTTAAAAGCTCCACTTAACGACCCGATGCACGCCGCTCATTCATTTTTAATCCTGTAAATTTCTCCAATATGCTGCGCAGACTGCTGCCTCATTGTTTCCTGTCACACCGGATTAGATTCAGTTTGTTGACGCAAAGCCGTCGCTGCATCGCGCCCGCGCACACACGATACAGATTTTCAGCATTAAGACGCAACTGATCCTAAACGCGGCGGCGCGTTTTTGTAATTTTCATCGGCTGCTTCGGTGCGTCGCAGATGACCCCCCCCCCCCCGTGTTAAGGGAAGCACCGGATTGACATTTCTGTGCGAGTGGGTGGAGATGGGAGCACATGTGACAGTTTGGGGGCAGCCTTGGGGAGGAGGGGGAGGAAGAGGAGGCATGTCGGGTGAGGAGGGGGGGGCGACAAATGGATGACCATAAGGGGAGAGTTAACATGCGAGTGCCAGGTTAAGAGGCGGCTGCGCTTGTCAGGAGCGGCGGTGGCGGAAAAAGACGACGAGGCGAACGGTGCCGCGCTTTGTTTTCCTTCAGCTTTATTATTCCTTTGCCAACACCACTGTCGCACTGATAAAAACGGAGTAAAGTGAAGAGAAAACACACACACACACACACAAAGAAAGAGAGAAGAGAGAGAGAGAGAGAGAGAGAGAGAGAGGGAGGGGAGCGCGTGAGTTGAGCAACTCTTGTCTGGGGAATTCTTAGCTTATCGCCGCCAGTTCAAAAGTCACCGTGGCTCTGCTGTGGCTCAAAGTTTAACAGCAATCATTAAACAGCAGCAGCAGAGGAGGCTAATGTGAGAGACCAGGTAGGATATGTGTTTATAACACGCATCAACACGCGAGCGTGGGCCGACACGCACAACTGGACGCGCACCGTCCCCTCCCTCGCCGTTCTTCTTCTGCGAACAAGTCGAATAATTCAGCCGTTTATCTATTCTTTATGTTTTAGACAAGAAAAGTGGGAAAAAAAACACCAATTTAATATATTAATATAAAAGAAAAAAGCAGTAAATGGTCGCTAAGTTGGTGCAGGGATTAGCATTTAGCATTGCCTCTTAAAAATCAGCTGAAACAAGAAATCTGTGGCGGCGTTTTGGCCTAAAAAGCAACTTTGGAGTCGTTTAAAACGTGGCAAAATAGAAAATATAACAATTAGCTCTGAAGGTGGTGATGCAGGTACGTTATGCGTGGCTTTAATGAATAAAGAGGATTTGGAAACAACAGGGCCCGACGAAAGATAAAATCAATCCGCCAAGGCGACTGGTGAGAGAAACACGCAGACATGGCTTCCTCCTCTTCTACGTCAGCCACAATGGATGTGTTGAACTCGGCTTCCACTGAAGCGTATTAAATCTTTTTTTTTTTTTTTTAACCAAAAGGACAAAAACAGCCTGAAGTGAGAGGACGCTCTCTCCCAAATCTGCTGCTTTTTCTGCAGAGATACATCAAAAAATGACCACGACCGGGAAAAAAACGAACCGAATCGCAGAATAGTTACTCCACACGTCTCGGTGTGATGTGCAATAGTGTCGTCGTGATGTTAGCAAGAGGTGAGACAGGGAGCGAGGGTGAATTTTGTACACTTCAGTGGAGGAGGAACCCAGACGTATCTGCAGAGTTTCCTTTTTAACGCCTGTCAGCTCACAACCAGGGTGCACATTATCATCTGCAGCCAGTATGACGAGACTAGAATTCCTCATTTGGGCTGCTGGGTGGACGAAAGCTGAAAGTGGGGTTGTTCAGCAGAAACGAGGCCGTGGAGGAGAAAACAATAAACGGTATCTGAGCTACTGCATTTAACGACAAGATACAGGATATGCAACGAAACAGGACAGGCGCTAAGTGGTGGAGACCAAAGAGGAGCATCAAATCTGAAGGAAATGACAAGAAGACGTGTTTCCCACAAAGATTTTTGGCATTTTTTTGGCGAGGTGCGATGCTGTCTTAATGAAGAACCCTAATTATGATGCTATCCCTCAAATTAAAAACAATTCAGACAGTTAAAGAAATGTCTGCACACGTACATACTGTTTTTATCAGGTCGTCATTAAATTACCGTAATGACGCTAATTTTGGATTTAGCCACAATTAGCGCCAGCCTGTATATATATATATATACATGAATACTGAAGAAAACGCTGTTGAGACGTGGCTTTCTATGGACAAATGTATGCAAGATTAAGTAAAGTATTTTAACTAAAGTATTATAACCGCACTAGCTAGCTCTTAAAGTGGAACTACTGTTTTTTTTACAACCTGGATCATATTTCTGGCATTAATAATCATTCAGGGGCTGCAAGGTCAATCTACAGACCCTGGATGATGCTAACAGCTAACCCAGAACTCAATGGGAAATAGCACTAGCGCATCAGCACAAAATATTGGCGAAATTAATGAGCTTCGCGGCAGATAATGTGTTATTTAGAGGCTGGGTTTCGGTGCCCCATTCACTTCCACTATATGGATATACGAGGATCTAAATATCTCCTGAACAACTACAGATTACACAAAAGTTATATGGGTGAGTAAACGATTGTATTTTATGCCAGAAGTAAGGTTCAAGTTGTAAAAAAAAAAACAGTAGTTCACCTTTAAGAAGTTAAGCTAGTCTGTGTTACGGCCAGATTTTGACCAGCTCTATTAAAAGAATTTCAAATGGTGGCGGTAATTTTTATATACTGAAGAAAACGCTGTTGAGACGTGGCTTTCTATGGACAAATGTATGCAAGATTAAATAAAGTATTTTTGTTACTAAAGTATTATAACCGCACTAGCTAGCTATTAAAGGGGAACTACTGGTTTTTTTCCCAACCTGGATCATATTTCTGGCATAAATAATCATCTGAGGGCTGGAAGGTCAATCTACACATGATAACAGGCAACTCCAGACTCAACGGGGAATAGCACTAGCATACAATGACATAATATTGGTGAAATCAATGAGTTTTGTGGCAGATAATGTGTTATTTAGAGGCTGCGTTTCGGTGCCCCATTCACTCCCACTATATGGATATATGCATCTAAATATCTTCCGAACAACTTCAAATGACACTAAAGTTATATGGGTGAGTAAACAATCGTATTTTAGGCCAGAAATAAGGTCCAGGTTGTAAAAAAAACAGTGGTACCCTTTTAAAAACTCAAGCTAGTCTGTGCTCTCTTAAAATAAATTTAAACGGCGGCTGTAAAGCTTCACACGCTAGAAAGAGGCGATTTCGGGAACAACGGTGAAAAAAACACAACGCAAGCACACTGTTGTTTGAGACGTTCGTTATGAGCTCATGGCGGAGTAAATTAGACCCTGGCAGGCCGCCATGGCATTAACGTTGTACGGGAAACACTAAAGCAGAGGAAGCAAAATGTGATTATTTATTCATCGACAGCGCTGACTTCACTCTGTACAAGGGGATGACAAAGATGGAGCCGCATTTTCAACATTGCTCAAACGCCTGCTTGCTCCTGCCCCCCCCCAAAGCTCCCCATGTCACCCGATATTTACGCCACGTGGGGCAAACATGTGCAGATAGAATGGATTCATCCCCAACCGCAGAGAAGTGATCGGATCGATTGTTTACACGGTTATTAGGAGCTAATATTTATCTTTTTAACGGATTATAGAAAGCTTTGCACCACCCCTGTAAACCAGACTCAGAATCCTTCTCCTCTGTTCGGACTGAGACGAGCACACGGGGCATTTTTATTCCGATCATCACTGGAGCACCGGCGTCCACGCGGACGGGGCAAGCTGCCGCGTTCATTCATCTCAGCGGCCCCGGCCTCCTCCCCTCCGCCGTGGCCCATTAAAGCGATCGGTCTGGTTAATGCCCTCTCCTAAAACGAGCTTTGATCTCGTTAGCTCGACACAAAGCCTCTTTACTGCCAACGATAGGATAAATCGGCTCTCAGGAACAGAGAGAGCGAAAAAAAAAAAAGAGGGAGAGTTAGAAACTGTACTCCCGCTGCATCCGAGTGGACCACAGCATCGCCCCGAGGGGGGAACATCAATACGGCCAACGGAGAGCAGGGGGAGGGAGGAGGGGGAAAAACATAAAGAGGGGCGACGGAAAAACACAAACACGGGAGACGCATTAGAGGAAGAGGAGCTATTACATAGATGTGTCGGGAGATGGACTGAGAGATGGAGAGATAATCAAAGATGGCAGGGAGAGGAGATGGGACACCAGAGAGGATGGGAGCGATGGCGGCGGCGGGGAGGGGAGGGAGGGTTTGGGGGTGCTTCTTCGCCTCAGTGGCAGCACTGAAAGCCTGCAAACCAGAAGTCAATTAGCAATCTGGAAATATGCCTGAGGGAGGCAGGGGAGAGGAGGGGGAGAGGAAGGGGAGGGGTGGGGGGCAAATCAGAGGACGGCTAGAGGGGAGCGGGGAAGGAGGGAGGGGTGCCGAGGGGGGTCTGCGGTTCGTATGAGTTGGGGGAGGAGAGCGAGCGGGGCGCAACAAAAGAGAAAGGGGCTGCACTCTCGCTGGTTATTACAGTCAGCCTGGAAGGTCAGCGGCACGTCAGCGGGCGCCGTCCCGCAGCATCCACAGCTGCCCCAGAGAAGCCCGCATCCCAGTCCCATCACCCCCCCCCCCCCGTCCCTCCATCACGGCGCGAGCTAATGGCCTCTCCGGCTCCATCAATCCCATCGAGTCCATTTAAACCCCCTCTTTCCCGTCCCCGTCATCAACGCGCCGATCATTTTGTCCTCCCATCGTCCCGTCTCTCTCTCCGGTTCATTCCATTCCATCCCCCCCCCCCCCCCTCCAACCCGGACGCCCGCCGATCAATACAACTGATGGGCACGCCACGCCGCTCGTTGTCACATCATCTCCGCCGGCCGAGCCGTGACCTTTTTCCACCCCCCCATCCATCCACCCTTTTATTTTTAAACGCCGGGGACCGATTCGTCTTTGCAGCAGGTCAACCGCACCGCCAGTAAAAAAGTAGTTTCACCAGCTCCTCCCCCCACACTACACCCAACCCTCTGTGATTCAATTACCTGCAGATGACCTCGAGGTTGCATCTGCCTTCAACCCACCTCCCCACCCCCTTTCGACTTTCTTTCTTTTTTGAAAAACAACAAGCGTCAGCTAAAAAAAAAAATCGCGCGTGCAGGCGTGCGAATAAAAACTAGCTGCAGCGCCGCATCGGGCGGAGAAAAAAGGGCCCGGGACGGGTGATGCTGATGCTTTGCTGCCTCAGCAGTCGAGTCATGGAAGCAAGGGAAGACCCGTGTTGAGGATGGAGCAGCCGATTCCCCCCCCTCCCACTGCATTTGCTCCTTCAGGCTCCAGCAAGAAAAAATAAAAAGCTCTGCTCTTTGTCTTTCCCAGTGGTGACCCCTCCCCCAACCCCTCGTCCACCCCCCCATCTCTCTCTGTCTCTCTCTCTTTAACACCTAGCCACAATCAGAGGAAGGAGGGGAGGCTTATTAATTGCAGTGTGCATCAGGATTTGTGGTGACTCACTGGGTAAATTCGCCCCGGCTGAAAACGCACTTATACCCTGCAACGGCTCACTTTCTTCTTTCTTTCTTTCTTTCTTTCTTTCTTTCTGTTTTTCAGTGAGACATGCATGCATGATGAAAGCCTCTGATCCTTTGCTGCTGCTGCTGCTGCTAGCCTGTCACAGCCCCGGAGCCTGGATCATGTTACCTTTGTCTGGCTTGTGTCATGCACCCAAGGATTTCAAACTCGCTTTCTTCATTTTAATTCACACGAATTTGCTTCTAATGCACTGATTTATGATTGCATTAAAAAAAAAAAAGGAGGAGGACAAAGGGGGAGGGACTGGGGGGTGAGGGGGGGCTCTGCAAAGATATTAAATCCTGTTTTTGCAAATGTAGGAATCATCATGCTGCACACACACACATATGTAAGGAAAACAAAAAGAGATGAGAGGAATGGCTCCTTTTGTGTGTTTTTTTTTGTACATACCTGTCCGATGTCGCCGACGACACTCCCGGTCCCGTCTATCCTCGGTCTTTTGCACTCCGCCCCGGCTAAGTCGGCGAGGGCGGCCGCCGTCTGAGCGTCGGGCTCCGGGTCTCCGCGCTTCATCCCCCGGACGACAGCCGCCGGACCCCCGGCCGCCGCGTTCGCGTGGGGTCCGGCGGCTGCCTCGACAGCGTCCCTTTCCCGGTCCATTATCCCCCGACTAACGGGTAGCATTATGGATGCAACGTCGGTCGACATTAACATCGGACGGCAGACAGTCACCAGTACAAAAAAAAAAAAAAAAACTCTTCTTGTAAATTTTTTGGGTTTTTTTTTTTGTTATGAATCCACAACAGCCTTTTTTTTTTTTTTTTTTAAATCAGATTTCCATAAATATAGGAAGCTCGCGCTGTTTGTTATCTAACTTTAGCTTTAGCTATACGAGCATTGTGATCACATCAGGGGTCAAACATTAATCGCATTAAGTGCAGACTGTTCCCCCCTTAAAAGAAAAACAAAAAAAACAAAAAAAAAACGGTGACCTATTTGAGAATAAAGATCAAACGTCCCGACTCTCCTCACGAGCTAATTAGCCAGCTAACCTTAGCTAGCCTGCTAGCATTACATTCCGCTAGCTCCCTTTATAAATGTGGCCACACGCTCCGCTGCCAAGAATAGAAAACGTTGGAAATTAGCTGTAATACTACTCCTCCTTCTTCAGCAGAGCCAGTCCCGATAAATGTGTCTCTCCCCTTTCCGTTTCTTTTTTTTTTTTTTCCTCTCTCCGTGGTTCGTAGCAGCCTCCGCGTCTCTCTCGCTCTCCTTTTATGTTTTTGTCTTTCTCCCCCCTCTCGGTGTCGGTCCCGTCTTGTCCGCTGCCTCGCCGTGCTCTGCCGCGGATGAGTTCTTGGCGTGCGGACCTGGGCTACGGAGGACGAGCAGCACGATTTCCTCTGGTCTCAGCAGTACCCCCGGTTTGGTGTGGAGCCTCCGTGCAGTGTGTGCGTGTGTGGAAAGGACGAGGGGCGGAGTGGGGCTGATCCGCGGTCAGATTTCCCAGCGGATACCGGGATCAGGATGACGGGAGAGTGAGGGGAAGTGGGCTGGTCTGAGGTCTGCGTTTCCTCCGTCTCCCTTTTTTTTTTTTTCCACCAACACCTCACTGCTCCCTCCTCCTCTACCCATCCTATTATTTATTTATTTATTTATGACAGAATAAATATGAGCATTTTCCAGCATTATTTACATGCAAAAAAATGTTTATCACAAAATAAAAATGAAAAAAATACAAATATTTATTACAAAATAATCAAATAGCTTGGAAAATTAATTTGTATGAGCATCTTCCAGCAAAATTTTACATGTAAAAATGTTTATCACATAAAATAATAGGATATCTACGGAAATATTTTTTAAAAATGTGGATACAAAAAAGTAATTTAAATGTAATAAAAAAGACATAAAAATAACAAAAATGTTGTTATTTTTTACAGCCCCAATCACACCACCATCTCAGACCATTTTGTTATTTATTTATTTATTTCTAACTAATATATAATATTAATGTTTCCTAAAAAATAGTTAAAAAAATAATATAATGAAAAAAATACATGACACAATTCTTTTTATTATTTGTTGTATATATTTATTTTTAACGAATATAAAATAATTGCAAAATATTTGTAACAACAAAAAATAATAAATTTTACTAAAAATATTGACAAATAGTAAAATCCCAAATACGTTTTATAAGACAAAGAAATACAAACAGAAAAATTACAAATATTTTTGATTGTTTTATTGTTTTTCTACAGCATCAATCACACTTTTTTGTTAGTTATAGAAAAATAAAAAATAATCCTGCCAAAATAAAAACAAATTAAGAAATATTTATATCTATATCACGTATTAATTACATATACATATATGTATGTATATAGTTTTTTTAACCCACACAAAATTATGAAATATTATTGAAAATATCATCAAAACAAAATTTTTCTTTCTTTTCAACATTCATGTAAATCACAGATTTTTATGTATTTTTTTATGTTTTATTTCATGCTTAACTGAAATTTCATGCTTAATATGAAAATATCATAAAATATGATCTAAAATGTCAAAAAAATGCTAAAATATAACAAAATTGTAAGATGGAGAATTGTGAATAACACAAATACTGTTTTATAACATTTTTTCTTTCAACTAATGCCTGGAACAAATATAAAACTGAGTATCCAATATTCAATTAAAGGAATAAAATCTTTTTTTTCTTATGTTTATAATGTTTTTTCCTTGTTTTTTCTTTTAAGGCACATGTGAACATTTATATGTGTTTTTATTATTCCAGTAAATCACACCGAAGTCATCAATTGCCAAAACTTTCAAACACGGGAATAAAACTGGAATTAAAATATTTTTTTATAAAGATCCAATCTGGCCCCTGCAGTCTTTGACTTTCTTTGTTTGTTTTTGTTTTTTTTGAAGGAGCGACAAACATAGTCAGTTCTTTTAATGTTAGTGCGCCCTCCAGTGGGCAATGAACTAAAGTGCGTCGAAAGGGAAACGTCTTGACTCCTGTTAATTTGTTGTCATTATAATCAACGCAGAAAGCAATTAAATATGGCTGCTGGTTTGCAAAGCTGAAGAAGAAAAGTAAAAGCCACACAAACAAAACAACAACAGAACCTGCACTGATTCCTCCTCACTCAAAAAAACTGGTTATTGCTTCACTTTTGGCCATCTGCCTGTGAACAAACGTGATCGTGTCGGTTTCTGTGTGTCTGACTGTGAGAGCAGCTGAGAGTGCACTGTAGCTGTGTGTTTTTGCTTTTCCTCTGTAACTCAATCTATCAGCCTCCTTCTTTCTCCTCCTGCTACCTGCACTGAACCTGCAATGATGGACGGCGGTGAGGTCATGTCACTCCACACCGCTGCCTGTTTCACTCAAGAATCCATTACTGCCTTAACAGAGCAACACACAGCGTCTCAGGACTGAAGTGTCTGCGTGTTTAGGAATGGGCTAAAACCCCTCTGAGCCGCTGCAGACGATTGATTGCCAGTTGCCTGCTGTTATTGCTGCACAAAGAGGCCACAGCTGATACTAAAAAGCAAGGGTTTGCATACTTTTGCAATTGGTACGAGCCTCCTATTGGATAATTGCTGCAACAGCTGACAACAAGTTATTTAACCCCAACTGATGCAATGAGTAGCTTCTCTTTTCTTAAACAACCATGTTGAAAAACACATCCTGTGGGATAAGCATTGACATGCATCAAGCAGAGAACATCTAAGGAGAGTGTAGAAACTATTATGTTTAACAGTGAAAGTAAGAACATTTCCACACGTACAATGTGAAGGGAACTCAAGGGATTGGGACTGAACAGCTGTGTAGCCTTAAGAAAACCACTAATCAGTGAGGATAACTGGAAATAAAGGCTTCAGTTTGCTAGGGAGCATAAAGATTGGACTCTGGAGCAATGGAAGAAGGTCATGTGGTCTGATGAGTCCAGATTTCCCCTGTTCCAGAGTGATGGGGGCATCAGGGTAAGAAGAGAGGCAGATGAAGTGATGCAGCCATCATGCCTAGTGTCTACTGTACAAGCCTGTGCTATGGGGCAGTGCTATGATCTGGGTCTAGGTTCATTAGCTGACTACCTGAATATACTGAATGAGCAGCTTATTCCATCAATGGATCATATTCCAAGATGACAATGTCAGGATTCATGGGGCTCAGATTGTCAAAGAGTGGTTCAGGAAGCATGAGATGGATTGTTCCACCACAGAGTCCAGACCTTAACCCCATTGAGAATCTTTGGGATGAGCTGGAGAAGCTTTGAGCAGTGGTCAGACTCTCCATCATCAATACAAGATCCTGGTGGAAAATTTGGTTCTGTCTAGGTCATCAAAGAGGTCCATAAAAAGGTCCATGTATCTAGATCCCCATTGTGCCACCAAAACAGCCATTACCTGTCGAGACATGGACTTTTAAAGGTGTCTTCAGTCAAGGTATTTAGAACCAAGATGTTAGCAGCAGATCTACTTTACAATAATTCCTGCGAAGTTGAAGGTGGGTCCTCCATGGATCCGTCCAGATCATCCCACAGATGCTCCATCGGATTAAGATCTGGGGAATTTGGAGGTCAAGTGCCGTTCTTTTTGTTTTGCTTTGTAGTAGGGAGCATTATCCTCCTGAAAGAAGCCGCTGCCACCAGGCGATGCTGCTCCCATGAAAGGGTAGACGTGGTTTGCAGAATAAGATCAACATGGAAGGCAGGACCTGAGTTCTCCCAGTAGGGTGCACCAAGATGGCTCCCCCTTTGACATATTTTGCAATCACAACCATAAAATGAACGGCCTACGGTGTACCAAGAATACCAAAAGACATCTTGTTGGACTAGCACACGTCTCTCTTTGCCTGGGCCACCCTAGTACCAAGAATCACCACCACCCAGGACAGAGCTGGCCATCCTGGACTGGTTTACTGGGTCTGGAGATGCTCCTGATCCACCATGCTATACGATGTCAGTCAAAGATATAGTAGAATATCTGCTGAGGACAATGGGACATTTTATGAGTCTGTAGTGGCATCACCCATAGCACAGACACTCTACAACCTGTCCGCTTTTGTCCTTGGATGCCACCTTGACCCACTGGAGGTGGTGGGAGACAGAGGGACACAGGGGACATATCCCACCCCATGCACAGGACCCTGTAAACCCATCTTTCCCCCGCCACTGGTAGGATTTTATAACCAAGCCTGCAAACCAGTGAGCAACACACACCAGCAGTGTGTCAGTGCAATGACAGATGTGGTGCAATAATAAAATGAGGAATTCATTCATTTTTTGTTGTGAAATGACCTGAAGCAAGCAGTTCATGTGAGGAAACTCAGCCAACATCTCAGAAGTGAAGTGGTTCTGTTTTTAGGTCTAAAAAGCTGCTGTAGACGACAGATCAGCGGTTACTGGAAGACGTTTGGTTGCTGGTTACTGCTGCAGAGGGAGGTCACAGCTGGAAACAAGGGTCCACATGCTTTTAAAACTCACAAATGATTAACTGTGTGAAATAAATGAAAGTGAAAGTGTCATGTTACTGTGTCATTTGTTTGGTTGGTCAGATTTATGGTTTGGAAGCATTTTAATTTTAATTAGTTTGCTGATCCATCCACCCACCCATCCGTCTATCATCCATCCATCCATCCATCCATCCATCCATCCACCCACTATCTATCTATCTATCTATCTATCTATCTATCTATCTATCTATCTATCTATCTATCTATCTATCTATCTATCTATCTATCTATCTGTTTACAGGGAGGGGGGGAGAGACATTAGAGCACACTTCCTGGCTTTTGTCTCTCTTCTTCTTTGTCTCCAGCTGGATTTTAACTTTTCATTTCCCAAGAATAAAAAACAAAACAAAAAGAAGTCCAGTATTCTTTCTTTTCATTTTTTTACATCCACATTAATTCGAACATGTGTCTATGTGACTTATTTTTCAAAATAACAACCGCCATTGGTTTATATTTGCTTAGAACGTAAATTACACTTGCGCAAAACCTGCTCCTTTAGAAGACAATGAAGACAAAGCCATCATGATTTATGTCCATGAGCCGCTGGCTTTCATTTATTCTCTTAGTTTCGTTTCCTAAACTTTCCTTTCTTCTTTCATTGTCAACGACGACCCCCCCCCCCCCATCCGGAACACGGTAGTCCCCGCCCCCTCCCGCGCCCATTGGTCTTACCTCGTGTCAGTCACGCCTCCCGTCCAATGAGAAGACTGAGCGTGACTCGAGGGGGCGGGCCCTGGAGCACGTCGAGTCTGGCGGACACACACGCAGCAGCATTTGAGAGGATCTGGACGCGCTGCTGGCACCTCCACAAAGGACGCTCCGAACACAACCAGGTATTTATCTCCATGTTTTTAAGAGGCATTCTTCAAGACCTTTATTTTATTTTATTTATTTACTTATTTAAAAAAAGAAAGGGACCCGTTATGATAGCATTTCCAGCTGAGCAATTTGGGGTTTTCGTGCAGAAATAATGCGCAAATGCACGAACTTGTGCCGCATGTGTGTGTTGTCTAAACGCAGCCTGTCACCTTTCAGACTTCTTTCAAACGCAGGAAGGTAAACAACAGCCCCGCTGGTCCTCATCATGGCTCTGGACGGATGTGGCCTCGTGTGCAAATATATCCTGATCATTTTCAACATCATCTTTGCGGTGAGTCTGAGGCGTTGCGCAAATTTTGGCAGGGATGGAAAAGAAAAAGGCGCATTTATTTATTTATTTTGCATTTATGTAAATACGTGGTATTTATGGTGTTGATATCTAAGTTTGAATTGAATGTGTCTGAGCTTTGTTTTTTTACAGTTTTTTTTTTTAAAGGTGTGGTGCAACCTGGTCACCCGTTTGGTTTCGTTTCTGACTCAGCCCAGCTCAGATTACATTCAGCAGCCCATGAATTGGGATGATAACCTGTTAACATCCACTTAATAACAAACGCTAAACAATGTATTTTGTCTGATAGAAGTTTTTCGTTCAATATTTGGCCCCTTTTTCCAGTAACGTGCCACCTGGTGACATGAAGGTCCCTTGAAACTGCTGAAAATACCCCCTCTGACTCTGTCCCGTGCTGATTCCTCTTTCTTTTTTTTCTCTTTCTGCAGGTGGTGGGTTTCGCTCTCTTGGGCCTCGGCTTGTGGCTGAGATTCAGTGACAACACCAGAGGCATCTTCGAGGTAGAGGCCCTCAACTCGAGCGCGTTCGTCCTGGGTAGGTGCAGTTTTGTGGTTATGGGGATACATTTTTTTCTTTTGACATGATTTTCTGACCTGGCTCCTTTTTTCAAATCAGGCGTGACCGTGCTGATTGTCCTCGGCTCGGTGATGCTGATTGTTGTGGTGTTCGGAGACTACGGCGCCTGCAACGAGAAGAAATGCGCCCTGCAAGTGGTGAGATGCTACCTCCTTTTTTTTTTTTTGTTATCATCATGTACTTGACAGCATCCTCTCAAAGCGGGGCTGAAGACGAGTGGTTTCCTGTTAAGCAATTTCACTACCTGCCACACACAACGGAAACCGTGAGTGCTCAAAACAAGATCAGTCTGGTTTTCACTAATTACCAGCACGGCATTCGTTCGTTTCGCTGCGCCGGGAGTGTCACACAGCTCACAAAAGTTGCCACGCAAGAGTCTTGACGGTCTGGCCCGCACCGTCAGCACTACCAGGACTCCCATCAGCAGCTTGTCAGTCGAGAGATTTCGCCTTAGAGATCAAGAGAAGAGAAAAAAGAAAATGATTCAGGAGCAGCCTTTTCCAGTTTTACGAGTACTGACTGCTGCCCCCTGCTGGCATGAAGAGTTATTTCTTGCAGCTAGCATGCATGCTAGCAGGCTGTAATCTCTACATCGCGTTCAGGAAGCACGGGATATAGCAGAAGCCACACTTGCCTTTGTTGCGGGCAGTCATTTGATGTGTATGATCGAATTCCTTCCTGCTAGCGCGTAGAGGAAGTCACTGCTTCAGTCCTTTAAAAGCCATTAGCACGTTCAAGTAACTTTTATACAAGCATGTTACGTCCATGCGTTTTTTTGTTTGTTTGTTTGTTTGTTTGTTTTTCCATTGGTATTTCAAGTTTGCCTTTAAAAGGTGGAAAACTCAAAAACAACAAAGCGTTGAACACAGTGATCCTCTGTCATGGATCACTGTGTTCAGCGCTAAGTAAACCTGGCGCGTCTCCAGATCCACAAGACAAACACTCAGAGATAAATTTAGGTCACATACCTCGTGTCATAAAGTCAGTAATTGAATCGGATATATTGTTCCAAAGTCCGTTTAGACCGTGGGCTGTATAAAGATGGACGGCGGGACTACTCTACAGTGAAGCCAAAGCAAGTAGAGCTCCCCCTGGTGGCTGGCTGCAGTAAAGGTCATAAGCTCCACCTCCTCCATGTTAGTGGGCGGGACTTGGGCCGAACTAAAACGCTAAAATACACTCAAATTTTTTATTTCTTTTTTTTGAGGATGGTTTCTGTCATTTTAGGTAGCTAATATGATTTTTCGGATACGTTTTGTTTTAGTTGTTTGACGCTCTTTGGTGTTTAAAATTTGGTTTTAGACTTTTTAATAAGAAAATAAATGAATACGCGTTCATTTGATTTTCGCTTAGGAGAAAATGGGTTTTGCAGGTGCAGAACATGATGTTTGTAGTAGCTCTCCGTGACGTGGAACAATATTCAGATTAAATTTTAGACTTCCTGACGCAAGCACCAGATTTCTCTACTGCTGACTGCAACGACCCAGACAAGCGTAGATGCAGAATACTTCCTGTTGTTTTGTTGAAGCAAGTAACAGCTGTTTTTAGGTTTTTGACCTGAAGACAATTAAGCCTCATATTAACCTTCTCCGGTTTATATTACTTTTTCTAATACTTCCCCCAATTTCCGTTTCTGCTTTTAAAAGCAGCACATTTGAAATGCCAGTAAGAGAAGAAGTGTTATACCAACTTTATCGACTTTTACAGGAAGGGGAGGAAAAGTTGTTAATGTTGCTGTGAGTGCAAATCAACATGAAGCAGGAAGTCTGGCCAAATTTAGATCAAAGGGGAACGAAAGGGAAAAAAAACAGCAGAGAACAAGTATTGTCTCCGTCTTAAACTTTCCCAAGATGTGCACAGGATCTTTGATGCAAGTCTCACTTTCTCAGCTAGAAAGTTTCTCCCAACCTTTTTCAAGCTTGCATGTCTAAACAAGTCTGAAAAAGTGGCTCTATTAACGAACACAGGTCTGATCTACACTGACAAACTCTTAATTTCTGCTGTGCATGTAACAGAGTTTTACTTCCTGAAAGCTGCAGACACACCTTCCTTAGAAATTTGTAACCGCAAAGTATTAAAACTGTGTCATGTTGAGAAACCCCCACAGTGCCGGAGCCGTGGAAGGATAATGAGAGAATAAGAGGGAGTGTAAGGAGATCCTTTAGCCTCTGGAGAAAAATCTAAAATCTTCATTTGACTCCCAGCCACAGCTCAGTTTCTTTCCTCCAGCTTTCTCTAGATGACGATATTTATGCTTTTTTTTTCCCCCCGGTGTATTGCGCAGAGTCATAATAAATCTTAAATTACATCCGGAAACGCTTTTGGTTTAGCGGGATTTTCCGGTTTTTATCTCCTCATCTGAGATCAGTGTTCCTGGTAAATGAGAGGCATTCCTAAACCGTTACATACTAGAGAGAGACAGAGAGGGCTCTGTGCTGTAGGAACAAACAGGAGAGGGAAAAAAAACAAGTGTGAACTGAGACGTGGACGTAGTGAAGCGCTTAAACAGCATCATCGAGGTTAAAAATATAGTTAAATAGGTCAAGGTGGCAGTTTTATTCTTCTAAGGAACCAAGTACACGGTTCATTATCATATCCAGGTGGGGGGTTATCTTCCCCCGCCCTCAGTGGCCGTTGTCGCCTTATCTAGAGGGTCGTCAGGGTGCTGGAGCAGCCCCCAGTTGTCTTTGATGTGGGGGAAGACTTTGGCTGGGTCCAACGCAGACAATCTATTTAAATAATTTACCATGTCTGTGGAGATATGCAAACTAAAGGCTGACTTTTGTTTTCTCGTGCGGTGTCCAGTTGCTACTGGGCGTGGTTTATGAGGAAATATTCGCAGTGCGGCCGCTAATCTCTCCTGGGTAGAGGTCATTAGATGGATCAAAACAACTGGCCAACATCCAGGAATAATAACAATTGTGCCTCTCGTCACCCATCTGCTGTATCTCATAATGCTTAGCGCGTGTGACGTATACTGCAGTGGGAGGGGCCTATGAGGACTTCCTCGGAATTCGGCCCTTCAGCTTCTCTTGAAGTATAAACTACCTGGCCAAAACGGACTTTTGTTCTTGCCACCCCGAGAACAAGAACAAATTTCTCTGTTCTTGCGGAGTACGTAACAGCCTGAAGGCAGTAGCAACAGAGAGGTCCCACATGGATTAAGCTCATCAATTTTGCAGTCTGCTCCTTTTTCACCACCGTGTGATGCGTTAAGGGAACATATTTCTGCACTAAAGCGAATCTGCTGAGCATAATGACAACGTAAGAAGAGCATCACTTACCATCCTTGTTGGTGAAATTAACCGACTCGGGTCAAGGTCTGGCCTCTTGGTTCTGCAGCTCCCGAAATCTGTCGACGTGAACCGAGTTGTGAACTGAACAGATCAGATTTAAATTCGGGTCTATGAAATGTTGTGGACGAGAGAAAATTACAAAATTTACAACGCATTTACAAAGAAAACAGGGAGCTTTCTGAGCAGCTGAGATGTTTATTAAAAAAAAGAAGTATGCGATTAAATATTTTAATCTACTAACAGCCCTAAAACATATACATAATGCATTTAACCATCCATCTGGTGTAGCGGGCAACAATACAAAGCACCTGCAGAGCTGCTTGCAGGTGCCATGAGCCTAATTTGAACATTGGTGCTTTTGGTTTGATGCTGCCACAGATTTGTCAAAGCAGTACTTTCAGTTTTAGTCAACTTTTTTTTTTAAATAGCTGTCTGTTGGAGATATGGTATTATTTGGTTGTGTTCAGCGGCTACTAAACTGGCCAAACTCAAAGAAAAAGTTATTACGTCACTGTAGGCAGCAGAAACTATCCCGATTTTATGATTTTGATATATCACCCGGCCCTGCTTTTAATTGCATTGAGTCTTATGCACCTGCGTATGGTGCATATGTGAGGAAAGGAAGTTGTTTTTTTTCCTGTTTGTTTACGACGTTATATAATAATTAATAACCTGTTTCCTCTGTCCTCCCAGTTCTCTGCCCTTCTGTCCATCCTGGCTATAGCCGAAGTCGTTGTCGGCGTGCTCGCTTACTCCAGGAGTGACCAGGTGAGAGGCCGACGGGAAACGAGATGTGGTAACAGTCAAATGAGACCATTTAAATATCTCTGCTGTGTTTTCTATTCTCATGAACCAAGGTTGGGCTGTTCTTGGGAGAGTTCTACACCAGCATGTATACGCTGTACGCCACCAGCGGAGACCCGGCCATCGCTGTCACTCTGACGTTCATCCACAACATGGTGAGCAGAAACCTTTACACCCTTCCTTTACGCTTTGATAAACACTAAGACAAGTTAGTTTCTGTAACCTGACAGCACTTGTTTGAACAACGCCTCCGTTCGTCCTGGAAACTTGTAATGTTTAGCCCGTGTGGGGCAACATGCCAAGAAAATGTTTGCATGCCTTTAATCCCTTCAAACTAAAGCCTTGTCCGCTACTCGGTGCCTGACAAATAAAGCTAATGACACCCTCAGCATTTACAATGGTCTCATATACAGCAAGACCTGCAGCTTTGTTTGCAGCCTGGTACGAAATCTGCAGAAAGTGAAGGTTTGATTTACGGCTCAAAAAGAAAATGCGCCGTCTCCGGGATTAGGTCATGACTCTGGATTTAAAAAGTACAGAGAAGAGCTGAATCAAAGCAAAGTATTATGTAAAATACCACAATCCCGTGGAAGCACTGACCACATTATTGTCATTTTGAAACTGAAACACCTTGAATCTGAATCTGATCAGTGTCTGAAATCAAAATGCTGATGTTGTTAACCTGTGTTCCTCTCTACTTGGACTGCAGCTCCACTGCTGCGGAGTGACAGGAGTGTCCCTCATCGAGATAGTCCAAAATACCTGCCCCAAACCAGATGGATTCTTCGAGCATATCACCATGCCTGTAAGTCGGAGCCAGCGTAATGGTCTGACTCATATTTGTACTGCTGGGGTGTGTAGTTTACTCACAGTTTCCTCTGTCCTCCTCCTCTTCTTCTTTGTCTGTCTACAGAGTTGTCCCAAGCTCATTATAACTGCTTTTGACAGCAAAGCGTCACTGGTGATGGGCCTCTTCCTCGGAACTGGAGCACTTCTGGTAGGAAAATGATGCACATTTATATGCTCTGGTCATGTTTGTTGATGTAACATCTGCCTTTGAAAAAAAAAAAAAATTCGAAAGATTATTTGTTGGGTGCGAGTTCTTGGTTTTGTCACTCTAGTTTCAGGTTTTACCTCGGTTGGTATGCTTACAAACAAAAGAGCCATGGTCCAATTATGACAGAAATTGTCTGGATGTACATCTCTTACTAACAACCAATAACAATTAAAGGTCCAGTCTCAACGTGGTTGATTTGGCGACCCCTGTGGTTACTGGTGGTTACTACAAAAGTTATTTTAATGCCACGAAGAGAAGAATTAAAGGGGAACTACTGTTTTTACAACCTTATTTCTGGCATAGTTCGTTCATAATCTCAGAATTGGAAAAATATTCAGCCACGTTACAAAAAACTAGCAGTAGCAAATTAAAGGTAAACAATTCGACCATGGCGGCGCTCAGAGATGACATCATCCAGGGCAGAAGACATCATCTGGGGTCTATAGGTCAATCTACATGATTACAGGTAACTCCAGAAACAACGGGGAGTAGCACTAGTGTACAATAACAAAATATTGGTAAAATTAAGGAGTTTCACGGCAGATAATGTGTTGTTTAGAGGCTGTGTTTCGGTGCCGCAGTCACTCCCACTATATGGATATACGCAGTTTTAAATATCTCCCGAGCGACTATAAATTACACAAAAGTTATATGGGTGAGTAAACGATCATATTTTATGCCAGAGATAAGGTCCAGGTTGTAAAAAAACAGTAGTTCCCCTTTAAGCCAGTAAGTTTTCCGTCTGAGAGTAACTCTAATCAGATTTTATGTGCATAGCAAATGTCTATAAACAAATGAAAATGCAGTTGTAAATCCAAATCTTAAGCCCCGTTCAGACCTTGCATTAACATCCCACCCGGGCAATCCAGACCCAAGTGGCCATCTTTAAAAATGCGCTTCCACAGCCTTCACTTGAGATCCAAATAAACACCAACATCACCTCGAAAGGGTTTTTTACCTACTACAAGCAGCTGTTTGTTTTGTGCGTGCGAATTTTCTGATGTAAAACTCCCAAGATCACCCCTGTTGAGTAAGGTGGTCTTTAATGTGACCCAGGACTCGCTGTGTGTCCAAATGTGGCGGCCCGTTAATGCAAGGTCTGGAGGTGTGCATCCCATTTCCTGCAGCTCCTCAACTAACAGCTCACTGTAGTTTCCCCCTCTTATTCCTCGATTCCCTGCGTATAACAATATGACCGATATTAAATAACAGTTGTCTCGTACGACACAATTTATTGTATTTGCAGATACTACTTTATAATAAAAAAAAACTGATTAGCCATTACCTGTAGCTGCAGCAGTAGGAAATCTTTTGTTTGGCTTAGCAGCAGTCGCATTCATATGATTCACATCCAGACATCTCTTTATAGAGGTGACTTAACGACCTGTGGTGACTTAGCATGGGATTTTCCCCTGGGAGTGTCTCCACAGACACCAAACTATGTAAATATTTGCTAAACATGCAGACGATGGTAAAGTACAATAAAAAGTACAGAGGTGAACTGTAAAGCTTGTTGCATACTCCGCGAGAAGTGAGAAGTTGATTTTGTTCCCACAGCCCTCGTTTGGGAGTTCTCGCAGCTTGTTCTTGGCGCATCAACCGGGCAGAACTTTTTTCTTGCGCGGTGTCCGGTTACTATTCTGTGGAATTGGAGGTGGCCGTGGTTAATGCGGAAATGCACAAATGCTAGCGGCCATTCTGGGAGCTCCCAGATGCTAAGATAATGTTCTCAGCCTTAATCTCTCTCTTGAGATTGTTCTTACGTCAAAACGTAAGATAAATGAAAAAAAGTGCCTTTTGTTGTCCGTCTCTGAGCATTTCCCACAATGCTCAGCGCCTGTGATGTATGCTGCAGTGGGAGGGGCCTATGAGGACTTCTCTGGAGTTCTCCACTTGAGTCTTTCCTGGTGTATAAATTACCCGGCCCGAACAAACTTTGTCCCTGCTCACCTCAAGAACAAGAACAAATTTCTTGCATCTTGCGGAGTATGTAACAAGTTTTAATGAGACTTGAGAGGAAAAGTGACTCAAGTTTCACGTTGTCTGTTGCTCTTCTTGTGCAAACATTTATGACCATGTTCTAATCTCTCTGCTCCCCTCTATCTTTCCCAATCAATACCCGCCCCTCCTCCCGCTCCCCCCTTCCCCAACACATTTTTTTTTTGTGTTGCCTCTCAAAGATCATAGCTATGATTTGCAGCTCTGTGCTCACTAAACAGATCCGCCAGGCAGCTTCAGCTCCTCAGTACATCATCCTGTCTCACACATCTCCAGCAACGGCTAGCCTTCCGCCACCTCAGCATGACTTTAACAGCACCCCCTACCCCTACCCCTACCCCGACCAGGACCCGGTCGTCTTCACACCTCTGCCTGGTGCCAACCTGACCGTGGCCCACACTTAAGCGCCTGTTTTCACGCCTTCTTTTGTTGTTAATCTGATTGTAATCCAGAGCGCTCTGGAATAGGGAACTGGGATCTAACTTGCTTCTCTCTGCTGCAGCAGACTTCAAAGGGAAAATCCACCCCAACCAATCCACACCAGCATCAACATCGCACCCACCACAGCCCCATTCAGACCTGGTATTAACATGTGTCTTGAGCTATCAAATCCATGCTGGCACAAGCATTAGAGATCTGATCGCTCAAAGACCACTTTTGCTTTTATTTTATTATTATTTTTATTTTACTTCATCCAGAACAACTTAATTCTGACCATGTTTCAGTACAGAGAGGCATCCCATCCTTTGTAATTTCATAGTCTTGTTACAGTCCTTAGTAGTGGCCTCCTCACGCAAAACTCTTTACAAATGACCAAGATACTAAATGAGACGACTTCTACAAATCACGTATCCAGTAGTTCTAACCCAGAAGGTTTGAATCCTTTGTACGTTTCCAGTAGACGTCTGAGTTCAGCGTGGTTTCCTGTACATTCATCTGTCAGAGACCACATTTACTGTAGAGGTAAATGCTGCTTTTGTGAACACACACACTGGCCACAGTGACATGTAGTTGACTCATATCCTCTGCGTGGAGGACAAGCTTTGCCATTATCAAAAAAAAGAAAGAAAAAAAAGCCAGAAATGATCGCCAGAAAAAGGAAAAAGCAGAAGTTATATCAGCCTTTTGATTATTTGATAAATGGTCTTTGTCTTTTAAACTACTAAACAAATGCAAACAAGAAAAACTGAATATGAGTAGATAATATGTCATAATAACCTATAAATAATGAGAAAACTATATTTTTTATGCTAAGAAGTAAATTAGGATGTTTACATTAAAGAAACTTTTCTAAAACTTTTCTTTTTTTCTAAAAAAAAAAAAAATTGCACATTGCTGCCATCTGCTGTTTAGTCCTGGGTCTCAGTGTTGTGTTATGTTCCCTACTCTACGCTGCCCCTGGTGGACACAATAGAAGTAGCAGTAAATTTTGCACTTTGCAAATTCATGGGCCAGATTAGCCCCTTTGGCGGACCTGTTTTGGTCCACAGACCGTATGTTGTTTTCAGTTATTTGCCCCATTTGGTTGTTTTATGGCAAAAATATCAATATTTAAATAATAACGTTTGCTCTCTTAGTTATTTCAGCTCCACAATTTGTGCACAATCTGACCACTTGAGATCTGATCACTCTGGGCTAATGCTAATACCAGGTCTGCTCTCTCTCTCCAGTTAAAAGAAGCTACTCCTGATTTTATTTCTGTACTATTTTATCACTAACCGGTCGGGTTGGATTTGTCCTAACTCCTCACTCAACATTCCACACAAGCTTTCACGTGCGCACTGACAGCACACGAGGGGTGGAGTGCGCGGCCCCTTTTCTCACTAACCTGTTCTGTGGCCGGCTCAGTCCCGTGAGGTGATGAGGAGGAGGCAGGTCGGTCGCTGCGCAGCTCTTTGTCCCATCCCTGCTCTTTACTTCCCCTCCTCCTTCTGTGTGTGAACGACAGATCGTCGCCCTGGTCTGCAGCGTTATCCTCCTGAAGCAGCTCAAGAGGACCCATCAGGCGATCACCGCGTACTACTCCACCGTGTACTGAGGGGAAAATAAAAAGGGAGCAAGAGGACAAAGACCGTGACTGGAGAGTCAACCAACAGATCAGTGTTTACAGTCTGTCCTGTGTGTGAGAACCACTACTTCTGTTTCGGTACCAGATTAGTGTTAAATTGCATTTTTATACTCTAAAGTTATATCCTGTGTCAATCCACAAATTAGGTAACAAATTTATTTCTTTATTTTTTTTAGCCAATGTCTCCCATGTCACATTTTACTCATTATCTTAATTATGCAATGTTCTGTAGCATTTTTTTTTTAACACTTTAAGATTTTTTTTATTGTCCGCACATAAATGAATCTTAACACTCACTGGCAAATGATACCGAGATGCAAATATAAAAGGGATCACTTTCTTTAAAGCTTCTGTCGTAGCAAAGTTCACACGCCAGCGTTCAGTGTGAATAAGGCGCCTTGTTCGGGTGTAATGATAAGCAATGCTGTTCTATATTTAGAGGTACACTGGTGTAATGTTTAAATTTCTTCTATTTATGTCCAGAAAGGCCACGGGACTGGCCCAAAATAAAAATATTCTGCAGGTCATATTTAAGAGGCTGTGAAACAGATTTTATGAACCAGCGTCTCCAAAGAAACGCATCCGAGCTGTAGCCCGTTACGTTCCCGCCTTTCTGTAAAAGCTGGTTTGATGCTGAAGAAGTAAAAAAAAAACAAAAAAAAACATGTTTATCTTTCATTCCTTCTGGTTCTGTGACCAATTAAAGTGCAAACAGCTGAACGCCTTGAACTGCTTGTGTATCAGTAGTATATTTGCTTTGTTGGCTTGTTTTAATAAAATGTCTAAATATAAAAATGTCTCTTATTCACTGCACAACACAAACTTTCAGACCGGGCATTCATGGGGAAGGAGGGGGTCTTTATTCCATACTCAGCTTTTTCATTGAAACCAAAATACACAGATCAGGCATAACATTATGACCACTGACAGGAGAAGTGAATAACTTCAACCATCTTGTGACAGTTCAGTGTTCTGCTGGGAAACTTCTGAACCTGACATTCATTCATTCATGTGGATGTTCCTTAGACATGTAGCACCCACCTAGACCAGACCAGGCACCCCCACCCCATAGCAATGACACTCCTTGATGGCAGCAGCCATCCCCAGCAGGATGCAGCCACAAAAACACTTTAGGAAGAAGAACATCTCAAGGTGTTGACCTGGCCTCTAAATTCACTAGATCCCAAACTGATCAAGTATCTGAGGGATGATCCACAGACGCCCCTCCCCTCAAAGGCCCCCCACCAACAACATCCTATTGCCAGACACCACAGGACGCCCTCAGAAGGCCCATGTTCATTCCCTGATGGGTCACAACTGTATTGGAGACCTACACAATATTAGTCATAATGTTATGCCTGATCGGTGTGCACATACAGTAATTTCCTGTGAGTGGTAACCAGAGAGAGGGGCGGAGAGTTAGCACAACACATTTCCTGACTTTCCGTGTCTCTTTCTCTTCTTCGCATTAGTCTTGGTTCTGAGCTGGGTGTCGACACCCAGTTCTGACATGTTCAGGTATTTATTGCGTATTTTCTGGCACATTTTTTAATACTTATTTACAGATTACAGGGAGTCATTAGAAACGTATTTCCATCTGTGCAATTTTGGGATTTCGTGCAGAAACAGACAAACGCATCAGAGCATGTGTGAGTTGTAAACACAGATTTCGTTCAAGCCTGCAAACAACAACGCGCTGCTCGCCATGGCTCGGGGTGGAAGTGGACACCTCTGCAGATATATCCTCCTCGTTTACGTTGCAGTCTTTGCGGTAAGTCTGCACAGTTTGGGGGAAAAACATATAATATCCCAACTTAGATTTGACTGAAATCATATTTGTTGTGCGATACATTGACAGTATATTAGCGTGTAGTTCAGCTGTGAGACGTTTTATCTCAGCTTACTTTCACTTACAGGCACTTGCATGCACTATTAAATATGAAAATATGAATACTATCTGATAAACATCTTGTATCTGATAAACAGAAGATTGTGGCTTTTTGTTTACCCAGGTGAATACAAACACACCCGGGGCTGGTTACGCCCTGGTCTAGGTGCAGCTAGCTCCGCCCATCCGTCCACGCTGACAGATGCCATCACTGTCACATGGTGATTTTTAATGACTGAATGAGTCCTTCACTGTTTTATTTTCTGCTTTACAGCTGATGGGCTTCTACATCCTGCGGCTCGGCCTGTTGCTGCGGTTCAGTCATAACACCAGAAACTTCTTTCAGAATCAGGGTGCCAGCTCAAATGCATTCGCTACAGGTTGGGGCAGAGGTTGCATAATATTTTCTATCTCTTATATAGTATTTATATAGTGACAGATGTTTTTTTTTTTTCCTTCGTAATCAGGTGTGAAAGCAATGATAGTTTCCGGGTTAGTGCTGGTGGTTGGTGCTTGGATCGGGAAAAAGGGCGTCTATGATCGCAATAAAATGGCTCTAGGATGGGTGAGATGTTTTGTTTCTTTTTTGTTTTTCCTACAATGTGACTTCCTTTAAGGCCCGGGCTGCAGATCAGATGTTTCCTGTTGTTTCACTAACTTCTTTACACAAAGAATCTCACGTGTATCTGACGATAAAAGTAAAAAAAAAAAATGCAAGGAAGTTCCAAGTTGAGTCCTTGAACGTGAACTCCAAAGACTAAAGTTTATTTCGTCAGCATGAAGGACACCGCAAAGGAAAAAACACCTATGCATAATCCTATATTTAACATCTTTATGACGCTTTAAGCAACCAACATCTCTATGGCTGGTTTTAGAATGGTTTCTCATCTGTTCCTCTGCCTTCACAAGGTCGTTGCACTGATGACTCACGTTATCATGTATAACCACATACCAAGATTATCTGTGTGCGTAGGGGAGGTAGCCTGAGGAGCTTCTCTCCAGAGAGAAGCTATAATTAGACTCCCTGTGGATCGCTGATTAAAGAAATCTTTTTGACTTTTGACCAGAGTCTCTCGAAATTCTTTTTCCATCACCCCCGCCCAATAGCAATAATAATAATAATAATACATTTTATTTATAAGCGCCTTTCAGGACTCCCAGGGACACTTTACAAAAACATACAGACACAAAACAAGACAAAAGAAACAACAGAAGAAACAGATGTAGCATTGCAGTCACGGTGGATAGGCTCTCTGGAACAGGTGGGTTTTGAGTCTGGATTAAAAAGAGAGGGAGAGAGTCAATGTTACGGATGTCTGGTGGGAGTGAGTTCCAGAGTTGGGGAGCAGAGCAGATGAAGGCTCTGCTCCCCATGGTGCTGAGGCGGGCTGAGGGCACGGAGAGGTGGATAGAGGAGGATGATCTGAGGGAGCGGGAGGGGGTGACAGTATGGAGGAGATCCGAGAGGTAAGGGGGGGCGAGGTTATGGATGGCCTTGAAGGTGTGGAGAAGAATCCTGAAGCAATGACACTCCCTGGCAGGATGCAACACACAAAAAATGCTTTAGGAACAATTAAAAATAAACATGAAGAACAGCACAAGGTGTTGACCTGGTCTCTGAATTCACAAAATCCCAAACTGATCAACGATCTGTTGAAGATCACAGTCACAGCTGTTTTGGAGGCACAAGGGAGACCTACACAATATTAGCAAGGTGGTCGTAATGTTATGCCTGATGCTAGGGGGCCATGGCTGTAGTCTTTGTGTTGTCAAAAAGCCTAGATGCTGCCAGCATGAAGCAAAATCTTGCTGGTAGTTCAGCTGTTTAACTCAATCCTTCCTACTGGCGTCCAAATGACACAGGACTAAGATCACTGTTTTCAGTCCTTTGCCTGGTGTCTAGCGTTTGTTGGATCAACAACCAGCTTTATTCAAGTCTTTTTCTGTCCCTCCAGTTTGCTGGCCTTCTGGCCTGTCTGGCTGCAACTGCATTTGCTGCCGGAGACTTAGCTTATTCCAAGCGCGAGGAGGTGAGTAGTAACCGGAACAGGAGGAAGAGAAGGAAACAGGCAAGTAAGACAATCAAATGTGAACATCCACGGCCATGTGCTTTTTTTAAGGCTGGCAAGTTCCTGATAGAGTTCTACACAGCCGCATACACGGTGTATGCGTTCAGCGCAGACCAAGCCGTTGCCATTGCTCTCACATTCATCCAAAGCGCGGTGAGCTTCAACTTTAATTTCCTTCCTTAACGAAATTGAGGAAATGCATCTCCATTAGTTACTGATAACTTTTCCAAGGGGTGAAAATGGCGCAAGGGTAGTCATATAAAATCAATAGAATAAAAGGGTGTACTGTATAGATGTGCATTCAGTAGAGAAAGGAATCTGGTCAATCAACTGTGGCTGATTTGTAATATGCAAACGTATTATATTAAACTTATTTGACACAAATTCAGTTTGACTTAAATACGGATTTGTTGATGATGCAATGTTAAATGTCAAACATGAAGAATCAAAACATTAATGGTGTTTAACCTCTTGTTCCCTCTCTGCCTGGACTCTAGTTTCGTTGCTGTGGAATGACAGGAGTCCCACTAATAGAGTTAGTTAAACAGACCTGTCCAAAACCAGAAGAATTATCAGAGTTTCTTTCTATGCCTGTAAGTTGGTGCCAAGAAATAATGTTTTTGTGTACTGTACTGCATGGTTTCAACTCAAATCTGTGGACTGTACATTTCTTCTGTCTTCCTACAGAGTTGTCCAATGCTCATTATAAAAATCTTTGAGACCCAAGCATCAATGGTGACGGACATGTTCAACCAAACTGGATGTTTTCTGGTAGGCAAATGCTGCACGTTAGACCATAAAGGAAGTTTAGGGTCTTCTAATTCTTTTTTTCCCTCAAATACAGTAGCACCACTCCAGCTCTATACCCTCTTGTCCAAATACAGTCACTGAAAAACCAAGATGAAACCAGTGGCTTCGTCCACTTGTTTTATGCTTAGCAGCAGTAAATTGTAACAGCAAATGAAGTTAAATACCACAAATGTTTGTCTGAGCTCTTTAGAGCTTAAGGTCATGGGAATCTACAGCGCCGCTTCAAAGTATATGCAACTTGGCAAATTGGCTTCTCTTTGTCCACTTTGTGTTAAAATCCACTCACGTTTTCAGTCATTTTTATGCAAAAATGGAGATTTATGTAAATGTGTGCATAAACCAATGCACTGGTAGTCATTAGCATCTGCCGTTAAGCGTCTTTGTTGAGTTCTTGTGTAAAGAAAACTGTAGACAGGGGCACAAACAGCACTCCCAGGCAGTGATCACCAACCCACAAATATTTTTCAGTCAATTTTAGCATATGGAAGTGGGAGCTGCCATAACTGGGGATGAAACTAAAAGTTCCGACACATTTCTACTCCAATCAGCATAGCTATGTAATCAACATCACTGATTAGAGTATCTTTGCAGTCACATCAGATTACCTTTTTGACAAGTTGGAAGTGCCTGCAGCTCTTCATCTAACAGCTCACTGTGGTTTGCTTCTTCTTGTTCCATTCGACTCTCCAGATCAAACAGATCTCCTGTCAAACAAAGACAAACAATTGTTATCTTTCTTTTGGCTACTTCATATAGCTGCAAGTTAACTGCTTTTAATGCTACGCTGCAGTTGTAGGAAATGTTGCATGTCTGTAAATGCTCTTCACCTCTCGATATTTCTTTAACACTTTTTTCTTTTTCTTCTTCTTCTTTCATTCGTTGCATCCCAAAGATCGGAGCTCTGATTTGCAGCCTCATCCTCATTAAGCAACAGGAGACCAATGACTATCGTTCGCCCAGGTACTGAGAAGAAGAGGTTTCCAAACCTACTCCGCTGCCTTCGCTGGAAACTCAACCGGCAGATAACCAGACTTCCCACTTTGGGACCAGCTTTCAAGGCACAGCTGAGTGCCTTTGATTGCTCATGCATCATTGTGTTGTATTAATGAGTCTCTATTTCATTGCTCACACTTCAGAGTTTTGCCCCCATCAGGACAAACGAATGAGTCCTTTGAGGATTAGGCAAAGCTGAAGCCTCCAAATCACACATCTATACACAGGTTGGTCTGTTGGGGAAGCTTGTGAAGAAGGTCATGGATTGAATCCACAGGATGGTGAACTACAGCATCACTAAAGACATACACCTTACCTTACTAAGCAATCTGTACTGTACTGTACTGTCTGCACCAATCATGACCTTGCACTGGCCACTGTTGATATGCTGATATGGTACTTCATGTTTACGGCTGTACCTTTTGACTGTACTGTTTCTGTATGTGAAATGTCTCAGTTCTGTGTTGCTCTGTCTTGGTTGTGGGCAAGTAATCAGTTTATGGTTGATTGTTCCTTTGTTTATTTGGTTATTTTTTATTTTTTTATTAGTCATTTAAATGCGGCAACTTATCTGAATATTGAAAAACACAGATGTACAGAAGCATCGAAGTGCAGGTGGCAAATCTGCAGTTCCATGTGATAAACACTTGGATCATTTGGAAACCAGATCAACGTCCCTGTCCACAGTTTCTTTGTTACGGTAAGTTGTTCTGGAGTCTCTCTGTTGGGAACTGATTATGCTCCTGCAAAGATATCCCAGAACAATCTAAGTGTTTGGGTGGGATTTATGCAATGATGGACAGAAAAGTAGCAACCAAATGCTGTGGAGTTTTGTGTGATGCCATTCCATCACTAATTATGCCTCAACTCAAATTCCAATGAGCTTAAACAAGGTAGAGGCCGGCACACTTGAAACTCGAGTGCTTCACAAGACACATGACCAGAATCAACCAGATGGTGGTGCTATAGTTAAGGTCTGATGGTCTGATTCTTTTTTTTTTCAAATTCTTTTACCTCTCCTCCTGAAACATAATTAAGTACCAAACTTAAATAATGACTAATCCATTTGGTGATGATGGAAGGGGCCTTAGACATAAACCAGCAGCCAATGGGTGAATCATCAAACTTGCAGAATATGTCCACACCATTGAATCGAATATTTTCCGTCACTGGCCATTTTGTTCACGTGGAAAAATCTGACATTTTGACAGATTGTAATTCACACCCCAGACCACTTGGTTGTCTCTTGTCTCTGTTGATTAGTAGTGTAAGAGTTGGTTAAGAGTCGGTTAAGTTTCATTTATCTGCCGGCCGATTGAGTAACTCTTGGTTAAGCAGGGATCCACGAGTAGTGGTTATAAGTTGGCTCAGTTTCGTTTCTCTGTGTATTATGTGTAAGTGAGTAAATGGCTGAGTGCCTTAGTTTGCTAGTGGTCAAGTCGGGTAGTACGTTTTGTTTCTCTGCCAAGTGAGATGTAAGATGTGCATGGTGCATTTTATTGATTTAATATCAATCAATCGTGGTAAGACTCAACTCAGCCGGTTAAACAGACGTCTAGATTCAAGATTCTTGAGTCGTCTTTGATGGACGGTTATATGAGTCGAATCATATCATAACACATGTACAAGAAACACATCCTGAAGGTTTCTTTCAAACTGACCTCCATGGGCCTCTATACAGAATTTATACTTAATAATTTGAACAGAACCAAATCTGGTAAGTGTAAAAATGAATGAGCGTGGAGGATGTACATAGGTTGTGGTTGAATGGACTCAAGTTTCAAAATGTCTTCAAATTTACTGATTTACTGATCTTACAGCTCTACCATACTGTATGCAAAGGTCCAGATATATATATATATATATATATATATATATATACATATTATGGCATGCCGTTCAGGAAATTAATCTTTGAATATATTGAATGAAACCTTGAATATATGGAATGAATCTTGAAAATATTGAATGAACCTTTGAATATACTGAATGAACTTTGAATATACTGAATGAACTTTGAATATGTGGAATGAAACTTTGAATATATTGAATGAAAGTTGGAATATATTGAATGAACTTTGAATATATGGAGTGAAACTTTGAATATATTGAATGAAACTTTGAATATATTGAATGAACTTTGAATATATGGAGTGAAACTTTGAATATATTGAATGAAACTTTGAATATATTGAATGAACTTTGAATATATGGAGTGAAACTTTGAATATATTGAATGAAACTTTGAATTTATTGAATGAAACTTTGAATATACTGAATGAACTTTGAATATGTGGAATGAAACTTTGAATATATTGAATGAAAGTTGGAATATATTGAATGAACTTTGAATATATGGAGTGAAACTTTGAATATATTGAATGAAACTTTGAATATATTGAATGAACTTTGAATATATGGAGTGAAACTTTGAATATATTGAATGAAACTTTGAATATATTGAATGAACCTTGAATATATGGAGTGAAACTTTGAATATACTGACTGAAAGTTTGAATATACTGAATGAAAGTTGACTGATGTCAGACTCCATGGCAGTGCCTGCGGCCATCTTGTTTAGCGTGTGGATGCTGCAGCAAAAAGTGACGAGTCAGGCCGCTAGCATCTCATTGCAATAATCTTAAACAGGACATGATAAACACACTGGCGAATGCGTGTACGGGCCAAAATCCCCCTGATACCCCTGCCTAATACCCTGACCGTTCTTCTAAGAAGTTCGCTCCTTTTTGCATTCCCCTGTGCAAGTAACGTGCCCAAAGCTGACAATGTGTCGCCGATCATCAAATACGTTTAATACTAAACTAAATACTCAGCCTGCATTGGTCTATGAATGCGGGTGATTCTTTTTGCATCTAAACAATATATGAAGAGCTTCTCTTTCAGTTCACGAAATCCCTGTAGCCGCAGCAGCTTCTCCAGTCCCGGAGAAGAGCCGCGTCAGAGTGCAGTGCCGTTACGCACGGCCATTCACTGTGTTTTGCCTTCATTAAATCACCTAAAAAATTGTGTGGATGTGAAGCTAACCATACAGACCTACGTACAGACCTCTACACACAGCAGAGTGTTCCATTAATAGTTCTGCCACGGTTAAAAAGAAGCGAATTTCTTTGTTAGAAGAACAGGCAGGGTATTGGGCAGGGGTATCGGGAGGATTTTGGCCCAAGTGTTTATCATGCCCTCATTGTTTAACATTGCCAAAACGACCAAATGTCCTCACTTCAATGGTAGAGAACCAAAAACTGGTCCTCAGAAAGAAGCACACACCCACACACGCATGCATACACACACACACACCAAGGCACATTTCCTGTCTTTAGTCTCTTTTCTTTGTTTCATGTTTTAACTTCATGTCAGTAAGTTAGCACAACTTATGTTATTCTACTTCTCTGTTTGCTTACCATTTGTTATCTTTGTGCAAAGGGTGACTATTTCAAAAAAGAATCTCATCTGGACTTTTCAAACTGAGCGTTGCGAGATTTTCTCTGAAAAAAAAAATAAAAAAACAAAAAAAATTCAAAAAAGAGGCGTCATTCACACCTCTTGGTGAGAACTACACAAACTGAGACCAAAGCAACCTGCCACCCCAACAAGACAGCACAACTTTTATTGCATGCCTGTCATCTTGTAGATTTGACTTGTGCAGCCGGACAGCCTAACAACGTAACAAACCACCTGGTCATCATGGTTCTGGATGTACGTGTCCTCCTCTGCAAATATATGCTTACATTTTTCAACAAAATTTTGCAGGTAAGTCTGGAAAAGTTTTGAGGAAAAGGTTTTGTTTCCAATTACAATGTAGTTCTATTGATAGTTCTTTAATGTCAGTTTGATTTGTCTGGACCACAATATATTTATCTATAAACCAATAACCAATAACTAAAGATGGGCACATCTTCTGGGTTTTATTTTGTGTTTTTTAGGGCGTGGGCATTGCCTTATTCTGGCTCGGTGTTTGGCTGATGTTCAGCAAAAGCACCAGCATGATCTATGAATTCAAGGACCTCGACTCAAACTCAAACCCGTTTGTCTGGGGTGGGTGCCGACATCTCACATAAAAATGTACTCAAAATGTGTTTTGCTTCCAATTTGGTGACTGGAGATTTTTTACTTTTAAATCAGGTGTGAGACTGCTGATCGGTCTGGGCTCAGTGATGGTGATTGTCGCTACAATTGGAGACTACGGCGTCTACAAAAAAAAGAGAATAGTCCTGCTACTGGTGAGTTTTTTTAGTTTTGTGTTTTAGTTTGTGACGTCATTCTATACCAGTTTCATTTGATCAAAATCAATGGCACCACAAAAGCAAACGCACAAAACTACCAATAAGTTGTCTACCACTAACAAAACTCCATTTACAAGGTGGTATGTGGTTGCTAAAGTCCACTGGAGTTAATAGATTCTGCAATAAAAATAATCTGCAAAAAAACAGGCTGTATTCACACCTTCTCATGAACTCTGTACAGCTACATCTGCTGTCTGACATGAACATAAAGTGTCAGGTTTCGTATCCACTGAAAGAATGCACTGCAAAGTCAAAGGACCCAAACCACATACAGTAACACACAGAGCACATGAACAGATGCCAGTTTTAAGGTGTTGCATAGAATAAATAATGCAATTGCTTTAAACTCTCTAAAATATTTGTCTGTTTCTGTATCGCCAGTTTTGATTTAACATGCGTCAGTGTCGCTTGTTGGCATAATCATTTCCCGTCAAATGTTTTTAACCAAAGTCTTTGACCTGTCTCAGTTTCCTGTTGAGAAACGCCCAAAGCACTTTGGCTTAAGAATAACTAATGATCTGTTCATGTTAACGCTTCTTTTAATCTATCCTTGTTTAATATTGTGTAATACTGAGGAAGTGTGTTATTCATTCTTTTGTTTGTCTGTGTATTCATTCTTTTTTTTAGCTCGCCATCCTCCTGGTGGCTCTGACAGTAGCTGAACTTGCTGTCGGAGTGATGGTTTATAACGAGCGTGAAGAGGTGAGGAGAAAATGGAAAAGGTCCATTTATACTGATCAGTCACAACATTAAAACCACTGACAGGAGAAGTAAATGACATTGACCATCTTGTAACAAGATGATGTTCTACTGGGAAACTGGATGTTACTTAGACATGTGGCACCCACCTAGACCAAACCAGGCACCCCCACCCCATAGCAATGACACTCCTTGCAGTCTGACACAGGCACACACACAATAAAATCTTTAGGAACACTCAAAAAGAACAGCTCTAGGTGTTGGGATGATCCCCAGAGGCTCCTCCACTCAACCCATAGGACCCATGGATGGTGGTCATAATGTCACGCCTGATTGGACGATCTTTGTGTATATATACACATCATGTTGTGATTTCACTCTCATTATCAAGACTGGAAAATTCCTTATGAAGTTCTATGCTAACGTGATAGACCAGTACGACGACAAGGAAAGCGACCACATTGCTTCATTCACTCTCACGTACATCCACAATAAGGTGAGCAAACATTTTATTTCCTTCCCTCTAATCTGATAGAAGTCCCACTTTACAAAGAAAAAAAAAAGTTGTAAGGATGGGTATGTAACCAGTACCATTGACTACTGTACAAAATACCATGCCATGATTCTCCAACATGGAGGACTTTGGCTCATATTTTAAAATGTTTAACCTCCTTTCCTTTCTGCCTGGTCTGCAGCTTGAGTGCTGTGGAGTGTCAGAGGCAATGAAGAGTAAAATTATGAAGACCTGTCGTAATTCAGAAGACAAAGTAAGTTTTTTAATTTTGTTAGCACTCATATTGGCTCTGCTCGTCTGGTGCAGGATGACTTCTCTTACTTCCTAACTGCTTTATCAAGATCAACCCACAGTATTTTTTTTTTCCCTGTCTTCTTGCAGCTTTGCACTGAGCTCATTTCATATGTCTTCGGCAGTGAAGCATTAACGGTGTTGGGCATCCTTGGAACTGCAGCCGTTTTGGTAGGCAGATAACATTTACTCTGTAAAGCTAGTGGACCTGGCTACGGGTCTGAAGAGCAAAGCCAGTTGTTTTATCTCATACTGTTGGCCCGTCCCTTCGTGTAATTTCAATATTAGTGCAAAACATGATTGCCAACCTGAATGCGTTCCTAAATTACTTATGTTATCAGTTTTTCTTCCAATTGCTGGAGCAGCCACTTAGCCAGCGGTTAAGGCATCACTGTGATCATTTGGTTCTTCCTAGTTCCTTGCAACATCACGTTGGGAGGTCTTTCAATGCTCCCTGATCTGATGCGATAATCAAACAACTAACCTGTGGTGTGTATTTCTTGTGCTATTATTTTCAGCCTTTTAGCAGTGCAAGTTTGAGATCAGACAGAAGAACATCTGAGGTTTCTCTTTTCCACCAAGTGTGCATTGCAACCCAACTGGTGTACATAGAGCCGGTACATTGTGTGCATGTTTTCAGTGGCCCTTTGAAGAATAAATCTGCATTCATAAAATCTAAGATCACAATAAAGTCACTCTAAAAGGGATTGGTTGCTGGTTATTTTTCCTCATCCCTATGGACCACTGGGCAAATGCTGCAAATCTGACTTATTCCGGGTTTTCAAACATCATCCAGTCATTCCAAACATCTTCCAATACGAGCATTACCCTTCAACAGTTAATGAAGCTACTACTGAATTTAATTCTGCATAACTGTGATGACTGTTGACAGATCGCTGCCCTGGCCTGCACCATTACCCTCCTGAAGAGGCTCAAGTGAGACGGTTAGATGACACCAGGATGCCTTTTGTCTGTGAGCTGAGAAGAAGAGGTTCCCAACCAAAAACCCATTGGTGGAGACTCAACCAGGACCTCAGAGTTCTCCTGATCGGTTCTGTTTAGGTACTCATTCTTTTTAACCAAACTTCCAATGTTCATATTTCAGTCATTATCTTAATATGTAGCATCCTGTATTATAACGACAGCTTTAAAAGCTTTGAGCTTTGTGTCCATAAATTCTGTAAATTCTGTAAATTGTGTATGTCACAGTACCTTCCATCAACACCCTGCTCTGCATATACCCACAAATTCTTGTTACTTCACTGTCTTGTTCTATATTCCCAGGCATTATGTTACTGTAACTGGTTAAATGTGTAGTCCAGTATTGTCTCTATAAAATGTCACACAGAAGTTTCAGTCGTGCAAACGTGTCATTATTTCATTGCACGTCACTGTTTGGACCTGCCCTTGCATGAAGGGTAACATGAGTCCTTGAGACTGAGACCAGTCAGTCAAAGTCAATGTTTGTAAATCTGCAAGTTGCTGTAAATCGTGCAGTTGAGAGAGCACGTCACTGTGAACACTTGAGGCATAAACCAACAGCGCATAAAAATCATACTGCATGTTAACATCGAACATCACGACAAACACTACATGTGGTGTTGTAGTGCAGCGGCTGGTTCTAACTAGACTTTGTAAAACTGCTGACACGGACTGTCAGCACATGTTTTATTTCAGAAGGGTGTGAAGACAAACAAAACAACACCCAGTGAGCAGCAGCCCACAAAGCTCTAGATAACTACTCCTACCATCATGCAACTCAGGAAAACACAGCGCAGCTCCTGTCAGCCTCAGGCATTAAACCTTAGACTGAGTTGGACACACGTTCACCAAACAGGCTGGTCTGATGAATGTCAGTTTTAGTAGTCCACAGCATGAATACATTCACCAAAAATGTTTTGTTTTTGGCGCATTTTGGACGCCATAAAAACCAATGAAGCCTCACTTCAGTGCACTAACCATCTTTTGATGTTTACTTCCAGTGTGACAACAAAATGTCACAACGAGTGTTTCAAGGACTTCCCCACCGACTACTGGAATGAGTGACTCAGCATATCAAGGCTAAGGCCTCGTCCACACATACGAAAACAAACTTTTCCCCCTCTGTTTTCCCTGGCATCGTTTCAAGAATATCTGCGTCCACACGGATCCGTCTCATCATGACTCAAAACGCTACTTCATACTCCAGGCCTATAGGTGGTGCTGTTTCAGAAATTCACCAAAAACGTAGAGGAAGAGGTGGAGCAGTGGATGTAAAGTGTTGCTTATGTAGTTGTCCATCAGCCTTTTTTGCTCAGCATGGTGGCACAGGAGCATGATATTTTTTTTTCACTCTGGGACCAGGTTTCAGAAAGGTGCGTTTTAGGGCAATGCGTGGACGATCGGCCAAAACGATGCAAAACATCTGCGTTTAAACCAAAAAGCGTCTCCGTGTGGACGGACCCTAAGACTCTTGGAGCTCATCTTAATATACAGCAGAAATATCATAACGTAGTCGTGTCAAAATGGTCTTTATTTGGAAATGAAACAGCAACATGTTCCGCATAGCCACAAAGAACTGAGGTGGTTTTTCAGCCTCTATTAGTTCAGTGTTCCTTGGTGTCCTGGGGTGTCCAGCAACAGAGTGTTGTTAGAGTGGGCCTTTGGGGTGGGGTTAACATTTATACAAATGCCAGGTCCAAATGTTTCCCAGCAGAATACTAAATTGTCGCAAGATGGTCAATATTATTTACTTGTACCAGGCCTCCTCTCAGTTTCTCCTTACCTTTGACACAGTTCACAGAGCACTCACTGTCTGCAGCAGAGCAAACCTCTGTCAGGCAGGAAAAGTAGATCTGAATGAGGGAGGAAAAAAAGTGATTTCACTATATAGTCACAGTCATCCTAAAACAGAACAATTGTTTACATGTGTGCGTTGGGTGGGACTTACCTCTGGTTCCCCCAGGAAAGAGTATCCTTCTATCAGGGTAGATAGGAAGCTGTAAATTATGATCTTCCAGATGTGATGGGAATTCGTAGAAGGAAGCAGCTGTGAAACCCCCCAGCTGGGACAACTGAGCAACACAGAGAAGTGAACTTAGTTTAAAAATCAAAAACATCTGAAGAATTAGCATGGATGTCATTTCTTTGAAGTAAACAATTGGACTTTTAAACAGTAAAAGACGCTAGGGAAAAATGTCATTGCATATTTAATTAAAGCAGTCTGGACATACACTATCTCATATTGTGGAGACCATTAATTAACCATTAAAAGCTAAGCTCCCTGTTCATTCTTGAATTTAACTGTTAGTTAAACAGTGCCCGGCACACAGAACTGAAGTCTTGGTCTGAATGTCAGCTATCAAGATATCACCTGGCTAGGCCAGAAACTCCAGACCCTTAACCATAACCCACAGAATTATTCAGTGGATTGTTTCCTGTACCGGTTTACAGGTACATGCTGTTCTGGCAATGGTAATTGGAGTTCCAAAATTATCCTACGTTACAGGTTTCATTTCTAATCGGCTACATTTAAATGGACTAAATCAGAATAAAATGCCTAAAGTGCATCCCACAGATACTTGATCAGTTTGGGATCTAGTGAATTGGAAGGCCAGGTCAACACCTTGTGCCGTTTTTCATGTTCTTTGAGTTGTTTCTAAACAGTTTTGCCTGTGTCAGGCTACATCCTACTTGGGATAGCTGCTGCCATCAAGGAGTGTCATTGCTATGGGGTAGGGGTAGATGGGTGAAAAAAGAGAGAAAGGTGCGGCCACTGAAAAGGTTTCTGGGGCACTTGCATCGTTTTTGTTCCCCCCCTTAGAAGAAGAGGAGGAGGAGGAGGAGGAGGAGGAGGAAAGCTGTCAACAAGAGGCTGAGGGGAAATGGGGAGTTCTTCAGTGAGAGACGGGACAGGCCAGTGCGAAGATCTCATTCAAGTCTTTGCTGAATTAGTTAACACAATGCTTATCATCAGACCAGATTTGCTTGAGTTTGCAGCTCCAACAGAATCCTTGAAGCGACTTAATAGCCAGCTGGAGGTTTGTATAGCAATGTCACTTTAATTCAATCCAATGGATTTTTGAACAGTTTAGGAAACTGGTTTGAGTAAATGTTACTGAGACCCTCTGATAGTTGCACTTTGGGGTAAACAGTAGAAAGTCTAAAAACCCCTTAAAGAGACATTCCCACACGAATGCACTGATTTCCATGAGTTGGGATGGAGTAGATGGCACCAACTACACTCTGGGTGCCATGGAGGCGGCAGAAAAGTAACCAATATAACCATGGTTCTATGAATTCACTATGAAGTTTGACTGAAGTATGACTCTCAGGGAGAATGAAATAGTATCTAGTAATCTAGGCCTATGTCCTTTGCACATATTGGAAGTGTTTGTGTAATCACTTTTATTGCCAGAAGGGGGAGACACCTGTAGCAACTTCTGTAATTCACGTTTACTATGATGCCACACGTGACATAAGGAGTATTGATGACAATCTCTGCATCTCGCTTGTCCACAGTGTAACCACAGTACTCGACCAACGACGACAAAGGAATCGATTCTTCACACACTGTAGTGGAAAAACACAAAATTAAATTAGATTAGATTATAAAATTCTGAAAAAACAAAAAAGTAAAGAATAATTACTGTATATTTACCATTTATCCTCAGCTCGTCTGCAGCAGACAGTCCCTTTACTTTGACCGTCATACCATGTTGGGAGCAGCAGAGGGAGGACGGTCCTGTGGCCTGAGGTGTGATACGAGAGACCGGACAGGACATCCTGACCGGAACCCCCCTCCACAGCAGAGGCAACACATAGCTGTCATCCTAAATGAACATGTTTTAACAGCATTTATTTATAATAAAAAATAATAATGTTACGCTGCCGGCAGCTGAACACATTGCAAACATTTATTGGAGACGATGTGTTTGCGATTAAGGCACAAGCTTTTCTCATTAGATCACAAACATGAATCAGCCATTCTTGAAAGTCCCAAATCTATTTTTGGTTGAGATGACATGAGAGTGAGCTGAGTCATTTCAGTTCAAATGAGTGAATCATTACAAGAAAGAAGAGGACCGGTTTCAGCAGGACTGGAAGTCAGACATTACAACGTCAGAAATAGAAACGGATTTCCCACAAATTCAACACTTAAAAATATGCAGACAGTCAAGACAGCTCAACTATATTTCTGAACATTATATATTTTTATATATAAAACATAAAGTATGTATCACTCACCTCTAGAGTGATGTGACAGGCATCATACTGAGCCATCAGACTGAGGTCTCTCCATGTGGGCTGAGACAAAAACAGACACCAAAATAAAACCTACACATTATTCTTTTGAAAAGAATAAAAAACAAAAAATAGAAATTCAGGTCTGTATTGTATCCCAAAATTTTGTTTACTGAGAACACTATCCCAGACATGACGCTGGAGTATTCATAACAGCAGAAAGTCTGGCCTGGTAAACAAAAACAAAACACTTCAGGAGATATTTTTGTGGAACATAACACAGTGGCAGAAATATATTTTTATCTTACATTTCTTTAATTATTATTATTATGATTATGTTTAAGATTTGTTAGTGCATTTAATGGAACCTATATGTATTTATTTATTTTGTTTTTGATTTTGTCAGTTCTGGTCTTCCATAAAATAATGAAGATTCTATTAGAAAAACTTAAAACACAAAGCAGTACTAGAATGTGCCAAAAAAGGTGGAAAATATGTTTTTGTCAAAGACTATTCCTACTTTAAAATTGAAAATAGGTAAAAGGACAAAACAATAGTAAGGCGTAACAGGGTTTGAATTATGAAATGATATGATCTCAAGTAGGTCTGGAGCAGACCCCTATAAATAATGGGAACTCCATTTGTTTTGGGTGAAGAAGTAAATTAGGATGTTTACATTTAATATTATTATTATTTTTTTTAAATGTGCACATTGCTGCCATCTGCTGTTTAGTCCTGGGTCTCAGTGTTGAGGTCCATTCCCTACTCTACGCTGCCCCATACTGGACAAAATATGAATAGCAGTAAATTTTGAACTTTGCAAATTCATGGCCCAGATTAGACCCTCTGGCAGACCTGTTTTGGTCCACGGGCCATATTTTTATTTAGTTTTTCACAGTTATTTGGCCCATTGGTTGTTTTATTGCATTTGTATGGCATCTGTTTATGGGCTCTTCCATTGTTTGAGTTTTGTCCTGTGTGTGTGAACTCCTCAACTACTTCTGTTTCCGTACCAGATTAGTGTTAAATTGCATTTTTATACCCAAGTGCTTCACAGGACACAGCAGCCACCTCCGACAGGATTCAACCACAAAAACACTTTAGCAACAACTAAAAAAAACATGGAGAACATCTCAAGGTGTTGACCTGGCCTCCAAATTCACTAGATCCCAAACTGATCAAGTATCTGTGGGACGATCCACAGAGGCCCCTCCCCTCAAAGACCCCCCACTAACAACATCCTGTTACCAGGCACCACAGGACACCCTCAGAAGGCCCATGTCCATTCTCCGATGAGTCACAACTGTTTTGGAGACACAAGGGAGATCTACCTAATATTAGGTCATAATATTATGCCTGATCGGTGTGCACATAATTTCCTGTGAGTGTTAACCAAATAGGGGGGAGGGGGGTTGGCACATTGCATTTCCTGACTTGTGGTCTCTCTTCTACTTTGCCTTGTCTCAGGTCTGAGATTGGTGTCGACACCCAGTTCTAATAAGTTCAGGTATTTATTGTGTATTTTCTAATAATTCTGGCACATTTTTCAAAGCTATTGTCTTTTTTGTTTATTTCTTTTTTAACGAAAGGGAGTCACTGGAAACGTATTTCCATCTGCGCACTTTTGTGATTTTGTTCACAAACTGACAAACGCATCAGCGCATGTGTGTGTTTTAAACACAGATTTCTTTCAAGCCTGCAAACAACAAACCGCCATGGCTCGGGGTGGAGGTGGACAGCCTTGCAAATGTATCCTCCTCGTTTACGTTGCAGTGTTTGCGGTAAGTCTGCGCAGTTTTGGGGAAAAACATATAATTTCCAAACTTAGATATGACTAAAATCAAATTTGTTGTGTGACACATTAACGGAGTATTAGTGTGTAGTTCAGCTGTGAGCCGATTGTGGCTTTTTTATTTACCCAGGTGAACACAAACACACCTAAGGCTGGTTACTCCCTGGTCTAGGTGCAGCGAGCTCCGCCCGTCCATCCACGCTGACAGATGCCATCACTTTCACATGGTGATTTTTAATGACTGAATGAGTCCTTCACCGTTTTATTTCCTATTTTACAGCTGATGGGCTTCTACATCCTGCAGCTCGGTCTGTCACTACGGTGCAGTGATAACACCGGAAACTTCTTTGAAAATCAGGGTGCCAGCTCAAATGCATTCGCTAAAGGTTGGGGCAAATGTTGCATAATCATTTCTATCTCTTATATAGTATTTATATAGTGACAGATGTTTTTTTTTTCTTTCTAATCAGGTGTGGAAGCAATGATATTTTTGGGGTTAGTGCTGGTGGTTGGTGCTTGGATCGGGAAAAAAGGGATCTATGATCGTAATAAAACGGCTCTGGAATGGGTGAGATGTTTTGTATTTTTTCTACAACCTGATTCACCTTAACGCCCGGGCTGCAGATCGGATGTTTCTTCTTCCACTAACTTCTTTACACAATGGATACAATAAAAAGAACCTCATGTGTATCTGACTCTAAAATAAAAATAGTTGAACGTGAACTAAAGTCCAATTTTATTTGATCAGTGTGAAAGACACCACAAAGGAAAAAACAAATGTGGTCAGGATAAGCTACAGTACAGATACAATTTTCTGTGGCAGCAGAAGAAAAGGTATCAAGATCAGATCTGTAGTCCTCGCTCTGCATGGTTTCAACTCAAATCTGTGGACTGTACACTTCTTGTGCCTTCCTACAGAGTTGTCCAATGCTCATTATAAAAATCGTTGAGACCCAGGCATCAATGGTGACGGACATGTTCAACGAAATTGGATGTTTGCTGGTAGGCAAATGCTGCACGTTAGGCCATAAAGGAAGTTTATTGTTCAAGGAAGTGGTTGTAGTCTCTGCATTTGAAACTTCAAGATAGGTCAGATTGTGAGTTTTTTCCAAATACAGTAGCACCACTCCTGCTCTATACCCTCTTGTCCACATACAGCCACTGAAACACCAAGATGGAAAACCAGTAGCTTCACCTGCTTGTTTTATGATTAGAAGCAGTAAATTGTAACAGCAAATGAAGTAATGCTCTTCTGGTTTCCATACCACCCCATACACTGATCAGCCATAATATTAAAACCACCGGCTGTGCAAGTAAATAACACTGACCATCTTGTGACAGAAATAAATGTATAACCTATGCGTAATCTTCATATAACATCTCCATGACTGGTTTTAGAATGGTTCCTCATCTGTTCTTCTGCCATCACAAAGTCGTTGCACAGAGGATGTTGCGAGCAGCATGTGATACCAGACTGATGGCACTCATATTACCATCGAAACCACAGACTACCTGAGTAAAAGCTGTGCGTGTAGGGGAGGTAGTCTCTCAGTTCTTTTTCCACCCCCCAACAGAACATTATTCTGTCACAAACCTCCACAGGACATCAGAAGGCTCTCTGATGAGTCACAACTTTTTTGGAGGCACATAATAAGTCTAATGTTGGTGGGCCATGCTCGTAGTCCGTGTGTTGTCAAAAGTCTAGACGCTGCCAGCATGAGGCTGATAGTTCTTTGGATCCTAATCTGTTTAACTGAAGCCTTCATATTAGCATCCAAACGAGACAAGACTAATGTCACTATTTTTTGCCTGGTGTCTAGTGTTTGCTGGATTAATAATAACCTGCTTCATTCGAGTCTTTTTTTGACCTTTTTCTGTCTCTCCAGTTTGCTGTCTTTCTGGCCTGTCTGGCTGCAGCTGCATTTGGTGCCGGAGAAGTAGCTTATTCTGAGCGCAAGGAGGTGAGTAGTAACTGGAACAGAGAAGGAAACAGGCATGTAAGACAATCAAATGTGAACATCCAACACTACGTGCTTTTTTTTAAGGCTGGCAAGTTCCTGATAGAGTTCTACACAGCCGCATACATCGTGCATGTATTCACCAAAGACCAAGACGTTGCCGCTGTTCTCACACTCATCCAAAACACGGTGAGCTTCAACTTTAATTTCCTTCCTTAACGAAATTGAGGAAATGCATCTCTATTAGTTACTGAGCGTTCATTAGGGAAAATTCAGGAAAGCGCAAAACCTTCTGGTCAAACAACTGTGGCTGCTTTGACTTGTATAATGCTTCTTTTAAATTGACAAACGTCATGTGTGTTAAATTATCACAAACCTATCCGAGCCTCTCATTTGAAACAAATTCAGTTTGACTTAAATACAGATTTGTTAACGATGCAATGTTAAATGTCAAACATGAAGAATCAAAACATTAATGGTGTTTAATCTCTTGCTCCCTCTCTGCCTGGACTCTAGTTTCGTTGCTGTGGAATGACAGGAGTCCCACTAATAGAGTTAGTTAAACAGACCTGTCCAAAACCAGAAGAATTATCAGAGTTTCTTTCTATGCCTGTAAGTTGGTGCCAAGAAATAATGTTTTGTGTACTGTACTGCATGGTTTCAACTCAAATCTGTGGACTGTACACTTCTTCTGTCTTCCCACAGAGTTGTCCAATGCTCATTACAAAAATCTTTGCGACGCAAGCGTCATTGGTGACGGACATGTTCAACGACATTGGACGTTTCCTGGTAGGCAAATGCAGCACATTAGGCCATAAAGGAAGTTTGGGGTCTTCTAATGCTTTTTTTCCCAAATACAGTAGCACCACTCCAGCTCTATACCCTCTCATCCAAAAACACTAAGATGGCAAACCAGTAGCTTCACCCACTTGTTTTATGATTAGAAGCAGTAAATTGTATCAGAAAATGAAGTTAAATACCACAAATGTATGTCTGAGCTCAAACTGGGCACAAACAGCACTCCTGGGCAGTGATCACCAACCCATAAATGTTTTTCAGTCAGTTTTAGCGAATGGAAATGGGAGCTACCATACAACTAAAAAGAAAAAGAAAGAAAACTAAAACATTTCTACTCACTGACTAGTCTGCAGCTCCTCATCTAACTGCTCAGTGTGGTTTGCCTCTTGTTCCATTACAGACCAAACAGATCTTCTGTCAAAAAACAAAACAAAAACAAACAACCATTATCATAGTGTGAAGAAAACACACTGCATTTCTTTTGGCTCCTTCATATAGCTGCAAGTTAACTGCTTTTAACGTGACAAGGCAGTTGTAGGAAACGTTGCATGTCTGATTAGTTAATGAATGCTCTTTACCCCTCGATATTTCTTAAATGCTTTTTTTCTTCTTCTTTTTCTTCTTCCATTCATTGCTTTCCAAAGATCGGAGCTCTGATTTGCAGCCTCATCCTCATTAAGCGACAGGAGACCAATGAGTAACGTTCGCCCAGGTACTGAGAAGAAGAGGTTTCCAAACCTACTCCGCTGCCTTCACTGGAAACTCGACAGGCACATAACCAGACTTCCCACTTTGGGACCAGCTTTCTGGTTCAATTCAATTTTATTGTGAATACTTGAAACACATACAGATTTAGTTCCATCTGTATATTGAGTAGACATATTTTTCTTATAACCAAGCTTCTACATTTCATAACTTTGCAGCAGCTCTGATTTTTTTCTTTAAAGTTTTATGCTTTTTGTCTGCACACAGTAGTTAAACAGGTGCAACATTAAAAAAAGAACATTTTCTTTAACAAATCAGAAGAGAAGTGTCATAATTACTCCAAACTACGCCTTCAAACTCAAACTCAAACTAAAAGAAACCCGGAATCCAGACCAACTTGCCCTGCCCATGTTTTTATTTTATTTTTTTGTGCAGGAAAGATGGTCTGGAAACTGATTATGCTCCAGACATCTGAGCTGTGGGGAAATTAATTAGTTTACAACGAAATTACTCTACTTGGTTGGAGGACTATCCAATTGTGTGCAGTTTTTTTTTCTGTAACAGTTGCAAGATTCCTTATAATGAGATTTAAATACCGTGTTTCTAGACTCTGGCTACGCAAGACTACATGTTTCAGCTTGAGAAGAAGGTCATGCATTGAATCCACAGGATGCTGAACCTGGATGTGCTACAGCATCATTAAAGACCTAGACCTTACCTTACTAAGCAATCTGTACTGTACTCAACTGTACTGTAAGCACCAATCATGACCTTGCACTGACCACTGCTGTGATATGGTACTTCATGTTTACGTCTGTACCTTTTTACTGTACTCTTTCTGTATGTGATCATTACCATGTTGCACCAGCTCATTGTACAACACTGTGTTTATGTGTCTTTGCATTTATGTGGAAATGTCTCAGTTCTGTGTTGCTCTGTCTTGGTAAATAATCTGTTCATGGTTGAAATGAACTATGAAAATTAAAAAAAAAAGTGTGTTCTTTGTTTGTTTGGTTGTTTTTTTATCAGTCTATTTAAATGCGACAACTTATCTGAATATTGAACACTTTTGGGAATTGGAGATTTACAGGAGCATCGAAGTGCAGGTGATAAATCTGCAGCTCCATGTGATAAACACTGGGATCATTTGGAAGCCAGATCAACGTCCCCGTCCACAATTTCTTTGTTGCAGAAAGTTGTTCTGGAGTCTCTCTGCTGGGAACTGATTATGCTCCTGCAAAGATCTCCCAGAACAATCTAAGCATGTGGGCAGGATTTATGCGATGATGGAACTTGGAATTTGTTGAAAAACACATTTTAACTCTCCTCCTGAAACAATAAAATAATTAAGTATCAAACTTAAATAATAACCAATGCATTTGATGATAAGGGAAGGGCCCCTAGACATAAACCAACAGTTGGGTCAATCATCAGACTTCCAGAATATGTCCACACCATCGAATCGAATATTTTCCGTCACTGACCATTTTTTTTTTTTTTTAAACGCTGATGGAAAAATCAGACATTTTGACAGATTGCAAATCCAGACCACTTGGTGGCGAGTGAGCATATTAATTGTCTCTTGTCTCTCTTGATTAGTAGTGTCAGTTAAGTTTCATTCATCTGCCGGCCGAGTGAGTGACTCTTGGTTAGCAGGTATCCACAAGTGGTGGTTATAAGTTGGCTCAGTTTCGTTTCTCTGTGTATTATGTGTAAGTGAGTAAATGGCTGAGTGCCTTACTTTGCTAGTGGTCAAGTCGGGTAGTACGTTTTGTTTCTCTGCCGAGTGAGATGTAAGATGTTTGAATGGAGCATTTTATTGATTTAATATCAATCAAACGTGGTAAGACTCAACTAAGCCGGTTAAACAGACGTCTAGATTCAAGATTCTTGAGTCGTCTTTGATGGACGGTTATATGAGTCGAATCATATCATAACACATGTACAAGAAACACATCCTGAAGGTTTCATTCAAACTGACCTCTAGGGGCCTCTATACAGAATCTCAACTTAATAATCAGGACAGAACTTCACCGGAGGATGGACATAGGTTGTGGTTGAATGGAATCAAGATGCGTTTTAGTATTTTAGCACCCCCTGGTGGGTCTTAACCAACAGACCTTTGGAAGGGAAAACATTTCCAGTCAGATGCTGAATATTATTAACTGTACACCAATAACCAGAACATTCAAAACACTGACAGGTGAAGTGAATAACATTTTGCAATACAATGATCTGCTGGGGAACTTCTGGACCTGGCATTCATTGGTATGGATGTTACTTAGACATGTAGCACCCACCTAGACCAGACCAGCGAGCCGGCGGTCATCAGAAAGAAGCACACACATGCGCACAAACACATGCGCGCGCATACATACACACTAAGGCACATTTCCTGCCTTTAGTTTCTCTTCTTTGTTTCAGGTTTTAACTTTATGTCAGTAAGTTAGCACAGCTACTGTTATTCTACTTCTCTATTTGATTAGCATTTGTTATCTTTATGCAAAGTGTGACTATTTCAAAGAAGAATCTCATCTGGACTCTTAAAATTACACACTGAGCCTCGCAAGATTTTCTCTGTAAAGACAAAAAAAAAAAAGAGGCGTCATTCACACCTCTTGGTGTGAATGATTAGACGGACTGAGGCCAAAGACACCTGCCACCCCAACAAGACAGCACAACTTTTATTGCATGCCTGTCGTCTTGTGGACTTAAGATACGTAGACTAACAGCCCAACAACGTAACAAACCCCCTGGTCATCATGGTTCTGGATGTAGGTGTCCTCCTCTGCAAATATATGCTTACATTTTTCAACAAAATTTTGCAGGTAAGTCTGGAAAAGTTTTGGGAAACAATCTATCTACTGATAGTTCTTTAACATCAATTTGATTTGTCTGGACCACAATACATTTATAAACCAATAACCAATAACTAAAGATGGGCACATCTTCTGGGTTTTATTTTGTGTTTCTCAGGGCGTGGGCATTGCCTTACTCTGGCTCGGTGTTTGGCTGATGTTCAGCGAAAGCACCAGCATGATCTATGAATTCAAGGACCTCGACTCAAACTCAAACCCGTTTGTCTGGGGTCGGTGCCGACATCTCGCAAAAAAATTTACTCAAAATGTGTTTTGCTTCCAATTTGGCGACTGGAGATTTTCTGCTTTTAAATCAGGTGTGATGGTGCTGATCGGTCTGGGCTCAGTGATGGTGATTGTCGCTACAATTGGAGACTACGGCGTCTACAAAAAAAAAAGAATAGTCCTGCTACTGGTGAGTTTGTTTTTAGTTTAGTGGTTTAGTTTTATGTGACTTTTTTCTATTAGTTTCATTTGATCAAAGTCAATGAAAAAACTCTTTAAATATTTGTATGGAGGATATTGGGTAATAAGTCTGAGCCAACATTTATAGTACTGTATGAAATGATTCTGTATCGCCAGTTTTGATTTAACATGCGTCAGTCTCGCTTGTTAGCATAATCATTTCCCGTCAATGTTTTTAAGCACAAAGTCTCTGAACTGTCTCAGTTTCCTGTTGAGAAACGCCCACAGCACTTTGGCTTAAGAATAACTAATGAGAGATATTCTTCGTGGGGAGATCTGCTCGTCTGTCGTAGATTTGCTTCAAGATCAGATCCGTGGCCTCCATCTTTCCATTGTGTTGTCTAAGCTCTATCTCTATGTTGCTGGGAGACTGAGAGGCATTCATAAACTGGGAGGGCTTCTGTGCTGTAGGAACAAACAGCCAAGAGACACAGAAACAAGTTAGCACAGCCATTTAAACATCTCTATTTTAGAGACTGTTCATGTTAACGCTTCTTTTAATCGATCCTTGTTTAATATTGTGTAATACTGAGGAAGTGTGTTATTCGTTCTTTTGTTTACTTGTTCATGAGTTTGTTCTTCATAAAAGGTGTTGTTGATCTCTTTCTTTTTAGCTCGCCATCCTCCTGGTTGTTCTGACAGTAGCTGAACTTGCTGCCGGAGTGATTGTTTATTCCAAGCGTGAAGAGGTGAGAAGAAAATGGAAAAGATCTATTTACACAGATCAGTCACAACATTAAAACCACTGACAGGAGAAGTAAATGACATTGACCATCTTGTAACAAGACAATGTTCTTAAGGGAAACTTTTGGACCTGGCTTCATTCACTGATGTGGATGTTACTTAGACATGTAGCACCCACCTAGACCAGACCAGGCACCTCCACCTCATAGCAATGACACTTCTTGCAGCCTGACACAGGCACACACACTTTAGGAACAACTCACCAAGGATGGTGGTCATAATCAAAATCAAAGTCAAAGTCAGCTTTATTGTCAATTCTGACATGTGCAACACATACACAGGATTGAAATTACTTTCCTCAAAGGCCTACGGTGCAGCAACCTAAACACAAAATGTACAAATATGAGATGTAAAAGTCCTAGAGTTCTAGGTTAGAGTGTGTGGGGGGAGAAGAACGGAGAGAGTGGGCAGAGCAGGTAAGGAACTGAGCTTCCTGACAACTTGGTGGATGAAGCTGTCCTTGAGTCTGCTGGTCCTGGCCTGAAGACTCTGCAGTCTCCTCCCTGATAGCAGCAGACTGAGGAAGTTGTGCGATGGGCTTTGCGGGTGAGACGGGTGTCATAAATGTCCTGGAGGTAAGGGAGAGAGACACCGATTATCTTGTCAGCTGCTCTCACTATGCGCTGGAGGGTCTTGCGGCAGGATGCGGTGCAGGCGGCATACCACACAGTGATGCAGCTGGTCAGGATGCTCTTGATGGTGCCTCTGTAGAAGGTGCGTATGATGGGGGGCCCGTGGCTTTCCTCAGTTTGCGCAGGAAGTAGAGGCACTGTTGAGCCTTCTTCACCAGTGATACGGTGTTGGTTGTCCAGGAGAGGTCCTCTGTGACGTGCACACCGAGGAACTTCAACACCGTTGATGTTCAGAGGAGCATGCTGAGTGTGCGCTCTCCTGAAGTCCACAACAACCTCTTTTGTCTTTTCCACATTCAGAGAGAGATAGTTGTCTCCGCACCACATAGCCAGGCGACACACCTCACTCCTGTAGTTGGTCTCTTCTCCATTGCTGATGAGACCCAGCACGGTCGTGTCGTCTGCAAACTTTATGAATAGGTTGGAGCTATCCATCGGTGTGCAGTATGTTATGCCTGATTGGTTTATCTTTATGTATATTTACACACAATGTTGTTTTTAATTCTCATCATCAAGACTGGAAAATTCCTCCTGGACTTCTACTCTGACGTGCTACAGAAGTACGAGAAGAGCAATGACAAACAACGCATTGCTGACACTCTCAAATACATCCACACTAAGGTCAGTGTTGGGAAAGTTCTTTTTCTACACGAACTAGTTCAGTTCATAGTTCACAATATTTAAAATTAACTCGTTCATTCATGATTTCAAATACGAACTAAATAGTTCATTTTTAGTTCTTTTTACATTTTTTGTTACCTCCAATACATTGCTGCGAGCTATTTGTCAAAATTACTAGCTGGGTGCTTCAGTTCAATGTGCCGTTTTAAGTTTGCTGTTGACGTCATCTATGTGCAGACTTTATTTTTCAAACCGGGCGGGCAAAGTTTACAGACAAAAGTCACGTTTCTACTGCCTTTGCCGAAAAACTCTTTTAAATGTTCATATGCTGTGCAGTCTGAGAGCTCCGGACTGTTGCCTTCCTCCTCCATAGCCCATGCTTTGTTGTGATGACGTTTTGTTTGTGCGACAGGGCGACGAGCGGTGTCGCGGTGCAAATCTGTTGCCACATCGGCTGGCTTTCCGCAGCGCCGTTAAGCACAGTTCACGGTGTGTTTTAATCTGGCATAGGTTTGAACGAAAATAGAACGTGTATGAACGCCGTTCACAGACGTCAGAATGAACGCGTTCGCAATAAAGTTCCTCAATCGGAAATTACGAACAGTTCAGTTCTTAGTTCACCAAAATATGAACGAGTTCATGAACTTTCGTTCATTGAACGCGTTCAGGCACAACACTGACTAAGGTGAGCATACAAGTCCCAGTTTGGAGATCCACAAGTGGGGATGAACAAGTTTCTTCAGCCTGATTAAAATTCTGATTGCATAACCGTTTACATGGAAGCTAAATAAAATGATAAGATACATACTTTGGACCCCTCTACTCCACTTTCTACAGTTCCTACACGTAAAAAAAAATTATTCAAAACGGATTTTCACACATGTGCTGCAAGTATACAAAGAGAACCCATGCAGCTGAAGGAGTATGAACCCAACTGCAGCTCCAAGAGACATAGAATCGGGGTAGAATTCTGTTTAATCAGGTAGCCTCAAGCAAACGGGAACCAGGAGGGCAAAGGTCTGGAACAGAAAGCTAAGATGGTCCTGGGAAGTCAGGAAGAAGAGGGCCAGAATGTCTTGCACTGGACAAGAACTATCTGGTTAAGGAGTGAGGGTGGAACTGGTAAATATACGATGGCCTGATTACGGAGAATACTTTTGTTTTCGTTTATGAGCCAATATCTTTGTCTTTCAGATGAAAAGAAAAACATTGATGTACTGAATCATTTTGATGCAAATTTGAGGGTTGAAAACGCCATTAAGCGGCGCTGTAATGTGCTCAGGGTGGTAATAGGTATCTTTTCCTGAGTGGCAAAAAAAGTAGAATGATGACTATGCAATCTGTCTCACAATAAGAATATTTGGAAAAACAAAGGTGTAAGGGTTGTTAATGTAACCAGTACCATTAACTATTGTACATAATACTATGCCATGATTCTCCAACATGGAGGACTTTGGCTCATATTTTAAAATGTTTAACCTCCTTTCCCCTCTGCCCGGTCTGCAGCTCAAGTGCTGTGGAGTGTCAAACACAAAGATGTATAAATATAAGGAGACCTGTCACAACAAAAATGACGAAGTAAGTTTTTAAAAAACTTTTTAATTTTGTTGGCGCTCGTATTAGCTCTGCTCATCTGGTGCAGGATGACTTCTCTTACTTCCTAACTGCTTTATCAAAATCAACACACAGTTTTATTTTCTGTCTTCTTGCAGACGTGCACCGAGCTCATTTCTGCTTTCTTTGGCGATGAAATATTAACGGTGTTGGGCATCCTTGGAACTGCAGCCGTTTTGGTAAGCAGATAACATTTACTCTGTAAAGCTAGTGGACATGGCTACGCGTCTGAAGAGTAAAGCCAGTTGTTTTATCTCATACTGTGGACCCGTCCCTTGGTGTAATTTCAATATGGACGTAAAACATGACTGCCAATCTGAATGCGTTCGGGGAGGACTTGTTGAGTGGTTGTTGGCACATTGGGTGGTGCTTTCGATTTTCAATTTTTAGATCAAACAGAAGAACATTGCATTACCCTCCATCAGTTAATGAAGCTACTGCTGAATTTAATTCTGCATGACTGTGATGACTGCTGACAGATCGCTGCCCTGGTCTGCACCATTATCTTCCTGAAGAGGCTCAAGTGAGACGGTTAGATGACACCAGGATGCCCTTTGTCTGTGAGCTGAGAAGAAGAGGTTCCCAACCAAAAACCCATTGGTGGAGACTCAACCAGGACCTCAACGATCACAGACTTTCCTCTATATGGGAACTCCTGATCGGTTCTGTTTAGGTACTTTTTAACCAACTTCCAATGTTCATACTTTAGTCATTATCTTAATATTCAGTGTCCTGTAGCAATATAACAACAGCTTTTAAAGTTTTGAGCTTTTTGTCTGCACATTAAACAGTTAAAATCAGAAAGTTACTTCTACACCTCACAGTAGCTTCCACCATCAACACCCTGCTCTGCATATACTCACCAATTCTTGTTACTTCACTGTCTTGTTCTATATTCCCAGGCATTATGATACTGTATACTGGTTAAACCTTTCACAGTCTAGTATGTGTAGTCTAGTATTGTCTCTATAAAATGTCATACACAAGTTGCAGTTGTGTAAAAGTGTCTGTATTTCATTGCACATCGCTATTGTGACCTGCACGGACAAAACGATGAGACAGAGATCAGTCAGTCAGAGTCAAGGCTTGTAAATCCCGTGTCCATCTGCATGTTGCTATAAATCGTGACGTGATGAAGCTTTTTGAATTATCAAGAATAATAAAAATAGCCACATTGTGTTTGTGCAAAGAGAGCATGAGAAGACTTAGTCATGAGGCATAAACCTACAGCGCATAAAAATCACACTGAATGTTAACATCCAACGTCACAACAATCACGACATGTGGTGTTGTGGCGCAGCAGCTGGTTCTAACCAGACTTTGTGAAACTGACGATTTCACGGCCTGTCGACGCGTTTGTTTCATTTCAGATAGGTGTGAAGATTAAAAAAAAAAAAAGTGAGGAGCAGCCCACAAAGCTCTAGATAACTACTCATACCAGCATGCAACTTAGGAAAACACAAAACGACACATGTACCAAAACAATCTTTTCCCCCTGGCATCGTTTCGAGAATATTTGTGTCCACACGGATCCATCTCAACACGATTTAAACACACTACTTCATACTCCAGGCCTATGGGTGGCGCTGTTTCCGTTTTAGAAATTCACTCTCTTCAGCAAAGAGAGAAGAAGGAGAAACCAAACTCAAGGAGAAGAAGACAAGTAACCCTAATGGGGCGCTCACACTGAAAGCGACTAAATCGCCTGTGGTCGTTCAGTTCGCTCAATTTGCGTCGCTTGTGTCAGTTTGTGCAGGCGATTTGGAAGCGACCGCGGGGCGGTGCTTCAAGCTGCGGCCCGGATGTGTCTGCCCGGGCATGACAGTAGTGACATGCATCCATATGGTCTATGGTGTCATCCTTGTTTTCACAAGGCCTACTAATTCGTGTAAATTGTATCATGACATTGATTAAATGAAAAACCACTCATAAGCACATCAGACTTGGCGCTTTCTGACAAGCGGGATTTTAGGGGGGGGTTCCCTCTTTCACCATGGATCGCACTTTGGGAAACCTTCTTTGTGTTGCGTCGGCATATTTGCTTAACAAAAGAAGAAACCGGGGCCGTAGGTCCATCTGGGTCCATAAAATCCTCAGAGCCCGGAGTCACCACGAGGTTTCACCGGCTGGTTCAGGAGCTCCGTTTCGATAATGCATGGTTTCAGCGTTATTTCAGGCTGGATAAAAGTCAGTTTGATGACCTCCTCAACAAGATCGGCTCACGATTGGCTGTCGCCGCGGTCGTGCCGCTTCTCATTTGCATAAAGTTGAGATATTCTCAACTTTTCTCGTCGCTCAATTCGCTCATTTCGCGTCGCTCGCCACCCTCGTCGCCCCAAACGCCCCTCGTCGCCTGTGAAGTTTTTCTCCCTGGGACCAGGTTTTAGAAAAGTTTGTTTTAAGGCAATGTGTTTACAGGATTCATTTGGACGATCGGCCAAAAAGATGCAAAACATCTGCATTTAAACCAAAAAGCGTCTCCGTGTGGACGGGCCTTAGGCTGAGTCGGGCACATGTTCACTAAACAGGCTGGTCTGATGAATGTCAGTTTTAGTAATAGTAGTCCACAGCATGAATACGTTCACCAAAAATGTTTTGTTTTTGGCGCATTTTGGACGCCATAAAAACCAAGGAAGCCTTACTTCAGTGCACTAACCTACCCAGTACAGGTGCTGACCATCTGCATGACATTATGGCATCTACCCATCTTTTGAGGTTTACTTCTAGAGTGACAATGCACCGTCTAACAAAGCAAATGTCTGAATGACTGAATCCACCATAACTCAGTGTATCCAGGCTAAGACTCTTGAGTCATCTCATTATACAGCAGAAATATTAAAATGTAGTCGTGTCAAAATAGTCTATATTTGGAAATGAAACAACATGTTCCGTGTTGCCACAAAGAACTGAGCCTCTATTAGTTCAGTGTTTCTCATAAAGTGTTTGGGGAGTGTACATTGATCAGGCACAGCATTATGACCACCTTCCTAGCGACTCATCAGAGAATGGGCATGGGCCTTCTGAGGGTGTCCTGTGGTGCCCATCAACAGAATATTGTTAGTGTGGGCCTTTAGGGTGGGGGTGCCTGGTCTGATCTAGGTGGGTGCTACATGTCTAAGTAACATTCATTCCAATGCCAGGTTCAAAAGTTTCCCCGAACACTAAACTGTCACAAGATGGTCAATGTTATTTACTTCTGCAGTCAGTGGTCATAATGTTATGCCTGATCGGTGTATGCATGGACAAGAAACACATTCACGTGTGGAAGTTGACTCATTTTATAATGAAAACCTTATCATCTTAAACTACCAGGCCTCCTTTCAGTTTCTCCTTACCTTTGACACAGTTCACAGAGCACTCACTGTCTGCAGCAGAGCAAACCTCTGTCAGGCAGGAAAAGTAGATCTGAATGAGGGAGGAAAAAAGTGATTTCACTATATAGTTACAGTCATCCTAAAACAGAACAACTGTTTACATGTGTGCGTTGGGTGGGACTTACCTCTGGTTCCCCCAGGAAAGAGTATCCTTCTATCGGGGTAGATAGGAAGCTGTAAATTACGATCTTCCGGATGTGGTGCGAATTCGTAGAAGGAAGCAGCTGTGAAACCCCCCAGCTGGGACAACTGAGCAACACAGAGTAGTGAACTTAGTTTAAACATCAAAAATGTCTGAAGAATTAGCATGGATGTCATTTCTTTGAAGCAAAACATTGAACTTCTAAACAGTAAAAAGCTGGAGACGCTAGAGAACATGTCATTGCATATTTAAATCAAAAGCTGTTTGGACATACACTACTTTAGACTTCTCCCAAAGAAGGATTCATATTATGGACACCATTATTGGTCATGGAAACCTTTATGAAAATCAAACTCTCATTTCCTTCATTTGTAAGTGTTGGTTTGAAAGTCATCTCTGCACAATCTGTAGGAAGTACCGGAAGCTTTCTATTTGTGGTCTCAGATGTGTGACCTTTGAGAAGGCCTTGATTGCATGAGACAAACAGTCCATCATGAGAGAAAAGAGGCAGAAAGCACCATCATAACCTGTCCAGCAAGCAAACAAATATGAGAGTAAACTGTCCAGTCGCTGTCGTCTCTCAGCTCCAACTTCATGCTCGCATTTCGGCACACAGAGCTGAAGTCTTGGTCTGGATGTCAACTATCAAGACATCCTTTGGCTACACCAGAAACTCCAGACCCTTAGCCATAGCCCACATTCATTCAATGGATTGTTTCCTTGACCGGTTTACGGGTACATGCTGATCTGGCAATGGCTTGACTTGTGCACCGTCCTTAACTATACTGCCGTAACATGGCAAATTTCCCCATTGTGGGATAAATGAAAGGATTATCTTAATATTTTATCAACGTTTACACAGTATTTTTAAATACTGCCAGTTGCTTGGGTGTGCATTACAATGCTTCAAAAGCCAACATATACTTGGTCAAGGTTCCCTTTGTGTTTGGAAATTACCTGCCCTTAGAGCCACAATTCCACATTAGAGCACCAGTTTCCATAGAGACTGAGCTGGAGTGAACTACATCAACTAAACTATGAGCATCATGGAGGATGCAGGAAAGTTACAAATGTAACCACGGTTCATTGAGTTCACTGTGAATCTCTGACGGTCACAAAAACGTTTGAAGTTTCAGATGAAGCAAAAACTGAGTTCAGACGATGGATTACAGGCTGAAAAATAAAACTATCGACAGTGACAGATGTATGAAGTGCAATGGATTTTTGAACCGTTTAGGAAACTGGTTTGAGTAAATGTTACTGAGACCCTCTGATAGTCGGTAAACAGTAGAAATTCACTGTTCTGGAAGTCTAAAAACCCCTTTAAGTGACATTTCCACACTAGTGCACTGGTTTCTATGAGTTGGGATGGAGTAGATGGCACCAACTGGGTGTCATGAAAGCAGCAGAAAAGTAACCAATGTAACCATGGTTCTATGACTTCACTATGAAGTCTGACTGAAGTATGACTCTCAGGGAAAATAAAATAGTATCTAGTAATCTAGGCCTATGAAAGTGAAAGTTGAAAGTCCATGTGTAATCACTCTTATTGCCAGAAGGGGGAGACAAAACTGTACGGTAGACTCAATAGCAACTTCTGAAATTCACCTTTACTATGATGCCACACGTGACATAAGGAGTATTGATGACAATCTCTGCATCTCGCTTGTCCACAGTGTAACCACAGTACTCGACCAACGACGACAAAGGAATCGATTCGCACTGTAGTGGAAAAACACAAAACTAAATTAGATTAGAAAACTCTGAAAAAAACAAAAAAGTAAAGAATAATTACTTACTTACGTAATAATTACTCCTCAGCTCATCTGCGGCAGACAGTCCCTTTACTTTGACTGTTATAGCATGTAGGGAGCAGCAGAGGGAGGACGGTCCCATGACTTCATCACCATGACTCCACAGCAGAGGCAACACATAGCTGTCATCCTAAATAAACATGTTTTAACAGCATTTATTTAATAAAAACTAAAACGTTGCAAACACTGGAGACGATGTGTTTGCAATTAAGGCACAAGCTTTTCTCATTAAATCACAAACATGAATCAGCCATTCTTGAAAGTCCCAAATCTATTTTTGGTTGAGATGACATGAGAGTGAGCTGAGTCATTTCAGTTCAAATGAGTGAATCACTACAAGAAAGAAGAGGACCGGTTTCAGCAGGACTGGAAGTCAGACATTACAACGTCAGACATAAAAAGTAAACAACAGATTTCCCACAAATTCAACACCTAAAAATATGCAGACAGTCTTAAATTTCTTAAATTATTTTAATTATTCTTATATTTTAATATTTGATGGTGCATTTAATGGCACCTATATTTATTTATTTATTTTTGATTTTGTCAGGTCCGGTCTTCCATGAAAAAATGAAGAAAAGATTCAATAAGACAAACATAAAACAGGTGAAAATGTTATTGTTTTTGTCAATTTTTAAAACTTTAAAATTAATATACAGTAAATAAAGAATTTTACTTAAAAGGACAAAACAACTGTAAGGCTTAACAGGGTTTGAATCATGCTAATTGCATAATCTCAAGTGGGCCTGGAGCAGTAACACAACAGCATAATAACCTATAAATAATGACAACTCCATATTTTTTTCCATTTTGTGCAAAACAGTAAATTAGGATGTTTACATTTAATAAACCATCATTAAAAAAAATGTGCACATGGTGCCATCTGCTGTTTAGTCCTGGTTCTCAGTGTTGTGTTATGTCCCAACTCTATACTGCCCCCTGTGGACAAAATAGGAATAGCAGTACATTTTGAACTTGAGTAAACCCACCGGCAGACCTAGTTTGTTTTCATATATTTGCCCCATTGGTTGTTTTACTGCATTTTTATTGGATCTGTTTATGGGCTCTTCCATTGTTAGAGTTATACTCTGAGCTCTCTCTTGAAAAATATCAATATTTAAACAATAACGTTTGTGTCACAAACACTTCGTTTTTTCAGCTTCACAATTTATGCACAATCTCACCACTTGTGATCTGATCACTCTGGACTAATGCTGATACCAGGTCCGCTCTCTCTCCAGTTAAAAAAAGCTACTCCTGATTTGATTTACGTATTACTCTATCACTAAAACACCAGCAGCGTTGGATTCGTCCTTATTGATCAATGAACATTCAATGGTGCTATAAAAAGTAATTATACACTGATCAGCCACAACATTAAAACTACTGACAGGTGAAGTGAATGACATTGACCAATACAATGTTCTGCTGCAACTGTACGTGATATTAGATTAGGTCATGATGTTATGCCTGATCTGTGTATAAGGATGCAAAAGTAGTCAAATATAGCTGCTGGTGTGCTGAGGTGGAATAAAAACACACAAAACACACACAAAGAAGTGAGGACCGACCAAAACATCCTCACTTTGCACAAATGTCCTCACTTTGAAGGTTAAAAAAAAAAAAAAGGTCCTTAGAAAGAAGCACACAAATGCACCTGCACGCACACACGCATGCATACACACACACACACACACACACACACCAAGGCCCCTTTTCCTGCCTTTAGTTTCACTTCTTTACTCCAAGTTTTAACTTTATGTCAGTAAGCTAGCACGACTTCTGTTATTCTACTTCTCTAATTGATTAGCATTTGTTATCTTTGTGCAAAGTGTGACTATTTCAAAGAAGAATCCCACCTGGACTCTGAAAATCACAAACGAATACCCCCCCCCCCCCCCCCCCCCCAAAAAAAAAAAAAAACACAAAAACAAAGAGGCATCAGTCACACCTCTTGGTGAGAACGTGTCTGAGTCTGGTGTCAGACTGAGGTCAATGTCACTCCTCCTCACATCAGCAAGAAAGCTTCACAGAGACACTTCAAAACACAGGTACAGGTATTTCCTGTTACTTCTGGTACATAATTCAAGGCTCTTATCTGATTCCATTTGTGTTATTTGGTATTTTAAAGAACAATTATGACGGATAAATGTAAAAACTTTCACACCATGCCGGTTGTCTTGTAGGACTTAATTAGCGCAGCCTAACAAACCCACTGGTCATCATGGCTGTGGACGGATGTCTTGTCCTCTGCACGTATGCACTTGCAGTTTTCAACAAAGTTGTGCTGGTAAGTCTGGAAAAGTTTGGGGGAAAAGGTGCATTGTCAGCCTTAAGTTGACTATTTTGATGTTCTACTGGTAGTTCCTAATGTCAGTTTGCTTTGTCTAGACCACAGTCCATTTATCTATCGACCAATAACCAATAACTAAAGATGTGCACTTCTTTGTGGCTTTGCTTTGTGTTTTTCAGTTCATAGGTGGTGGCTTATTCGGGTTGGGTCTTTGGCTGAGGTACGGCAATAGCACCAAAATACTCTTCGAAATCGAGGTCAACTCAAGACCGTTTATGTGGGGTCGGTTAAAAATTATTTTAAAATTAAAAATCCCTCAAAATGCGTTTTGCTTCCAATTTGACGCCTGGAGATTTTATACTTTTAAATCAGGTGTGAGAGTGATGATCGGTGTGGGCGCAGTGATGGCGCTGGTCGCTACATATGGAGAGAGAGCCATCTGCAAAAAAGACACTAAAGTTTTGCGAAGGGTGAGTTTTTTTTTGTTTTTGTTTAGTGTTTTTTTTTATGTGACTTCCTTCTATACCAGTTTCATTTGATTAAAGTCAATGACACCAAAAAAGAAAAAGCAAACGCCAGGAACTACCGATAAACTGGTGTCATCTTAAACCACCACCATCATTGCAGGACATATTTTTCTCAGTTGACCAGGGACTGTCACATCCCCATTTGTCAAATATTATAGTATCATTAATTTGGGAAGGAATACTCCAATTACAAGGTGGTATCTGTTTGTTACAGACCAGTAGATTCTGTAATAAACACAATCTGCAAAACACCAACACAACAAACACCAACACAACATTCACACCTTCTCATGAACCCTGCACGTGAACATTAAACATAAAGTGTGTCCAGTGTATGAACGGATGTCAGTCTTAAAGTATTGCATAGAATAAATAACTGCGTTGCTTTAAACTCTCTAAAATATTTGAATGGAGGATGTTTGGTAATATAAGTCTGGGCCATCCAACTATAGTATTGTATTGTCTGTTTCAGTATCGCTAGTTTTGATTTAACATGTGTCAATCTCGCTTGTCTCTAGACACATTTCCTGTCGATGTTTTTAACCACAAAGTCTCTGACCTGTCTCAGTTTCCTGTTGAGAAACCCACAGCACTTTGGCTTAAGAATAACCAATGAGAGATATTCGTGAGGAGATCCGCTCGTCTGTCTTAGATTTTCTTCAAGAGCTAAGATCTGTGACCTCCAATCAAAGTTTGAACTTTAAGCATGTGACAGTATATTCTATTTTTAGCGCAAAGAAAATAATCTTCCCATTGTATTGTCTAAGCTCCATCTCTATCTTGCTCAGAGACTGAGAAGCATCCATCCTTCTAATGACTGTTCATGTTAACATGTTGGCTTCTTTTAATCTATCCTTGTTTAACATTATAACACACTTGCGTAATACTGAGGAAGTGTGTTATTCATTCTTTTGTTTACTTGTTCATGAGTTTGTTCTTCATAAAAAGTTGTTGATCTCTTTTTTAGCTCGCCATCCTCCTGGCCATTCTGACAATCGCTGAACCTGTTGTTGGAGGGATTGCTTATTCCAAACGTGAAGAGGTGAGAAGAAAATGGAAAAGGTCTATTTGCACAGATCAGTCACAACATTAAAACCAGTGACAGGAGAAGTACATAACATTGACCATCTTGTGACAATTCAGTGTTCTGCTGGGAATTTTTTGTACCTGGCATTCATTGACATTCTGATTATTACTTCAGTGCTATTGTCCATTTAAAAGCAGCCACTAATAATTACAAATGAAACCTGTAATGTAGGATCAGCTTGGACCTCCAATTACCATTGGCAGATCAGCATGTACCCGTAAACCGGTCAAGGAAACAATCCACTGAATAACTCTGTGGGTTATGGCTAAGGGTCTGGAGTTTGTGGTGTAACCAGGTGATATCTTGATAGTTCAAACCAGACCAAGACTTCAGCTCTGTGTGCCGGTCATTGTTCTTTATCAGTTAAATGCGAGCTTGAAGTTGGAGTTGAGAGATGACAACAATTGGACAGTTTACTCTCAGTTAACAGTTTCCAAACACTTGTTTGTTGTTTCTCTCGATGGACCATTTATGTGGGATGATCCACAGAGGCCCTTTCACTCAACCCATAGGACCCAAAGGATGGTGGTCATAATGTAATGCCTGATCGGTTTATCTTTGTGTGTATGTGTGTGTATGATTTAATTCTCACCATCAAGATTGGAAAATTCCTCATGGACTTCTATACTACCGTGATCAGATTTTACGAGGTGGATGAAAACGAACAGATTGGTGACGTTCTCAAATACATCCACAGTAAGGTGAGCATACACTTTTATTTTCTTCCAATCTGATGGAAGCTCCAGTTTAAAGTAGCGATAAACAAGTTTCTTCAACCTGATTAAAACATTCTTATAACTTTCTGATAACTCTTTACATGGAAGCTAAAAAAAGAACAATAACAGAAACACACTGCCTGGCCAAAATAAAAATTCACCATCTGGATTTAACTGAGCAAATAGGTAGGAGCCTCCTATTGAATAATAAACGTAGGGGTGATTATCTTTCAGCTGACGGAATATTACCCCAACTGATGCAATGAGTAGCTTCTCATTTCTTAAACAACGTGTTGAAACACATCCTGTTTCAACACGTTGTCTAGTGTAGAGATGTAAAGACACATCCTGTGGTTGTCTGTTTGAAAAGAGTCAAATCACGGGCACGAATCAAGCAGAGAAAACATCTAAGGAGATTGAAGAAACTACTACAACTGGGTTAAGAACTGTCCAAGGCATTATTAGAAACTGGAAGGAGAGTGGAGAAGCATCGTCTTTGAGGAAGAATCAGCTGTGTAGCCTTAAGAAAACCACTAATCAGTGAGGATAACTGGAAATAAAGGCTTCAGTTTGCTAGGGAGCATAAAGATTGGACTCTGGAGCAATGGAAGAAGGTCATGTGGTCTGATGAGTCCAGATTTCCCCTGTTCCAGAGTGATGGGGGCATCAGGGTAAGAAGAGAGGCAGATGAAGTGATGCAGCCATCATGCCTAGTGTCTACTGTACAAGCCTGTGCTATGGGGCAGTGCTATGATCTGGGGTTGCTGCAGTTGCTCAGATTATTCCATCAGTGGATTTTTTTCTTCCCTGCTTCTCTGTGTAGTGACTTCATATTAACTGATGACTCTTACATACGTCCTGCATTGTTGATTGTGAATTGGCTTTGAGGAAAACATTAGTTTGAACAGGGTTTGATGACACAATATTAAATGCTAAACATGGAGGACTTTGGCTCATATTTTAAAATGTTCTGGTTTAACCTCCTTTCCCCTCTGCCCGGTCTGCAGCTCGAGTGCTGTGGGTTGAAAGACACAACGATGCATAATACTAAGAAGACCTGTCACAAACCAGGAGACAAAGTACGTTTTTAAAAAACATTTTAATTTTGTTGGTGCTCATATTTGTTCTGCTCATGTGGTGCAGGATGCCTTAGCTTACTTCCTAACTGCTTTATCAAGATCAACCCACAGTATTTTTTTTTCCTGTCTTCTTGCAGCCTTGCACCGAGTTCATTTCTGAATTCTTCGGCAGTGCAACATTAACGGTGTTCGCCATCCTTGGAACTGAAGTTGTTTTGGTAAGCAGATTACATTACCCATACAAGAACATTTATTCTGTAAAGCAAGTGGACCTGGCTACGGGTCTCATATACTGCTGACCCATCTCTTCGGTAATTTCATTACGAGTGCAAAACATGATTGCCAATGTGAATGCGTTCCTGGAGGACTTATCAGTTTTTCTTCCAATTGCTGGTGCAGCAACTTAGCCAGCAGTTAAGGCATCACTGTGATCATTAAGTTCCTCCTCGTTCCTTGTGACATCACATTGGGTGGTGCTTTCAATGCTCCCTGATCCGGTGCGATAATCAAACAACTAACCTGTAGCTTGTGTGTGCTGTGCTGTTATTTTCAGTATTTTAGTTTGAGATCAGAGAAGAACATCTGAGGTTTCTCTTTACCACAAGTGTGCGCTACACGCCAGTCTGGTTGCACTGGCTGGTAGTTTTGACGCTACCCTTTGAAGGATAAAATCATTCCAAGTATTCAAAGGGATTAGTTGCCTCATCCCTACAAGCCACTGGCCAAATCCTATTGATGCAAATTGGACTTATTCCACTTTTCAAACATCTTCCAGTCATTGCAGGACGGTCCTCTAGCTTTGCTTCCCATCAGTTAATGAAGCTACTGCTGAATTTAATTACGCATAATTGTGATGACTTTTTAACAGATCGCTGCCCTGGTCTGCACCATTATCCTTGTGAAGAGGATCAAGATAGAGAGAGAGAGAAACCCAGGATGCATTTAATGAGAAGCAGAGGTTTCCAAGCAAAGACCATTGGTGGAGACTCAACCAGCACCTCAGAGTTCTCCTGATCGGTTCTGTTCAGGAACTTATTCTTTTCAACCAAACTTCCAACGGTCATATTTTTGTGATTATCTTAATATGCAGTGTCCTGTAGCATTACAACAACAGCTTTGTTTTGAAAGCTTTGAGCTTTGCATATACTCATTAATTGAAATGTTTTTGTTTTTTTTGTGTTAAACTCTGATTTAACGTGTGAACCTGTCACCTGATAGGGGATAAGTGAGTCAAGTTGTTGCCATTGACATTTATATTACGCTTGTGTATATGCCTCTTTATTTTACTGCCCCAAGTTATGAGTGTAAGAGGGGGCTATTTTGTGAACTTGTTGCTCATTTGCCATTATCAATGCTTTGTCTGTGCTGTAAACCCATCTACCAATGTTGAATTAAATACATAGATCAGTGTTCTGATTTCTAATTTCTTAAATTTCCACCACAGCTTTCATCATAGTTCAAATTACCGTGTTTACACAGTGACAGGGTGTTAATGGTCAGACAACTTCAGCTTCTTGTTACTTTACCATCTTGTTCTACATTCCCATGCATTATGTTGTATTGGCCTTTTTCACGGTAGATACAAGTTGAACCTTTCACAGACTCGTATGCTCGTCTCTATAAAATGTCATAAACAAGTTGTAGTTGTGTAACAGTGTCTTTATTTCATTGCACATCACTGTTTGGATCTGGAAGGACAAAAACATGGAAGGGTTACATGAGTCCTTGAGACGGAGATCAGTCAGTCAGAGTCAAGGCTTGTAAATCCTGCATCTATCTGCGGTTGATGAAGCTTTTTTGAGATATCATGGCTTCATCAAAGTGAAAAGTGAAAATAGCCACATTATATTTAATATACAGAGAGCATGTTATGGGAACAGTTATTTGATGAGTCATGAGACATAAACCTAGAGTACATAAAAAAAACCCTCAAACGTCACAAACACTACATGTGGCATTGTGGTATAAATGTTGGTTCCAACCAGACTTTGTGAAACTGCTGTGAGAATGTCGACATGAAATAAAACTTTCCATTTATTTCAGAATGGTGTGAAGACAAAAGAAAGACCCAGTGAGTAGCAGCTCAGAAAGAAACCAAAGAAGCCTCACTTCAGTGCAGTAACCTGCCTAGTACGAGTGCTGACCATAACATTATGACACGCAACCCATCTTTTGATGTTTACTTCCAGTGTGACAATGCACCGTCTAACAAAGCAAAAGTCCTGTTTCTACAAATCGTCACAATTTCAAGGACCTCCCTGCCAACTACTGGAATGAGTGACTCCACCATGACTCAGCATATCCTCAACTCATCTCACTACACAGCAGAAATATTAAAATGTAGTCGTGTCAAAATGGTCTTATTTGGAAATGAAACAACATGTTCGGTGTTGCCACAAAGAACTGAGGTGGTTTTTGAGCCTCTATTAGTTCAGTGTTCCTCATAAAGCACTTAGGAAGTGTACATTGATCAGGCACAGCATTATGACCACCTTCCTTACACCTCCAAAACAGTTGTGACTCATCACAAAATGGGTGTCTGACAACAGAATATTGTTAGTGTGGGCCTTTAGGGTGGGGGTGCCTGGTCTGATCCAGGTGGGTGCTACATGTCTAAGTAACATTCATTCCAATGCCAGGTTCAAAAGTTTCCCAGCAGAACACTAAACTGTCACAAGATGGTCAATGTTATTAACTTCTCCAGTCAGTGGTCATAATGTTATGCCTGATCGGTGTATGCATGGACAAGAAACACATTCAAGTCTGGAAGTTGACTCATTTTATAATGAAAACCTTATCATCTTAAACTACCAGGCCTCCTTTCAGTTTCTCCTTACCTTTGACACAGTTCACAGAGCACTCACTGTCTGCAGCAGAGCAAACCTCTATCAGGCAGGAAAAGTAGATCTGAATGAGGGAGGAAAAAAGTGATTTCACTATATAGTTACAGTCATCCTAAAACAGAACAATTGTTTACATGTGTGCGTTGGGTGGGACTTACCTCTGGTTCCCCCAGGAAAGAGTATCCTTCTTTGGGGGTAGATAGGAAGCTGTAAATTACGATCTTCCGGATGTGGTGCGAATTCGTAGAAGGAAGCAGCTGTGAAACCCCCCAGCTGGGACAACTGATCAACACAGAGTAGTGAACTTAGTTTAAACATCAAAAATGTCTGAAGAATTAGCATGGATGTCATTTCTTTGAAGTAAAAAATTGATCTTTTAAACAGTAAAAAGCTGGAGACGCTAGAGAACATGTCATTGCATATTTAAATTAAAGTAGTTTGGACATACACTACTTTAGACTTCTCACAAAGGAGGATTCATATTATGGAGACCATCATTGGTCATGGAAACTTTTACGAAAACCAAACTCATTTCCTTGATTCTTAAGTGTTGGTTTGAAACTCATCTCTGCATCATCTATAGGTAGTACCGGAAGCTTTCTATATGTGGTTTCAGAGGTGCAGTCTTTGAGCAGGCTTTGATTGCATGAGATAAATGGGCCGTGAGAAAAAAGAGGCAGAAACCTGCCCATGTGTCACAATTATCAAGATAAAACACCTTAAACAACGAGCACTGAAGTGTTTGGAAATTTAACTGAGAGTAAACTGTCCAATCGTTGTCGTCTCTCAGCTCCAACTTCATGCTCGCATTTCAGCACACAGAGCTGAAGCCTTTGTCTGGATGTCAACTATCAAGACATCCTTTGGCTACATCAGAAACTCCAGACCCACAGAGTTATTCAGTGGATTGTTTCCTTGACCGGTTTACGGGTACATGCTGATCTGCCAATGGTAATTGGAGGTCCAAAATTATCCTACATTACAGGTTTCATTTGTAATTGGTAGTGGCTACATTTAAACACACTAGCATTGAGGCAAGATTCAGAATAAAATGCATAAAATGCATCCCACAGATCCTTGATCAGTTTGGGATCTAGTGAATTTGAAGGCCAGGTCAACACCTTGTGCCGTTTTTCATGTTCTTTGAGTTGTTTCTAAACAATTTTGCCTGTGTCAGGCTGCATCCTGCTTGGGAGGGCTGCTGCCATCAAGGAATGTCATTGCTATGGGGTCAGGGTGCCTGGTCTGGTCTAGGTGGGTGCTACATGTTTAAGTAACATCCACATGAATGAATGTTCGGGTCCAAGTTTCCCAGCAGAACATTGAATTGTCACAAGATGGTCAATGTTATTTACTTCTGTCAGTGGTCATAATGCTATGCCTGATTGGTTTATGTCTGTGAAGGTTCTCAGTCCAACAAAGGTTAACAAAAAAGCAACTGGACTTGTAGAGTTTTTTTGAGAAGACTTTTCACCACTCATCTGAGTAGCTTTTCCTTTCAGTGGTTTTAATGTTGTGGCTTTATAAGCACTTGATCTTGAACAAATCATGCTGGTATGGCATATCATCTCTTATCTTATATAAACGTACCCGTTATATACAAGCGTCCAACTGGCGTATGGATATTGAGTGTAAGCCACGCAGGAGTGAACCAGCAGCACCAGGTTGGGATCTGGTGGGTCCAGCAGCCTCAGCTCCACAAAAACCAGTCGGCCTTGGATGAGGCTGAGAGGCAGGTGAGCCTCGGGGTGGTAACTGGTGAAGGACTCATCTACAGGAGAAAGATGTTCAAATGCTGCTCGGCAATCAGCATCAGATCATAAGATAAACAGTGAAGATGAATGAAACCTGTGGCGATCCTCAGCTGCACATTGACAGCGACCGGTGTTGACTGGCTTTGAGGCAGAGGAGGCCGATCCTTCTCTTCATCACATCCCACCATCAACCTGTAGGAAGAGGTACACAAGAAACACTTAGCATAGAGAGTCATGGGAGCATTTAAAGGGACGGATGCAGAGATTGCTTTATACAGACAATGCTCCATAGTCTGAGCTTTTACACTCGACTCGTGAGCTTCAGAACTAGACCCGGAGCAATGTGGTCATAATTCAGTGGACGACCAGTTTTATTTTATTGAAAAACAGCACTTAACATTTAACTGTAATTCTGACACCCCTGCTTTTCATGGTAATAGCGTACCTCATAGAGGTCTCAGACCTGGCGGCTTGGTGAGAATCTGAGTCCGAAACTTTGACCTCCTTCTCACCCAGCGTCTAAAAACGATAATAATGGTTAACGCGTCTTCACATGCAAAGAACTTTGTGTACAAAGTGTTACTCTACTCCTATAATACATAACACACTCTAAACTGTGCCCTACATGTTTCAGTCCACAGCCGTCCAGGGGTATCATGTAGATGTCCAGGTCGGGGGTCAGCCTCTCCAGCCAGCAGTAGACATAACTGTCCTCAGAGGGGAGAGCTGTGGACTCCACCACTGAGCCAGGCACTGCAAAGACAATACACCCCACTGTCTAGTCTGTTGGCTCACACACGTAAACATCTTTGCTGGATTACATTGTTGTTTGATCTCGACCGCAGCGAGAAAAAGAAAAGCCTAAATATTTAACTGAAGCGTTCCAGCCTTAAAGTCACAAAGTGCGGGTAGTTTTCACATATTCCTCATTGTTGATTCAAGCTCCAGGCAAGTATTGACAAGACTTGTTTTCACGGTGAATTTTAAGAACAGGGCGAGGCAGAGGGAGGGCACTGTTGACTTTCAGGTGATCTGATGTGCATGAATGTGCCACTCAGGTGTCCGATTACAGCCAAAAACAAGACGTCACAGTTTCAGGACTTCTTCCGCCCCCTTGTGGTGATTCAAAGTCACAACACTACTTTGCACCTTCACGCCAAAGCATGACAACTCACCTCTCATTTCATTTCCCAGCTTCACTTCTGCTTCCTCTCCGCTTTGTTGCCTGAAAGGATCATATGAATGTTGCTGGGTGATATAACGGGAATAAAGGCCGTGGGAGGGATTGTGCAGCTGCACAGGAATGTTGGCATATCCTCCCTCTGCACCATGAACAACCCACTCCACCCTGCCGTACTGAAAGTCTGAGGGAAGCTCCTTTTCAGAGCCCTCGCTGCTTGTAGGATGCAGCTCCTGGTCGTGTTTGAACTCTTTAGGCTGGTTGTAAAGATGGGAATAGTAGTAGTAGGGGTCATTTTGAACATCATACACCGATTCCGTGGGTGGAGCAGTGGACGGATGTTTGGGATAGATTGGGTGCTGAGCTGGAAGGGAAGAAGAATGCTTGAGTAACCCTTCATACATCTGATAGGGGTTGTAGTAGTAGTGGTAAGGATTGTAGAGCGGAGTAAGGTATGACGGTTGTTCAGGAAGTTGATCTGACTCAGGGTCTGGGTGCGCCGAGCGTCTCCTGTCGTCATCCGGCTCTGGCTTTACATCATCAGATAAAAACAGATGCTCAGTCCATTCTTGGCTGTATTCCTCTGCGTCAGTATCTGGACTTGGCTCTTGTGTGTAGGGATTTGCATTGTCTTGAAGAAGAAGTGGATGAGGAAGAGAGTGAACGTTTGCCAAATGAGTTTTTGCTGCCGTGTCTTGACGTAAAGGATGCAATCTTTTAGCCTCACCCGGAACAATATGTGGGAAGTGGTAGAAGTGTGGGTAAGGCTGTGGAGGGTGGGTTGCATGAAGTGCAGGGGGGTTGTGAGCAAATTTAGGATTTGTTGGGAGGGTATAAGGACGGGAGATGGTGTCAGACACTGGTGTAGGACTGAGATCCTCCGATAGTTGCACGTTGGGGGGAAACACTAGAAAATCACTGTCATGAGACACCTCTCCAGAAAGCTGGGGACCTGGATCAAAGTCCTGAGATGGACCAGGAAGAGGGATTTTAGGGTGATGGTAGTAGTGGTAGTAGGGATTGAAATCATAGCGGGGAGGTTGAATATTAGGAGCTTCAACCTGAGCTGGAAATTTTGGAGGAGTCGTGCTTTGGTCCTCGGAGAGATCTAAGACAGGAGATTCTTGATTTCTAGTTAGATACAGCGGCCTTGTTTCATCCATTTCATCTCTGGATGACAGAGGACTGTGGATGGTTATTGTCTCCTTTAGAGGAATATGGTGGAAGGAGTAGACCTGATTATCTGGCAGGGAATCGACAGGAGGACGAAGAGGCCGAGGTGTCTTAGGAGTCAAACTTGGTGCAGTAGGGTTGTACAAATCTTTCAAATTACGACTGGTATAACTGTGGCGCTTTGTTGGGTGGGGATAGTAAGGCGGGGCCAGGTAGAAAGGTGGGGCCCACTGAAAAGGTTTCTGGGGTGCTTGCATATTTTTTGTTGCCCCCCTTAGAAGAGGAGGAGGAGGTGGTTGAGGAGGCTGAGGGGTAATGGGGAGTTGTTCAGGGGGAGAGACGGGACAGGCCAGTGTGAAGACCTCCTCTCCTATCTGAAGAGACAGCGTATAATGTCCATCCTGGAAAGAAGACGAGAAGCTTCACTGAGATTTCTAGAAAATGCAGAATAATCTTGAACATCATTCAAGCCTTTGCTGAACTAGCTGGAGTGGACTACGTCAACATAACTATAAGCATCATGGAGGATGCAGGAAAGTTACACATGTAACCACGATTCAGTGAGTTCACTATGAATCGGTGACGGTCACAAAGAATGAAGTGACTCTAGTAAGTTTCAGATGATGGATTACAGTCTGAAAAATAAAACTATCGACAGTGACGGATGTATGAAGTGCAATGGATTTTTGAACAGTTTAGGAAACTGGTTCGAGTAAATGTTACTGAGACCCTCTGATAGTTGAACTAAATTGTAGAATTTCACTGTTCTGGACGTCTAAAACACCTTAAAGCGACATTCCCACACTAGTGCACTGGTTTCCATGAGTTGGGATGGAGTAGATGGCACCAACTGGGTGTCATGGAAGCAGCAAAGAAGTAACCAATGTAACTATGGTTCTATGACTTCACTATGAAGTCTCTGACTTGTAGAATCTAGTAATCTAGGTATATCCAACAAAGGTTCAAAAAGGGCAACTGGACTTGTAGAGTTTTAGAGAAGACGTTTCCCCCTTTTGGGGACTTGGTGACAGAAGTTAAACCTGTATTGTAAATTAGATAGCAATACAGTTTTAACTTCTGTCCCCAAGAAGTTTCAGTCTCATTCACACCTTGAAACTGGAGCCTCTGACGGACAGGGGTTCTCAGAGAACCATTCATAGGGAAGAGGACGGGGACAAAACAGTCCCACCTCGTTTATGGAAAATTAGCTGGACCAGTTTTTGGTCATTAGCATCACAAGCAAGTTTTTTCAGGAGTTCCTATTTAAACCTCAGTCAACTAGAACTGAAGAAGCTACTCAGATGAGTGGTGAAACATCTTCTCAAAAAACTCTACAAGTCCAGTTCCCTTTTTTTGAATATACCATGACCTGGATGACTGAGACACTGAGTAATCTAGGCCTATGTCCTTTGCACACGTTCAAAATGTTTGGCCAAATACTCGTATTGCCAGAAGGGGGAGACAAAACTTCTGAAACTCACCTTTACTATGATGCCACACGTGACATAAGGAGTATTGATTACAATCTCTGCATCTCGTTTGTCCACAGTGTAACCACAGTACTCGACCAATGACGACAAAGGAATCCATTCTCCGCGCACTGTAGTGGAAAAAAACAAAATTAGATTTAGAAACAAAAAAGTAAAGAATAATTATTGTATATTTACCATTTATCCTCAGCTCGTCTGCGGCAGACAGTCCCTTTACTTTGACCGTCATACCATGTTGGGAGCAGCAGAGGGAGGACGGTCCAGTGGCCTGAGGTGTGATACGAGAGACCGGACAGGACATCCTGACCGGAGCCCCCCTCCACAGAAGAGGCAACACATAGCTGTCATCCTAAATGAACATGTTTTAACAGCATTTAGTTAATAAAAAATAATAATTTTTACGCTGCCTGCAGCTGAAAAAGTTGCAAACATTCACTGGAGACGATGTGTTTGCGATTAAGGCACAAGCTTTTCTCATTAAATCACAAACATGAGTCAGCCATCCCTGAAAGTCCCAAATCTATTTTGGACAAGCTGAGTCATTTAAGTTCAAATGAGTGAATCATTACGAGAAAGAAGAGGACAGGTTTCAGCAGGACTGGACGTCAGACATTACATCGTCAGAAACAAAAGGTAAACAAAGGATTTCCCACAAATTCAACACTTAAAAATATGCAGACAGTCAAGACAGCTCAACTATATTTCTGAACATTACATATATTTTTATATATAAAACATAAAGTATGTCTCGCTCACCTCTACAGTGATGTGACAGGCATCGTACTGAGCCATCAGACTGAGGTCTCTCCATGTGGTCTGAACAGAGTAACCACACTGTGGTGGGAGCTGGGACAGAGGCACAGATGACTCATTCGCTGAGACAAAAACACACACCAAAATAAAACCTACACTTCATTCTTGTGAAAAAAAAATAAATAGAAATTCAGGTCTGTATTGTATCCCAACGTTCAGTCTACTGAAGCTGGAGTGTTCACAACAGCAGAAAGTGTAGCTTCACCTCTGTCTAGCAGTAGATGTACAGCCCGTCTCCTCCTGACCGTGAGGGTCATGCCTTCGTCTTCACACTCCACCACGGGCTGCAGATTCTGCCAGCTCTCCTCCGAGCTGCTGACCGTCTGACCTCCGATCCTCACCCGGCCTCCCTGGATCTGGCCTGGTAAACAAAAACAAACCACTTTCAGAGGAGATTTTTGTGGAACATAACACAGGGGCTTACACTCTCAGTGGAAAAATCACTGACGGCAACTACAGTCTCATAGAGTAAATAAATGACTCAGTACATAAACTAATCTGAGGTTAAGTGCACCACATTTTAAAAACAAATGGTGACAACCTCCATAATTCCACCACACTAATATGCTAATAAAAATAAAATGACAAAATAAAATACAAAATAATTTGAGAAATAAATTCAGTGTAATGCTGAATAAATGCATATCCAAAAAAATAAAAAAATAAAAACACTCACAGGAGTTAATGCAACAACAAGCAAGACAGAAATATATTTTTATTTCACATTTCTTTAATTATAAAATGATTATACCTTTTTGGTAATTTTAAATTTTGACAGTTCTTGTCTTCCATATAAAACGAAGAACAAATTAACATTCGATTCAACAAGAAAAACTGAAAACACAAAGTAGTGCCAGAAAGTGCCAAAAAAAAGTGCAAGTGTTTTTGTCAAAGCCGTTTCCTACTTTAAAATGAATATACAGTAAATAAAAAGTTAAAAGGAGAACGTTTGAATTATGCTAATTGCAAAATACACAAACAATTAAACTGAGTCAATTATTAATGTTAAGTATTATTAGCATAAAAAGTAGTTTAGATATTTTTTTTGGTACATATAAAAGTAGTTATTGAGTCATTTATCTATGTTTGATTTCGGCAGTTCTGGTCTTCCATACAAAAAATTAAGAACAAAATAACATTTGATTCAATAAGAAAAACTGAAAACACAAAGCAGTGCCAGAAAGTGTCAACTGAGTCAATTACTAATGTTAAGTATTATTAGTATAAATAGTTATTAAGTCATTTACCTATGTTTGATTTTGGCAGTTCTGGTCCTCCATACAGAAACCAGAACTCAAATCAGAGTAATTCAATAATACAATTTTGTTAACACTACATAGTGCCTGGACAATAGGTTTTAAGGAAGGCATACATCCACCTTAACACATCATATAGGCTGCAGTATAAAATAAATAAATAAAAGCTAATTGTATTTAAAGTCCAGTAAATGTGAGCGCAGGTATCTTACCTGAAACAGCAGCATCTGACTGGTAGCCTGGAGCAGGGATGTTTGTTTCAAGTTGACCTGTGATGTAAAACTTTCCCTGGACCACATGTTTAGTATTTCCTCCGCTGCAGTTTCCATTTAGATGATAGTCGACCTGCCTCGGTTTGTTTTTCAAACTTGAAGTTGACATTGTGGGCGTGAGACTGATCGGTTTTCCAGCCGCTGTCCCTTCCAGGTTTTCATTATGAGGAAGCTCCCTCCACTCCTCTTCCTCTCCGCGCTCTGTCTGGAGGGAGTGTGCAGAGGGCTTACACCAGCCTGTTGAATGCAGACTTATTGTTGTGATGGTGTAAATGAGCAGAACACCGAAGCTGTGTCCGTTTTGTTTTAAATGCATCGCCAATACGAGTTTCTCTCCGCGGCGCAACGCTGGGACGGAGCGAGGAGCCGCAGTTTGTTTTTGTAGACGCACCTGCACTAATTGGGCTCAATTAGCCCAGGTGGCGCATGCTCAGTAGGTCGCAGAATATTACTGGAACTGTTGCAAATAAAACGCCCAATTTTAACTACATTTCTTTTAATCTACATTTCTCGAAACTCAAAATATCTGCAGATTTTCACGCAGGTCCTGAAAGTAGTAGACCTGGAGAACCCAAGCAAACTGTAAATATCATGCTTGCACATTTATTCAGTCAGCAGTAGTTTTCAGTACGTCCTTGTGCAGCAGTTACCAGCAACTAAACATTTCCGGTAACTGCTGATCCGTCGTCTACATCAGTTTGGAGGAATTTTAGTCCGTTGCTCAGCACAGAGCTGCTTCAGCTCTGAGATGTTGGTGGGTTTCCTCACATGAACTTCTTGCTTCAGGTCCTTCCACAATATTTCTGTGTGATTAAGGTCAGGACTTTGACTTGGTTCTACCAAAACTTTCATTTTATTCTTCTTGCTGTATCACCCAGTTTCTCTTAAGATTCAGCTCATGGACATATGTCTAGATATTTGCTTTTAGAAGTTATAATTCAGAATATACTTAGACTTAGATTAACTTTATTCATCCACAAGGGAAATTGCTTGGTCACAGTAGCTTAGTTGTACAGAAAAAAAACACTTAAGAACCTCAGATAAAAAAAAAATTGAAATAAAAAAATAAGTAAAATAAAATCTAGTAAGATAAAATAAAAATAGAGTAAGCAAAAATGTACAAATTAGCATGTTAGCATATGGACAAATGCACAAGAAATAGAAAAGGAAGAATATAAATTATATATACAGGGTAAGGTGTAAGGTGCAATAGTGTCCATTAACATTAATAACACAGAGTTATCTGTTACAGAAAGGTGAGTTGTTGTACAGCTGGACTGACAATGGTGTGGATGTGACGGATTTGTCCAGTGTCCTCCTATTCCTCACTGAGACAAACATCTCCAACTCACTGCCAATCACATGACCAGTCTTTCAGATCAATTTGTTGATCCTACTTATGTCCTCTTTGCTGGTGCTGCTCCCCCAACAAACCACAGCAAAGTTCAGGGCGCTCACAACAACAGACTGGTAGAACATCTCCAGCAACTTGCTGCATACGTTGAAAGACCTGAGCTTCTTCAGGAAGTAGAGTCTACTCAGTCCCTTCTTGTACACAGCATCACTGTTGTCCCTCCAGTCCAGTCTGCTGTTCATGTGGACTCCTCTACTTCCACCTCCAGACCCTGGATGGTGATGGGCTCCACTGGTGTCCTCTTCTTCCTGAAGTCAACGACCAGCTCCTTGGTCTTGTCCACATTCAGGAGTAGGTGGTCCACAAAGTCTGCAATCAGTGTCCTGTACTCCACCTCCTGTCCATCTCTAATACACCCAACCAATTGCTCCCTGGGTTCCTTTGTGAGCTCTCAGACTATTCTGCGTCTTCCTTTTGGAGTGATCCTTGCTGGAGGACCAGTCCTGTTGAAGGTAACAGTCACTTTAAAATGCAATTAAAAATAAATATCATCTCTCATAATTTGACAAACCTGGCCTGTATTCAACACAACGTAAATGGTGTCTTCTATCCACTAGAGGGCAGCACTACATTGTGCATAAGTGACTCAGAATGATCTACCTAACCCTAACTTAACTTCAGCAAATAATTTTACTGCATTATTATTATTATTATGTGTTATTCTGGCTGTTTTTTTCCTGCTGAAATTTCTCCTGCATTTCATAACTGCTTAACAATACTCCACGCATTCATGTAAAACATTTAGATTCACTGGCTGCAGTTTGCTGACAACCGTACCATCTGACAGCGAGTGACTCGGCCGAGGTCTTATGAGTCATGTCATCACATTGTGGTCAAGAGGACGAACACTCTCACAGTGTTGTAGTTGCAGTCTTAAGGCCTGTTTCCCCCTCTGCTGCCAGTTCATTCCTCATTTGTCTGTTTATGTAAAGTTGTTCGATGTATCCCGATGAACTTTTTCTGCATAATCGAGCTCGTCATGACATCTGAAACTGAATCTCTGTTTCTGGTGTTTTTCCAACTACTGTTTGTCTATACGTCTAAAAACTGCCCAATAAACTATTTATACTCCAGCGTTAACAGCCTAGAAACAGGATCAGAGTTGAGCTCGAACGAACGTCAACAGCTACACTCCATAAAGAGGAATCCGAAGCTGTGTGTTTACATGTGTGTACGTCGGTAGAGGAACGGGGTGGTGATCAGTTGGTGATGGGCGCGGCAGTGGGATGACTCATATTTGGAGTTGCCTAGCTACAGCCAGGAGTTGTTTTCTTTAGAGTCAGAGAGCGAGTACAGTGTGCATGTCTGGATTTCATTGAGAGAGAGAAAGAGAGAGAGAGAGAGAGCGAGGCTTTGTGTGGGTGGCTTAAAACACAGGGGTGGCACGGAGCAGGAAACAGGAGGAGCACAAATCTTCTCATAGAGGAGCAGAAGTCACGTGAGGAGAAACTGGAGTTTAGTGTAGTAATAACAGCAAAAGAAAAAAAAGAGAGAGAGCGAGGTCTGCAAAAAAGAGCGCCAAGGGTGAGGAAGTGAATCAAGAATGAAAACCCCTAGCCGGTAACCATGGAAACGGACTGGCTCCACTAAATATGAGGAATTATTTTTTTTTCTCCTTTTATTATTGAATGTAAACGGTGGCTAGGGCACCACAACTGACACACGCACACAATGATGGCCCCGCTGGAAATTCTGCTGCAGCCTTGAGAAAAAAGAAAAAAAAAATGTGTGCAATACATCTACCGCGTCTGGTTCATAATAGACTCCTGAAACTGAGTTCTATTCAAGCCACAGCGGGCAGCCAACGGAGCACATGTGAATGCTTAGAGAGTAATTCTCTTAGACCCATGGTTAGCATACTCTTTGATGTCTTGATTTGATTTTGAGTTTCCATTTGCTTGAATTTCGTACAGGTCGTACAAATTGATTTCATGTATACGTAGCTATGCGTCGTTAATATAGAAATATTTGCAATATAATCATTTATTTGACCGATAAAAAACATGTACTATACAAAAACAAAACAGAGAGGACCAAGTATTGAGCCCTGTGGGACACCGTTTGTAAAATAATGGTTATTTAGAACAAGTTCTCAGTTCTTGAATCAAATAAACGGAACATTTATTTCTAACAACATATAAAGCGGTGTGTAGTACACATAGAAATGTACGCCACATGTTATTTGTGCAAGAAGGAAAACATGTATGGTATAAACAAAAAAAAAGAGAGGACCGAGTACAGAGCCCAGTGGAACACCATTTGTAAAATAACTAGTATTTGGAAAATCTCACAGATTCTGTTGGTCCTGGTTCAAATGAAATACATGTTCACCTTCTTTTTCTAACTATATGTACAGCAGTGTGTCGTATACATAGAAATACACAGTCTATAATCATTTCTTTGGCTGAGAAAGAAAAATATATGTATAAACTGAAAATTTGAGGGCTAAGAATTGAACCCTGTGGAACACCTTTTGCAAAACGGCATAAAACGATCTCATATCAGATAAACAGAACATGCAATTATTGTCTAACAATATGTATACAGTGCATTGTATACATGGAACAGTGCACCCTATTATTTAGCTGAGAGGGGAAAACTATGCTGTATAAATGGAAAAAGAAAAATGAGGACCAAGTTCTGAACCCTGTGGGACACCATTTGAAAAATAATGGTTATTTGGAACAGACTTAAGAGGAAAAAGACTGCCTTCCAAATTGAACATGTACTGTTCCTACCAAATTACTAGTTCTGGCGGGAGGCCACGTGTTCAGAAAATAAATGACATGTCAAATTTCTAACAGAAGGCCTCAGTATGCAATTACACTTGGGAGGCGACCGTGACTGGGAAATAAAGCAGATGATCATCTCACTCCTGAGCAACAGAAAGACAACAGTGGGAATGGAAACAGTGTCTGTGTGTGTGTTTCTTCATATCTGTGTGTCACTCCCTCACAGGGTGAGTACGCCGTATGAATGTACAGTATTTGTTTGTCTCCAGAAACTCGGGACGCGTGCCTCTTTTCACGCCGACAGATGAGGATGTCTACATGTATGTAGGCATATGCATGCGAGTGTGACCAAGCGCGTGTGTCGCAACCGTTGACTGACGTGCCTGTACACCGGCTTTCTGTCAAAACCAGCCCAGTAACGCTGGTAGCAGGGACGAGGTTGATGGTTGACTTTTCTCCTATTTCTCAACGGCCTGGGGTGAGGTGAGAGTTTCAACACTGACACTACTCCCCCCGCCCCTCCTCACCCCCTATTTTGTTTGCTCTGCCTCATTCAAAAGCAACATTTTCTTTTTGACCTTGCAGATCTTGTAAATATCCTCTCGGGGTTGTTTTTATAACAGGGGTTTAGAAATCTCGGGGCAGGGTGCGACATTGTGTAATATGGAAAAGGAATGAGTGGAGTGAGACAGTCGACCACAGACGGAGAGATTTGCCATTGTGTAAAAGCGGCCGTGAGTTGGCTGTGGTCAGGCTCACTCTGCTGGCATGTAGGCACCGCTCCGTTGGCTTTGTTTCACACGGTGGTGTTGAAACACTCTAAGACTCCTCACGAACACCTCGATTAAAGGATTTTGACGTTACATATTGAGTGCTTCTTTTGTCTAATCACATCGAGCAATTATCTGTTTTTTTTTTTTTATCCAGACAGTTAAGAATGTCCTTTTTTTTTGCAATACCAAAAATGTGACGATAAATCAACGACAAAGAAGCGCTTGTTGAAGAAAATTTTTAATTTTCCACCATTTATAACGTCAAAGTGTAAAGCAGCTCTTTAATAATGCCATAGTGGACAATGAACCGCAACTAATAATAGCACCACCCTGAACTGGCCAACCCTGAGAAAGTAATTCAAGAAATCACCAGTAATACTTGTGCATACAACACTTGGCAGATCAAACAACATCGCACACTGTTCCAAGTGACCTTTTGTGACTCTTGTTTTTCCAGTGCGGATCTACAATGAAAGCAGGACAAAGGTACGATTGTTGAGCTAAGCCACTCCATTTGTCTTCTACAAAAGTTACGAAGGCATGTAATTTACAAACTTCTGTTTGGGTCTTAAGGACCTGCGCTTAAGTTCCTACCCCGCCTTCCCCCCTCAGCGCACACAGCACTAGACATCGGTGTGGCCACACGCCCACCAAGTTCGTAAGAAGCGATAGCTGACTGATGCATGACTCACGGCAATTCCTCTCCCAAAAATACACCAAGAAGAGAGAAAAGAAAGGTTTGGATTCTTATGTAAGCGAACTGGTAAAAGAGTCATTTTTTGCTCCAGCGCAATCAATGTTTTTGTAAAGCAATGCCCACTTGAACAGGATGAAGGGAGTGCCAAATAGTGCATTCACTGCAAACCTCAACTTGGGCTCACCTGCAAGGTGGGGTCGGCACGCCCAAAACAGAAGCAGGTCCAACCACATTCTCCGATCTCACCTGTCTTTTTCTCAATCAGCTACTCTCATGTGGATATGCGTCCAAGTTTCATATCCTCTGCAGATCTGAATCACTGTACAGTTATATATATGTTTTTTTTTTATTTTTTATCAAGCCTCAAATTACGTTGACAAATACACGTCACGAGTGCACGTTCCCATGCCTCCAGGTAATTGGCATTTTTCCCAGATAAAATGACGTAGAGCCGGTTTTTGGTGAGATCAGGGAGTTGCTTTTATGAAATTGCAAAATTTTAACGGACTGAAATTCTTTCCCATGCATGCTCTGGGTGGGACAAGGATCACAGGTTGTTAAGTAACCTGTTCAAGGCGTGGTGCCTGAAATACAGACGGTTAAATAACAAATGACAGTCTGGCTTTTGCGTGTTTAGTTTTTAGACATTTTTTAAGAATTACGTCAGATGACAGGTGCGTTTTTTAAAAAAAATTTTCTGGGAGGACGCGTGTGCTTGTTTAACCTCAAGGCCCCCAGCAGAACGTAACCACACAAGTAGCCTGGCTGTAAACCCACACAGGCTCTATTGCCTCCTGAGGTCTGCATCGGAGGGTCAATTATTTCTGAAACCTGTTATTACCCTGCTGGCTCATACCTGAGGCTATGAGAACCTGACATGACACTGACCAGGTACTCTGCTTTCCTTCGGCTCAGACTTTTGCTGGTGTATCGCCACAGCTTTATACACACCAGAAGCAAACAGGTGACCTCAGACTCCTCGTCTGCACCCGGATTATTTTTCTCCGTGTCATCTACTTGTGTTCATGACGCTTGTGCCTCATTTCTCTGTATTCCTTTATTCACTATATTATTAAAACCCTTTGGGGTGTTTCACCTTTCTCGTACTTTCTCCTAGAAATGTGGCTCACACTTAAAAATGTTCAGCTGATCAAGGATAGAAGTGCTTCTGTTCTGTCTTCGTTCTCCTTAAAATAATTAGAACTCTGCAGATCCTCTTCATTATCTTCCTGCCTATTGATACGGTCACCTAGAAACTGGATCGGAACTTGAAACAAGTCTCCTCCCAGTGTGCTTCAAACCTGGTTGACATCATCAAGGCTACAGCAGGTCACAGCTGACACTTCAACTGCTTTCACCCATTACATTTTACTAGCAATATTATATAACTAATATTTTAACTACTGTCAGGGTTTATACACCGGGCAACATTTCAACTTCCTTCACTGGACACACTTCAACTGCTTTCAGCTATTACATTTTTACCTCCAGAGACACTTCAGTTATTCAGCTCTTGCTCTTTAACTAATATTTTAACTACTGTCAGGGTTTATACTCCACGCGACCTTTCAACTTCCTTCCCTGGACACACTTTAACTGCTTTCAGTGTTACCACTCGAGGGAAACTTCTCTTCTTTCACCCCTTTTGCAAAACAGCTGACATTTACTGTAAAGTTCTACCCAGTTTTCTTGTTTTCATTAAGACATTTCAACCCACTTCATCTACCACAATCCAAAAAACAAAACGCTTAAACTACTTTCACATGCTTACATATCAACTTACAGTTACACTGATTTTACTTTTTACCAAATTATACTGCTCATACTTTAATCAGGCTTCGTCCACAGGCCTTGACATCACCACGTTCCCTGTAGGTTTCAACTGTTACTTTTGCCTTCACACTTCAACTGCTAAAACTAAAACATTTACCATTTTTATTGCTTAAATTACAGTTATAGCTATATTTGGATCTTACTCTTCAACAATTTGTTTTACTTCTATCTGGGATTATACACCAGCTGACGTTTCATCGTCCTAGACTGGACACACTTCAACTATGTTCAGTGCTTCCGCTTGAACTGACACTTCAGCCGTAATATTTCACTCAATTCAGCCACTTTCTGAGTTTTGATCTAAACTGACACTTCAACTGCTTTCACCTGTTACATTAAGCTTGACTTTTTTTCATTAATTCACAGTTGTGTTCACACTTCAACTGCTTTCACCTGCGTTTTAATTCCTTAAATGACAATGTGAGTACTTACTCTTTAACACTTCAACTGCTTTAACCACACAACAACTGACATTTGCCATAATATTTTACACACTTCAGCTGCTTTCACCTGTTACATTTAGCTTAGCATTTACTTTGACAGTTTAACTACTTTGAGTTCTTACTCTTTAACAAATATTTTTAACTACTTTCAACGTATATTTAAACTGGACACACTTGAACTATCTTCAGTTCTGTTACACTATATCTACTTTCACCTAATCCACAATACTTGGCATTCAGGGCTTTGTCAAAAAACACGTCAAATGCTTTCACTAATTACATGTGTGTAAGGGATCTAGTCGTAGAGTTGACACTTAACTGATGTTTTAGTCAGTGTTTCGGCGTTAAGTGTCAGTTCAACAGCTTTCACTTCACAACAGCACACTGCATGTATTATACTGTACGTAGTTCAGCGCTTTCAGCAGTTCTACACGAACAAAGGTGCAAGTTTGTTCTTTTTATTTTATTCCTCAGCTCAGCCGTCCCTGCCCAAACCCCCCAAAAAACAATCATAAAATCAAACCACACTGTAAAACTATAACCTCGGGTCAAGTCTAGTTTAAAGTAGTTTTTCTGTGGTTTGGCTCTGACATGTTACGCGCTTTTCTTCTGAACGTATATCTGCAAGATCGTAGCTGAAACTTTTTTTTCCAAATCATACCGTCTTAGATAAAATAAGCTCACAGGATCAGAGTCTCCTTCATCTTGAGTCAGACGAAGGGTATAACTTTGACTCATCGATCACCACCAGCCTTGAAACAATGAAGGTGAGCAATGCTTAATGAAGTTGAAGCAGTGTGAAATATCTCCACCCCTCTACACATTTTAGTTTCCACATCCCCTCCTTCTTTCTCACTTAAGCAATGACTTGCACTCACCCCCATCTCACTCCCCCCCCCCCAACACCCCATACCCCCACCCCACCTATTATTCCCTCGATTGCGAACCAACAGCATTCCTTCATCCTGAAGCTTTTTTTCCACCCAGGAACAAAAGCGGGAAAAGGAGTGAGGGTGGCGATCAGGAATAAACACTTCACCGCTGGCTGCGAGCGTTTCTACGCCCAACAGCACGATTGTGATTAGTTGCAGTCTGTTGTCATGGTAGCACGAGTAGAAATATTGCCAGTACTGTTATAGGAGTACCCCCCCCCCCCCCCCCCCCCCACACACACACACACACACACACACACACACCCCACCCCACTACTTCTTCAAGTGAGTCATCTACCGCCCTTCCGGAAAAGAGAAGTAAAAAAAAAAAAATCACAACCATCAGCTGGGCGACAAAGATAGCAGACACAAAGGAGAAATCTGCCTGTTTGAGTCTTTTGTATGTGACTAACGCAGCAGAGGCAGAAACAGGGAGGGCGGGAGCATGGGGGGGAGACGAAAGGGGAGGGGGGTGGGGGTGCAGAGAAAAAAGAGGCAGAGATTATGTAGGAGGCTTGTCTGGGGTGTGGACTTAAAAAGAAGGCAGGGTAAAAGTAGGCGGATGGGTAGTTTCTTATGTTTGCGCATTTAGACGGAGTCTGAAATTAGTATCCTTGAGAGCAGGAGGAATTAGACCCGAAGAGACAAACAGACATCTAACAGTAAGTCACATCTTCTTCTACTTCTTCTTTTACTTCTTTTAAGAAGTTTTAACAGCTGCTTTTTGAAGCAGAAACCCTAAAGCTTTGGAGTTGTTTTGACTCTTGCTAAAAGATTCGATTTACTTTTGCTCGATTACCAGATTTATTTTTAAGTGCCGTCATGAGTTATAAAGTAAACTTTGATTCATTTGGTAGTTAACAGCTCGAGGTGTTTTAGCTTTCTACGGGGCTGGGATTGAACATCTCTGAGAGCAGGTTGAAGGCGGGGAAACCTTCGCCGAGAGTCGCTCACATGTGCGTCCGAATGCTTGGGAACGCATCCGTGACGGCACCCAACCCTTGACCACTCCTTTACCGTGAGGACCGGCTCATTCTAGATGTGCCTCTTCCTCTGCTCACACCCAGCGCGTTGATGCCTTAACACTGCGTCAATGCAGCTCCACAGAAGTCTTGACCTTTGATCTGGCTAACGTTTGCCTTCAAAGAGACTCCATGATAAAATCTGACAAGTTTTTATTGTGTGAGACAGAGCGTGCTTTCATTCAAACTCAGGGAAGTGAGCGAGAATACTCTACAGTTATTTTAGGGAGTGGCAGAGATGCCTTTGCAAGCACACGACAAGCCCAAACTCATCCGGCCCGGCGTCATCTTCGCTCCTTAATTGTCTCCTCACCAACGGTATCCGTTTGCCCGGATACAAACTGACTCTCCGAGCGCAAATATCCATCAACGCCTCTGCATTAACGTCTCCTCTCAGACTCCCGGTGCATCCTGTGCATCGTCTTTTGCACGCCGTGTTTACTGGCAGCAGTAGCTTTAACTCAAAGTAATTAGAAGTTGAGAGGCCACGCCCTGAGTGGGTGCCAGATCCTGGCCTCGCTTGGGGCTGACTTTTACTGCTTCCTTTCTGAAACAAAGCCATAATTGTGGACTCCCGTAAAGGCTGTACTTGTTGTCCAAACATATTACCTGCTACTCTTTAAATTTGCTAGCTTTTAAGTTATCTTCATCCTTCTTCTTCTTCTCCTCTCCAGGACAGTCATCATGCTGATTCTCCTCGCCGGCATCTTCGTCCTCCACATCCTGTGCATCATCCTCCTCCTGGTGGCTACTATTGACAATGTGAGTACGATGTTTTTAACTGCCGTTCAGATACCTATGCACTTCCTCGTAAGGGTAGGCCCTCTCATCACCGCGGCTCATTCATTCCTTCTCCATGAGCGGTCCACTGTTCCTCTCAGGGCCACATGTTTGACATTTCTGGGTGACACCACCACCACCGTGCTGCACATGTGAAATATGCGAGATTCCCGCCTGGGCTTTATTGACGGTCGCATACCAAAGTGGTGCATACGGATTTGTGGCATTCTTCCCAAGATACTCTGCTCCCGTGTTTACTCCATGCAGTGGCTTGTTCATATTTACGTAACACGCTTTGTCAAATCTTGTTCAGGCCTGGTGGGTAACCAGCGACATGTACACCGACATATGGGCCCGGTGGAGTCTGCAAGGTGGATCGTGGAACTACACCGACCTTCCCACCGGCTCACACTACCCTACAGGTAAGGGCCATCCTGAGACATACTTGAAATGTTTAGTATTTTCTCTGAGGACCTTTTCATGCATAAGTGTGAAGGTTCAAAAATAGCTCAAGGTGTTGTTCATCAAGAAAGAAATACTAAAAAGACTTTTGAAGCAGCATGGGTGGAGTTTGATCAGTTTCTACTGACAGGAACCAACCAAGTTATTGCATAATCTATAAATGTAATCGTTACGTGACATCTGAAGTGTCTGAACTGCCAGTCAGCCTTTCAACAAGAGGCAGCGCCTTCATTTTTGTTGCTCTCTCTCTGGCTCCCCCTGCAGACTACCTCCAGGCAGTGCAGGCCAGCTCGGTGCTAGCTTGCATATTCTCCATCATTGGCATCTTTGTGTTCGTGGCTCAGCTCTTCGCCCTCCCCAAGGGAGACAGGTTCACCATCTCCGGCATCTTTCAGTTCCTCTCCTGTAAGTGTACATTTTTGTTTCTTTAAATCTTGCGTTTCTTTCTCTGCACGCCTTCCCGCTGACGTGTGCTGTCCTCTCCTTTAGGCCTGTGCATCATGATCGCAGCCTCCATCTACACAGACAGGTTCCACAGGGACGAAAGTACCGGTGGGTACGGTCACTCCTACATCCTTGCGTGGATCTCCTTCGGCCTTACGTTCATCTCCTCCATCATTTACTTTGTGCTACGCAAGAAGACGGCGTGAGAAGGACACTAGAGCTCTAAATCTGTGACTGGATCTACACTTTCTGCTGAAATCTGTTTTTTTTTTTTATATTGTCCTGGATCGGTTTGTAATATTTGTCTGTTCTGGGCGTTAGATTTGAGTTGAGAGTGTGTATTCAGCCATAGAGATCCCCTCAAATACCTGCTAGTGTTCCACTGAGTCTGCTTGCAGAGGTTTTATGTTATCTCTGCAGTAAAAAGCAAAACTCAGTCAATCACAGCTGCAGAGAGCTGGCTGGATTTGTTGAGGGCATCCGAGATGTATTTTTGTCGTTATCCAAATTGAATTTTTTTAATTTTTAAAAAAGGCCTTGATGTTTATAAGATAAATTAAAATCTATCAATATTCAAAACGGCAGGTTGAATAATACAATCTGTGGTCTTTTATTTTGTAATGTACATTTACACGTGTTAGATAAACAGGGTTTTTGATTTTTTTTGTTACTTTGCAATATTTTATTATTAGTTTATTAATTTTTATTTCATATATCTGTTCTGTGCTTCATAAAATGCGCCATTAAAGAAACAATACGCAATAACAGCGTGACCAAATAGAGAAGAATCGTCTGTTTAAAGTCTTAAAAGACTTTAAAAGATCCATGCAGACGTCACATGTCGTAGATTTCTGTGTAATCTAAAAAAAAGACTATGCAATGATATAAAGTATAAAAACTATAATATTAATATTAGCGAGTTTTTATAGGTTTTATAAGTATTTGTGAAAACCAAAGATAACCAAACATTACTCTGTAAGTCTGCCTAAAGCTAATTACACTACATTTTTATGTTGACATTTTTTTTTTTTTGACACAACTGAATCTAAAAGATAATCATTAAATGAATCAAATACATTTTATCTGGTTATAAATCCAACAGCGCCCCAATAACACATTGCGCATTCACTTTTCATAGACTGGCTTAGGCGGCTTAGCTCCGTGTCAAAGTCACGGGAAGGTAACTCTCGATGCACGAGATATAACCTGTAAATACGACTCATTCCCCAACAGTGCTCTGTACGTGTGATGCTGTTTTATTTTTGCTACCATTACTTGTCTTCAGGAATGATTTGTACACTATTAAAACTTGATTTTTAAACACGTCGTTGAAGTCTTATTTGGGTTTCTTCTTCCCTTGTCATGAGAAGGAGTAAGACCGTAGTGGTGGGGGGATTTGATTGGTTTGGGATCTAGTGAATTTGGAGGCCAGATCAACACCTTGAGATGTTCTTCATGTTTTTGTGGCTGCATCCTGCTGGAGATTGCTGCTGCCATCAAGGAGTGTCATTGCTATGGGGTGGGGGTGTCTGGTCTGGTCTAGGTGGGTGCTACATGTCCACATCCACACCAATGAATGCCAAGTCCAAAAGTTTCCCAGCAGAACATTGAACTGACACAAGATGGTCAATGTTATTCACTTCTCCTGTCAGTGGTCATAATGTTATGCCTGATCGGTGGATAGTCAAATGACTCCCGTACAGCTGTCCTTTACATCTACTGTACAACAGCCATCATTGTACAGATAACAACTGATTCATTGCATCATTTTATTGCTGGTACACGTTAAACTAAGAGCACATGACAGGACAAAATTACATTACATTATCAACGGGGGTAAAGATCTGCTAGACGACTCCAGTCAGAAGTAAGTTCATAGTGGGCTGTAGTCTTCTTCCAGCCCGTAACGATTTTCCTGATGACTTGGCAGCGTCATGCGCACGGAGACGCACGGCGTAGGCGAGGGAGACGGGGAGGGCAGGGAAAGCCGATGAAACGGGGATCCAGGCGCAACTTGGGAAGGAGGAGGCGGGAAGGAGTCAGAGTGCGGGAGAGGAAGGGAGTGGGAGTGCGTTAGCCTCGGAGCGGGGCGCGGTAAAGTTGCAGAGGGGGGCTCGTAGTAGGGAGACAAGTGGGAGATCTGCGGGGGAGACAGGGTACAGGCAACGTTGGCCCCCGGGTTGGGAGGGGTGTAGTAAGGAGCCGGTGGCAGGAGTCCCGCAAAGTTAAAGCTGCAAGGGTTGAGACCGGAGGTACGCCTCGGACCCACCATCAGGACCTTTTTGGTGTAGTTGTTCAGGGTGGAGACGCCGGCGGACATGCAGACAGTGAAGGCAAGCCAGGCCACACTGACGAAGACAGAGAGACAGGAAGTGCATCACAAACATGTGGTTTGTCTGAGAGTTTCTTCTGATGTACCTTTGCAGAGGGTGTCTACATATTTAGACAATTTAGACCACAGGTGTCAAACATGTGGCCCGCAGGCCAAAAACGGCCCACCTAGTCACCACAGGAACCACTGGAGGTTCTCAGTACCATTTTTGACACACAAACTTTGCTCTGGAACTAAGATCTTTTGGTGGTAAACAATGTGTGTCCACCACAGGAACCTTCTGCCAGGACTGGGCACCTTCAGATGTATTTATTTCATTTCCACTGCAGGAACTTTCACTGGGAACTAGGAACCTTTGGAGGTTCTCAGTATATTCCCACTGCAAAAACTTTCCTATGGGGCTAAAAACCTTTGGAGGTACACAACATGTTTCCACCACAGGAACTTTCTCCAGGGACGAGGTACCTTTGGAGTCCTCAGTATATTCCCAATACATGAACTTTCTCTGGTGACTAGGAACCACTGGAGGTTCTCAGTATACTGCAAAAACTCTCCTCAGGAACTAAGATCTTTTGGAGGTAAACAATGTGTGTCCACCACATTAACTTTCTGCCGGAACTACGTACTTTTAGATGTACTTACTGCATTTCCACAGCAGGAACTTTCCTCTGCAACTAAGAACATTTAAAGGCCCTCAGTACATATCCAGTGAGGGAACTTTCACTGGGAACAAGGAACATTTGGAGGTTCTCCCGATTTTTTCACCTGCAAGAACTTTCCTATGGGGCTAAGAACCTTTGGAGGTACACACAACATGTTTCCACCACAGGAACTTTCTCCAGGGACTAGGTACCTTTGATGTCCTCAGTATTTTCCCAGTGCGTGAACTTTCTCTAGGAACCTTTGGAGGAACTCAATACATTTCAACTACAGGAAATCTCCAGGGATTCGGCAGCTTGAAGGTTTTCGGAACATTTCCCTCATAGCAACTTTCTCCAGAAACTAGGTACCTTAGGATGTACTCAGCACATTATGAGAACAGGAACTTTCTTATGAGCACTATGAACTCTTGAAGGTTCTCAGCACATTCTTACTACAGAAGACAGGGTGTTGGGTACTTTCAGTAATTTTTCAATCAAAAAATTTTCAGTTAAAAAATTTGCCAGCTTGCTTGCGCCTAATAATTGAAAAAGGTAAGGACTAAAAGTAAATGTACTTATATACTTTAAGTTATAAGACAATTTACAAAAAAAATACCCACGATAAATCAATGTTCAATATGCTCATCCACTTATGACTGTGTTCACCTGTATGCCCTACACCAGGCATTTCTGTAACCTACAGATGCTGTCATCATGTGGGTTGTGGGTTCCTGGTTCCTGCAGAGAGCTTGACTTTAACCGAACCACGAAACAGACATGATCAAATCTGAATAAATGGGTTTTCTTGCAATGGCATGACAAGCTGAAGTTCCAACATCTCCCAGTCGACAAAGTGATCCCACATGAAGAGTTGAAGGAATCTGGTGCTGGAAAAGTTTAGTCTAATCCAGATGGGCAGCGAGGAAACCACATATTCTCATGTTATCATTGCAAATAAATATAATTTAAGTTAGTCACGCAAGGACTCAGCAGGAAGACATGAAAAGACAGACTTCCATCATTCCAATGGGAACAACAAAGTTTTCCTCAGTCCCTTTAGTACTCATCTCAAACCATCCTCAACATTTGCAGATGTGCATTTCTTTTAACAACTGGTGCAAACGGGAACAACACAATGGATTATGCAAAAAAGGCTGAAACTTGTTCAGAATCCTGAGTTCATCTTGCTCTCTCTTTGTGTAAATTAACAAACCAGTAGTGCCTAAGGGGTGTTTCTTAACTTTACAAAATATAAATGCTTGATAAATTATGAAATATTACATGTAAGGGCTTTGGAAATCAACTAGTGCCTTCCTATTTTGGGGGGTAAAATTATTCAGCAGATGACTATTATGATGCATTTAATCCAACATGACAACAGCCTCTGGTTACTCGCCATCTTCTCTTTTTTTGGCCATAGTTGGACCAGAGGGAGGAGCTGGGGTGGAGCACGTCAATAAAGCCCAGCACACCTCCAAACATATCTCGCTTTGAGGTCAGGGAACCATAATCTTACATTCTTGACTAAGAATTTCATGAGAGAAGTCAGCAGTTTTTGAATGGAAGTCCTTTGGAGCAAGAGATTTACTGGAGCCAGCACCTAGTGGCCATCAGTGGTATTGCACATGCATTGAGTCCGACTCCAGGGCTACTTTTATACAATGGTAATATTTGCAAATACAACAAAACTATTAGTTAACACACAGTCCGAGAGATGAGGAGTTTGTCAGTTTGCATTTATCGCCCAACTTGACATAGCTGCAATTTTTCCTATTTTACACATTAAATATAAATGTTTATTGAACTTACTAGAATGCCCATGAGTAGCCATAGCTGTGAGGTTTAAAGTCTTCTGGTCCCATCGAGGCAGTCGTCTGAAACACCTGCATGAACATCATGTGACCTACCATCCCGAGCAGACCTGAGAGGGCAGAAGTAGCAAACATGTCCGACTTTTAAATAATTTACAGGAAAAAAAGTTGCAAAAGTAAAAATGAGAAAAGCAGCCGTACCTCCCAGAACTGTGAAGACAGCTGCAAAGGCATTGAGCAGCTGGCCCCAGCGCTGCGTGGATGGAAACCAGGCCCTGATACACAGCTGCACAAACAGCAGTATGCAGCTGATCAACAGCAGCCCGATATACACAAGCTCCATTGTCAGCGACAGCCACATCATTGCTGCGAAGGGAGAAGAAGAGGCTGAGAACGAGTCCAAACAACCAGGTGATAGAACGTCCAGAGAAATGCAGGAGAACGTTTACCTTTTTCAGACCCTGGAGTCAAAGTGTGAAACCCCCGACACCTCTCCTCTAGAGGTCAAAAGACAAGAGTCAGTGTGATTTTGCTACAGCATTGCACTTCCCCAGTACCCTTCAATGTTAAATACAATCGTGACCATGTGTCTAACCAGATTAACAGTTTGCATCAAGTGTTATCTTGGCCTAAATCAATCTCGCAGGAGATTATAAGATTCGTTTGGGTGCTTTAAAAAAAAAAACAAATAACTGCAACCTGTCTCGGTGGTAGGATAAGCTTCTTTGTGGCCTGATTAAATTATTTACAGGACGGCTGAAATAAACGCGTAAATGAAGGCAACGCAAGTGTCTCACATCTGCTTAAGTTACCAGTTAGTTGCGTTCTAATTTGGAAAGACTAAGCGCTCAGGGCTGCCGTTTTAAGTACATTAGCATCCATGTATGCATGCAACAAAATAGACAAACTGCGCCTGGCTAACATTAGCATACAGTCAGCTATTCAATCACATAGCTATCCTTGAACTATCCTTGACCTGTCTTTTTATCTGCAAAATGATGAATTTACTAGCAGGTCGCTAAACAAGTCCCACAAGTACTCAGGAATTATTCAGATTATTGAGAAAGTTCATTTCTGCATTATGTTTAGTTAGCTTAAAAGCTATTTGTTTCTTTCAGGGCAAATGTCTCTTCCTTTAAGGCATTACTTGACTAATCATAACAACAATTAGCAATGCTAATTCAACTTTTAATCTATTATTGTTAGCAAGTCCCAGCCATTTATCCATTATTATATCCATTTGAATCTTTAACCAGTACGTTAACTATTTTTGTACTTTAATATGTTCTCAAGCTAAAACTCTAAACTTTATATCCACGTCTTTTAGCTAAAAAACGTTATCTACAACTGTTTAATGAACAATTCAAACTAAACTAAATTTATCCTTTAGCTAAAAATGTTAGCGTTAATTCCACGACGTTTAGCTAAAGATAGCAACTACTTGTCTATCAAAATTTTCCCTTTTTGCTTTAAATGCTAAGCTAATTGTGCTAATAAGCTATTTTGGTTGATATAAACAAATTTGAAATATCTTGATTACTCTAAGGTAGTTAAAAGTATTTGGCAAGTATTTCAACCTTTAACCTCCTTTCAACGTTTAGCCATTACTTTAAGCTAATTCCAATGTCTATTACTGTTAGCTAAAACAACATCCATTTATCAAGTCATTTTAGCCATTTGAATCTTTAAACCTTCAACATTAATCCTTTACTGGTTACTACCAAATGATCTCCTTAAGCTGAACTATTAAATCTTTAAAAATATGTAATCTTTTATGTTTAAACGCTAACTGAGCTAATAAGCTAATTAGTTTGAGATTGACTATTTTTCGCGTAAGTTGCATTTTAGCTTCAAGTACTCATTTTTATTAATAGATTGATTAAATGCATTTGAAAGAAAAGCCTTTTGTATGTTATATCAAAAAAAAGTTAAGGTTGCAGGTTGAAATAAAATAAAAAGATATTTTAAACTTAAATCAACGACATCAACATGGAAATCTATAAGGGTAGCCTATTTTTTAACAAAAGCTACGTCCATATTGCCGTTTCATTTCATCACAGCTAACATTTATACACCCCACACTACTGATTAACAAATGCCGACTGATTTACTTAATTCATCAGTCAGCTCAAATGTCTGCCTGAACTTCTGTACCATTTAAAAATCAGCTCCGAAATGAGACAGTTAAAAACACGGCCGATGTTTGTGAATCCCATTAACCTTTCTCTCTCTGGGTTTTAATCCATAATTGAGCCAAGCTGTTGAAGTCTAAATCTCTGCGAGCGGATGATACACACACACTTACACAAATACACACACATACACACACACACACTGATGATAATCCTCTTTGTCCCGAGCTAACACGCTCACAATCACACATATATATGCAGATGCAAACCAACACGCCTGGAGACCTCAATTCGTATTGCCACCTTCTCTCTTCCTGGGACACATTTAATTGTCTTTCACTCTAGTGCCACACTTACTCATTCGACCTGCCGTTTACTGTTGTGATCTCACCTTGAGAACATCCTCTACTTCACACGCAACCCGATCAGGACACATGATGGTTAAGAAATCCCTCACAATGGCACGTATAGCAGTGCTTCTCTTTGTACAAATCCCCTGTTCTGTCATTTATTAGTTTTCTCTACCTGCTTGATCCTATTCAGGGTCACTGATGCATGTCTAGGCTTTTGTTGGAAACTGAGCACTTTTGTCCTTTGACCATCAGTCGTGATCGTTTTCACTATTTCAATTTAATGGGGAACTACTGTTTTTATATGTATATATATATATATATATATATATATATATATATAACTTTGGTGTCATTTGGAGTCGTATGGAAGATATTTAGATCTGCTTATAACAATATAGTGGGAGTGAATGGGGCACCGAAACGCAGCCTCTAAATAACACATTATCTACCACGAAACTTGTTCATTTCACCAATATTTTGTTATGATATGCTAGTGCTATTCCCTGTTGAGTCGCCTGTTATCTATTTGCGGATGTGCAGTGGTTCGCATCCACCTTTCAACAAGCTCCTCATCCATTCGGCCATGTTGCAAAAAAATAGCAGTAGCAAATAACAGGTAAACAAGCCAACTGTTGCAGGTGCGCGTCAGACTTTGGTAGGTCAATCTATAGACCCTGGATGATGAAAACCGGTAACTCTGGACTCAACAGGGAATAGAACTAGCACATCAAAACAAAATATTGGTGAAATAAACCAGTTTTGCGCCACATAATGTGTTATTTAGAGGCTGCGTTTCGGTGCCCCATTCACTCCCACTATATGGATATACACACATTTAAATATCTTCCGAATGACTTCAAATAACACAAAAGTTATATTGGTGAGTAAACAATCTTATTTTATGGCAGAAATAAGGTCCAAGTTGTAAAAAAAAACCCGGTAATTTCCCTTTAAGCGGTCTCACCCCACGCGTCCGTGTAGATGTTCTCCTCGCAGGTGAGGAACAAGCCGGTGTGAAAGGCGGGGAAGACGAAGCGGTCGTCCCCGGTCTCCCAAAAGAACTGGATTCTGGAGGAGTTGGCCAAGCCGGGGACGGGGATGCAGTTGCTCTGCTTGGTGGGCGTGCACAGGGGCTTGGGCACCTTCTGTTTGCCCTCGCACCAATAGGAGGACATGAGGGCCGAGGTGCTCAGGAGGAGAGACAGGACCGTCTGGACAAAGGAGAGGCGAGGGGAGCGCATCTGCTGCAGGAACGCCATCGTGCACAAGCTTGGGATTAGCGGAGGGACACAAAAGGGGGATAGAAAGAGAGAGGTGCATTCTGAAACATGGCCAAAAATGCTAAATATGGGGCGCTTCGTTAAAAAAAAATTAACAAGTCAGCAGTGCAGGACGATGGTTGACATTAGGTGTCACTAAGAATATCACCAGCATGTTAGTGGTTTCCAAGGAGAAGCAGGAGCTCTGCCTGAGATGATTAGTGTGGCGTTTGAAAGAGAAAAGTGCGGGGGAGTCTGCGGTTTTACATTACTAATCACATTTAAAGAATAAAGAGACTGTGACAGAAAATCGCACACTGCCGGTAATTGGAGGGAAGACAGACGACTAGAAAAAAGAAAAGAAGAAGTGAAAATTGCTGTCGCCATGGAACCACTCCAGGAGACAGACGCTCAAACTAACACGCTGGAGGACTTTATGTCAAACGGTGAATTAAATGTGAATGAATGAAGGAGAGAAAGGGGGGACAAAAAACAACACTACTCACCTGCTTCAACTTCTCTCAATTTGTCCTCGGCCTCCTCATCGAGAGAGGAAGGTGAGAGAAAAATGCTGCTCCTCTCAGAGTCCTTATTTTTTTTATCAGACGGCGGCAGCGACGGAGGATTTTGGCCGTCACACTGACCTCCGCGAGCAGTGTGACCGATCCAACCCTAACTTGCGAGCATATCAGAACGACGCGCACACACACACACACACACACACTCTCTTCTCTAATCCATCCTTACAAATCCAAAACACACAACTCACTTCCATCTGTTTTCATTTTGATTCCTGGACTCATTTTGATCCGTTTCATTCCCCTCACCCACCTTTTCCCGCCTGTAAAAAACATGTAGCTTTCATCTGTGAATCAACACGACCTTGAGTAATAATAGAAAAATAATTTAAAGAAAAAAAAAAAGGTACGTAAACATTATTACTTTGCAGTACGCCCGACACAAAGAGAGGTGGTGACGCCACAGTTTTTGGGGGCCCCTGAGGGTGAGGTATTTAATAACTGCAGCCGATCGTAATTCACATCCGAGGCTTTAGGTTGTTGCAGGACGAGCAATTTGTGTCACTTCTGAGAAAAGATCACGTAAATCCAAGCTTTTCTGTAGCTAAAAAAAGGGCCCTTTATCAACAAACACTTAATGTTCATGAACTCAATGAACGTCAGTTCAACTGTATGTCGCTTAAGACTTAATTCTGCAAAACTGTGGCGTTGCAGTGATTCATTTTTAGTTTGATCCGATCTGAAGTCAGTTTTTATTTCTGCTGTAGCTCCGAGGGCTTTCAGGTTCTCACTTATTAGTTTTAGCTAACAATTTAAAAAATATTTTTTTTCCAAACATTAATCCTTGTACTTGTCATGACAAATGGTGCGTTTGTCCATTCTGGTATCTTTTATCTTAGCTTAAAATGTTTTTAACCATTTATCTGTAATTTTAGCATTTAGCTAGCTAGTTTATGTTTAAAACGAATTAATCTTTCACATTTATTACATTTAATTTCGCTATTTGGCTACTTATAACTTGTTTTATAACATGTTTTTAGGCAGCTCTTATTCTGCAGTGACCCATTACTCTTTATTAACTGGAATTAGCCTAAATGTCATCGCGTGTTTAGCTATTTCAACCAATTATCTGTTTAAAAACTTGAACTTTAAGCTACAACTGTCAACCAATTATTCATGAGCAATCAGCTAAAACAGCTCCTTGATTCATGCCCTTTAGTTAAATTTGAACTGTTCACTCAGCCATAACATTATGACCAGGAAAGAAGTACATAACATTGACCATCTTGTGACAACTCAGTGTTCTGCTGGGAAACTTCTGGACCTGGCATTCATTCATTCATTGGTGTGGATGTTACTTAAGCATGTAGCACCCACCTAGACCAGACCAGGTGGTCATAATGTTATGCCTGATCGGTGTAAACACATACGCCTTTAAAATATTTGATATCAATATGCGACCTATATATATATATATATTTTTTTTTTTTTAAGAATAATTTAAACCATGAAAACGTCACATTTGTCAAATTGTGAAAAATATTGAGACTTCAATCACGTCTCAGAAACGCACCATATAAATCACATATTTTAGGATTAATTAGGATTAACCCAAATTCTTAAACAGAATTCTGTTTAAATAAAAACTGAAACCAAATCTCCTGAGAGCTTCAGGTCTAAACGGATTTTTACGCTGTCCTCCCCGCTCACACTGAAAGGACAGGAAGAAGAAACAAAGAGCACGACAGACAGATATCACGGTGATAAAAAGAAGAAACTGGAGCAGGAGAAAAAAATAAAAACTGGCGGTTTAACCGGGACAGGAGTTTCAGAAATAAGAAGAAAGAGGAGCGTACTTGAAGCATTTTTTAAGTGTATTCATAATTCATATACATATTGACAGGTTTCTAATACAGCATGGTTTCTGATAGTGTAACTGTCTTCTTTCAGCTTGGCTTTTTTTTGTTTTTGTTTTTTACAAGAATAACAATAAAAAATGATAAAGACAACACCATGTACGACTCACTTTTAAATTTTTATGGCAATGCTTCTTTTTGAATGGATTTTGCATCTCCCGATTAAATTGCTGCTGTGTCACAGAAGAATGAAAAGTACTTGGTTGGGCTCGCCTCCCCTCCCCCTCCCGGCATGACACCCCCCTTTTCTCCAAAGTTCAGCTCCGAAAATGTTTCATCACCGCCCGAGGAAACGGGTACACAGCTCTGTAACGGATGAAAACTCGTCAGCGTCCCGTCCTTCCATCTTTTTGTTGTTTTTCCTCCTCATCCAGCTCGGTTAAAGATGGCGGACACGCTTTAGTCCTTAGTGTTACTTCCTCCTCCTCCTCCTCCTCCTCCTCCGACAAGTCCCACTCCTCTTCCCTTTGCACGTTACGAACGTTTTGTACTTGAAAAATAAGATCGCGTTCCCGTCCGATTTTTCGTGAATACTATCTGTACCGTAAAAACCCCAGTGATGAAAAATAAGAACACTTTTCAAAAGGACCAAAATGGAATCAAAGACCCAGATATCGGCATTTTTCAGATTCTCTCGCTCGCGCACACACTCTCTCTATCACACTCACACACTCGCTTCACACTCATACACGACTTTAGAAAGGCAACAGATGTCCGTTCTCCAAGGCAATAATGTCTTTGTGGCAAACTCGACCCTGACATTCCAGACAACATCACTCTGGCTCTTCCCTCTCCAGGAATGAAAAAATAAAATAATAATAAAAATATAAAAAAGGAAAAAAATCCAAATTCACGTGTCGTCTGATTATAAAGTGAGATACATCCATTTTCGTTGTCATGAGTAAATACTGATGAGGATACAAAGTAATAATGAAGACTAAAATAATAACTGTGACCATCCTAATATCATAAGATAAAAATACTACTTGCTCCCAATACACCTCTTAAAAAAAAAAATGAAAGAAAAACTGGAAAAAAAAACTGTTAAATGATAATACAGATGATAAAGAGGAGTTTAACACTTTAACGGTGTCTCAGGAAAATCAAAGGAAGCCTAGAGAGGAAGTTTGTTTCTTTTAGTTTTTTCCTCCGTCCGTCTTGACGCGTCATTTCAATCCACTTTTTTTTTTAGTCTTTTTCTTGTACCTCCATTCATCCGTGTTGCAAGTTTTTTTTATCTTTTTTTTCTGCTGAAGCGCAATTATTCTCCTTTAAAAAAAAAAAAGTGTATTTTTCTCCATAGTCTTAAATGTAAATAACGCAGATTCCTGTAGAGAAATTGTACATTCCCTTTAAGTTGTCGTCCGCCCAAGATGCCGTGTCGTGTCTTTTTCACATTTCTCAGTCTCCTATTGTCCGAAGTGACCTGGGGAGAGGAGACACGAGACGAGAGGTGAGCCCACACGTTTTAAACCGAGGAATGAAAAGCTTTTCACACGGAGCGCGGCAACATCTGCAAGGAGCCTTTCGAATTGGACCAATGCGCCGATTGCCGGTGCCAAAAAAAGCCCGTGGCGGCCGGCCAAGGAATCTGGAAGTCTCACTTGATATATACAAAATGTGAAGTGTGTAGCAATTTGAAACTTTGTTTTTCAAAAGTAAAACTCAATTGTCTAATAAATCAAACGGCTTGTTACGAAGTGAAACCCATTAGGGAGTTGAGAGCGTGGCGGGAGGGGAGTGAAGAGCTGGACAGTTTTTGCGTCGTCTGGAGTTCAGGAAGCCGCCGACAAAAAGCAGCAACAGTTATTCCAGAAAGTAAAACTGGATTTTACTGAACAAATACATGAATGCTGTTCAGGGGGCGACCAGGACCAAGAGGGAGTTTGGAAATTAGGCCTGAACGATTAATTGCCTTTGTGATAATATTGCGATAGGATAAAACGCGATTTTCTAACCGCAACTTGCGTGATTACAAGGTGGTCATGTGACACGAGCGATGCGGATGGTGTCTTCTGACATCTGTAATTTGCTACTGCTAGTTTTTTTGCAATGTGGCTGAATATTTGTCCGACTCTGAGGTTGTGGACGAACCATGGCAGTAGCAAATTACTGGTAAACAAGCCAAACGCAGTGGGTGCACGCTCAGAGAATACGTCATCCAGAGGTCTGTAGGTCAATCTACAGACTCTGGATGATGATAACAGGTAACACCGGACTTAACGGGGAATAGCACTAGCGTACGAAAACAAAACATTGGCGAAATGAACGAGTTTCGCTGCAGATAATGCGTCATTTAGAGGCTGCGTTTAGACGCCCTGACCACTACCGCTATATGGATATACGCTGATCTAATTATCCCCTGAACAAGTGCAAAGGAAACGAAAGTGAGTAGGAATGAGGTCCAGGTTGTAAAAAACAGTAGTTTAAGTAAAAATGTCATTTATTTCAAGTCGTACATCTTTTAATTTAATTCTAACAAACAGCCCCAGCCCTAAATCATAACGTAAATGTCGGAAACAAAAAGTCCCTCTGTTGCATGATGTAGCACCGCAAAGTGCAAGGACACGAGTACTGAGCCTTTTCCATACACCTTCCCTTAGATGAGAATAACCACTGCATCTCCATGGTAACCATACAGAAAATGGCGACAGAAGGCATCAATACGAGTCGTCTTTTTGCACGCACTCGTCTGCAAAACATCTAAATCGCCATCAGATACCGAATTTAAAAAAAAACTAGAAACGCGCCCATGCTCCTGAAAGCTACTGAAAAACAAACGGATGAGTCTGAACTTACAGCTCTCAGACCCACGCGTCTCCTCCTCCTCCTCCAAGATCCTCTCAGCCTCTCTCTGACTGCTCCAGGTACAGGGATTTGGCAGGCCGAATGCTCTGGGTAAACTGAATGAAGAAGAGGCGAGAATAGGCTGAGAAATACAGAAGGAAAACTGAAGAAAGAAATAAAGGGTTAAGTAAACATGGAGGAGATGTTTTTCACTGAATGCCACAAATGAGAACCAACCTCTCTTTCTTTACCTTGTGCTTCGGACACCGCAGCGAGAAGTTATCTTCGTTCAGAGAGCAATCTGGGCAAAGGGACGGCAAAGTTAATAATGAATGCGTACAAGTGTAGTGAAAGAACCGTGTAATATTTGTGTATTTCTACTCACCGGCTTCAATAGCACACATGTAGTGGTAGCGAAGTGTACACCCTTTACTGTAGCAGCCCAGGGTTGAGCCGACCATCTCGCAGTACGAGCAGCACTGAGAAGAAAAGACGTCAAGAGGCGAATCTAAAAATCTGCAAACCCAAAACAACACAGGTCAAAGATAACAGGACACTCACTGTTTCTCTGGCGCCATCTAGTGCCTCCTGCAGGCCATAAAGCCTGCCGTTGACAAGGTACACGCCGCTGGTCCACACTATGCATCCTTCGTGGACCCACAGCTCCTCCGGGTCCATGGGCATCTGAGGCAGCTGTGCGAGTTGCGCCAAGGGTCCCAGGGAATCCAGGGCAGGCGGAGGGGGCTGGAAGGGCAGCGACGCCTTGCTGTTGGACGGCACCATCCGGGGAGAGTCCTCGCTGGACTTGTGCCTCCGTTTAAAGCGGGGGTGAGAGGTCAGCTTTCTGTGCTGAGGTCGCTGTTGAGCTTCGTCGGTCGGCTGCTGCTGCTGCTGCTGCTGCTGCTGCTGCTGCTGCTGCTGCGGCGGCAGCGGTGGCGGTTTCGGCGCCTGCTGTTGGTCGATTTCGAGGTCTGGCTCTCTCTTGAGCTCAGGGATGGGTCGGGTGTCCAGGTTCATGTCCCAGGTAAGGGACGGTTTAATGGGGGTGCACAACGACGAAGAAGAAGATGGTGCCGTGTAGCTAAAGTTGCTCGCCATGTGCATCATCATTTCCTCTCTCACCGGTGGGGAGGGAGGTCTGACTGTAGTGTTAAGAGTTGTTGGGTTTGAATCGAGTCTGACGGCGTAGTCACTCTCAGTTGAGGGATTGGTAAATTTAGCCTCTTGTGTTTGTGTGTCTTGGACGGCGCTCAGAGGTTTTGCTGTTATTTCTGAATTTGGTCCGGTTTTGTTTGTGCCTGTGGTTGCCTGACATTGTCTGACCTGCGGCGGATTCTTGGGGAGCTTTGCAGCATATTCGGCCGGATAGTAAGGCCCGTAGAGATCTCCGAGGTGCTTGTAATTTGCCCATTTCTGACACAGGCAACACAGCAGGCGGCCAGAGTGATTGGTCTCTGTAATCACGGGGCCTGCAACAACATAGCCAGATGACGGAAGTGCTTTGCCCGACTGAAGTGTGGTTTCCACCTCATCCATCTCCCTTTTCTCCGATTCCCTCTCTCTCCTCGACGCCTGGGAGGAAAGCGCTGATGTCAGGAGAGAATCAATCCCACTCCCGCCTGCTTTCCCGCCGACTGCACTGCGCTCGCCTTTCATCTTGTCCTCCTCTGCGTTTACAATGGTGCACACTGCCCCGATCTCAGGTACTTTCTTCTCGACGTGTATGTGAGGAACAAACGGGCCCTTCCTGCTTGGATCCGCAAAAACCGAGCCAAGGCTGCCTCCTGCCCTTAAAGGTGCGTCTGGGTCATCTTTGTCCATCGAAGGCGCCGTCGCCGCCGCCGTGGCCCCCCTCCTCCGCCTCCTCTGTCTTCCACCACCTTCCCCCGACTCGTCTTCGTCTTTCACACCTCTGCGTCTCCGTCGCACGGGTTTGACCTCGACCTCTGGCTGCGCGTCCTCGCTTTCAACATCAACTTTCACTACCTGGGTTAAGACAGGTGGGGCAAGAGGTGGAGTGCTCTGACTCTCCGGCAGAGGGGGTGGCATGGGGGTCGGTGTGGTGCTCGGGGTCTGCAGCGACACCGGACTGATGGCAGCAGCTGCGGTTGGAACGGGTGTGGTGGGAGGAGCACTCAGAGTTGCGATCGGTGGCTGGCCTTGAGACGGGGCCTGGGCTGTTTGCACTTGGGTCTGAGCTCGCTTTTGTTTATTGACGCTCCCTACGGGTCTGCCCTTTTTTTTGCCGGATGGGAAATAGCCTTTGGGCACGATGCTATCTAGCTTTGAATCTTGCGGCGACAGACTGGACCTACCAGAGCACATCTGATGCTGTCTGTGCAGCATGTGTCCTTGGCTATGGTGGGGAGGGGTGGTTCCATAGTAGTCACTGCCAGGATAATCATCAAATCCCATGCCAGATTCTTGAAGTTTCTGTCGAAGGAGGTTAGCAGCAGATTGTTCGCCTCTCCTCGTCTCAAGCTGCTGGTAAGTGTTTGTGAAATGCTGAATGTCCGACAGGGCCGATGAAGAGGGAGGTGGGGAGCCCTGGACGGGTCGGGGGAGAGGTGGAGGAGGCGGTAAAGGTCCAAGCAAAGCAAAATCTTCCTTGTCACCAGATGCTGACGCGACAGCAGATCCCAATCCAAAGTCGAAATCTTGCTGTTTGAGGATCTGAGACGTCTGATGTGGATCGCATGGGTAAGCAGACGGAGGTAAAGGCCCCGTTTCATCAACTCCTCTGAAGGGAATCATGTCATTTAACGAGTGACTGTCATCCATGTAACTATCCTCCCCTCCTGCGACCCTGGGGAAATGTGCTAAGTCTTGGTCCTGTGAATCGTTAAATGCTGGTATTTCTGTGTGAGAGAAGCCCGGGTAATGATTTGAGTCATCATCAGCGTGGCTTGCTGGTTTTTTAATATTTGGTGTTATTTTCTGCACTATTGCCTCCAGCTTCAAGCCGCGTCCTTTTCTGTGAGGCAAAACCTTGGTGTTACCACTTGATGGAGACAGAGGTTGTGAAAAGGTATTCTCTCCCGGCAGAGGGGAAGAGAGTCTGGGACACGGGATATCTGAACTGGATGAGTCATCTTCATTGTGATGGCTGGACTCGGACTGAGCCCCAGGAGAGTGATGTGAATTTGTGGCGGCCCTCTGCTGAGACGCATCCTGCAGTTGCCTTTTGGCGGGAATAGGCGAGATAAAAGAGCGAACTCTCCTCCTCAATATTAGCGGATTTGTGTCTCCAGATCCCCCGGGTTTAGTCTGTCGCTGTACCTGCGGCGGAGTGGAGTTGATATCGGCGAGGGACTTAGCGGAGCTGGGTGGAGGAGGCGGGCAGGGATGTTTGACTTCCTCTGCGGCCACTCTTGAGACCTCGGGCTCAGCAGCATTTTGCCCATGAGATATCTGAGGAGGAACAGGTCCGTGCGAAACTACAGGAGCAGGCGGAGGGAGTGTCGGAGGTGGTTGAGGAGGCGGCGGCTGTGTCCTGAAGTAAGAGTCCCCCTCGATTATTCGGGCACCTTCTCGTCCTGCAGAGTGCGCCGACTCCCACATTTTCATATCGTAGAAAGTGCTCTGATGAAGCAGCGACGGTTTAGCTCCATGCTGCTCGCCGGCCATGTCGGTTTGGGGGATCATCCTCTGCCTCTGCTCCGACTGGCCGACCTTATGTCTTCCGGGAGAAGAGCCGGGCTGCATCATCATCTCCTTTGACGGCCTGTTCATTGCTTTCACCCAGTCGCTCATGTCATGGGGGAGATGAGGGGGTCCACGGGGGTGAGGGTACATTTGAAGCTTATTCGCAGTTTGAGCCTGAGGGGACAAGTTGTGGTAGGGATGGTGGGAGGGGAAATGGGGGTTACTGCGGGACATCATGTTTCCTTCTCTTGTATCTCCGTATCGATATCCAGGAAATGCACCGCCACTTCCTGTTGTCAGATCTACCCCATGAAGATAAGACTGATGCCTCGACGGCGAAGATAAAGGATTAGTGCTCATTGGGTGAGAAGGCAGGGGGGTGATATCAACACTTCCTCGCCTATAGGGGTCAGCATTAAGAACAACTGATGGATGAACAGACTTGGAATGATACTCCATGTTGGCCTCATTAGCCCCACCACCGCTGTGATAGTCAGTGCGTGAGCTTGCAGCATCTGCCATAACCTCCTTTGGTGCCATTTCCATTTTCATCACTGGTTTCTCTCCAGTATCCTTTTTACTTAGATCGCTGGCTGCTGCTGCTGCTGCTGCTGCTACAGGAGAGGAAAATGGCTGTTGAATCACCGAGGCCCCACTCTGACTTTTTTCCCGATCTCTCTCTCTGTCACTCTCCCTGTCCCTCTCTGGTGTGCCGCGTCGGTTTGGCGACACATCACAGATGACGGAGCGCCGCTCTGACGGGGCTAATATGGAGCCTGATGATTTCTGAGAGTCGCTTTGACCGATGCTGCCAGCTAGAGGCTCCGGCTCTTGCAAGAGGAGCTCCTGCACGGCGGAGGATGGAGCGGACACATTAGATAGCGCTTTTCTCTGTGGCAGGGAGTAGTCGGCTAAGTTTATATGTTTCGGTGGGGGCTTTTGAGACTCTGCAGCCTGTGTTAGATGACTCTGGGATGCAGCCGCTTCTGTTTTTTCAGCATTTTGCAGAATCTTCGCACTGGACACTTCTGACTTCACCAAGGACTGAGAATCCGTGGTAAAATCTGGTTCACTTCCATGCTTCTGATTTGGGGGTTTTCCAAAACTACCCATTTGGGCAGAAAGACCCTCAGCTACTCCGCTTTGCATCCTCATTCCTTCACTCACGCCATACGGGTGTCTGGTCTGAAACTGTTGAGCTTGGAGATGTGCAGGAAACGCCTGCTCTGGCCGTCCGTAACGTCTATCTAAATGACAGCCTTGAAGCACCTCTTGCAAAAGGCTTGAGGGCTGCTGCACTTGTGAGTTCTCCTCGTGACCTTTGGCTCCCGCCCCTTGACCTTTCTTCACTAAAGGCTCTGCAGCTGCATCTTTTGGATGCATGGAGCCGTAACCACTTTGGGTTTGCTGGTACCCTAAGTATCTGGGATTTGATTCCATCGCAGCCGCGCTGGCAGCCCTCCCTTTGCTCTTAATGGACAAATCTGACCCATATGTTGATTCTGGGTAGCCATATTTATGTGGACCAGACTGGGGAGGATTCTGAGGCCGTCCAAAGTTTGATTTCTGGTAATGGGAGGAATACATACTGAGATCTACACCTTCCTCGCCGTTATGACTGCCTGACTCTTTTAAGTAAGCGTGTGACTGCTTCTCTTCTATACAGTTGTCTAAGGGATGCTTACTTTTTTCAGTTTGATTTCCCTCAGACCGAGCTGAGACGATCACACCAACACTGCCGGCATTCTGCTGGTCCTCAGACGTGTGGTTTTCTTCCCTCTCGATTTTGTGTAATCCGGGATGCAGCCTATTTTCTTTGTCCTGACCGTTCTGTGTACTGACCTCTCCACCCCGCTGCATCTGGCCACAACCTTTGTCCATTTTCTCGACTGTGCCTTCATATTCGTTTTTGATGACTTCATTTTTAATCTCCGACGTCTTCCTGTTGCCATCTCTGCGGTCGTTGTAAGTTAAACCAGGCTCTTGGACACAATTTGGCTGGGGGGGAGGAATATTGGAGGAGGTGGATGAGGAAACTGGAGGCGCTGAATGTGAAGTTGGGCCAGTCTCTGAAGACTGACATCCAAAGGATGGCGATGACGACGAAGAAGGAATGCGAGCTTCATTTGCTTTCGTTTCAGATACGACTGGTTCTTTTGACGGAGAATCAGATGTGACTGTTTTAACATTTAATGCTTGTCCAGACTGTGGTTGGGTTGGACTCTGAGATGGAGGGTGATAGCCAGCTGGTTCTGATCCACTGCTTGCGCCGCTCATTTGCCTCACTCTCCTATGCTCCCCCTCAGAAAAGTGCTCCTCTCGCTCTGTCCTGGTCATTGATGAGCCTCCTGCTAACATCAATGAGGAATCTTCCTCAGCACCAGCGTCTAAGCTGCCGCCATCACCGACCCCCGCTGCACTTCCATCTTTGACTGTGCTCGTACTCGAGGCTGCGCTCGCGTTGCGGCTACGTGGTTGTGAAGGGGGCACAGCATGCGACGCCTGTTGCATCTGCCCGGCGTCTTTTTTCTTCTGCGACAGCACTGTGTCAGTGAGGAGCATGTGCTGAACTGTGTTTGGCAAATTGGCTACCTGCGAGCTCAAGGCATTAAGACTATTCAGGCCGGCATCCTGCATTTTGTCAAGCGAAGAGGATGTATACATAGAAGGGCCTTCCTCTCGGGATCCAATTCCTGAACCCAGACCCATTTTATTACGGGCTGACGGAGGAAGACCGCTCCCTCCACCTGTACTCATGCTGTGAGCTTTATGACTGCCACTGCTACCACAACTACTGATGCTGCTATTTGAGTTGGGCGTGGGACTTAACTGAGGCATGGTCTGCAGTAATCTACCATGACCGTGGCTGCTACGGGGGTTTACTGTAGGAGGATGTGATGGCCCATGACCTGAGGGGTTTCCATGTGCCTCTGAGACACCCATCAACGGGGAAGGAGAAGAGCTACAGCTGGGGGAATGCACCGCAGAAGCAGCGGGCGACGGGTTGGATATCGGGCTAAAGTTTTGGTTAATTTGAGTCTGTTGCACATTCGAATGCATCGGGGATTTGGCTATTTCTTGAGATGCTGGCTGAGGTATACTGGGATTGGAGGGTTGATGATGTTTAGCATAAACGGAGCCCGGGGTCGGGCCCTGGTGCTGCATCTTCAGAGAGTTGTCATAACCTACCCCTAAATTGTGCTGCGAGTTGCGGTGCTGTAGTGTGGCCTGCTTGTGGAGCGAATGCGTCTGTGGGGAATATCCAGGATAATTTGAAGCATGGTAACTCTGTTGAACATTCTCCATTGGACCCACATTGTTAGCAGCAACTGAACTGGAGATCGAGTTTGAACTAGAGTTTAAACTGGGCGAACTGTTGACTTTGGGATCAAACCCAGCGCTAGCAGCCCCGTCGAGATACCTCTGCGGAGGGGGGCTATACATTCCTGATGACCCCGTGGAAGCTGCGGCCTGTGGAGAGTAGTGCGGGTACTGGGGGGTCATTCGATGCCCAGAGTGCGGGTAGCTCCTATGCTGCTGTCCGTGATGGACAGCTGGGAAGGCCTGCCCGAGCTGGCGGTGTTGCATCTGAGAAGCCTGCACAGACTGCATTGCTGGGTTCTGACTCATATTGTACTGGTGAGAAGGAGAGAACGCTCCAGCACCTGCACCTGACCCAGCGCTAGAGCCATAGTCTACTGGATACGGGGACATAAGGCCAGATGACGGTGCAGCGCTAGATCCAGGATGTCGGTACTGGTGAGGTATATGTCCATCGATATTAGGGTAGCCAAAGCCTCCCCCGTAACCCATGCCTCCCCTTCTGTGCCGGTCCTTTCCGCCCATCGAAAAATAATAATCCATAGCCTCCTTCCTGTACGGGTTGTTGCTGTTGTCGCTGTGAATGTTACCCTGTGTCGGCGGCGGCGGCTCCACGGCTCCTCTGCTTCGAGCACTGTAGGCGAGCATGTGACTGGCTTGACTCGGGTGGTTGTGGCCTCTGTGAAGCCTCTGCTGTTGCATCCCTGCGTAATCATCCGTCATCCTCGGGGAGATCTGGGGCTCTGCTGGCTGAGGGGGATAGGGAGGTCCGCCTCCACCCCTCCCGCTGAACCCAGGGGGGAGAGACGGGGGAGCGGGGCTGTTAGAAAAATTCTGCATTGTTCATCCAAGTTTGGATTAAAAACGGAAATATCTGTCAGCGTCTATATCAGGGAATGATTCCGATCAGAAACTGGAAGGCTTATGGCATTAACCATAGATGACAAAGAGAGAGTCTATGGCCTGGCAGTAAAACAAGGAAATGCTTTTGAAATCCACTGAAGTGCTGGAGAAAAGGAATATATTTATATATATATATATATATATATATATGTAGATTGCAGATGTTATAATCGCTTTTTGCAGTGTAAGTACTAGATAGCTGATAATTTTGCGAACAAACGAAAAGGTCAAATTGTGAAAATCTTTCTTTTTTTTCCCCCTTCAATGCGATTATGGATCTTGTTTTCAAAAAAAGAGATATGTAGAGAAGCAGATTTCTACTCCGGGAAAGATTAAAAACAAGCACTCACTCCCAAAAAGCTGAAGTCGTTTGGCACTGAGCAGGCAATGGTATCACGGGACGACTGCCACATCACCGAGCGATTATTTTTCAACCTTAAACGTCTTAACGTGTGCACGCTCCGCTATAGTAACAGCTCAAGCAAGCGGAGATTTCCTTTTCCAATCGCATCTTGTGTAGAAAAAAAGAAAAAGGCGAAAAAAAAATCTCAATAAAAGCATTGAGACTACGTTGGGTCACAGCGATCCTTCAGTTCGTCAACATGTGCAAGTTCTCCGGGAACTGACTCACACCTGTGTGAGACAAAACCTCCAGTAACAGAATCAAGAAGTCTGAATGCAGACCTTCATTTAAACCTCCCAGAGGGGAACACTCCATGGATGTTTTCTTCGGCTCTTGGATGCGGAGCGTAACACTTTTTCAGATGGCCTTTCGAATACTGTTTTCAGCTCCTCGCTACTGCATGCGTTCATTTGGACTGTAGAAGTATTTGGTCCTCATTTAGTCGTCGCTCTCCTTGACCGTGCCGGAGCTCTTCTTGGGCGCCTTCAGCGTGCGGCCGCCTTACCTTTGTTTTCTCCTTTCAACCATCGTTTTAATTCTGCCTAGTTCCTTGGCAACAGTTTTCCAAAAGGAGGGTAATCCATTTATTTCCACTTCAAGTTCAGTCGATTCGAGCTCCCCGTTCCGCCGTTTCTCTTCAATGTTTCCACGCAGACACGTTCGTTTTCCACGAGCTGCCGACCAGAAGGGCTCTGAAAACACAAAAGGATAAATGGAAAGCGTTAGCGGGCGTGAATGAGACGGCAACTTCGGCAAACATGGCTCTCTCATAATTAAGCTATTATAGAAAACGAGGCATTTTACACTAATAACATCAATCCCAACAAGTGCGGCTACAAATAAAGTCAACGGCGCTGAGGTTGAGTGCTTGTTTAGTCCATCTATAGCTTAGATTACAAATGCTTGAACCACAAACATACAACCAAACCAAAAACAATGCCAACTTTACTTCCACATCCGGTGCATCCTTACTTCATCGCTACGGAAACAAAAGACTCGCCGGCTTTCACGTCAACGCTCTGATTTTGATATTCACAGCGAGTGCAGCCTTTCCTTCTCTCCTGACTGATAACTAACGAGTTAGTCGGACTGAGCGAGCAGCGGCGGCGGCGTGCAATTAAGACGACAAAGTAACACGGGCAAGGTCACAGAGGCTTCACTCGCAGGTAAAAACAAACAAACAAAACTTGCGGAGGCAACGAGACAGAAGCGGACCGTCCCACACCGTCTAAAGAGCCTCAACTTGAGCGCGTTTAACTTTGTTTTAAGGAGCGTTTCATTATTACTGCCGGATAATTAAAGGCACCTTTATGGGGTCAGCGGCGTTAATTGCCATGTGTTACACAAGCCTCTATTGTCTCAAGAGACACTGTAAAACGGTTAATGGCACTGAACAGCACATTAGCATTAACACTCCACGGCCAGTTCATTAGGTACGCTAGTGAAAACTTTCTAATGCGGCAGCTCTGCAGTAAATCTCAGCTTTGTGGCGATCAAAATAAAGAGAGCTGTTGATTCAAATGTTTATCTGGGAGGCTCTGGTTTGTCATGGCATTGGATTTGATTGTTTGACAGCAGGCTAGTGGGCTTAATAACATCAGTAACAGAAACGCTGCAGTTTTGTAGCAGTGGGGCCACAGATTTGACTCCCTCTATGTCCATGCCCCCCGTCCAAACAGTACTTTGCATCACTGCAAATTGGTTAAATGCAAGGAACAAATCCCTTGCGTGCGTGTACATACATACAGGGTGTCTCTCCACGTCTCTTGACGGGGAGTTGGGGTTCAAACAGGTTCATCTGTGGGTGTTACCCATCAGAAACTCACACGACTAGTGTCGTCCCTTCACAGACAGGTACACAGGACGGATAAAGCTGATTAGATCTGAAATTAGCGTACAGCTGAATTTCCACCTTTCTGGCGTCGCTTCAACGCAAAACGAGCATCAGGTCACGTCACAAACGGCAAATTAGCGCGTGATTATTGTATCAGAATATCCAAAATGACGTTATCTGGACTTGCAGGGTTTCTTGAAGACGTTTTGCCGCGTCTCTGACAGAGAGTCGGGGTTTAAATATGTACATCTGTGTCTTTTTGATCCAAAAAGCCTCCTCCGACTCCCCAATAGTCCTTTAGAATCCAAAAAAGATACTTGGATGAAGCATCTTCAAGTATTTCTACAAGTCCCACGGCCTTTCTTTTGCGTTTTTGGATCCTGCCACGAGCTGGATGACTGAGAACCTTCCCAGACATGAAATAAAGGGCAAAAAAATAAAGCAGATTTGATTGGAAATGATCGTGCAGTTGAATTTCCACCTCGCTGGCGCCGTTTCAACGCAAACCAGACATTAGGACGAGTCGCAAAAGGGCAAATAAGGGCACGGTTATTAAATCAGAACAACAAAAACACACAAAACAAGGTTTGCACGGTTTGCATTCCGAGTCTTGAATGCAACGTCTTCAGAGGAAGCCCCACGTTAGATCATGCATTCGTTTTCACCCGGTGTACCTAATGTTATGGCGAGGGAGTGCAACACCACAACAATATGATATGACAGGACAAGAAGCAAAGCCACGGGACAGGAAGGGAGATTAAAACAAAACAAGAAAAACTGCACAATCATAATCAATCAAGTCAAACGGGAAGCACCACCAGTCAGATTTGTGTTCAAGTGTTGCATTCAGGGACCAAAACGCCTATATTGTTATATTTAATCGCAGCAGCTCACTGTGCACGACCAGGAAGCATTGAGCAGGATTCAGTGCAGCAAGCAGCAGTAATAATAAAGCAGTCAATCAATTACATAGCTGCCTAATTGATACGAGCAACGTCTCTCTGCAGATACATGATCGAAGAAGCTAGCTTGTGGCTTTACGGTTTTTTTTGTCGATTCAGACACAAACTACCGAGGCTACATTAGCCGACAGCTACGTATGCGCATTACACTTAGCTTCCCCCCCGATGTTTTAGCTTCTTTAGCTAGGGTTAACTTGAAACAAAAAAACAAAAACAAAAAAAAAAATTAAACGAGGGAGCTAGTCGCAAAAGGAGAGCTAGCTAAGCTGGAGAAAGGGGGAGGTTAGCATCTTAGCAGCGCGGCTAATTTAGCGTTCAGTGCATTATTAGCACGAGCCCGGGCACACGTAGGAATAATAATAAAAAAATATATAAAGAGAGGGTGAAAAAAGGAGCAGGGCAGCTACAAAAGAGTGGTGATTAGGTGCAGATGTTTGCCCCCCCTCCTCCTCCTCCACCTCCTCCTCCTCCTCCTCATCCTTCTCGTCCTCCTCTCCCCTCCTCCTCCTCCTCTTTCTCCTCTTCCTCCTCCTCGGTGAGTAAATGTGTTAGCTAGCATAAATACTAGCAAGAGACCTGGCGTGGGTGCTGCATCAGAAAATTACCGTCACGCAGGCTGACATTTTCCCCCCACCACTGCTGAAACAAACGGGAGCCGAGCGGAGGCATTGCTGCTAAGCTAGCCGAGCGCATACCTGAAAGACGCAGCAGCAGCAGCAGCGGCGGCGGCGGTGCAAGGCCCCATCGAGGAGACCGGACCGGAGGGCTGTGTTTCTCTTTTCTTTCTTTTCTTTTTTTTTTTTTTTGGTGACAATCCCGCTGCTGTGGCAGGAAACCCGAGTCTGGAGTCGACCGCTCCGCCGCTTTTTCTCTCTCTCCCCCCTCCTTCTCTCTCTCTCTCTTTGCCTCTCTCTCTCTCTTGTAAGAGTCCAGACAACCCCGACCAGCGGCGGGCGAAGTCGGGGGGCCCCGTCACGACACTCGGATCCCGGGCCTTTCCTTTCCCGATTTGCCCCCCGTCTCCTCTTTTTTTTTCTCTCTCTCTCTCTCTCGTTGCGTTAATCCTTTTGTCCTCACCTCCAGAAATTGATGAGAGCGGCGCACAATCGGGGTGCCTGTGGGTCCCGTAAACCAGCGAGGTCCATACACCCCCGCCCCCTCTTCTCTCTCTCTTGCTTGCTTGCTTGCTCTCTCTCTCTCCCTCCCTCTCTCTCTCCCCTCTTATTCCCCTCCCTCCTCTCTCCCTCCTCCCTCTCTCTCTCTCTCTCTCTCTCTCTTTCACACACACCGCTGAGGTGATTCCACCTATCTCGGGCTAAAAAATCAAACCAAGCAAACCTCCATTAACACTTCCAGCTTCCGCCACTAAATTGCATCTTGCACGCCTTCATCAAGCAGCCATCCGCTTTCCTCCACTGTTTTTATTTTTTTTAATTATTTTTTTCTTCTTGCAACAGAAAGACCGCCTTGAAAATGCATGCACACTCATATTCCTGCACCCCCCTCCCCTCATCTCTCTCCATCACATCCCTCCATCTCCCCTCCCTCTCTGAAGCTTTGGCTATTTCATTGATTTCCACCTATTTCTGTCAAATTTTTTGTTTTTTTTCCCCAATTTTTTTTCAAAAACAACATGTTTTGCACGTGCAGCCATTCGCGCTCCTTTGTTCTTATTTCATCTCAAGCGAACGCCAATTGGAGCCCAATGAAGGCGCCGGGTGTAATCACGTAGAGCGGGGGCGGGTTTTTGCATTTAACAAACGCGTGTAAAAGTCAAAAAAATATGTGGATTAGGTGGTCGACTGAGGGGGGAAGTTCATTCGGTCTTCCCGGCGCACAAAGAGAAGCCACTTCGCTTGACGTTTGACACCCTCGTCATGGCCGGGACGACAATGGAGGCGCCGCCGACGAGAATCCCTTCCCCATTAAATTTCTGGCGTCGCCTCGGCTTATCTGCGCCCCGCACGGGCACCCTGCTCGCGCTCTCCTGCCACCGTAATGATGTGCCCTATGCCCCCGTCCGTGGTGCTGCTGCACTTTTAATATACTGCAGTGTGTCGCACATGCAAACACACACGTGTGCGCACGCGGCCACAAAAGTCTGCAATCCACAAACACAACCACTCACTTAACCTGCCAATCACAAGAGTAAAATCTCTCTGTTTCCAACCAACAGTTCAATACATTTCATTCCCTTGCAGATACACGTCTATTTCTATCATAGTTGCCATAGCAACTGCATCACAGAGCCTTAACTGTGGATAATTTTTAAGCTACGTATCTACATTTGTGTCTTTCTCTCTTCTTCTTCTTCTTTATTTCCTGCGTGCGATTTCATGCTTCTCCGTTCTGCCCCCTTTTTTTTTTTTTAATAACAAAATAAAAACGTTTCGACCACCACCACTTTGCTCGCGAGCTCGTGAAAGAGCCGAGAGGCTGAGATGAAGGGGGCGCAGAGATACTCCGGGCCAAGCGGAGTCAGCCCAGCCAGGCCTATCCAATCAACGGGGGCGCCTGCTGGGATGCACGCAGACTCTTTCCATCACGGACAAGGTCACATAATCTTCCACAGAGGAGGCTCGCAGCAACGCGGCGCTGAAGGAAAGAAGCACGTTCACAGCGGCGCGCCTCGTGTGAAGTGATGTGTCCACGTTCTGTGTTCCAGTGAAGGCTCTCGGGCTTTAATTCGAGGGTCTCGGTTCAGTTTTATATAAATATCGAGCTGATAAGAGGCTAATTTGTCTCAAGGCTACTTCACAGAGCCCAAAACCTCCAGAGCGAGCGCTGAGGTGACGGTGGAAGGAACACATCTGCTTGAGGGCGGCCGAGTAGAGAGACACGTAGCATGTGAACATACTACAAAACAAGAGTGCATGATTCAAGCCGGTTCACTGGGTGCACTAGTAAAACCATTCTGCACTAAATCTTACCTTCAGGAAAGTGATTCAGAAATAGTTCAGAGAGCCAGTGATTCAACTATGTTTTCATTCTGGAGGCTGTCTAACAGGTTCCTATTAGTCTTACGTTTTAGTCAGCTAAATAGCAGCGCCACAAAATCCAAAATAAAAGCTAAAAAAAAACGAGGGCAGTCTGACTTTTTGCTTGAAGACGTTTGAAGAGTACACCTTTTATTGGAAGATGAAGAGGACAGGATCAAAGAGTTTCTTCCACCTCCAGGTTAAGTATCTGGCCATCAACAGACTCTAGTTTCTGATGAGCTACTCCGCCAGTCTCTGAGAACTGAAGAGGAAAAACTCTACAAATCCAGTTGGGCTTGTTTTCACCTTTTTTTGTTTTCACTTGATACACTGATCTGGACGAATAGCGTCACGGAACTACATCCTGATGATCCTGTTGAATCACTACCTTTCTTAACAACTTAACATCGTAAAGGGAAACTACTGGGTTTTTTTACAACCTGGACCTTATGTCTGTCATAAAATACCATCGTTTACTCACCCATATCACTGTTGTGTAATTTGCAGTCAGTCTGGAGATATTTATATCTGCGTATATGCTTAGAATGGGAGTGAATGGGGCACCGAAACGCAGCTTCTAAATAATGCATTATCTGCCATTAAAACAACAACATATTCAAATTGCAGGTATGTAAGGAGTTACAACTTGGCCTTAATTTTTGGCATAAAATACAATTGTTTACTCTATATTTAGATCTGCGTATATGCTTATAATGGGAGTGAATGGGGCACCGAAATGCAGCCTCTAAATAACGCATTATCTGCTGTGAAACCTGTTCACCAATATTTTGTTATGATACACTAGTGGTATTCCCCGTTGAATCCGGAGTTACCGGTTATCATCATCCAGGATCTGTGTACCCGCAACGGTTAGCATGTTTACCTGTAATTTGCTACTACAGTTTTTTTTTGCAACATGGCTGAATATTTTTCCGATTCTTAAATTGTGGACACACCGACCATGGGGGAATAGCACTACCGTACAATAACAAAATATTGGTGAAATGAATGAGTTTCGCGGGAGATAATGTGTTATTTAAAGGCTGCATTTCGGTGCCCCATTCACTCCCACTATATGGATATGCACTGATCTAAATATAGAGTAAACGATCGTATTTTATGCCAGAAATTAGAGCCAAGTTGTAACTCCTCACATACCTGCAACTTGAATATGTTGTTGTTGTCTAAACTGCTAAAAAAAAACAAAGGATTGTGCCAGTGTCCAAATATATCCCGTAAGTAAACTGTACTGACACTAGAGAATTTCCTTTTAAAAGGGAACTACTGTTTCTTACAACCTGGACTTTATTCCTGGCATAAAATATCATAATTTACTCATCCATATAACTTCAGTGCCATTTGTAGTCAGATATTTAGTGGGTATATCCATATAATGGGAGTGAATGGGGCACCGAAACGCAGCCTCTAAATAACACATTATCTGCCGTGAAACTCGTTCATTACACCAATATTTTGTTATGATACGCTAGTGCTATTCCCTCTTGAGTTCGGAGTTACCTCTTATCATCATCCATGGTCTGTAGATTGACCTACTAACCTCTGACCTGGATGATGTCATCTCTGAGCGCCACGCGCACCCGCGATGGTCATGTTGTTTTCCTGTCATTTGCTACTGCTAGTTTTTTGCAACATGGCTGAATATATTTCCGATTCTGTGGTTGTAGATGAAACATATCCCTTTAACTCATTTATATTGTACAAAAAAAACAATCATTTATTCCTCGAAAGATGAGTCCATTGTGCAGCTAGTCGTTGATACCGTCACATCCTTTGAAGCACAGCATTTGTGTCAGTTAGCTACGTAGCTACGGTGTTAGCCCAGACTCTACGTAGACCCTGACACCATAGCCTAACGTGCACATCCCCAGAAATGTCTCCCAATTTTCCAATTGATAATTTTGGATCAATAAAGATGGAACACATTGAGGAAAGATTGACCGAATGAGGTTTGGCGATTTTCAGTCGCCATTGTTGAAAGTGAAGCAGGAAGTAGAAACAAGAGTTAACCCAACTGGCAAAAAAATACACAGCGCAAACTAGTGTTTGGGTGGGCGGCCTAGGCTGCGTACGTAGGTTACGTAGGCTATGTTTGCACTTTAGAGTCCAACACAAGCCAACCAGATAAACTTGCCTCTACACAAGGGCTGCTACACCTCCATGTTGACACCATGTACAGTTAAAGAACCAACATCTGCACCTTGAAGCTGAAGTTTCTCCCACCTATACCAACAACAAAATGCATCAGTACATTTAAGCATCTGTTTTTTCCCCCCATCTCTCCTTTTTTTTTCTTTAATACCAGAAAGTAGAAAGGTCTGTTCTACAACCTTGGTGCACGGAGAGAGAAAGAGTGGTTAAATGCTCGCTCGCCCTGAATACCATCCACTCCTCGAGTGTCATTTTTATGTGAAAGTTCTTTCTGCAGCTGAGTGTCGATGCTTTGAGAACATTTGTAAGACTCACTTGTTCCCGTAGACGCTGCATGCTGCTTTTATACAACATTTTACAGAAGTATACAGAATATATCTACAGATTTTGTGGCTTTTACACCAATCAGCCACAACATGAAAAACAACACTCACGTAAAAACCATTGAAGATCACGTTACAGTGTAATGTTCTTCTGGGAAACCTGGTCGCGGCTTTTTGTAAATATTACTTAAACCCCTACCGCAACCTTCAGACCAAGCGTAGCAACAACAAATAAGGGTTCTTGGCATCGTGGTTCCGCGCGTTTGAGCCACACTGTCCACTGTCCACGCGGGACAGCGTTCGATCTCCACGTTCATCAAGGATCCCGTCTCAGGTTCGCCTCTTTTCCCTCCCTCGGACCACTTTTGATTGGTACTGTGACCACCGCAGACCAGGAACAAGCCACAAGCGCTGCAGTTTTGGAGACGCTCTGACCCCGTCGCCTATCCATCACAATTTGGCCCATGTCCAAATCCTTCTACTCGTACATTTGTCCCGTTTCTAACATCAACTTTGAGGGCAAAACGTTCACTCGCTCCCTAATATATCAAACCGTTGATCATGATCAGTCAGCCATAATGTTACGTAGCTCTCTCCTTACGATCTTATGTTCATTTTGTCACATAAAACTTCATTCGTGCAGGTTTACCTAAACTGAAAGCATCCTGCAGAGCTCAACTTGTGCAGCATCAACCAGTGATTTGCCCCAAAGCAGCAGCAGCAGCAGCAGCAGCAGCAGCAGTTTCCTTGATGACCACACGGAGTCAGAGTCATACAACAAACACGCAGCTGCGATCCAACGCTCAGAAGCCCAGCAGTCGGTTGAATAAGATGAAAAATAGCCCTCACATTATCTTGCCTGAAATCCCAGTCCCCTCTGTCCCTTTGAAGTGCATGCCCCTAAAGTTATGGCGCAATTTCGCAGCCTTTTGATCCTCGTCTTACAATATCGCAATTAGTGTCGCAGGGACATTAAGTATTATATGGGCACAATGGGTAAGTCCTTTGATAATGCACGGCTGAAAAACACCTTTCTGAGGACACAGAGAAACGAGATGTTGAACTTGGATTGCCGCTAGGTGCGGTGACCCTTGCTCGCCGTCCCTGGAACTCATTTAGATCAAAGAGCATGATGCAGCCCAGTTGAAATACACTTGTAGAAGGCATGTCTGTGAATGTGACATTAATACAGGAGTCTGCTGATGCAAAGATGCATCCCCCCCTCCTCCTCACAGAGTCTGAAAACGGTGTTTTCACTTAACGAACGCGGCAATCAAAGGGTCCGAAGCTCTGCTTAAACACACACACAAACACATACGCACTCACCTGTGTGGGCTCCTTCTGCCTGTTCACCACAGATGAAGAGGTGGCTTGAGGTATTCAGCTGATCCACACCAGTGCAGGAACGAGTGGCGGGCAGCGGCCACCAGGGAGCGCTCTCTCTCTCCCGATATCCCCCCCTTCCCGCGCTCTCGCATATCTCTTTCTCTCACACTGAGGCCCGGCTGCCACACTCTCCCCCGTCTCCTAGCAACCTCCGAACCCTGCCTCCAATCACTACGGATACCGAGAGGGATGGAGGGAGGGTGGGAGAGTGTGAAAGGGAGTTGGGAGGGGGGGGAGTTGGAGGGATGGGGGTGGGTGAGGCTCTGGAAGCATGCAGAACTGGAAAGGCGTGCAGAGCTTTGAGTGGCGGGGTAACAAGTTGATGCTTTTTTAGAGGTGGATTGCGTTTTAGAGGTTGGTGGGGGGGTGAGGTGAATCATAGAGCTGAGGTTCTCAGGGGCATATTGAGATCATAATTCAAATCAGCCATATTATTACAGAATGTGAAGTGGAGGAGAGTGATTGCCTCAATTAAGCCAGAGTGTCTTGAGGGTCCCTTTGCTTAGTCGCAGCTAAGATCCTGAACCCTCCTCCTTCAGCGCATCCTCCCGTCTCTTCCTCCACTCTCACCAACCTTCTCCGGCAGGCCCATTAAATTTGATGGCGCCATCATCATCTCTGTTCTGTCCTTGTGACTCTTGGCGGACCTCTGTGCTTTACGACTCTTTCCTCGGGGGTCCGCGCCCCCCTCCTCGTGGCGTGATATGCATGTTCCTTTTGCACGCATGCACGCACACTAGAGGCGGAGGCGTGCACATGCATGCCATGCAATCATCACGTCACAGCGGCGGCGCACAGGTGAATCTTTGCTTAGGTCATGCAAAGAAAACACACACTCACTCCTTGTGACCTTAGTTGCGAGAGCCCGCCTCCTCCCCCCCAGGGGCGGCTGCCGTATGGGAATATATGCATGCAGGAAGACTGAGCCACGATCAGTGTCAGGTTGATGCACAACCGGAGTGAAAGCTGACATGTTGAGTGCAGCTCAACAACATATGACGCGTGACATTATGTTCTGATGAGACAGCGACCCACAGGATCTAATGAGAACCCAAGACTGAGGTGTTTTTGAAGGAGCCTTCGTTTTAATGTTGCTGACAAGAGATGTCAGGTATGTCGTGACCCTAAAGCTGCACCGCACTTAATTTAATCTCATCAAGGCAGCGGCTCTGCAGCAGTCGCACACGTTTGCGTAGATGTCGCCAACAACTGGAACAGAGACGACATCTATAAATGATTACGAAACAATATGACCAGCAGGGTTACGAGCGAGATTAAATATACCTGTTTTCTTGCTAAAATGTGGTATTTGGATTTAAATGGGCCATGTTTGAACTGAAAAAAGACATACCGCAATTCAATTTGATGGTTCTCCAACCAATCAGAGTCATTTTATTGTAAACTAATCTAATTCCGCGGGCCTAAACGATTCGACTGGCCCAGCAGGTCTGTGCAGGAGCTCAACCAGTTCCCAACAGAGCAGCTGCAAAGCATCAAAAAAAGTTAGTTAATCTGGCCATCTGGCTTCCAGGCTACGATACGATACGATACGATACGATACGATACGATACGATACGATACGATACGATACGGTACGATACGATACGATACAATACGATACTCGTACATGCTATACCAAAACAAAGATAGCAATCAAAGGAAATATGAACAAAACCTGTAATATGTGAGACAATGCAACATGATATATAATAGTGACATATGCTATGCTATGCTATGCTATGCTATGCTATATTACATAAAAATGATACATCCTGTATGATTTGCAATGCAATGTGAGCTATGATAGATACAACACAATATGATATACATTGCATTGCGCTGTGTTGTGCTATGCTACGTTAAGCTATGTTACGTTACTCCATGCTACCTTTCACATAACTTAAAGGGGAACTACTGTTGTTTACAGCCTGGACCTTATTTCTGTCATAAAATATGATCGCTTACTCCCCTATATGACTTTGGTGTCATTTGGAGTCGTTCGGAAGATATTTAGCTTCGCCACGAAGATTCATATAGTGGGAGTGACTGGGGCACCGAAATGCAGCAATCTACAGACCCCGATGATGATAACAGGTAACTTCGGACTTAACGGGGAATAGCACTAGCGTATCATAACAAAATATTGGTGAAATGAACTAGTTTCATGGCAGATAATGCGTTATTTAGAGGCTGTGTTTCGGTGCCCCATTCACTCCCACTATATGGATATACACAGATCTAAATATCTTCTGAATGACTCCAAATGACACCAAAGTTATATGGGTGAGTAAATGATCGTATTTTATGCCAGAAATAAGGTCCGGGTTGTAAAACCTCTTATGATATATGATACAATGTGATGCAATTCAATATGATATTTAATATTATATATATGACGCACAGATATTTTATATGCAATACGACCCGAAGCAATGTGATATGATGATATTTTGTGTAGCTTACATAATACAAATATGATAGTATCTGTATATTATATGATAATATGATACGGTACAATGTGATACGATACGATACAATTAGGTGCGATGTGATGCAATGCGATACGATACAATACGATACAATATGATACGATACAATACGATAGGATGCAATACAGTACAATGTGATGCAATGCAATACGATGCGATACGATACGATGTGATGTGATGATCGTGCATGTTGCCATCTCTCACTAAACTTAAAGACAATGAGGACGGCATTTGAACAAAGACAACAATCAGAGCAGATACAAGCAAAACCTGTGATGTACGATACAGTGTGATGCAATGCAATGCCACATGATTCACTGCTGGCACTCGCGGTACAAGAACATTTCTGTCTGTGTGCACTTTCTGAGTGCTGCCACAACATCAGACAAACAGATCAGACCCTTTGAAGAAATCTGGGAAGAAGCGACTGCACTAATTAATATTCGCCTGGAAAAAAAAAAAAGACTTGAACCACGGGAAGAGAATTAAGGAGGAAGAACATGTGTACGTATGCCTGCATGTATGAGGAACTGGTACAGAGAGAAAGAAAATGCTGGCTGCTGTTGCCGAGGCAACCATCTCTCTCCCCTCTCCTCTTTAACCCTTTCTCCTCAGCACTTCCCTTTCACCTTCTGTCTTTTTTTTTTTTACCATTGCAGCGATCTCTCTCACTTGTTGATGTCCTATCGCTCCATCTGTCCCTCTCCTTATCTCCCTGCTCTCTGCCGTCTCTCTCCTCCTCGTGTCGTGTTTCCCTCTCAGCGATGCAAAAAAGAAATAAATAAATAAAAATCTTTGATTCGTGAGCCACTCCGGCTCATCTTCATCGCGATTATTCATCCTCATCGTGTCAGCACACCTGTCATTTTGTCTGCACACATGTGCTTTGTTAACTCTGAGTCATTTGGTGCAAGGGAACAGAAACAAATTGTGCTAAACTGTGTTAAGTATCAGGAAGTAATTATTTCACTCGGCGTGTTTATCGTGATTATGTAAAAACCTGAACGCGGCTTCGCTGCTGGCATACAGGAAAGTGATTCACTAGCCTGAAGCGGTGAAGTCTAACAGTACAGAGTGATCATTTTATAGGATGTTTAATTTGTGATGGAATAGCTGAATATCCTCCATAGCCCGCAAACAGGACCACTGTACAGCGCTTTGAAACTGAAAACAAGCTTAAACAGATCGTTTTATTTCATTATTATTCTTCTTATGTCTGTATGTTGATGATATAAAATATGTTTAGCTGCAGGTTAGCTATTCCACTGTTAAACATATACACTGACTGTATATAAAGACAAATGAAAGCTAGGTGACGTTACCAGCAGTGTTCCTGAAGAGGGTTTTTGAAGCTCAGCGTGGTGCCTCTGGTCGTCGCCATCTTGGCAGTGGCTAATTTCCAGCTAATTCAGAACTGGACCAGTGGGTGATGCCTAAGTAGACAGCTAGCAATGAGCTAGACCTAGCATGAGATTTTTTAAACGCATAACATTTCACCTTGATGTCAGTTAAATGGTGAATTTCCCCCATACTATTGTCAGAAATGGGGAAATTAGCTATATAGATAGCTATATTTCTGCTATTGGTCATTTTTACCCTGATGTCTACAAGGATTGACTTGCTTTTGGAGTCTGCCTCAAGTGGTAATTTGAGGAACTGCAGCGTATGGCATTTTCACTGCAACTTATCTCAACCATAAAATAGTTGCCGGTCGTCGCCGTCTTGGCAGTGGCTAATTACCAGCTAATTCAGAACTGGACCAGTGGGTAATGCCTAAGTAGACAGCTATTAGTGAGGTCTAGCTCATTGCTAGCTGACGCATAACGCATAACATTTAGCCTTGACATCAGTTAAATGGTGAATTATACCCCATACTTCTGTCATTAACAATAGCGATAGCTATATTTCTGCTGTTGGCCATTGACTCGCTTTTGGAGACTGAATCAAATGGTAATTTGAGGAACTGCAGCTTGTGCCATTTACACTGCAACTTATCTCAATCATAAAATAGTTGTAGTTAAAGAGTAGTAGTAGCTTTAGCTTTATGCTAAGCTAGGCTAACCCAGACGTCTTTAGCTTCATATTCACAAGCATATTTATCAATCCCACACGGCGTGGTGGTTAGCACTCAAAACAAGAAGGTTCCGGGTTTGAATCCATGGGTCGACTGGGCCTTTCTGTGTGGAGTTGTCTACCTGAGTAGACGGGCAACCTGACCAGGATGTACCACGCCTCTCACCTGGGATAGGCTCCAGCCCCCCTGCGACCCCTCATAGGACAAGCAGTTATGAATGAATGATCCAACATGGAGAAGGTCTTTCTCTGCATTTGACCCGTCCATTGGAGCAGAGGGCTCCAAGCTAGCGGTTAGGTGCTTCCTCAAGACCACTCAGCCATGGGCAGGGGGGGAAGCAAACCTAGAACCCTTCAGTCCCAAGCTGCATCTCTAACCACTACTCCACAGCTCCCTCTAGTAATATTGATCATCTAATCTACATCTGGGTAAGTGCATGATCTCAAGTCAAATCAACCTGAAATCTACAAACTAATATTTGTAGATTGTGTGGGACAGTTTGATATGATGGACGTCTGCCATTACAAAGCAGGACATTTAGAGGTGAGGGTGAGAAAAAAAAAAAACAACACAGCGCCAACAGCCACTGTCGCCTCTTGCCAATTTTCAGTATTTACTCGTTCCCTCTGCAAACGCTGCGTCGTGAAATGTGCTGTCACTCCAACAGGGACACGATTCTTGTGCGGTGTGGGGGTGGGGGGGTACTGATGCGATGCCGTGTCCCTCCACTTGTGTAGACAACAAACGCTGGTGCGTGCCGCCCAGCTGCTGTGTGAAGCCGGCGCCTGATGTTCCACCGCGACTGCTGCGACGGCGACCAGCCGCGTTAAAACCTCAAAGAAGAGTTTGTCGGCGGCGTGAGTAATCAGCACGTGTCAATCAGGACGCCTGCCATTATGTCATTCTTACATTCGCTTTCTGCAACAGCTTGTCCTCCCAGCTGTCACCGGCCAAGAGGCTGGGTACACCCGGGACGATCCCGGACAGGTTGGCTAGTTTAGAATCGCAAATGAAGCTGACGGAAGCTGGAGGGAACCCACGCAGACACAGGGAGAACATGCAAACTCTGCACCGAAAGGCCCCAGAACCTTCTTGGAGCGAGGCATCAGTGCTAACCACGACACAACTGTGCAGCCGTGCAATGAAGCTAATGTAAATAATACAGTTTACTCTTGATTGCCGCCTCAGATCCTTCTGCTCTCCCCGCCTTTTCTTTTTTTTTTTTTTGACATAATATATCCCGTTGCTAGGTAACTGTTAATTGTTAATATGCAGGCGCTTCATAAAAAAGTACAAATCGAAGGCAACGAGAGAAGAAAAACCGGTGACAGAGCATTCCCGTAGATTGCCGGTCGCCCAAAGCCGAGCGCCACGACTCCACAAAGTCTCAAAGATCAAGTATAAATAAATAAAATGGGAGCTTTATTGGACCAAGGCACTGCAGCACCTCTGCAATCTGTCCTTTTTACCCCTATTTCCCTCCATCCGGCTCCCCCACTCATTCTCCATAATCCGGTGAACTTTCATCCATAACTCACAGGTGCCTCTGTCTTTTATTACCACCTCTCTCCCCATCTCTAATAACTCAGGCTGACACACAATACAAGGCGGTCTTGGAGATAGAGGAAGTAGGGATAAGGAGAAGAAGAAGGGTGGGAGGGTGGGGTGATGGGGGGGCGGCAAGAGTAAAAAAGAATAGAGTGACGAGAGAGTATTGGGTGATGTATTAGTCGACAGACAGAGCGGAGAGCCGGGCGGAGAGCCGGGCGGAGAGCCGGGGATTCGACTTCGAGAGCGGCTCTCGAGTTTGAATGCGCACAGTTCTCACCGTGAATCTCACTAATATGTTTCAGTCTTCTTCCTCACACCTCGCTCCCTCCCTGCATCAATAATTAAATGAGCCTTGCATGCCGGCGTGACTGAAAAATTAATGTGAGCTGGATGTTCAGGGATGACGGATGGGGAGGTGGGTGTCGTCGTAGACGGAGGTTTGGGGACGGTTGGGGTATTGGCGCGAGTCGGGTATTTAAGAATTTAGTCAAAGTTGTTAGTAACTCTTCGCCGTTAATGCGTTTCACACCTGACTGCGTTCGCCTCAGCTCTCGCTCTTGGCGGGCGAGTTGGCCGCCGTGTCTCCGAACATCCAAGTCCTCTGGCAGATTCTTGTTTTTCTTTGGAGGTCTGTGGAGAGTGCAGGTGAGAGAATGTGCTAGAGGAGCTCAGTCTATTCACCTTACACTATTTAAGTTATACTCAGGTAGATACCAACACCAACAATTATCGTATGGACATTCACAATCCCCAGAGGATGAACCACTCCCCCTTACAAATCAATTTTTTGGCATGATTCCTACGTATTTATCTTCTCTTTTAAGTTTGAAATGTGGAAAACACCATTTCCAATCAAAGGATAAATACAGCAATTTGCCGTTCCTAAGGTATGAACCAAACTCGGCTTTTAGGTTTTTTGCAGTCTCTAATCTCAAATTTCAAAACTTAGCGTCCCCGAATGGGTTTAAAAAAATGGTGAAATCTGTTGAGTTGAGCTTGTCGTTGCCTGAGCATTACTATCTCAGGCTGCTCTTTATGAGTTATATCAATGTGGAACAATATTGTGATAATTTGATGTTTATATTTTATAAAAAACGTTGAACAGATGATTAGAAAGTTTGACAAAAGTTGAAGGACGTGTATCTTTCTAAGGTTTGAACCAAATTTAATGAAAATTTTCTAATAGATGTTGAGACATTTTATTCAAAACCAGACAGTCTACGATACTCAAGGCACAATGTTATTGCATTTATTCATACGGACCATTGCAATTGAAATTATTGCAGATTCATTCATTCCTTCTTTCCTTCTTCTGTAACCGCTTCTTCTGTAATGGATCGCGGGGTTTGCTGGAGCCTATCCCAGCTGTCATTGGGCAAGAGTTGGGGTACACCCTGGACAAGTCTAGAGTCTATCAGTTTAATTTGACCAGACTGTACAATACAACCCTTAGCGTGGCTGGACTCGGCCGTAGACGCAGTCTGAGGAGCTTGAACATCCCAAGTTGAGCTCAAAGTAGAGCCTCTGGTTCTTTGTGTCAAAATTTGCCAGTTGAATCCTGTTTTTTTTCCCGATGAGGATGTCTCCTGGGAGCCTTCCCTTGGGTGTCCGCCGAGCACAACCACCTGGGAGGAGACCCTGGGGATGATCCAGAATCCAGGAAGCGTTGGGTTTCCTCACTGACTGTACAAAGGAGAAAGAAGGTTTTGAAAGTCCTTGGATAAGCGGATGAAAATGGATGTAATACAGTTGGTTAAGTTCTCTCCAGGTTCTCCAGCTTCTTCCCAAATTACCCCAACTCTTGTCCAATAACAGCTGGGATAGGCTCCAGCGATCCATCACAGAAGAAGCGTTTACAGAAGATGAAATTCAACTATTCAGTTGCAATAGTTCGCATGAATAAGTGCGATAATATTGTGTCTTGAGTATCGTGGACTGTTTTGAGTAAAATGTCTCAACATCTACTGGAAATTTTTCATTAAATCTGGTTCAAACCTTACTAAGATACTAAGATACAACTTTTATCGAACTTTCTAATCATCAACATTTCCTAGTTGTCCAGTACTTTATTTTTAAGTTCACAATCACATACCTGAAAATAAATCCTTCTCTTATCCTTTCCCTGTTTTCTGTCCTTACACTTATAATTTGCTCGTCCTTAAAGGGGATATTTAGGAGGATATTTAGATCTGTGTATATCCATATAGTGGGAGTGAATGGGGCACCGAAAAGCAGCCTCTAAGTTACACGTTATCTCGCGTGAAACTCGTTCATTTCAACAATATTTTGTTATGATATGCTAGTGCTATTGACAACAGAGGCATTTGTGCTCTATAGCCATAGATGAACATTGTCCACAAGAACACCACCAATTTGTGGTTTGTTGTTCTTTGGTCAAGCTGCTCCTCTCTTCCTCCGCATCCTTCTTTCAGCGAGCTCCTCATCCGTATACTCCGTACACTCAAAACATATACAAAACAGCCACAACCTCAGAATCGGAAAAAATATTCAGTCATGTTGCAAAAAACTATCAGTACCAAATTATAGGTAAACAAGCCGACTGTCGCAGACCCCAGGTAACCAGTAACTCCGGACTCAATGAGGAATAGCGCCAGCGTATCATAACAAAATATTGCTGCAGATTATGTGTTATTTAGAGGCTGCATTTCGGTGCCCCATTCACTCCCACTATATGGATATATGCGGCGCTTCACTGGATCTAAATATTTTATGCCAGAAATATGGTTGAGAAGCTACTTGGATGAAACATCTTCAAGAAAACTCAAACATGTCCAGTTGCCTTTGTCTTGTTTTTAGACACATACCGCAACCTGGATGCCTGAGGTCCTTTACAAGCCTCAGCGTAATGTTGAGTGTAGTGCTAATTATTATGTGGGCATGTTAGACTTTTAGATAGTGATAAACTACTGTTGTATATTATCCGTCAAAGTGGCTTCAGCAGCTTGTAACCTCTGCCTTTCCTGCCTCGATAAGTCGATCAAGGATCAAGGAAAGGCAACGGGTCTGGGATTAGATCGATTCTAACTGACAGAAGAGACTGAAAACTCTTTGAAATACAGAAAGCTGTCTCATCAGAACTAGACTATGATGTATTATGAAGCAAAACACCGCATTTACCTACGCATAGCAACCTCCCTCTATCTGTGAGCAACTGAGGACAAGAGCGACGGGGAGTGGAGAGGAAGGCATCGCTGGAAGTCTAGAAGTAACAGACAAGCTTCTCTAAAGTAATAGTTGAGTCACTGGTGGTGATAAATAACCCCCATCAACCTCGCGCAGATATACTGTGCTCATTTTGTACTATGGGGCAGTAAAAACCTTAACGCATCTTTGAGTCACTCTGGATGAGGTGCGCTTGATAAAATGCCAAAACGTAAAATTTACGGCCCACGCAGGCCAGATCAGCACCAGGCTGAGAAATAAGTTTGAGATATGACTGACCCGGTCTGTTTATGAAGCCTAAAAGAAAATGTATCACCTAATTCTTAGCCAACTTCTTCTCAACTGTTTACTATATATTGTACACTTTTATTTGGAATCCATGGGCAGCAGACCACATTTATATCACATTATTTGATAGATGTAGCGTTTACACCTCTGTGGGACATAGGCGCCGTAACCTACGCTCATAACCTTCGCCGGTGCGAGCCATTTATACTTGCGCGTGAGTCGGGTTAATTTTTGTTTCTACTTCCTGCTTCACTTTCAAAAATAGCGACAGAAACTCTCGCAGAAATTCCGCTGAATTCAAGTCGTACAAATGTGTCTCTGAACCTCCTCAGGTAATGTTTCCTTGAGGTACTCCATCTTTATTGATCCAAAACAATCGATTCGAAAATTGCGGCGATAGAGAACACGCTACTTCCAAATGGACCAATCATAGCTCTTGCGGTCTTCGCCAGAAGCGAAGGGTTTTCTGAACATGTGTATTCATAGACAGTAGCTAAATGTTTGCAACACTGATCTCCTTTCGATTATTTTGTTTGCAAAGACCACAGCCAAAGGACGTCAAGCACATACTATAGGAGGAAATACCTCCTCGTATCAGCAGGTGGCAGTATTCTGTACTAGTCATTCAACAAGGTTAGCTGGAGGAGGTGAAATTATCTAAGAAGGCTATGTTGTGAAAATATTTGTATATTTGAAGGCGAAACACGAAAGGAACTCTCTTCGTGGGTATGTCTGTTAAGGTTCTCGCTCATCTACGTCATGGTAGAACCAAAAAAAATGGACTTGTAGAGTTTTGGATGTTTCATGATCTATAAAGGACTGGTGGGGGGTTGGGGCTCAAAGGGGAATTGACGTTTTTTACAACCTGGACCCTATTTCTGGCATAAAATACGATCTTTTACTCACCCATATAACTTTGGGCCCAGGTTGTAAAAACAAGCGGTAATGGGAACAACCCTGGGTGTTGCCCTTCAAGTGCCCGTGAAACTTTTTGTGGACAGTGTTGTACGCTGATGGCAGATTGTATCTCCTTACATCTCCCCTGTTCAGAGAGGGATTTCCAAATCTGACACAGATGTCTTCCTTTGCTCCTCTTCCACACCACCCATCTTCTCTGGCCAAAACGTGGACGTTGTCAGTCTGTGTTGTGCCATTAGTTTGTGAAAGACTTGTGTCTTTATTATGAACTGCGTAAACTACATCGCTCCTGGGTGTCGTGTCCTTGTCCTCTCTATCCATTCTGGGACACCTTTTTGAGCGTGTGCTGTTGGTTTTTGACATTTGCTCACCTTCGTCCCATCCATTCCTTTTCCTCGTACGGCCAATCAGAGCGATGTCTCCCAGCGACGTGCTCCATCATCTTGCTGAGTTGTCTGAAAAGCTGCCAACGAGGGGGTCCAACTGTGCGGACGTTGCAAAAACTAGGGTCACCGATGCTCATAGGCAGCCTGACACGTTTCCAATTTGTCTGCATGGCGTGTCACGGCCTCAGCTTCTCAATCTATAACGCTTCTCTGTGTCACTTTGACGTCTGAGACAGGGGGCGTTCGTCCAACTTTTCCCCAACCTGTCCTGATTCACAGGAGTTACGTTTGAATGGATCTCTTTTTATACCTGCACAACAAATAAAGGCTGGGCTTGAGGACAGCAGGCCTCTTACTTTGACAAGGTCCTGAGCAGGTCCAGTGTGATCAGTGATATACACCGATCAGGCATAACATTATGACCACTGGCAGGAGTTAATAACATTGACCATCTTGTGTCAGTTCAATGTTCTGCTGGGAAACTTTTGGACCTGGCATTCATTCATTGGCGTGGATGTTTCTTAGACATGTAGCACCCACCTAGACCAGACCAGGCACCCCCACCCCATAGCAATGACACTTCTTGATGGCAGCAGACATCCCCAGCAGGATGCAGCCACAAAAACACTTTAGGAACAACTAAAAAAACAACATGAAGAACATCTCAAGGTGTTGACCTGGCCTCCAAATTCACTAGATCCCAAACTGATTAAGTATCTGTGGGATGATCTGCAGAGGCCCCTCCCCTTAAAGGCCCCCCATTAACAACTGGACACCCTCAGAAGACCCATGTCCATTCTCTGATGAGTCACAAGGGAGGGAGACCTACACCATATTAGGAAGAGGGTCATAATGATTATGCCTGATCGGTGTAGAGTGACGGTAATAGAGAGGCAGCTGGAGAGAGAGCAGCCTGGGAGAACCCAGAAGGGGATGGACGGTATCAGGCGAAAGCTGCGCAAGGGGAACCAGCAGCAGCAGAAGCGTGGGTTGTAGAGGGGACAAACCCGGACCCAACCACGCCACCATACCGTCACCATATGGCCCCGGTTTCTCAGGCTGCCCTCCTCACCCCCCCCTCCAGGAATTCCTGCCAGCCAGAAAGAAGATAGATAAAGATAGAGAGAGGCTGGGATAGAGGCGGCGTATGACAGGAAGCGATTCGCAAGCAGTGGTCGTGAAAGAAAGAAAGCAAGAAGAAGGAAATACTGAATGGTTTGAGGTTATGCAAGCGTTCAGAGCGAGACGGCAAAAAGCCAAGGGATGCAAAAAGAAATAAAAGGAAAGCTTAAAAAGACATGTGCGTGAAACTTATAGTTTTTTATTATTAATACTCAACACTTCATTTTGTTCATCATGTACAAAGAGAAAGAATAGTCTTATTTCAGCACTTATAATAGTAGATATTATCCTTATTAGAAGTACCTTAATGATGTTTTTTTTTAATTTTTTTAAACTTTTTTTGCAATTTTGTCATGACGTGGTTAATTTCGTTATTGAGATTACTTCGATAGTTTCCATACAAAAAAAGAAACCAAAAAAAAACAAACAAACAAAAAGAAAACAAAGGTAAATACTTCTCCCCCCCAAATATTCAGTATTTACACAACCTGTACAATTATTTGTTTTTGTGTGGTTTTCTGTCTGTATGGTGTAAAAATTTTGGTATTATCTCAAAGAAAAAAGGGCCACAAAAAGAGAAAAAGGATGGCCAAGAATACGATTATGTATATCGTCATGTATACAATTGATAGCGTTTTATATCTTACATTATTATTATTATTGTCATTTCACGTGTTCATTTACTTTGACCCCCACAGTTAATTTCAATCAGGCTCGTGTAGGTTCGGCAACAGCTTAAGTTTTTTTTTTTTTTTCTGAAATACATTTAGTAGCAACCCCTTATGTTCATTTTCCGACGGAGCAATGAGATTAACAAACAAAACTGTACACAATTTAATAGAAAAAATTTCGTGTGCATCAATAGAAAGCCATACATAATACACAGAGAGACAGAACTTCCATACAAGTAAACAAGTTCTGCAGTGAATTAGGATGAAACTGATCAATTACACAGAGCTTCAGCAGTTTTATATATTCATATATATAAATATATATAAGATCACAGTATAATTCTTCCTGCCTGCATGAGATTAAATCACACAAAGGGACTCCTCTGTTAAGAATTAAAAGTCAATCAAATCAGTGTGGATGCTGGAAATATGAACCGAGAGTCAGTTTAACGTCGATCCTTCTTATTTGGTCCCGTTTGATCAGAGTTCCTGACAGAAAAACACATCCTCCACCTTCAGGATGCTTCCAGCCCCGCTAGTAACTTCCCATCGCCGTTTAGTGTTGGAAAAAATAAAATAAAAGAGGGGCGACACAGTGTTTTGCTCTGCGTGAACCTTTTTCTTTTTAACAAATGTGTTGTGGCATGCTCGTGTTCAGAGAGGAAGGTGGGGAGGGGAGGGGCGATCGGGCCTGAGGGGAAATAAAGAGCTCTGCTTGGTCTGCATGGTCTGCAGAGCGGAGCGGCTGGACGTGGTAAAGGTCTGATGATAGCATGTTTACCACAGTGTCTCCTCAGCTTTCCCCGGGCAGTAAGCAGCCAACTAGGTGGCCCCGGCTCTGGAGTGAAACAACGACAGGAAAAGAACTGATGAACTGGCACATTCGCTGAGATCGTTTTCCGTTTGGTCGTGCCGTTTATTGCAAATGAGGAGGATGAATGGTGGCCTTGTGGGGAAGGGGAAAAATAAATAAATAAAGGAATAACGTGCACACGGGTACATTTTTCACTTTTCAATCAAGCCTCGGAACATAAAAGCAGCTGAGGAGGAAAAACAGAACTTTCATCTCTCAGATTATAGAGACTTATTGGAATAAAAGCGAGGAAATCATTACTGGCTGCATTTAGGAGGAAAGAAAAGACATATGTACACAAATAAATCATATTTCCTGCACAAAGTGGTGGAAATCAAATCAGAGACCCAAAGCATTTAACATCTGATTCGCTTGCAGCAGAAAAAACACCTTTAATAAGGGGTTGCACAAATGCATTTCAACTTGGACTCTCGTTAGGATGAAACTACGCTCGGTCTTGAAACTTTGCTGAAAATTCTCACCGACATCAACAAACGCCGACACTAGGAAACGTCCAGTGTGCATTTATGTGTGTGTTTACATGTATATACGATATATATATATATGTATATATATTATTCCTTTTGCCACAGTGATGTCTATCCCAAACGTAGAGAGGGAACAGGATAGGTTAGGCCGACGATGGCTCTGAATTCTGTGTGCAATCATCAATAGAGCCCAGGTGGAGAAAAGAATAATAATTAAAAATTAATTTTTTTAAAAAAAAGAAAAAAACGGGCAACAAAAGAAAGAAAAAAATATCCCGTAAAAGTTTTTTTTAACAGCTGCTTAAAAATGAAGGATCACAATATACTGCCTCTATATGCAAATATCATCTCCGTATACATGTAATATTGTATTACATAAATGTGTAGATAATTGATCTCAAAAAGCATGAAGAACAGCTTATACCTTAAAAAGAGAGAATCTAACACAATTCAAGGGAAACTTAGCGAAGACTCCTAAAAACTAAACTTTCCCCCTTTTTTTTCTTTTTTTTTGTCAAAAATCACCAAACATCTACACCTACAGTAAATTATCCTCCAACAACTTTAGTGAAAGTAAGAAAAAAATAAAATAAAATAAGCAGGATTCTTAACATAATCAGTATACTGATTGGTAAACTATTATAATTAAGTAAACATGAGATTTAAAGAAAAAAGAGGTTCAATTATATCACCTATGATTAGTAATATTTGTGTCTTAACTACATTTTTGCATATTTTTCTTTGTGTGTTTTTTTAAGCTTTTATGAGTTTTTATTGTCGTTTTGTTTATTTCTTAAATTGCTGTAAAACATATTGAAAGTTACATCCTGTCTGTCTGTTTACTGTACAAAGTGAAAAGATCTTTAAATATATTATTTACAAGGAAAAGATTTGACAAACTAACGCTGATTGATGCCCAGCTCCAGAAACCTTCTCCTTCTTCTTGTTCTCAATCTTATTTCCTTGTCCAAACCCCCTCCCCCGCGTCTCCTTCTCCTACCCCTCCCCCACGTCTCCATTTCCTTCCCCCTCCCCCCACCTTCTTGTTCGCAATAATGGTTCACCTGAACTTTCGAAATGTGCACGTATAAAAATTCCAGAGATCTCAATCGATTTATTTAGCAGGAGAGTCGGGGGGGAATCAGATTTAAGGCTAACTCGATCGGGTTCGCTTCGACAGCGGTATCTGTTGTGGAGCGCGGGAGGAGGAGAGGTTGTTGAATTTATGAATCGTTGTCAGCAAGTGTTAGTGGCGGGGGAGGGGAGGGGAAAGAAAAATCATTGGGGTTGTGATTTGCTCCACGCGCCGACCCGTTGCATGTTCAGGTTTGGGAAAGAAATGGCGAAGATCCAGCAGCTTCCTTCTCAGGCCAGCTCTCCTGCACAGTCTCCTGCAGCCCTTGAACTCCCGACACCGACCAATCGAAGATCAAACCTTTAAATAACTAAAAGAGGCTCCTCTATTCTGTACAGTAACACGATGAGTCATCATGAGACAGCTCGGGGGGGTCGGGACAAAGGGGGGAGATGGGATGATAAGGCATGTCTACTGAGTGCCTACACTGAGTAAAAGGTCCTGTGCAATTAATGAGGCCTCCTCAGCTAAAAAGACTATCTACATCAGTAAAAAGCAATCTTCTGCAAGATGGCCGCCGTCCTGGCGCCTCAGTTGGTCAGTGTTTAAAGCGGCCTCTCTCGAATAGACATCCTCCTCAGCTCAAGCTTTTATCAGCATCATTGTCGCGGGACGCTTCTCCTACACAGAAGCCTACACAAACGACAGTGCATATATTAAACCATACGCAACGTCCGAACTAACGCCTTCCGACAAGATACTAGTGAAAAAAAGTAAGTGCCTGGTGACTGTTGTTATGTAACCTGAATTAAAGAAGTGGTCTAAAGGCTGCCATGTTGTGAACTGAGACGCTCCATCCGGAACAACGGGACATCCTGAATACAACTGGTTCATAAAACGCCGCCCACGCCCGGACATATGAAAGATTTTTTTTTTTGTTTTTTTTACGAAGTTATAAAAGATCTTAAACAGCATCTCATATCTGAACAATCAGCAGCAGCAGCAGTTGCGGCGGTGGCGGTGGCGGTGGCGGCGGCGGCGGCGGCAGCGTCTCAAGCCCAGCTGTAAAATTTTTCACCGCAGTTGTGGCTCATAAACGCGACCCGGGGCCTAAAAAGAGCGCCGGCTTCCGTCCCGGTGCTGCCGACGTGAGGGGCCGCTTGTGAACTGGAGGGACTTCTTCCACTGGAGACCGTTTAAGGCACGTCCTCCCTCTCAGTGTCTTCTGACGAAACGTTGTTGTTCACAGTAACACAAGTTCAGACCGAAACAAAAACTGTTAAAGTGTAAAAGTGTGTGTAGGTGTGTGTGCACGTTTGATTAATTTGAAATCACATCAAAAAATAGGGATCTGTCAAATGTGTCTTCCAGATCCTGGGAGCAAATAAATGTGAGAGCGTGGAGTAAAATATTCTACAGAGAACAGAAATAAACAGGAGTTAAGGACTCAAGTCTTTCTGGCTTGTCGGTTGAACAACCCTCCTGCCGCCACCAGGGGCAGACAGAATACAACTACAGATACTAAAACAGCAGTGAAATATTATACCAAAAGAACACAAAACAAGAAAAAAACTTAGTGATTAGCACTAACATCTTTGTTATTCACAACGTTATCAGTATTATTGTTGTTCTTATACCCTGTTTTTTTTTCTATAAGAATATCTTATTATCATTCATGATTGTATTTCTCACAGCAAACAGCTCTTTTGGCGTCAGGGATGAAGGAAGAGGAGGAGGAGGAGGAGGAGGAGCTGAGAGAAAGAGGAAAGAGAGAAGGGAGAACAGAAGAGAGATGGACGAGCCGGGTTGTCTCCTCCCAGAGATGGGGACGCTCTGGTCGTTTCCGGGTCCTGCGTCCCGGCTCTGGGTGAACAGTGTTCTGCAGTTCGCTCCCGCCTCCGTTCGGACGGCCATCGGATAGCACCACGCTCACATGTCCGGTATCAACCTAAGACGAGGTGTCGGCGGCCTAGGAGTACACCGACTCCTACCACCACGCCGGAGGGTGAAATGATGAGTGAGGTCGAGGGGGGACTTGACTGTGTTTGGACATAAAAGTAGCTTTGGCCATTTTCTGAGAGAGGGTTAACATCCCACATCTCCTCAGGGTGTCCTGATTTTTTTATTTGAACCCATATTTTCTTGCAAAATCAAGATTTTCTTTCCCCTTATTCTTATATTTCAAAGTCTTTTCCTCAGTTGTCCCTCTCATCTTTCCAATATGGGCTATGAGTGTCTACAGTGTCTTTAGAATCATCCCTGATCTACTAACACTAGATGCCTCTATTGCTCTCCTCCTTCTCCCTTCGCCATTGTCCACTCCTTCCCCCATCTTTGTCTTTCACACATCAGACTCGATGCTGGAGAGTTTCTCGTACACATGGCCATTGCTTCCGTTGAAGGGACGCGGGGGACCGACCCCCAGCATGGAGCCGTGGTGGTTCATCCCACCGAGGCTGAGCTCTTTCGGGAACCGGGGCGCCACGTTGGACATCACCCCGGCTGTGGCGGACGCCGGCAGGTACGACGTTGCGCTCATCTGGCTCCTGAAGTCACTTCGGCTGTTTTTGGCAACTTGTTGCTGCTGCTGCTGCTGTTGCTGCTGCTGCTGTTGCTTTTTCATGTAATATTGTTTGGCGCCGTGCATCAGACACTGGTCGTCGCCAAAGGTGGGTATAAAGGGGTTTTGGTTTACCCGGTCGGGGTAAAGAGATTTGGATAAAGAGAATCCTGCCCCACCGCCTCCTTCCATCAAAGACCTGTCCCTGTCTCTCATGTCTCTCTCTCCGATGGAGCGGCGGTGGAGACCCTCACCGCCTCTGAACAGGCCAAACGGTGAGCCAGGTCCTTTCCGGCTGTCGCCTCCATAAAACAGTGGGTCCCTGTCTCGTTCCCTTTCTCTTTCCGAGCCTCCGTGACGCTCAAATATGTGTGCGAAAGGGCTGGTGCCTTCCAGGTAGCGTTCCTTCTCCTTCAAGCTAACACTCCTGGGTGGGGGCAGCATTCCTCCCATACCTGCACCACTTATGCCTCCACCTCCTAAACCTCCCATCAAACTACCCATCCCGCCCGATTCCTCTTTCTGAAGGTCGACAAATGCGTCATACGAGTGCTGCCTCCTAAGCGGCCCTCCACTCTTCCTCCTCTGCTGGGCCTGAGATTGAGGCTGAGGACCTCCGCCGATTCCTCCTCCACCTCCACCACCTTTCCCACCCCCCATCTGTTCCAAGAGGTGGTTGTTGTCTTCACTGATATCGTAGAGGTTTCCTGTCTTTTTGCAACCTTCGCAGCGCATGCAGGTCGCGGAGCTCGGGCGGCTGTTTCCTCCACCTCCGGAGGACCCACAGTTCATACCACCACCATACCCGCCAACCCCTCCATGCATGGACATCTTGCTCCCGCCACCGCTTGCCCGACAGTTCCTGCACTCCCACTCTCCCCCTGCCAAACCAGACCCTCCACCGCTCTTTGAATCGGACTTTTTGGGCTTGCTCTTAAGAAAGTCGTCCACTGGTACCAGGGTGGTGCAAGTCCCCACCCCTCCATCTCTGTTCCCGGGACCCTCCGTTAAGTCCACATGTTCCCACTGAGGAACGCCCTCTTTGGGCCGAAACTGGTCCAAGTAAAAATCCCTTACGCTCTCCTTTTCTCTGAAAAGATAAGAGTTCCCATCGTTGTTTCCTCCTCCGCCACCACCTCTCTTGCGTTCAGAGGGCAAAAGTGGTGGGGAGGCAGAGCGGTGGCCATGGTAGTGGTGGTGGCTGATGTGGTAGGGTTTCCTCCTGTAGCCTAGCTCAATCTCGTCCAGCTCCCGTCTGGACTTCGCAGAGGCCGGCCTCTTTTTCAGACTATCGCGGTACTGCTTGCGCTTCTTGGCATTACCCTCCAGGTTCCCGTAAGTGACCGTGTGCGTGGAAATATCTGACACATCTGAGCGTATATTCCCATCGTCATCTCCTCTCCCTCCACAGTAGCCATGTCCAGGGATGTAGGTGGAACTTGAGGCACCTCCCTTGAAGGAGAACTTCCCGTATAGGTCGGGGAGGCCTCCTTTGAAGCCTTGACCCGAGGGAGGAGTCTGCCCAGACAGCAGGTCAAACTTGCTCATGTTCCTGTGGGTCAGTGCCGAGCAGGGCTGGGTGGTGAAAATAGGGGCCACCCCTCCGCCCAGGCTGTCACAGTCGAACATCCCGCCCTCCAGAGAACTAGCGCTGCCCAAACTATGGGGCCTATTGGTGGGAGGTCCGGTGAGCCCCAGCGTTGAGCCGTGGTGGTGGAGATAGTGGTCCTGGTACAAATTGCTGTCCTTGAGGTGGAGGTTGCCAAACGTCCTCTCCACCTCGCTGATGTAGTCGCTGAACATGTTGTCTTCTGGTAGGTAAGGCGGCTTGCAGTCGGAGTGACCCGCCAAGCTGCGCCGGTGTTCAGAGATGTCATAAACAGAGGAGTCGCGGCGGATGAAGTCCAGAGCACTGTGCGGCGAGCCGTTCACCCCCGACAGGGATGCCATGTTCTTGGCGGTGCGCAAGAGACGCATAATGTTGGAATGGGTGTTGTTCATGGTGGCCGATGGGGAGTTCAATGCCGAGCTGCTTTTCTCTTCGATCTGCACCCCGTGGATACAGCTGTAGATGCCCTGTGTGGGACAAAGACAAGCAAGAGGAAGAATTAAACAGAGAACTTGCCCAGTATTTGTTTCTCATCAATATTGCATGCTGACTCTTGTCCATTCAGTTGTTTGGCGATTTCGGTTGCATACACTCTTGAACGCAACCTAAAGCGTGTTTGTTCTTCTTAATTTGATTTTCTCACACATGTAACTACAGTAATTATGCGTAAAAAAAAAAAAATGTGCACAGACAACCCACACTCTGTAGACAGAGGACTATAGCTGCTAATGCTTTTTGAAGATTCAGTGCAAGCTGAACATGTTTTACGAGATGCAGCTTTATGGATGGGCGAGGAAAAATGTGAGGCTTGAGATACTCTGCACAAAACACACAATTTATGCTCCGACTCGTCCACGCCGTACATCCACTGGTGTGAGATAAAGTTAGAGAGCAAGTGAGCAAACAGTGGGAGGATTCAGAGAGGATAGGGTGGCTCGATAATGGATGATTGATATAGGCCAAGAAGCTGTAAAAATCCCTGGGACCCACTTGTCAATACCTTTAATCAATGTGATTAGAATTCAGCTGAACAATACCCTCCGGCAGTTATTAAACACCTCAGTTGCACGGACCCTCAAACAGCCACTGGCCGGAGCACGCTTCCTTCCGTTCAGGGAAAGGCCAAGCGAAGGAGATGCCGTCCAGTGACAGAAAGATAAACAGCTCCATTTGCATTCGGTGATGTACGATACAATATTCAGATAAAAACGGATGCCGAGCGGAGAACAAACCAGGCATGACAGATGGGGAAAGGAGAGGACCGGATCAATTCCCGAGAATGATTTTACTCGGTTTTTCTGCCGGTCTGTAGACGACTACGGGGAGAAAGGAACACTTCGGCCGCCATAAAGATCAAAGATCAACTAACCTCCTTCCTGGTTGCCTGTACATGGGTCAGGGCAAGAGGTTAGGGGTCTTGCAACCGCCAAATCTTCACTGCTATTTAGCTTCGACTCCCCCTCCTCCTCCCTTTGTCCACTAATATGACTAGTTGACCCCCAGTTCTCCTTCTAATAGCCATTTGCTTCTGGTAATTAATTAGCTACATGGACAGTGCCTGCATTGCAGCAAAAAAAAAAAAAAAAAAAAGGGCTTCATCCTTCATTCTGGTTTTTATAGATAACATTAATACTTCTTTTAATTTCACAGTCTGTTAACGGCCAAGTATGCAAAGCTTGACAGTGGCTGAAACTAAGAGAGGTTAGCATAAATACAAAATGACTCAACGCTGCAGGACAAATTTATGCGCCCACCTTTGTAATATCATCTTTCAATGTTTATCTCGTCCCTCTCGTTCTCGACTGGGTTTCTTCTCTCCATCTGTCTGTTTATATAACTTGCCATCGCTTTATCCCTTCTGATTTTCTTCGTTTATTGTTCTCCTTGCGCCCCACCTGCTGCTGAATCTGTCGCGTCTTCCTCCCTTGCCGTCTCGTTTCTGACGGAAACACCGACCTTATTTTCAGGACGGTCTTCACCTCCCCAGTAAGTTTTGACCTTTTTAGATTTTTTTGTGTCGTTTTGACAAATAATCAGTGACAACAACCGTGAGCAAAAACCAGAACTTAATACTTTAGTGCATCATATGTTGCATTTAACTTTGCCTTGATTGCTCATTTGCATTCAACGGCATATTTTACAAGCCCACATAATGTTACAGTGGGCAGATTGCTGCAGGTCTGATGTTACTGTAGCTGATTATGTGCGTGAATACAAATATTCCCAAGAACTTTTCATCCACCAATGCGTCGCAGCAGGAGGTCTTCAAACAACCTGGTGCTCGTAACTCCTAGGGGTTGTAGCGACCAGTCGGCTAGTGGGTTTGTCGACTTCCCTGCTTTAAGCATCAAGTCGACTGGTCACTGATCACGTGACGATAACAACATGGATGCCTCCGGGAAGACAGACGAGGAGCCCGGTGGGTAGCAAACTAGCTGCGGTTCATACTACTGTGACATGTCAGTCCTGAAATACAACAAAAGTACTACAGGAGTGTATCTCAAAAGGCTAACACTAATGCTAGCTGAGGAACGGTCTAAATCCTGCAGCAGTTGCGCGTCAACAGTTTGAGTTAGACCGTTAGCTGCAGTAGATGGAGAAGGCTTCAGAGAAATAACCCTGGCTACACTATCACATCTAACACGCTGTGGAGTACTTTTAGATGCTACTGATGTTGTTGAGATGAGGCATGTTTTTATACAGGTTGTACATATCTGCAGCTCACAGTATGTAGCACATGAACTGTCTGTTCTCAGCATATGTATTGTAAAAACTGTGTTTTTGTTACTGTCGTCATCTGAACATGAATTTGAATTTGATGGTGAATTTCATTGTCCTTTAGCTGCAGTACACAGAGAAGGCTTCAGATAAATACAGCCGTTAAATGCTATTGATGGTGCTGAGTTGCTGCCTGTTTTTGTACAGGCTAGACATACCTGCAGAGCAAGAATATAGATTTCATTGCTGCAAAGCATAACTTTCTGCTGGGTTTTTGTTAGTGACGTAATCAGAGACTCAACTTTCATCATATAAAAGTACATTTTAAAAGATATTAAGTCCTGCAACGTCTAATAACTGCACACAGAGCTCCCACTTTACATGTAGCATAATTTAATAGCACCATGCGTGGTCTAAATATACGGGGCTAAATGCAAATTAACTTGATGTGAAGGTGAGGGCTGCGAAAAGCAGAGCTATTAGCCCTCTACTACATTTACTGTTCTAAAGTCATCAGAGGCTTTTTAAATCAATATAATTAATTTGTTTCAGCCGTTGCAGGTGGGGGACCTGGAGGGGTAGGTAGCCCGGGGAGCGCCGCTCTCAAAACCACAGAGGGAGGCAGCGCTAACCGAGCGTGCAGCCATGACCGAAGCCACGCGACTCACGGCAGCCGTGACAGCTGTCTCATTTTTTACACCGCCGAGCTTAAATGTTAATTGCGGCAATAACAATAAAGTTTATTGGATTATGCTGTGAAATTAAAAAAGCGGAATCAATGCGAGGGGCTGGGCGAGAGAAATAGAAAAAAGAGAAAAAAGAAATGGCCACGGCTGGAGAGAAAACAAGTAAATGAGAAGTAGGCAACGTGGCCGAGGATTGTGGGAAAGTAATAACCGGTAATTTCCACCGTTGTTGTTGTTTCGCAGTTCCCGTGCTCCGTGCTACAAATGAACGCTCTCAATGAATATTTGTCCCCGAATATATTCACACGGTGAATCATCTGGCTGCATTTGTGGACATTTATTTTGTCACACTGCAGCAAAGACAGAGGTAATTTCTGTAAATGAGAACGAGCGCAATCTCTGACTGTTGCTCAAAGCGTAATTGGTCTCTGATCCAGTTGCCGTCCAAATTACGGTGATACAATAATCAAAAACAACATCGAGCAGCACCGTTTTTGGAAACTGAGAAGTCCCAACCATAAACAAGGCAATGACGTTAAAATTAGCACCATACAAAATAATCAAAGTTGGGCACTGGAGCGTAATATTAGAGTAGACAGGGGTAAATGTCTTTTTTTTTTTTTTTTCTTCATATCTTCTTGGCACAAGCAGCCCCGGCCGGCACCACAACAGCATATCAAATGGAGGGCGTGAGCAGCAGTGTGTGGTCTCCGCTGTAAATTAGCCACGTGGTTCAGCCGGCGGCGGTTCACCTTCAGAGGCACGCAGTGAATTACACAGGAGCCATGTCAAAACAATTGGAATGCAAATCAAATACCTCGGGGGTGACTTTGTTCCCCCGGGATCCGGTGATTTACCCTCCCCTGTCCTGTGGCGGACTTTTTAGTTGAGTGAAATATTGATTTTCGGCTCAACGTTTCGAAAATATTTACCTCGTGGGACGTTAGAAAGACCTAAGCGTCAGGAAAAAAAAGCTCCTCTACACTAGGTGTTCACAATTTGAAAGGGAGACTGATTATAATTTTTTGCGGCACTTTTCATTACAGATACATTAGAGACAGTTAGGCCAAGTAATAAAGATGAATTTCTAGACGAGCAGCGGCGCAAATTTAAGTAAACTGAAGAATTAGAGACAGTTTTGGATGCAGTCCCTTACTTGTTCCGTCTTTTCAAACTGTTTTGTGAGCGGCTCGAATGGTCCAACACATGCCTAAATTAAAAAACTACCACATCTATAAAGAGGAAAAGCCCCGCCCCTTTTATGAGATAAAATTTTGGTTAATTAAAAAAAACTGCAGTAATCAGTCGCTAGAGACAAGCAAATGTTTGAATTGCGCTGTGAAATTACACAGAAAGTGTCGGCGTTAAATTAAAAGATAATTTTGCACATCAAGAAAAATCAATCTTTGTAATCAAGACTTAAACTCTGGTCTCAGACAGATAATAAGTGGATAGCGGGATAGACAGATGAGCAGGAATCGGAGGTTCTCTGACGATGGTTTGGTGCTTGTACCTCACTCCAGGCTCAGGACAAAGGAGACTGTGCCTCCCATTGATGTTCATTTAATTTGTGCAGTTTAGTTGCTGCCATGCGCTTTTTAACTGGTGGTCTGCATTTTAAACCTAGTCCTGTGTCGCGTCTCATATTTATACGTACTTACCAGATGACAAATCACCCACAGCATTCACTCCTGTGAGAGAGTGCTGACTACAGTAATGAGGATTTATTTGTCGCTATCAGGTGAGCTTTGTTTACCACAAATTGGCAACTCTGGTAACAAAGAGCGACTACTCTACTGAACAATTCAAATATTTACTTTGAGTGCTGCTCAAAATTCTCAGCTTTCCAGGTGTTGTTCCTAACCTTTTGGTTTTCTAGGGAGAACGGCGGCGGTTGTGGAGGTTTGCGTGGAAGCTCTCGATTATTCGGCTGCTATAGAGTTTGGAAAAAGTGCCAGATACCGAAGTGTGATAGCACTTGGCTTGTGCTTGGTTTTTGATGCTTAAAAATCCTGTGTGGTGTGAAAAATGCTAGCTCCAGTGTGCTTGCTCTGGCTTAAACAGACTGTACCGGCAATATGAATTTGTGTCCTCTTATCTGGCAACAGGCTAAACATGGTATTGAGATAATGTCCCTGTTCCTATTTTCTAGCTCGTAATTTGGGATTTTGAGGCATTCCAAGGCCCAGGGTGAAACGGATAGCATCTCCAGCTAAATCTGGGTCTACCTCAGTGTCTCGCAAGTTGGGCGTACCTGGTAAACTATGTCTCTCTTCTTGGTTTTCTAGCCCCTTATGGGGGATTTTGAGGTATTCCAAAGCCCAGGGTGAAACGGATAGCACCTCCAGCTAAGTCTGGGTATACTTTAGTGTCTCCCAGTTGGGTGTACCTTGTAAACCATGTCTCTCTTCTTAGTTTTCTAGTTCCTTATGGGGGATTTTGAGGTATTCCAAAGCCCAAGGTACAAGGTATGGCACCCCCAGCTAATTTTGCATCTATCTTAGGGGCTCCCAGTTGGCCATACCTGGTAAACCATGTCTCTCTTCCTAATCTTTCTAGTTCTTAGGTTTCCTAGGCTTGTATGATGGATTTTGAGATATTCCAAGGTCAAGGGTGAAATGTATAGCACCTCCAGCTAAATCTGGGTCTACCGTAGTGTCTCCCAGTTGGGCGTACCTGGTCAACCATGTCTCTTTTCTTAGTTTTCTAGCTCTTTTTGCTGTATTTTGGGGTATTCCAAGGCCCAAGGTACAATGTACAGCACCTCCAGCTAATTCTGGGTCTACCGTAGTGTCTCCCAGTTGGGCATGCTTGCTGAACCATGTCTCTCTTCCTAGTTTTCTAGTTCCTTGCGAGGCATTTTGCGTCCAGTTCTGCTATGAACTAACTCCAGACTAACTGATTAATTTATTTGTGCAATTAAATTTGAGCAAGTGTCAGCAAAAATGATACTTTATGAGTTTTATGGTACTTCACCATACAGATGGACACATTCATGGTATTTCTTGTAATTTCCATGCCCTCTCCCACCCTCTCTCACCCTGCTGATTGAGAAGACGAAGCCGGGCTGGCCGGAGCAGACGCCCATGAAGCAGAAGCGGAGCTGCCAGTAGAACCAGTGCTCGCAGATGAAGGTGATGAGCGAGAGGGCCATGGCGGCGCCGAGCATGTAGAAGACGCCGGCCATGTTGTCCACGTCCAGCTGGCTGGACATCACCTCGTTCTTCTCGTGGTGGCAGATCCCGGTCAGCCAGAGGGACTCCAGCTCCTCCATCTCACCTGGAGACGATAGAAAAGGGATGAAGAGGATGAAGGACAAAGCGAAGGAGACAGAGGAGAAACAGATGGTATGAAGGGAGAAGGAGGCAGGGGGAGACGGATGAGGGGCCAGAGAGAAAACGAGTCGATGGAGCAACAAGGAAGAAGTGGAATGGAGGCACAGTGATATCATGTTTTTAATAAAGAAAAGGGAATGGATGTAAAACATAAAGTAGAGAACAGGGATATGATGTAATAAGAGGATGGGTGTTGGAGGACACGAGGGATAGAGAGAATGATGCAACAGAAGAAGAGAGGAGGGAAGATGGCGGGCAGGCGGGGGAAGAGGGGGTCATGGTGGATAGAAGTGAAATACAGCTCTGAATCGTGCAGTAGGCTTCACAGGCGGGAAGACCACGAACACACACACGTTAATTACATCAATCTTATGTGCGCTCCTTTTCGCCAAACAATTGCGTCTGTAGGTGTCTGTGCTGCGTCTGGAGCCGGTCCCCGAGCTTCTGCACTCTTTAGTGGGTCACCTTCTGTTTCATCGCAAGCTGTTCTCTATCAAAGCCGACTGCGGCAGGACAGGCGTCGCTTAATTAATCACGGATTCAGCCGCCGTCGCCGCACGTCAGCGCCATTCCTGCACCGCAACCCTCGTCGGCCTCCGAGTATTGACAAAGGATCTCGGCAGCGTACAAATTCAAACTATAGATTCCCAATTCAGCCCAGATGAACTGATAAAACTGCGACTTAGTTTCTAGCTCAAGTTTTTGTTGAAAAGGGGGGTGAGTTAGTTTACAATCATCCAGGTCGTGGTATATTCAAAAAACGAGCTGGAACAAGGGCAACTGGGCTTGATTGAAGTCATCCGTGTCAAATTGGAAAATCCTTCTCTGGACAGAGGTGGACTCAGATTTAATCCATCGTCAATTTACAACACAGTCTGAACATCTGTCCACAAGACGTTTCACGCCTGTTTACACCTTGTGACTGGAGAACAATGGAGAAAGAAAACAGGATCAATTACAGAGTAAGAATCTGGTGGTTAACGCTAGTCACGTGAGCTCCTGAAGGGTAACACGCACAGATGTTCCTATTTAAACTCCAATTCCCCACCGGTCGTTTAAAACTGAAAAGGCTATGTGGGTGAAACGTCTTTAAGAAAGTCCATTTGTCCTTGCTTCAGCTTGTTTTTTGGACACAGTGGACTTATAGACTTGTAGGACAGTTCAACACTGTAAAATACTCACGTTATATAAAGCTCCATGCATTAACAATGACTTCGCTATCTAACTCTGAAGCAGCTAATTAAAAGCCACCCATTGTTCCATTTTATCATGCACACCTGCTCCTTTTTAACAAATACAGGAGGAAACTCAATTTTTGTCCTTGGAAACCCTCACTGCAACCAAAAGGAGGGAAAAAAATGAGATAGACGGTTTTTTTTTTGCTTTGAAATGGAACTCATGAGATCGTGGGTTAGGAAATTGTGTAAATCACTTGGTGTTTAAGTTGGAGGCTAGGTTAACTGTTGGTGTCTAGACGGCTTAACATCCAAAAAACAAGCCTCTTCGGTTATAAGAGACTGGTGGGGGGTGGGACTTGGTCAGCACTGCCAGTCTCCATTGGAGGGTCACTGAAACGCTTAGTGTTTGGTTTTGAACAGATATGGTGACACTAGCGCGCAAACGCATATTGGTTGACGTGTCACTGGGTCATAAGAGCAACAAACATTAGCATAATTGGCGCAATCTGTTTTGATCCCGGATTCAATCGCCAATAAATGTTACTCTAACGACGTGTTATCAGACTCCAGGCTCAAGGTGTGAACAGGGGTCAAATCTCTCTGAGGACAGATGTTAAACATGTATTGTAGATTGATGGCAGATTATATCTCAGTCCACTTCCCCTGTTCCGGGAAGAGGCTTCCAGTTTGACACAGATATCTTCCTTTACTCAAGCCATCTGTCTTCTCTGGATAAAATGTGGACGTCCTCGAAGAAGCATCCTTTGCCCTTCAGGTGTAAGTGGGCAGCTGAATCCTGGTCCTGAAGAGATATCAGGCGTGGAAGATGATAATGTTGATGATGATGATGATGATGATGATGATGTGAGATTCAGATGGGCAACACCCAGAGATGTTCCGATTTAAACCCCAACTGCCCACAACTATTTAAGAACTGAAGAAGCTACTCCGTTGAAGTCGAATTTGCCGCTTTTTTGTACTTTTTTGTATAAACTATGGACAGTATAAAGATGGACAGCGGAAGGATTTCTCAAAACTGAAGCCAAAGCAAGTAAAGCTCCCTCTAGTGGCTGGCTGCAGTATATGTCATAAGCTCCGCCCCCTCAATGTTAGTAGATGGGACTTGCGCCAAACTAAACACAAAAATATACGTCAAACACATTTGTTTCAATGGTTTCAATCGTTTTAGGTGATTAATGTAATGTTAAAGCATGTTCAAGTGTCAATTTTTTAATTCTTTTTATTTAGTTAATTGACAATTTAGCATTTTGGCATTTGCCATGCCAGTCACTCCGTAAAGCGGCCTGTGGAATCCAACATTTCCTTGTAACTGGTGGAGGTAGATCAGAGCGTAATATTTATTAACCAAAAACGTGAGTAAGTCTGGAGGAAGTGTGGGCGGGGCATCAATATCAGGGCTCCACATGGGTCCATAATCGGATCGTACTGCGTAGACTCTGGCTCCAAACTCGTAAGATGGCACCGGCCGTACCCCCGAGACAATAGCATCAGTTTAGCTCAATGCAAGGAAGTGGGGACGTGTTGTCCATATTTATATACAGTCTATGGGACGTACCATGACCTGGATGACTGAGAACCAACCGGGTAGCTTCTTAATTGGAAGTATTAGCTTTACTTGACGTCTGAGTGGATGGTGTGTAGGATGAGAAAGAAGACCAAGACTGAAAGGACCAAGATAAAGCAAAGAGGTTCAGTGAGCACTAGCTTTTTCTTTCAGCCTGTTTCCACTATTCCTAATTTTAGCCACTTTCTAAAATCTAATTACTTTAAGTATGCATTGGAGCCAAAAGCCAGATGAAAAGCTTATGAAGCACATTTTAAGATTCGGAAAATAGTAGAAACCCTTTCATCAGCCACGTCTGCTATCTCTGAAACGATGCAACAGGCCTTTCCTTGGCATCACGAAGGGCATAAAAGGTCTTCAAAGTTTCTATTTAACAGCCATTCAGGCAAAATCTAAATTGCAGTTTAATTTTCAGGACAGCTGTGATGTATTTTTTGCTCAGGCCTGCGTCAGACTCCCTTCCAGACCCTTCGTACCAGGCCACCGGGCTCTCCGCGTGAGTCTGAGTCGCTTTCTAGGCCACCGGGAGGGGAGTGGATGGCGAGGCGTGGCAAAGTGACATTGAAATCCTGAGAGGGGGCGAGACGGGGCCGCTCGCTTCCTGTAGTAATGCTGTAGCAGTGGGGCACGGCGGGGGCGAGGGGGGGCGTTAGCGCGAGACGACCCACATTTAGCGAGAAAGTTTGACTCGCATCAAAGTTTGAAAGAGTTAAATGTGCAGCTATCCGATAATCAATGAGGAACAAAACAGAAAACAATCTCGGTGAGTTATATGTAGGCTGATAAAAATAAACCCGTGTCAAAAAATAATCAGAAATACTCCTTAACACACATGCACTCCCCTCGCTTCCACACATAGACACTCTCATTTTCAGAGGGCTGACCCATATTCACATGTGCAAACACACACACACAAGCACGGTGTTGAAATACACCAGGAGCGATGCTGGCACCCCTAACTGGGACGCAGTATAGCGGGCCCCCGGAGGGCCCTTGGTTCAGGATGCTCACAACACGCTGGACGGCGCCCAAGTAAACTAGCAACAACGCACAAACACACGCACAAGAACCTACACACCGGAAAAAAACTTTCATTACATTTCTCCGTCTGAATTGAGGTGTATATCACGACAACGGGACGCCGTGAAATTAGACCGTTAAAGTCGATGAACTTAGCGAGCGGCCGTTGTTTTTCGCGACACTCTGACTTGTTTACGACGAGGCGGTTTCGCTTGGAACCCATAAAGCATGCGCTACGCAGGTTAGGGACGGTCGTTTCGTTTCGCTGCCCCTCCCCCACCCCCACCCCGTTCAGGAGGCTCATTAACGCTCCAGCTAGAGCTGCAATGGAAGTGCATTTTGGAAAAGATCAAACCCAAGAGAGCTTGGGCAGTGTCCCGTAAAAAAAAAAAGCATGATCGTAAAGCCGAGGGGCCCCCACAGCGGCGCTAAATCTCAAATTATACTCCTACTAGCAGCGTCGTACCTCGTCTGCACTTGATGTATTGTATGAGAGGGAGAGTTTCTGTACATTTGAGTTTCAGAGCCAATTAGACACCAAACCTCCGTCCTTATCCCAAATAAATAGAAATCTTACTGTCTGAATTCTTTCCCAAGACGTCTGTGAAGACTCTCAGTCATCCGAGTCGCGGTATATCTAAAAATAAAGTCCTAAAACAAAGGCGAATGGACTCGTTTGAAGTTCTTTATCGAAGCTTCTCCGTTTTGAAAATGGCTGGAGGGTGGTTAAGGGAACATCTGTGGGTGGTGCCTGCTCAAAACCGATGATGATGATGATTGTAACCGAAGCAAGAGGACCGGATTCAACCAGACGCAGAAAAACAAACAAACACCGGACCCGCTTTCCGTCATTCGGCGGGAAAAAACGTTCGGCGGCCCGAGACATTTTCAGGCAAAGGGGTGAGAGAATCAATCAAAGCCGAGCTGCGTTTTACTTGCCGAGCTAAAGGCAAATATAGAACACAACAATCAAGAGCTGGAGGAGGCCTCAGTGGGAGAACATCAGCGGGGAGTGTCTGGTGGTCAATCCAGTATTTCTTTTAAACAAACCTGAACTTTGGTCAGAATGTCTTAACATCTCACATAGCTATTTTTTGCTGTGTGTAGGCTGAATGAAGAAGTTTCTATTACGTCTCAAAGGATAATTCAGGTTTATCACAAGCTAGATCTTACGAATTACATACACCGATCAGGCATAACATTATAACCACCTTCTTAATATTACGTAGGTCTTTGTTGTCTCCAAAACAGTTGTGGCTCATCAGAGAATGGACATGGACCTTCTGAAGGTGTCCTGTGGTGTCTGGCAACAGGATGTTTTTAGTGGGGGGGTCTTTGAGGGGAGGGGCCTCTGTGGATCATCCCACAGACTCTTGATCAGTTTGGGATCTAGAGAATTTGGAGGCCAGGTCAACACCTTGAGATGTTCTTCTTCCTAAAGTGTTTTTGTGGCTGCATCCTGCTGGGGATGGCTGCTACCATCAAGGAGTGTCATTGCTATGGGGTGGGGGTGCCTGGTCTGGTCTAGGTGGGTGCTACATGTCTAAGTAACATCCACACCAATGAATGAATGAAGCCAGGTCCAGAAGTTTCCCAGCAGAACATCGAGTTGTCACAAGATGGTCGATGTTATTTACTTCTCCTGCTAGTGGTTTTAATGTTGCAGCTGATCGGTGTAGACTGCAGCTTTGCTTATTGTTTCTGCTAATTAGAAGTCAAACGAGACAAGGCGGTAGGCAGTCAGAAGATGAGTCATGTTTAGAACAAGCTCTCGGGTTTTTGTTTTTCGCTAAAGGTTTAATTACCAACATTTAAGGTGCAATGAATTAGAGATTTGACTGAAAATACCTTATTGTCTAAAATCATTTTGTTTCTTAGATCCTCAGAATTAGGTGCAAGTTTATCTGAACCAGTGAGTCATTAAAGTAAGACCACAGTTGATATAGCTTATCCTTTAATGTCCGTTTCAAGGTTCTGATCTATTGCGTCTGCCGTCAACCTGCAGGCCTCGTCTCGGCAACTGCTTTAAACCGCGCACGTGAGCATGAACAAACAAAAAGGGGAACAGCCGCCTCACCGTCTCCGAAGAGCTGCAGGATGGCCAGGTCTATGTGTCTCTTCCAGAGCGACTCCTTCTGGATGGCGATGCCGTAGCCCGTGGTGGCGAAGATGTAGCCGCTGCCGATGGTCACCAGCTTGCAGCCCTCGTCCCTGCCCGCCATGTAGTTCAGCACGGCCGCGTCGTAGATGAAAGCGTCTAGTTTGCTGAAGAAAAAGAGACGGAGAGAGAGAGAGAGCGAAAGAGTAAGAGAGGGAGGGGGGAGAAGAGATAGGTTGCAATTAATTAGCTCTTAGGAGTCAGACATCTCAGCTACAACGTTCCAATTAACCTGCTAAATAGCACTAAGCCGCTGATAAGCGTAATAGACTTCCACTTGGTTTGCCAAAGGCTGGAGCTGGCACACAGACCGCCGAAAAGGCAAAGGCACGCTGTAAGGAGGCCGAACGGAGGAGGAGGAAGTATTACTGGACGTACAATATGTTTACATGAATTTAGACGTGGACTGGAGACCTTTGTTTTGCGTTTACCTGCTCTGTGCCGCAGAAAAATAAAATGGCATTCAACCATTAAATTGAGTTTATTGAATTTTATTACGAAATGGCAACGATGATTTAGCTTTAATTCAATAAACATGGCGGCTCAGAGTCCATATCTGCAAAAATACACCTGTCGATAACCCCTTCTGATGTTCTCCACTGCGTTTCGTGAAGATTCAAACGTAGATGTGATCAGTCAGGTATGAAAAGGCTTTTTGTCACTTTGACATAAAACAAAACCGCTGCGTTTCCTTTGATTAAAAACTGGAAGTCAATTAAAAACCAGGGTCTGGGATAATGGCTGGGTTCGCGGTCGATACGCGGACGAGTAAAGATGAATAAACTCCTCGCGTCCATCGTATAATTTAAAACTGAGCCGGCTTCCACTGATATAATTTAATAAATGCGACGATATAAATATGTTATTTTCAACACTTTGTGCTGCTGGGTCACTCGGCTCAAATATTATTTTCCTGCTTCGGTCACAGTGGGTGTATTGGTTTCGTTGTTCTTTAATCCCGTTCAGCTGTTGCGGCGTATGGCGCGCCTGCAAGAGTTTCACAATAAAAGCACAGACAGAAAGAAACTGAGGCTCAGTCCATTCAGAGGGCTTTTAATTTGAAATGCCAGCAAGGCGTGTTGAGATAGTATTCTTAGGTCAAATTGATGTAGATCTAAACAGAACTTTGTTTTAAAATGTGACTAGTTATACGGTTAAAATCCTGGTAGAGCCGGCAGTAGCCATTTTGGTGCCCTAGGTGAAATTATTGTCCTGTCCTGTCCTGGATTATGTTGCGGAGGGGCTGGAGCCTATCCCAGCTGTCATTGGGCGTGATTCGGGGTACACCCTGGAGAGTCTATCACAGGGCTAACACAGACAACCATTCACATTCACACCTACGACCAATTTAGAATCACCAATGAACCTAATCAACATGTCTTTGGACAGTGGAAGGAAGCTGGAGAACCTGGAGAGAACCCACACAGACACAGGGAGAACATGCAAACTCCACATAGAAAGGCCCCAGTCTACCGACACATTTGAACCCAGAACCTTCTTGCTGCGAGGCATCAATGCTAACCATTTGCCTAGATGCCTGATCAAGATCAAGATGTTGCTCTTATAAAGGACACAAGTACATGCACCACCAGAACAGCAATAAATGCCGGATTTCCAATCACAAAACTGCAAGAATATGGCGTGGAATGCTTGTAATAACTTTGTTTCCTAATGAACCACATATAGGACGACGAAATCAAGACCTTCCTCTCACACTGGCCTGCTTCAAACGAAGGCCCCCTTGGTTACTTCAAGATGAAATACAGTAAAATTAACTGTGCCTCCGCTCACCCAGCCTTGAGACTCTGCAGGGCTTCGTTCACGTTCCTCTGGTGGAACTTAGTCATGTAGGAGTGCATCTCTGGGTAATTGTTCCGAATGTTTCTCTCCGTGCTCCCGTTAGGAACGGTGCCGAAGCGAAACGGAGGCGAGAAGTCGTTGGGGCTCTGGAACTGAACAGAGTACAGAGAAAGAAATGTTTAAAAAAAAAAAGAGAGAGAGATCTCCTTCACAAAATACAGACGAGAGAGTCAGTGGCCACTTTTACACCTTACCTTTTTGTCTGACAGACCAGACACCTGGTCCACATATTCTTCTTGGATCATGAAAGCAGCCAGGTTGGCAGTGTAGGAGGCCAGGAAGATGACAGCGAAGAAGGCCCACACTGACACCATGATCTTACTGGTGGTGCCTTTGGGGTTCTGCACAGGCACGGAGTTGTTGAAGACCAGACCCCACAGCAGCCAGATGGCCTTACCGATGGTGAAGGACGGACCGTGAGGCTCTGAAAGAGACACAGTTAAGGAATTACGTGACAGCTCAGTTGCTGAAGGAGTGCGTGGGACAGCTAGACAGTTTGTGCTGCCGAGTTCCCAGCTCGGCAGAACAATACCGAGTGTCCTCTTTAACTCTTGCACTTGTCAGAGGAAGCTTTGGACGAAGGCAGGACATTGATGTTAGGAATGTCCCGATCAGTTGCTAAGAGTTGAATCCCGTCAATCCCAAAACATGTCTGCTGTTTCTGTCAAAATACGTCAATAAGTTGCCTTTCTTGATGGTCCACCTGTGACAGAACAGCAGTGTTCCCGTTAGCTTTGGTTGATCAGAAGCTAACGAGCTAGAATTTGCTCGTGCACATGATAAAGTCAGATTTACGGTTGCATGTCAAGATCTAGTGGCGTACCCTTAAGAGTATCCTCACCACTTTCGCCCAGAAACATGGTAACACATTGCACCAACGTAGGCCACAACAACACCTATGCTTGGTCTAAAATGCTTTACAACCTGCTTCATCCCCCTTTGATTGGTTTCTCGTTGTGTACTCTGCGCTCCAACCCGTCTCTCGTCAACCCTTCAGCCCATGTACGCCAATCAGACATAACATTATGACCACTGAGAGTAAATACCATTGACCATCTTGTGACAATTCAGTGTTCTGCTGGGAAACGTTTGGACCTGGCATTCATTCATTCATTGGTGTGGATGTTACTTAAACATGTAGCACCCACCTAGACCAGACCAGGACCCCTCATCCCATAGCAATGACACTCCTTGAACAGGATGCAACCACTAAAACCATTAGGACCAACTAAAAAAACATGAAGAACATCTCAATTCACTAGATCCCAAACTGATTCATCTGTGGGATGATCCACAGAGGACCCTCACCTCAAAGGCCCCCCACTAACAACATCCTGTTACCAGACACCACATGACACCCTCAGAAGGCCCATGTCCAATCTCTAACGAGCCACAACTGTTTTACAGGGAGTGAGTAAGTGAGACCAACAGACTATTAGGAAGGTGGTCATAATGTTATGCCTGTCAAGTCGCCTGTTTCCTTGTGTTTTGGTTCAGCTCCATTGCGCTTCCCTGTGTTCCTCAGACTTTATCTTGATTTTGGGGTTTTCTGTATTATCCCGAACGCTTTTTATGCCTGATTAGTACGTTTTTGTTAAAGTTCTTTTGTTTCTTGTTCCTGCATTTGGGTTCTACCTCGCCACTTTGTTCAGCTTCATTTAAATACATAATACCTGTTTACTTTCACTGTCTTGGTAAGACTAGCATCGGGACGATACTTACAGATCAGCTAGCATCGCTACAGGCTCTTAGTTTAGTTTTATATACCACTTAAATAAGTGATAAACATATCCCACGTGTAATTCATTTATTATCTGTTTTCTGCTAGGAGCTGTGTTGGTTAAGTTGTCTGTGAGCTGACAGCCATTCTGCTGTGATTAGCAGTTGGTTGGTAATGTCTGTGTGGGCATGTGTGACAGAGAAATACCGAGTGTGTGAGCGAGCTCGTGGGCGCGTATTGTTTGCGTGGAGCCTTTTGTTCGCGGACAAACCGGCGTCGGCGTGCCAAATATCTGCTCGTGTGAAGTTTGCGAGGAAAAGTTGGTTGAATGAATCGGGGGCGAGGACTTTTTACAAACCCGCAGTCGAGCCATTGATGCGTTTTTTTTTATTTTTTGACTCCAAACTTCGATCATCACGATAAAAAAATAAAAAAATACACGAGCTGATAAGAGGAGGAGGCAGAAGAGAACAGCGCTTTAGGGAGGAGTACATCTTCTCCAGGAGATGATGAAAGATGAGAGGAGTAAAAAAAAAAACGATAACCACTGTCTATTTATAGCCACATCAGAGATGGAGTTGTGGGAGACATTGATTTTTTTTTCTCATCTTTTCAGGTGGGGAGATCTAAGACAAAAACGAGCCCCTCGCTGTCAGAGCTGACATGTGATTTTTGGGAAATATGGAAATGAATGCAAATGAGTCGTCCGGTGTCGGTGTGAGGTATGCAGCAGCAGCAGAGGTTTGCCGAAACCTGTGCACTGAAAACAGAGGAAGAGGAGGAGGAGGAAGAGGAGGAAGAAGAGGAGGAGAGGAAAATGAAGTCATTGGGTCAGTGAGAACGGCTGGTCTATATGTGGAGGCGGCCCGCAGTGTGCTTTATTTATTTCTTTATGTACAGACAGTTTGCACAACACAACCCGCGCTGCTACAGACAGAAAGCATCACCTGCAGAGCATCTGTACCTGGTGGGCAATGTAGCCACTAGTCAATTTTACTGCTTTGCCGTGATGCTTTATGTAAGAAGTTGACTAGTCGCTGATCACGTGACGATAATAACACGTATATGTAAGTCAGTCCTGAAATCCATCAAATCTACTACTGCATAACACACGCATCTGAAAAGACATCCGCTAACGCTAGCAGAGTCAAACCATAGACTGTATAAAGACGGACAGCGGAACTGCTCCTCAAAAGTGACGTCAAAGCAAATAGAGCTCCCCCTGGTGGCCAGCTTCAGTACAGGTCATAAGCTCCACCCCCTCCATGTCAGTGGGTGGGATTTGGGCCGAACTAAAACACTAAAATACACGTCAAAGCCATTGTTTCTCAAGGGTGGTTTCAGTCATTTAATAAATATAATACTGAGGCATGTTCAAGTGTAAATTACCAGTTACCGTGCCAACTGCTCCGTAAAGCAGCTGTTAAAGTACCATGTATAATCCAACATTTCATTGTAACTGGTGGAGGTAGAGCGGATCGTAGTATTTATTAAATGCGAGTGAGTCTGTATCCCATATCCACGAGAAAATAGCATCAGTTTGGCCAGTGCAAGGGAAGTGGGGACGCACTGTCCATATTTATATACAGTCTGTGGTCCAAATCCTCCAGGCAGCAGTCAGTTAGCAACTTCACCTAACGTCCTTTGGTAACAGAGAGAAGGAGACTGCTCATTGTCCAAAGTAAATACACCTTTAGCTGTTATACACGGAAAAGGCTTCAGGGATTTACCGCAATTTTATTTATTTAGTTTTTTAAATCCCGGCTACATTATCCTATCTTACAACACGCTGTGAAGTATTCTGACAGTGCCAATTTGTATAGGCTAAACATATATAAGTTACAGAAGTGCTACATGTCTGCAATGCACAGTGTTGATTAGCTCGTGTGTTTATGTTCAGTTCTTTTTTGTCCTAGATGTCAGTGAATGCACCATGAGAGACGGAAGTCACGGTAGAGCTGAGAGTTTGTCGATTGAGAGTCACGTAGATTTCATTGTTATAAAGCATTACTTTCTATGTGTGACGTCATTGACTAGTCGATGTCGACTTTTACCACATTAGAAGAAAAAAAATAAATCAGAAGTCGTTCAAGCCCTAGTACCTGGAGAAGATGACTAGCCGGGGCATTACTCACCCAAACACCCTTTGTCTGACGGACCAAATTACCTGCCGCCATGTTCTCTGCGCCCTCTCTCCTCAGCAGCAGAGATGGAGAACTTTACATTTGTTGAAAGTGATTGTATATGGTTCTAAATTCAACCTCAGCATGCCCTCAAATCAGGTGTAAGAGTGGGAGAGAGAGAGAGAGATGAGAGAGGAGAGAGGCGACACCGATACAAGACTGCAAAAGAAAGTGTCTGGAATTATTTATACACCTCTGTCCTCAAATAGTTCAACCCCCCCTCCCCTCCCCTCCCTTCCCTCCAACAGGTACCAAGCCTGTGCCGCTGTGTGTGCGCGAGTTGAACTGAGGCTTCTCACCTTTGCCGTCAGCCAGACAGCGGTTGTAGCCCACAGGGCTGAAGTACTCGAATATAAACACGGCCATCGCCGACACCAGCAGCAGCATCACGAACATCATCACCCACACATCGGCGCTGAAGGGCTCTGGAGGCCGAGAAAGGGAAGAGGGGAAGAGGGGAAGAGATGAAGGGAGGCGAGGGGATCGAGGGGAGCAGGGAGATAAGGCGGACAGAGGGGAAAAGACCGGGAGAGAGGGAGGGAGGAAGAAGAGGAGCAAAGGGAAGGAGAAAACGAGGCAGGAGAGGAGAGGGCAAGAGAGAGAGAGATATGCAAATATGGTGCGCCAGATTGAGAAGAGGAAGGAAGCATCAGAGAAATGGAGTAGGAGTGGGAAATGTAAGAGGGCACAGAGACCGGGAGCAGAAAAAGAGAGAGAGAGAGCGAGAGAAAATAAACAGTTAGACATATTATCTTCCTCTCCAGCAAAAACTTGGCTCTCATTACTAGTTTTAGTTCAACTTCTAGAGGTGGCAGAACGATATTAACCCACGGGGACCTGATGAGGATCCGTCTAACGCTAAGAAGTCTGCCAAGAACGCTGAGCGAGAAGCTGGTAAATCAAACGGCAAACCTTATTGGAAAAGACTCCTCTAAGTATCCAAGAGTCCAAACATCCAAGAAATCTCAATTGTATTTTGCATATAACGCTATAAAGGTAGGGGGCGTGGCCTTAACCTCATGATACAACTTATTGTCATAGATTTAAATATTTGAAAATGCAGTTTAGTTGCGACACTTTTTTGCAAAATACCCACAAAAACTAGACCTGTAGGTTGGTGAGGAGAGGATCTAACGCTTAAATCAAGCAGACTATACAACCAGGAGGATGAACGGATCAAAAAGTAGATCACAATCCGTGTCTGTAAACCGTATAAAATACAGCATACATCACTTGAGCGAAGGCTTCGCGGTGGCTCACCTAAAAATGCCGACGGGGAAACGGTGCCGTTGCTGCGGGACACCATGACGCTTATGCCCGTCTCGATGAACGGGACGGAGAAGTCGATGACCTCCGACCTCTCCTCGTTGATGGTCAGGGAGCCGACGGCCATGTGGGCGTTTTTTAACACCACCTGATCAAAGGGCAAAAAAAAAAAAGCGGAGAAAAAGATCAATCCACCGACTACCGGAGCTTTTTTAACTTTTTTTCCCCCCGAGGGGCGTGCAGCTGCAATAAAACCATTAGAGAAACAAATGCAATCGACACAGTCAAGAATAGCTCGGAGTTGGGTAAAAATAGAATATCACAGCCATCGCCTGATATGAGAGGGATCGTGCTACGTCTCTGAACATGAGTGATTCTTGCCGGGAAAGTTAATAAAGAGAAACCAGAACATTGGAACAGTTTATGTGTAGGGATTTTTTTTTTGTCTTGTTTGCTCTTATATGTGGAAATGTCTATATATGAATATATATTTTTGTTTTAACACATATGCACCAATCAGGCATAACATTATGACCACCTTCCTAATATTGTGTAGGTCTTCCTCGTTGCCTCCAAAACAGTTGTGACTCATCAGAGAACGGACATGGGCCTTCTGAGGGTGTCCTGTGGTGCCTGGGAACAGAATATTGTTAGTGGGGGGCCTTTGAGGGGAGGGGCCTCTGTGGATCATCCTTGATCAGTTTGGGATCTAGTGAATTTGGAGGCCAGGTCAACACTTTGAGATGTTCTTCATGTTTTTTTGAGAAGTTCCTTGTGGTTGCATCCTGCTGGGGTGTCATTGCTGTGGGGTGGGGGGGGGGGGGTGTCTGGTCTGGTCTTGGTATAGAATACAGAATTATCTGCCTACTATTATTACATATTATTACTACACTAATGTTACGTGTAGGCTTCACAGGGAAAGTTAAAGTCAAAAGGTATCTTGGAACAGAAACGGAAACCAAAGGCGCTGAGAGAACGTTTGAATCGAAGGATTCAACGCAACGAGGCAAAGAAACTCCTGAAAATGGACGCGTTGGGAGACAAAACCAGAGCACTTTCCACACACCGAGCTCAGAGTGGACACTCGTGACGCTCAGCAGGGGTGGGGTGGCGGTAGGAAGGAGGAAGGAGGAAGAAAATGGGTTACCACAGCGCAGTGGGTCACGGCGGCTTGAAATAGCCGCCCCAATGCCTTCCTCTACCTGCCTCCCTCCCTCCATCCCTCCCTCCCGCTCGGCACCTCTGCACAGGTAGTATATTTAGCCCCCAAAAATTTTACAGCCCTACAGCGCAGGGGTAAAGTGGAACGAGACTGTCTCTCCGAGTTAATAAGGCGTGTGTGACTAAGTGAGTCAAAGCTCCACTATGTGCTTCAGAGTTGGGAGTGTGTGTCTGTGTGTGTGTGTGTGTGTGTGTCTGTGTGTGTGCACATATGAGTGAGTCATAAAGGAGAAAAAAAAAACACACAAAAGAGGAGAGAGGAGCGAGCGGACCTTTGTTCGCGAGCTGTGAAGTGGACCTTTACAGGCGGGGAGAATATCGCGCGTCTACTTTGCACATTATCTGCAATTTTTTCCAAAGTGTCTGCTCGTTTTTCCGTAACTTTTCGATCTTGTTTACTCCGCCAGCAAAGTGCGTGTTCGCTCGCGTGTGTGTGTTCGAATGTGCGAACATCTCCCTGGGGAAGCGAACGAGTCCATCCAGCAGTGTGCTCACTTCCTCTCGCTCTCTTCTTTCTCCGTTCGTTCGCTCTCTCCATCTCCCTCCTACGACTTGTTCTCTCCATGTTATGAAAGTGACCCATGTGGGTGTTATTGAGAATGAGTGAGCGAGGATCTGTTTATGTGTCTTGGCTGGTGTGTGTGTGTGTGTGTGTGTGTGTGTGTGTCTCTGCTAGCGAGGCCGAACTCATGTAATCAAGTGCATTGCCGCTAATGTTTCAGATTAGGAGCATGAGGGGCAGCGAGAGTCAGCGCGGCCCGTCGAAACGCGACACTGAATCGAGTTAAGATAAAACGCCGGGCCGTCTTCGAGCGCTCATCGATTTTCTTCCCCCCTTCGCTTTTGATCTTTTGTCTTCGCGGGACGTGGTAAATTGCGAGAAGGCCCCTCGGTGATCTCTGTGAGTGTTCAGGAGTGCGCCGTGACACGTCCTCGCGTGTCAGCATCGGCCCCGGATCTCGGTCCATTAAGAGCCCGAGATATACTGCCGTCCTGGCCGGGGTCCAGCCGGAGAAGGACACGGGTCGGCGCAGGCAGATGCGGCAGATATGGCCAGAGAGAGAGAGAGAGAGAGAGAGAGAGAGAGAGAGAGAGAGGGGGTGATTTGACCTCCGGTGTGCACATATAGAAGCACTTTGAACGCGGCCCCGTATCCTATTGTTTCTGTAAATCGTTCACGCGTCACTGTCCTCGTCCTCCTAATGACTGCTCGCCGGTGGAGGAGAGAAGGAGGCGGCGCATTACGGCGCTTTTAGTCGGGGTGAGAGAGTCTATTACAGGTGACCACGCTAAACGCTCGGCTCCCACTAAAGACACCGGCTGGATGACTATAATGGCTTTATGTAAGGGAATAAACGCATCAATCTAATGTAAATTGAATATCAAAAGTGTCACTGTGCTGGAGGGAAAAAAAAATGGAGGCATCGTTCAGGCATAACATTATGACCACCTTCCAAATGTTGTGCAGGTCTCCCTTGTTGCCTACAAAACAGTTTAGACTCATCAGAGAATGGACATGGACCTTCTTCATCCCAAAGACACTTGATCAGTTTGGGATCTGGTGAATTTGGAGGCCAGGTCAACACTTTGAGATGTTCTTCATGTTTTTTTTGAGCTGTTCCAAAAGGGTTTTTGGGGCTGCATGGGTGTCATTGCTATGGGGTGGAGGTCTGGTCTGGTCTAGGGGGGTGCTACACGTCTAAGTAGCATTCACACCAACGAATGAAGCCAGGTCCAAAAGTTTCCCAGCAGAACATTGAGTTGTCACAAGTTGGTCGATGTTATTCACTTCTCCTGTCAGTGGTTTTAATGTTATGCCTGATCGGTGCCTGTTTGTGACTTGAGGAACTCGTGACCTTTGGGTTTCTATTGATCTATTTGCCTTTTCCTTCATTAACAAATTGCCAAAGTCGGACAGCAGAAGCGCAGCCCTCTCTCACTGGTTGAATTACGAGAACTGACATCGACCTTACCTCCGGACCGGACGTCGATTAGGAAATGTTTGGAGCCCAAAATGAACTGTCGCAGCTGAGTGAACTGCGTGTACCCTGAGGGCGGGGTGCTTAGCCCACCTGACACAAGTATTTTGGCACTGCGGGGCAGAGGGTCGACACGGGAGGGAAAGCTCATAATTCAAGGTATGAAAACACACTTCAAGGAAGAAATGGACCCTTCGGGCGGCTCCCACGTGAGCTAAATATAGAGCAGGTCATTGGACTCAAAGGGTCGAACACAGACTGTAAATCTGCACCCCCCCCCTCTGATCTTGTCTTCACCTTCACCTACACATTGGCAGTAATTCAGGGCGTCTTAATGTAATAAACTCTCAGGATGTTCAATCAAGCATAGTAATGGAAATGTACACAGTGTTCTAACCTCATAACCTCACATATTTTATTTGCAGTTGATGGACATTTTTTTATTTTTTTTGTGGTAAGTTGAGGTTTACATCCACATCTGCATGTCTGTAGAGTTATATAATAAATGTAGTGAAGACTTTGAAGGAGAACATTATGACGTGAAACTGTCTTTGACGCTTGACCTCACTTAATAACTTCATCCTTTTAGACGTTTGTGTGTAATGTTTCTGGCTGTTAGGATTTGAATTTTTAAGGTACAGCTTAAAATGCGTCTTATGCAATTGTATTGATCCACCAAATTCTAGTTTCTTAATTCTAGAGGCAGAGTGAACCAAATTTGAGGAGATTTCATCTAGTTTTTCCTGAGATGTCGCATTCCCAACACTGGTTACGCAGAAACTAAGACAAATGCTTAAGTTTCTTATTATTAGAGTAATGAATATTGGAGTTGTGCGAAATTCCACTCATCTTTGTCTTTTCACCAAAGTGAAAGTGTTTGAAAGTATTTTGGGCAAATTTAAAGCCGTTGCTTCAAGGTGAGATATTGTGTTCACCAGCAAAACTATGGCCTAAAATCATGTTCTCTGAGCTGACAGAAACCTTGACCTGCGACGTTTCTACACCAAATTCTAGTCACTTCATCCTTGAGACAAAGCAAACTTTGAGGATCTTTCTTCAAGATGTTCTAGAGATATCGGTTTCCCAAAAATGGGCCGGACGTACACAGAGGCATAGGCATGTTTCTTTGGGAAGTTTGTCATTATTAGCACATGGATTGTGTATTCCACTGATCTTTGTCCTTTGACCAATAGATTCTTCACGTTGGCCACATTTTTTTTGCCAAATCTAAAGTAATTCAGAGATTCATTCAAGGTGAAACATTGTGTTCACCAGTTAATTTATGGCCAGAAAAAGTATTTTAATGAGCTGACAGGAACTTTGACCTTTGACCTTTCTACACCATATTCTAATCCATTTGTCCTTGAGTCCAGATGAATGGTTCTACCAAATTAGGAGAAATTCTGTTAAGGTGGTCCTGAGATATTACATCATCAAGTGTATTTATGGCCAAAAATGAGTATTAGGAGCTGAAAGAGATTTTGATCTTTCATATACAGAAATTCCTGAAGATATTGTGTTCACCAGTTAATTTATGGCTAAAAGTGTGCTTGAACTTTGACCTTTCTACACCAAATTCAAGTAATTTCATCCCTGTCTCCAAATGGACTTTTGCACCAAATTTGAAGAAATTCTGTCAAGGTGCTCCTGAGATATTACGTCACAGAGTTGGTATTATGACCAAAAACAAATATTAGGAGCTGACATGGACCTTCACCTTTAACCCTTGAATACCAAATTCTAATCAGTTCATCCCAAAGTATGAACATTTACGTCAAATTTCAAGAACTTTCATCAAGATGCTTTGGACATACCACGCTCCAAAGAATGGGCATCAATGGGCAAAGAGAACATCTTTGATAATCATGAAACAAACGTAAAGAGCAATCACTAAAAATGACAAAGCGTCTAAAAGCTTATCTTTTGGAGGGAAAACTAGAGATTAGATTATAAAAATAGACAAGGTCAAAAATGTATGGCCCTGTTATTTTCTGTTTGTGCAATTACTAACACGCCAAATCACACCACGCTGCCAAACATGCCGATTTCACGTCCTAACAGCACCTTTTAAACGGCCCCAACGTCAATAATGGTGTCGCAAATTAGGTGCAATCTTCATTTCCAACCTTTGACAACAAATTATAAATGAGGCTGTCATTTCATTTACACATGCATGACTATGAGAGGCGGGAGAAGGCTTTTGCTCGTTGACCTGTGAAATCTTGCAGCCTCCCACTAATTGTTTGTTAATGGCCACTTTTCTAAAACAAAACAAAAAAAAAAGGTCTCGGCTAATGTGTATGCAACATGTAAATATTATCTCCTCCTCACCTCTCCCACCATGCCGTTCCAGGTCCCATTGATTTTCTTGCCGTGCTTTCCGTTCGTGACCAGGTAGAGGTCGTAGGTAAATTTGACCGTCTTGGCGATCTTCTTCAGGATGTCGATGCAGAAACCCTTACAGCAACGCTTGATGTAGATGCCCGAATCTTTTGTCTGGTTGCTGCACAGATAAACGGTGAATAATTATTTAATAAAAAATAAAAAAATAAAAACACACATCTGTCTGAACTGGCATGAATTAATAGTAAATGTGATTTGGTGGTTTTTGGCAGCGTCGCTCTCGCACCGATGAAGTGTGAAGAGATTCTACCTCGGGCCCTGTGAAGCTGCCGTGGGAAATTAACATCATTCGCAAGCAGGAGTTTTAGTTTTTCTTTTTTTGCTATTTCACTTTAGCAGTAGGTGGATTCGTGGGCTACTGTGGCAGATGGGCAGAAAACTGATCCATTATCAATGTGCGTTGAGCTGAATTTTCACGACGATTTAACGCGATTCAACGCGACTTCGTCTCCATTCTTAATCTTGACAAGCAGACGAGCTTTCACCTAGTATTCTGACACAGATCTCGTTTATCTGAGGTTTGAGTCTTACAGGGTTTTGATCTGTTTCCGGCAGGGTACAGTGTTCCTCATGCAGGTCCCGCTAAGCGGATCCACGTCTTCCACAATGACGAACGGAGCCTCCTCCAATGTCACAATGGACAGGTGGTCATCCTCCCTGTTTGCTGGCCCCCCATATAATTCATAGCGAGGCCACACATGGTACTTCATGGACAGGGAACCGTTCTCCCATTTACCCACCTGCAGAGACACACGGAAAAAGAAAAGACATTCAGACTGATGCATCGTCTTCACTCAAATTTATTTGCAACTCGGTCTGGAAATGTAACAGTGCGAGGGAGTCTGCACTGTATTTAGGCAAAAACGCCTCGATCTAATTAGGATTTTATAGCCTCATGCATCTTTTTCTGCACTCCTCTTGACATTTCTGTCAATTAAATCACAACAAGGTGACGAATGTGAAGGGAGGAGAGGAGAGGGGAGAAGAGAGGCGAGGACTGAGACCCGGAGTATATAAATGAGAGCAAGGTTAACGCGAAGGACGAGACTGAAACAGAGCAGGAGAGCAGAATTCAGATGGAGATGGAGGCGAGGGAAGAGGGTGACTAGAATAAACACGGAGACGGAGGAGCGGTCGGGGAGATTAAGCGAAGAAAAAGGCGGCTAATTTTGCCGAGAGGCAGAATATGAAGTAAGAGAACGAGTCAAGCGACGGAAAAAGAAAGCCGCGGCTCATTCAAATGCAAAATGCTCTGCTCTTCTCTACGAGGAGTGTCCAGCTGCACATCTGGAGGGCCCTCTAGCCCTTGTGGCTGCACTCCACTGAATAAGCGTCATCAATTAGTCAATTTCCGCCCCGAAGCCTCTCACATGAAACCATACCTGGAACTCTTTTCTCCTAGACGTGCCCAGTAGGGTACTTTCATCAAGGTGAAGATGTGGGTGGAAGTGGAAATGGATCATCAGCTGATTGGACACAGCGTTAACGGAGGACAAGGCGGGACTGGAAGCCGTGGTGTTGGCGTGTAAAGTCAGGTTTGCACACTCGTGAAATATGCAAATGCACACTACGGGGAACACAATCTTGGCAAGGCTGCTTGGAGTGGACAAGCTAAGGCTGTGTATCCCCGGGGCACAAGGCAGGCTTTTTCTATCTAGACGGTTAAAAAAAAAAAAGGGGGGGATGAGCGGCTGGAGTAAGTGACAGAGAGATACAGAGGGAGGAATGGGCAGGGAAAGAGGGCAGAAGAAAGGAAAAAGTCAGCCCGGAGGCGAATAAACGGGACTGGACAGGGCAGAGTCCTCGCACTACTTCAAAGGTGCAGTGGAAGGGTGGTTGTAGGAGCTGGAACTCATTAGGATCCAAGAAAAGTGGTTCAGCTGGAAGTCAAGCTAAGAATTAAACATGAGCGAGGGAGCGGGAGGCAGGGGGAGGAGGAGGGATGGCGCAGGCTGCAAAGGGAGAAGAGTAGAAGGGGGGGCAGGAGGGGAACGACTCACCTTGTTCTCTGATCAGAGGACAGAATATAGATTAGAGAGGCAGAAGAAAGAGAGAAAATACAGGGAATAAAGAATGGGGAGAGTCAAAGGAGTCAGACTGCAGGACACGGAAACAACGGAGGGGGAGCAGCAGATGTAGGGTGGTGACGCGGCAGGTGGTGGGGGTGCATTGGGTTCATTTAAGGCTGTTGATTCAGAGTGTGACTCAGGACTGTTGTTGCCATATGGGCATCTTCTCTAACTGTGCTCTTGTAACCTTCATTCACTGAACAGAAAGGCGGCCGAGGATGTGTAGAGTTGGACTGAAGTTTGGCCAAAGCCTCACGCTGCCTCCGCCGCCTTGTGTTCTTCCGAGAGTGCCGCGTGTTCCCCGGAGAAGCAATGCACAAGCAAGCAGCCAGGCGTGATTCATCGGACCAGACCGCCTTCTTCCGTCGCTCCGCGGTCCAAGTTCTGGTGCTCATGTGACCGTTATAGGAGCTTTCATTGTGAAAAGGGGTCGGTATCATCACCCTGGCTGGTCTGCAAGTTTCACAGCCCAATGGGAATTGTGAAATTTGAGGTACAGAAGCTCGTCCGTTGGATCAGACCAATGAATCTTGGCTTACCATGACCTCTACTCCTTCCTTGGGCCACCTTTGAGAAATACTGACCACTGCAGACCAGGAACATGTCACAAGAGCTTCAAGATAGGAGATGCTCTGACCCAGTCATCTACTAGGGGATCACAATTTGGCCTCTCTTCTTCTTTGGCTCTTTAATTTATCCCACAATTGGGAAATTTTGCAGCATCTAGTGCACAAGACAAGGTTCTGATGAGAAATGTGCAGTTCTGGACCTGTCCATGTTTGTGACTGGTCATCTAGTGCAAATTCTGCTCAGATGATGGTTTGGATTGACTTAGGGTTAGGGTAAGGTGATGGCCACCACTGTGACACAGTTTATGAGAGACTACAGTTGCTAGCCAGATAACAAAATATATCACGTCTGTTAAGCTCGCCTTGTTGTTCATGACCTACGTCCACACCCCAGTATCCATTTTGGTCCACAGCAAGTAACTGTAGCTCTGAGAGAGTTGTGCTCAGATCAGTACTTTTGTTTGTATGGGCACCTCCACAGCAAACATTCAGAACTTGTTATAGCTTTGTTTTGGATAAATGTCAACACCATCATGGCTCTACTAGTAACAGCAACTTGCTTTTGTCAACACTTTTGCTGGTTTCAGCAAATTCGAGTTGAGCCTTTCTGTAAATCCGGTTGCTGCAGGTCTGTGTGAGATCATTTTCAATAAAAGTCTCCAAAACTACCTGCAACTAAACAGCATACACCAATGAGGCATAACATTATGACCACCGTCCTCGTATTGTTTAGGTCTACATTGTGTGTCCAAAACCATTGTGACTCATCAGAGAATGGGTGGGCCTTCGGAGGGTGTCCTGTGGTGTCTGGCAACAGGGTGTCATTAGTGGGTGGGCCTTTGAGGGAATGCGCCTCTGTGGATTTTCCCACAGATACTTGATCAGTTTGGGATCTAGAGAATTTGGAGGCCAGGTCAACACCTTGAGATGTTCTTCATGTTTTTTTGAGTTGTTCCTAAAGCGTTTTTGGGGCTGCAACCTGCTGCCATCAAGGAGTGTCATTGCTATGGGGTGGGGGGTGCCTGATCTGGTCTAGGTGGGTGCTACATATATAAGTAACATCCAGACCAATGAATGCCAGGTCCAAAAGTTTCTCAGCAGAACATTGAATTGTCAGAAGATGGCTAAAGGTATTTATTTCTCCTGTAAGTGGTTTTAATGTTGTGGCTGATTGGTGTCCGTAGTATGCATATTTACTTTTCCTTGGTAAAGGTCTTTTTGCATTAAGTATTGACAACACTTTCTCTTCCCTCTAGTATCACATCAACACTTGTTATCTTTTGACTTCCAGTAGTTTAGATCTGACAGGAAGTCTTGGTGCTTTTAGGGGGTTTTTAAGAAACGTGCTCTGAGCGCAGGAGAGGTCAACCGAACCATAATCTAGTAAGAAAATCCACAAAAAAAGTATTGGCTATAAGAAATAGTTCACCAAACTTTTAAAAACTAAAGCAGCAGTGGACCAGCATTCTCTGAGTGTTAGCGTTACAGAAAACTGCTCAAAGGCACCTTCAGTGAGTTGATAATATCTAATCAGAGCGGCGCCTTTAAAGCTTAGGGCTTAAAATGCTTAAAAAGTGAAAATCGGACGATGAGAGATCCAGATAGAAGCCTACACACACACACATGAAGCTAACAGGCCACGGCTAACTCACCGCCTCTATTCGACTTTGAAGAGTTTACGCTGTATTCTAACACCTGAGCGTAGTTAGGTTTGACAGGAATGCTTTCAACCGTTTCATACAGATGTTTTGTTTGATCTGAAACTGAAAAACAGGCACAGAGACACAGACGCCGTCTCACCCTGTCCCACTGTCTCTCTTTGTTGAGCAGAATGATGACCAGCTTGGGGTGCATCTGGTATCCGTCCTCGCTGAACGACAGATTACGCCCCTCGAACGTCACATTCATCAGGTACCTGCAGAGGGAAACATCGGGGACGGGGACAGAGAAAGAGACAGATTGAGGCATACATCACTTGCTGAGAAACCTCATTATCTCCTCTACATATCTTGAGCCATTCTTCTTCTAAAGTTTCATTCTTCAGCTTTTCTTTTCAGACAAACCCAGTTGACGTTACATAAATCCGTCGCCTGCCATCGGCTCGTGTTGTACCGGCTTCTTACACAATTAAATGAGTTGACATTAATCATCAGTTGTACTCGGACATTTAAGCAGAGCGGCAGATGAGGGTTTTAAGGCGGCACAGATGAAAATTAATTTCCAAAAGTCATCCTCTGTGTCGAATGTCACATGTTCAATGAGTTCGTGCTTATTGTTGATATATTAAAGTCTCCTGGGGAGACGGACGAGACGATGGAACGAGGAAAGTGGAGGCAAAGGACAGTTCTGAGGAGTATTGACCAATCACTGCTTTGACTGCATGCTGTTAAACAGTCTGCGCTGAGGGCTAAAGAGGCAGAACGTCCTGTCATACCCTGTTGGCAAGAAAGCTAGCACAAAACAACACCTTAGACAGAGCTGTTGGTTTGAAACTGACTGTCTGATCGTAAATGTCATCTCTCGTCTTCCTAGATGACTGTGAACAATGACAGCCACACAAGACCGGAAGTCTCGGCCTGGATAATGTTTATGATCTGAACCTTCTGCCGTCACCGGAAGTTTAGGAACATTGACCCCAGAGAGTAAAGCAAGGTATGAGGTACTGTGATAGATCTATACCATAGGTACACCTCCTAAGATATAGCTCCTTACGCATGATTTACACTTCTGCGTCAATTTGACGGAGGCCAGACCCTAACGGCGTAGCCTTACGTCAGGGAAGTCAAACTCATTTTAGTTGGGGGGGCCCACATACAGCCCAGTTTAATCTCAAACATGCCGGACCAATAAGATAACAGCATAATAACCCATAAATAACGACTACTCCATTTGTTTTAGTGCAAAAAGAAAGTAAATTATAATAATTTCACATTTAATAAACTAAAAAATGTATTTTTTAGGAGACATAAGTGTAGTTTGTAGAGTAGATTTAGTCCTGGGTCTCAGTGTTGTGTTGTGTCCACTTCTCTGACCAAAACAGTGGAAACATTTGTTATTTTCATTGAAAAATTACAGTCTTCTATGTAATTTTCACACTGCCAACCATATTTGACCGTCTGGCGGGCCGCTTTTGCTCCCACGGGCCGTATGTTTGGCACCTGTGCCTTATTATTTCTGACTGCTTCCCCATTTCCGCAATCGTCAAATCGATTGTTTTGTATCAATAAAGACGGGACACATCGAGGCGGATCGGAGGTACGAACGTTTGTACAACTCGATGAAATTTCAGCGAAAGTTGAAAGTGAAGCAGGAAGTACAGATAAAAAGGAACCCGAAAAAAGACACAGCGCCAACTAGTGTTTGGGTGGAGTTTCTATACTCCGGCGTAAGCTACGTACGTAGGTCATGGCGTCTATGTCCAGAAACTCCTTCGTTCTTCTGTCCCTTACACACCATCTACTCCTTCTTTCTTTTCTTTTGAGCAACTTTAGTAAAAGAATCTGTTGCTCAACATTTTAAGCAACGTAATTACAACGTGATGCCGATACACAATTAGAAACGCTGCAAAGATCCATTGCTGGAGTATCAACTTGTTTATGTCGTTGGGATCCTTCCTGTTTCTAGGAAGTCACTGGTTCCAACCATGAAATAATACACATCAGATAATAATTATTTGAGGCAGCTTTACAAAAGCAGGTAAGTTTTAACTCTGCTTCCAGTCTTAGACGTAGAAGTAAATTACCTATTACCGTGAAATGTAAAACAGCTCGTTTCTGAATTTCATCTCGAGGCAGATGTTCGGTGCAATCTGATGCGATAATACTTTGCGTGCTGCGTGAGGTGTCACAGACATCAAATAGCGGCACATAATACGTCGGCTGGCGGCGCAGCAGCAGCTTGTCGGAGTGCTGCACCGCTTCTGTCAAAGTGAAATGATACATAAATAAATAAATAAATAACATACTGTACAGTGAACGGTGCATGTGCATATATATATATTTATATATATATATTCTCTGGCGGTGGTTACGGTTCACGTTGCGTGGGAGGTTGGGAGGTGGGAGGGGGGGCGTGGAAGTGGAAGTGGATGTGTGCGTACACGAGAGCAGGGATGTTTATGTCAGGTGAACTCGAGCACACTCGGCTGTCATCGCGCACGCTGAATCTCTTAACCCTTTAGCTGCCTCTCGCCTTGCCTCTCTCTGTGACTGTTTCCATGGAAACACTGCCTCCAAACCGTGCACCGTTTATACAGTACATACAGGTACACACACACACACATATATATATATATATGCATATGAATAAATAAATAAATGAAGCATGTGTGTGTGAGAAGGTTTGGGTTTGTTCCAGTGGGTTCATGAGATTTGTAAGCAGCAGACTCTCTCTCTCTCTCTCTCTCTCTCTCTCTCTCTCTCTCTCTCTCTCTCTATCTACTCCAGTATGGAGTGATTTATGTAATCCAGCAATTACTATAATGTCGGCTTCCTTATTCTACTTCCTGTATTAAATATTGATATTTTCAACGGGGCTGTGGAGACCAGGATCATCCACCCACCGCACCGTCTCATGCATAACTCCCTCCCCATCCCACCCGTGCGTCCAGCTCACGGCCCCCGTCCGTCCGTCCGTCCGTCCTGCAGCGCTCTTTTGGCACCGGCACAAAGTGCATAGGATCTGCTGCATAAATCATGAGCCATTTACGAAATGACTTGACGCCGTGGCCCCTTTAATCTTTACTGAGCGAGCTATTGTTTCGCGCTGCGATTCGGCGGCTCCTGTGTGTGTGTGTGTGTGTGTGTGCGCGCATCCATCCTACACACCGACAGCAGCGAAACACAAGCATATGTGTGTTGCCATGGCGCCCACAACCACTGTGATTTCCGAGCCAATGTGAAGCGTTACTATGGTAACAGTAATCTCGCAGAGGGTGGGAAAGAAAGAGAGAGAGAGAGAGAGAGAGAGAGAGGTGGGAATCAAAGAAGAAAAAAAGAAGAGGGAGGGGACAGGATTGCTAACCATTGTGTTTACAGGAAGACAATGAACTTCCTGTTTGACTACAGATACAAGTGGACGTGCGTGACCCTTACACACAGCGCCGTTTTTCTTTTTTTTTTGAAATATCTGAAGGCAACATGTCAAATCTGCCCCGCCGCTCTCAGAGCAAATCCACCGGGGCGGCTGAGTGTTAAGTGCCTTGTTCAGAAGCTGCACGACAGTCGGTCACCTTTGTCTTCGCGGCGGAGACACAAATAAACACCCCGAACACGACCCAACTCTCTAATCCCCTGCCTCTGTTTTCTAGGGTGACTGTATGTGTCACGGTATTAAGTTGCGCGTGGAGAGCGCGATAAGACGGTGGCGCACGTCCCTCCCCACCCACCCACCCACTAAACCCCCTCGTGTTTTGATATCCTGTTGAACCCATCAGTTTCCAGATTAAGCCACAGGGTTAGGGTTAGGAGTATCTTCACTGCACTGCACAGGAGGTGAATTAAAATCCAGGCTTTTTCCACCTCTTGAACACAAGCTATTGACACTGACCGGAGTCAGAAACTGTGGCGGTGCAATAAAATCGACAGTAACCACATCCTCTTCACAAACCGTATTTTTTATTTATTATTTTTTTTGAAGACAATTGGATGAATCCACTCTTCTCGTTGTAAATCAGAACAACCCTCGCCACGCTAACTCCATGGCCTGACACAGATACGTTTTAGCGCATGTTCTGCCGTGAATAATGAAGGAGATGTGTGAAATATTGATAAGTCAGTTTTAATAAATTAACCCCGACATGAATTAGTCATGAATTACACTCCTTAGCAATTACTGTGGTGCAATGTACTTATTGGATTTGTGGTGGAAGAATCTATATGGGGAACGATAACGCGCCCCATATGGCGCCGTGCGGGCCGAGGCAGGCAAACATACTGCAGCTCTGCCGCATGCACACTTTTCTGGGGTACACAGTGTGAATGTGAGGTGAGGTGAGAATTTGTTGAGCGCGCACATGCATGCGGCTCGTCGTATCCGTGTGTGTGTGTGTGTCTGTGTGTGTAGTAAGACACGGGAACTAAATGTGTAAAGAGTATAACAAATTGTGCTAATGGAAACAGAGATAGAGAAAGGCGGGAAGGACTTGTAAAAGCCCCGTCAAAATGTAAAAGTGAGTCTTTCTTCACGCCTTTGGTTTGTGGCTGAAGGAGCTAACAAACAGGAAGACATTTAAGAATGAAAACAGCTAACACCAACTTTCAGGTGGCGACCAATGGGTTGCGTTCACGCTACGAGCGGCAAAAGCTACGACCCGTCAACGTCACAGACGGTGGCCGCTGGATAGAATGGATGATTGGTCGACGCGTCAGTGGAGTGATAAAAAAGTAGAAGCTAGCTCATCTATTGCGTCACAGCCGACACATAACGACCCTTGTCAGTCGTCGGCATGTCGATTCATATCGGCTTGCATTGATGACACATGATAACAAACACAGAGTCTCCCAAACATCTTCCTAAATGGATACACCTTCCACCATCCACCTTCCTAGTTCCTACCATTTACCACGGTGACGGTGGACTTGGATCGTCAAGAAGAGCTAACTTCTGCTTATTTTACTAAGAAACAGCAGGTTACCAAGGAAACACGAACCTGGGAGTCCGCTAGCAACCAACTTTCAGATAAAAGCGATGGGCAACAACTGAAATTGCTGCCCAGTGCCTCTCAGTGATGTTTACAAGCGTGTGGTTTTCACTCAGCCAGCCAATCAGAGAAGACCAAGGCAATGTTCTCATGTCAGATCAGGGTCAACAAGTCTACAGGGTTCACCTCTGCATGAAGCTGAGCATAGATGCTTTATTACGAACCATGAAGAAGTGGAATTATGTTTTCTAATGTGATAATGCTGAAGTGCCTGCATCAGCACTTGTGTTCTAACGTTTGTTTATGGTAATTTCATCAATCTTCGTTTTCTACATGAAAATGAAAAAAAATTGAAAAATGTCAAAAAGTAAAAAAGTCTTTTTATGTCCTACAGTAACATTCAATAGGGTTGAAACTTCAGTGAGTGCTCTATAAAGGGTTGATACCAAACTGACTGGACAACAGGTTTCTAATCGTTCTAGCGTAAAACATAAAAATATTGATATATTATTAATGGAGTCAGCTCTTTTTGTCGTCACCCATGTCTAATTGAAAACAAAATGTCAACTCCAAGCTCGCCCATCAGCATTGTAAACACTGCGTTTGTACTACGTGTCAATGGACCATATTAGTAGCTTCTACTGATGGGAAGTTTGGCTCTTTTCTGAGAGCTGGCTCTTTCGGCTCCCAGACAGCTCTTCGTAATATAAATGTAATTGTTTATAGCCTAATATTTTAGCCCAACACAGCAAATACACATTTCATTCAGTGTTTTTATGAGAAGCCCAATAATTGTCTCATTTTGTGCAGTTATTCTGTTACAAAAGCATTCTTAATTTTGGTTAATCAAACTTCAATTGTGCAAACAATTGAACAAAACTCTCCACTCATAAGCAAAAACAAAACAAGAACAAAACTCAGAACAAACAGCATATAAATGTCCTTGTGCAGGTTTGTGGTGGAACCTGCAGCTCTGCTATTCCCAACGTCTTTAAATTTTGGCCAGATCCGGCTTCATTTACGGGTGTCACTCATAACTGCTGTCTTACTCAGTCAGCCACAGCATCTATCCTCTTCTCTCTGATTTCACATAATGTCCTTAAGGGAATCAGCTCTTCTGATTCACTACCAAGCATCGCCTCTTAGACCTGGCTCTTCTGCACATGACACATCACTAGTAGGTTCCATTGGTCTTTAGCTGGACTTTGTGCTCAAACACTTTCATAGCTGCAGCTCGCTGAATTTCATTAAAATTCTCATCGTTGTTGGTTTCTTCCGCGTATACACTCCTCAAGCCTGGCAACCCACCGAGATGTGATTTGACAAATGACACACAGCCCTTAATAGCAGCGAATTAAAAATGTTAGATCTTGGACCGATTGGCCATTTCTCTTCTTTCAGAGCCTTAAACGTAAGTGTTGAAACTCAAATCAAAAATTAGAATCGCCTACAAACGAAGGAATTACGTGAAGCGAGGAAGGAGATAAGAGCAGAATATGAGAGGAGGGAATGCAATAAAAAGAGAGAGAGGCAAAGATTGTGCAGGATAAAATAAGAAACACAGATAAGCAAAATAAACCTGGCAGAGAAAAGAAGGTGTAGTGACAGAGAGGCAAGATTTAGGGGGAGAAAGAGAGGCAGCAATAAAGATGGAGGAAAGAGCAACGTTCCTGACCTAGTTCCAATCAGGCCCGGGACTTCACAGACTGAAAAACCTGGAAGCATGCTCGCGCACAAACAAAAAAAAAAAAACGAGACGGACGAGCCGTCTATCGAGCTGGCACGCTGAGCTCAGCGGGGTCAAAATGCTGCTTCAGAGTGTTCTGCACCCACAGACACACATTCAAACACACATACACGCTCTATTGAAAGCCCAACCGAGGCCACGGAAGTTCAGAAATATCCACAGAGCTTAAAAGCACTTGACACCTTTCCAACTTCAAGCTCATCTGGAACCTGTCCACGCCTGGCAAGGTCAGGGCCACCGTTGTCAGACTCATGATTCGACGTACTGCTGTGCGTTGCTCGGCAGCGCTCTCTCTTTTTTTATTTCTTGCCGCCTCTCGCTCGCCGAGTCCCTTCTTTCTTTCGCTATCTACACTTGTCAGACAGTAGCGAAATGTCACAACGCCGGCCACGGTGGACTTAATTTACTTAGTGGAGGGAGGGCTCCAAGGGCTGATCGAAGAAATGCTAATGTATGGCGCATAAAGTCAAGCAGATGGCCGTGGACATACTATAGCAGCCTCACTGGTTTACATAGCTCCATGCATCACTTACTGACCTAACCCATTTACTGATCTACAAGCTCGAAGAACATATGATACACAGAGGGAGCGTCCAAAAGCTGTGACACAAAATAGGCTCAGGCTGCCATCTTCCTTCCTCCTTTTCCTTTCTTTGCCATTTCCTGAGCCGCTGGAAGTTTTCAAATCTGGCCTAAATTACCAACCAAACAAAAAAAATATAAATAAAAATATGCTGTGGAATAAATCTACCGCGAGAAACGGGCCACACACTTTCTGACATTTCATTCTTTATCCACAGCTAAACAGTTCTTCTTCACGAGTCGGTGGAGTTGCTGGAAATGCCGCATCATTATTTAAGCCAGAGACTCTCTACAGGTGCACTTGTACTCTCGGGGGTTTGTGCAGTTGCCGGGGGGGGTATTTAGAAAGACCAAGAGGATGGGGACCAAGTTATTGTTTGGCGAGTCGCAAGTAAAGCTTCTGCTATTGGAATAATGGTGGCCAAGTTGGTCAGAAAAAGAGAGAGGACACTGGAGGAGATACTGAGATGAGGTGAGTTTTCTGTTCGACCACTTGGACGAGGAAATTCAGTTTTAGACGAATCACGGCTGTTGCGGCATGCATCACTGCAATTACATTTCTGGGGATGTGCATGTTAGGCTACAGTGCATCTCTGAAACAGAAGAATTAAAGTCCTCAACTTTGAGTTTTGAGTTCTAATCAAGTTTACTGTGTGCTCTTCTGGGCTGGGAATGAAAACAATTGATTTTGCAGATTCAAAGCGATGATTTGAAAGTTCGATATCGGTACATAAACTCCTTGGATCCTTTTTAAAAATAGATTAGTCCACGTTTGAGGGAGATCCTAAACATGGCAGAAGCTAAGAATCCACTGAAAGCACCATCAGACCTGAAAGCTGACTGTCTTTCAAAAGTCTGAATCTGAATCTGCAAATCAGCAGCAACACGAAGCTCTAGTGCGCCTCACATTTGATGATTCAGTCCAGTTCAGTTTAACAATTTAACAATTTAAAAAAGTATTTTTTATAGTCTGAGGTTTGGATCATTGTGACAAAATGTCTCTACACTTTCAGAATCCATTTGGTTTCTATAAAATCTTAGTATGCCCTGAATCCTCCACCACTGCCTCGATATGCAGACGATACAACTCTTTATCTCTCTAATTCACTTCATTATCAGCTTATAATAAGCAGCATTTCTCTGTCTATGTTGACTAACATACACCACTGTTTGTTTGTGTTTTACTTAGAGGCAGCAAAAAATGTCGAGCCGTTGCCGTCCCATCCATCAGTGACAGGTAGCGAGTGTACATTTGTGATTGTTTATTGATTTTGACTACCGAGCGCCTTTTATGTAACACACTTTTAAATCTTGGGCTTAGGCTCACGTCCGAGAGAAGTCACGAGTCAGTGGTGTTAGAGCCTAAATTGGGTTGCAAATCCTTTTTTGACGTGAGTTGAGTCCGGAGTCATCACATTTGTGACGTGATTTCTGACTCGCGTCCCCGTCGCTGCTGTAAGCAGGACGGCCGATTCGAAAACTACAATTGCTGGAGCTGAGAATCGATGCCATTAAAAAACTACATCCGCACGTTGAGTCAGCTGCAACGCCTAAACAATCAACTGAGTAGACAAGAAACAAGAAAGCAAAGATGAATATGCTGAAAGAAAAAAATACTTTTTACAACCTGGACCTTATTTCTGGCATAAAATATGGTCATTTACTCACCCATATAACTTTTATGTAATTTGTAGTCCCTGAGGAGATATTTAGATCTGTGTATATCCATATAATGGGAGAGAATGGGGCATTGAAACACAGCCTCTACATAACGCATTATCTGCCACGAAACTAATTCATTTCACCAATATTTTGTTTTCGTATGTTAGTGCTATTCCTCGTTGAGTCTGGAGTTGCCTGTTACCGTCATCCGGGGTCTGTAAATTGACCCCGGATTCAGTTTCGTGCCAGATAATGTGTTATTTAGAGGCTGTGTTTCGGTGCCCCAGTCACTCCCACTAATTGGATATAAGCAGATCTAAATATCTCCTGAAGGACTACAAATTACACAAAAGTTATATGGGTGCGTAAACAATCGTATTTTATGCCAGAAATAAGGTCCAGGTTGTAAAAAACAGTAGTTCCCATTTAACATAACATCCAATTTTACACGATTGCTTGTTCAAAATAATCAGAATTCATTTAAGTTTGCAACACTACTACTACTGCTACAAGGGGAATCTGACAGGGGTTCAAATTACAAAAAAGTTTGGGACCCCTGTTCCACACTGAGCCCTGAAGTTTTCTGATTAGTCCGATGTCCAGTTTTCAGGCTCGATTGATTTCTGTGGACGTTTCCCAGACTAATGTGTTTAGCACGGGCGCTAAATGCCATTTTTGACAGCTGGGAATTAATTGCACCTGATTTATTAATGATTTACTTTAAAGGTCTGTTTGAAAATTTACAAATGATCTCCCAGGAGAGAGGCGAGCTGAATGCATGCGTTTTTCCGCTCCGCAAACTGAGCCTTCAGAATCGCTTTCCATCCATCTTTCATCTGTTCATTTGTTGATTCACTTACCAGTGAACCAACCAGGCAGGAGGTCATCCATCCGGCCGGCAAGCCGGGCAACTGGCCGTTTCATTCAGTTTCTCGCATATAGACTGTGGGCCAAATGCTAATCTCTTGATTGAACACTTGAAGACAAAGGTTATCACCAAACAAATGTAGTTAAGGCGGGAAGGGGCGAAGGATCTTAGCAGCCCTCGCAGCTGATCTAATCAACAACACGGCTAAGTTGATTATAAAGCTGCAGGTCTGGAGCGCAGACGATGGTTGGGATGGAGCAGGAGATAAGAGAGAGCTGGACAGAAGAGAAATGAAAAAATAAAAAGTGGAACATAGCAGACGAGATGAATAAAAGCAGATCAGGGCAGAACAAAAGGAGAAGTCTACAGGCCAAGAGAGGACAGAGAAGAATATGACGACGGAGATACGAGGAAGCCGAGCCGAGCAGGGAGCAGCAGCAAAAAAAAAAAAAAACGACTGAGCCGAGAAGAACAAAGCAGTGCACAGCAGACCACAGCGAGGCAAACACGAGCAGAGCAGGGGGAATTGTATTCTGGGGCAACAGCAGCTGCCACAAACTCCACTGTTATCTCAGAGCAGTAAGCAGCGGTGAAACTAATGCTTCAGAAAAGCAAAGACGGGGACTGAAATGACATCTAAAGGGGGCACACTGGAACACACAACAAAGCTTTTGTTGGCTCGGTGCACGATGCGGTTAAGCTCGGAGCAAAAAAAACTTATCTCTCATGAGAAGCCAAAGAGGTTAGTTAGGCTCCGGTTTTGTCCATGCGAAGGTGTCTGTGTGAAGAGTTGTATTTTTGAATGAATGTGTGAAACTGGGGGAGAATGAAGCAGAAAGTGTCTGTGAATAAGGCCGAGCATCAAACAAAGGAGAGGAGAACAATGTATTTCAATTTGCGAATCTGACAGCGCGCCACTCCTGTTCAACACCCCATGCCCCCAAACATGAGTAGCGAATTTCCAACCGAGCTGATGTCCTAAATGGGAACGCAGACATTCTCCCGAGCGCACAAAAACACACACATCTGGCCTTCCATGACAGTCTGCCTCACTGTAGGCCGTTAAAAACACACATTCCCACACAAGAGGAGGCGAGCTGCGGCAGACACGCAGAGCGACGGAGGGGCAACGCTGCCCCCCCGAATATAATACCGCGCGCTGAGCTCTGGAGCACAGCACGACAGGGGATAGTGTTCGCCGACTGAAACGCCATTGGGACCAATTAGGCAGCGCACGGAGCAAAGCGCAGCCGTACGCCACGCTTCACAACCAGTTCAAAAGGCCTGCTGCTGAGACGGACAGCTGAGGGGGTGGGGATGGGTTTTTTTTTTTTCAGAGGAAGGGGCATGTGAAGTGAGTGTTTGTGTGTGTATTCGTAGGGTATTATTATACGGGGTGGAGGGTGGTGGTGGTGGGGGGGGGGGGGGGGTGATCACAGATTGCACGGGATGAAGGTGCGTTTGTGTTTGCGTGCCAGCATCTGCCGCTCATCCATGCCAGGACGCTCATGTTGGCGTTACCTGAGGATTTTTTTTTAAAGCTGCCACGTGCAGCATCTATACATCATTGTCACATTAATTTGAACACATTAGTGTAATTGTCGACAAACGGCTTTAAACTAATGAGGGCACAGTCGCCGAGGAAACGGTTTTACATTGTGCAGCACAGTTGCTGTACGTGCTGGATTGCTGCAAGGCAAAGAGTGAGCGTTTTGTACAACACCCACAAAAAAACAACTCCTCCAGTGATTCTCACAATGAAATATTCAGGTGGCATGCATCCCACAGGAAGTTTGTGCAAAACGCAGCTTTAATTTCGAATAGCACAAACATGGGCTCAATTAAGGGTCGATTAAATAAAACCTGCACAATACAGTTGCACGAGAAATTGCAGTTGCGTAGAAAAATAAAGGCTTTTGTGAAGATTTGTAACTACTAAATCTCAACAGTTCTTCACATGCAACTCCATGATTCTCAATTTGTCAGCAGTTGGTTCCTAGTGGACGTTCAGGGCTCTGGTTGCTTGAGTAAAACAAGCAGAACGTAAAAGTGTTGCATGGATGAAACTAGCTCTTCTTGCCATGGGTGATTTTTGTTTACAATGAAAGTACCGTCAACGTCACCATTGCTCCATCTGGGTTGACCCACCGCGTGAGGTCCACTACTTCATGGGTGGTGGTTTGTTGCGGTAAACATTTAAGGATCTTTGTGTTTGCATCATGTCAATCAACTAAATCAGTTGCACCCATTGGTCGCCTTAATTGCATTGTTTTTTGCCAACAATCGTCACCAAAACTTAACATTTAATTGCTTTTAATGTCAATTGTTGTATTTTTTAGTTGAGCCTCCCCTTTTAGTTTACAACTGTAAACCTTAAGCTTGAAATTGCTTTAACCCTAATCTGAATCCATCCATAAACAACGTCACGAGAAGAAACACGTTAAATCTACTTAATCCTGGACTGGTGCATTCAGGCAACCCTTTGACCATGTTCATAATTGCTGCAATAGAGCAACAAGCTACAATGCATTTTTGATGGAAGCCAGCAACAAGCTGATGTCCATTGCCCGGCAAGACGTGCAACATAAAAGCAGAGCTGGCGGCAACTTTATTTGCCGCGTCACTGACACGTCAACCATTTGCTTCACCAGCTTCCATGTCAAATATGCAGTCGACGCCCATTCACAACTTCCAGTCGACGGTGACAGTGTTGCTTGCAACGCTGAATGAGTTGCCGTAACTACTTGTCACATTCAAAAGGACGTTCCACTGATTTTGAAGTTAAATTTAATTCAAGTGTCCAAAGTTTGAAAAGAATAAACTTGATTGACCATCGCCCAAATAAGCAAACATTGAGGAGGCCATCTCTGCTGCTCTGATGTATTTATTCTTTTAATCGACCTCTCGTCACTCACCTGAGTACTTCGTTGGGGTTGCCTGAGATGGGGGTCTTCTTGTCGGGAGCTCCGTGGCACTCGGACTTCAGCAGCGTGTGCGGCCCGCGGTCCATCATCATGGTGGAGGTCGCCATGGTGATGATGGCCACGCCGTCCCGGACGCGGGCCTCCAGGCCGTAGTCCCACTCGTCGTAGGACACCGAGAGCAGGCCTGGACGGGGCGAGACAGCAAGAAGAGAAGAAGCGAGGATCAGGGGTAGGCAAAGGGGTCGGTTAAAATACGGCGGCACGAAGGGAAACGTTCAAGAGACTAAGGTCAATGCAGCGTCATTATAAGGGTAGTGATTATTAAACGGGACAAATGAGAGACAGGGCAGATGGGAAACTATGAAGGGGAGAGATGGGGGGTGATTCTCAGAGAGCGAACATGTTCTGAACACAAGAGACAGAGCATGCACTACGCGATGACTCAGAGCGCAGATGAATATCACTCCCTTTCTGCCTGACTAAGTGTCTATCACCTTCCTGTGTTTGTCCATCTGTCTGTCTGTCTGTCTCTGTTTGCTGTCTGTGCGCCTGTTTATCCGTCCTTCTGTCCGACGGAGTCCTGTTCTCTTTTGATAAACTGTCAAATGTTTGTGGACATTTCTTTGTACGTCTCTCTCTCTTTCCCTTTCAGATGCCCTTCCAAGCGTCCATCAGCCCAGTCAACAGTTTGCCAGGATGCCCGTCGTCCCTCTATCGTGTCCTTTCTCTTGTCCTTTGATTATATAGTTGCAACACATATATATATGCAAGCAGCCCGGTTAAAACGTGGCTTATTAGTTTATAAAAAGTTGAGTTGATTTACTAGGAAAATTAGTTTATTATCCAATAACACACTGCTGACATTTGGATAATGAGTCTGGCTGTTATTAAACCACCATTATTGACACTGTAATCCATTTTAATATTCAATCATAACACTATTAACTCATGACAAATAGTCGCCATTAATTGATGACACACGACTGCACGGCACGGAGCCCAGCGCGCAGTGTTTATCTCTTTTTAATGACCGACCACTCGAGTCTCATGTTCACCGTCGTCTGGGTTTTATCACGTTGGAGCTAAAGGAAGGGATGGGACTGTCCCCCGGGCTGGACTCGCTGGTTCTGGATTCATTTCTTTTTGGAAGCCATTTATGGTTTGGTTGACATTACGGGTTAATACGGAGTCAGGTCTTAAACATTTACCTTCAGATTCATCCTGAAATTACACTAAATTCACTACAGAGCAGCTGGAAACTCAAGATTTAGGGATATTAAAGCATTCATGAAACCGCAATGATGGAGAACAACTGGGAACTAAAGTGCTCTTTAAATTCTCCAGACTCCATTTACAAAAACTGTAATCTTATCTTGCAGAACAGGGGAGTTTCTAGTCTGCCGTCATCCAACTTCTGTGTTTTAAACTGGATCTGAGCGAACATCTTCACATGGAAAGGTCGCACAGTTACACAAACACTAACCTATGTACATAGACCAACAACGGCTGTGTTAAAGCTGTAATAATGTGTAAATTAACATATCTAATATTTACAGAGATGTATATACCGAGAAGCTTAAACATACTGGAATTTTCTGCATAAAAAAGATTCAAAACATCAGCAGATATCCATAAAGTAGACAAAGAAATCCCAAACAGACCAATGAAAGACACATATTGTTGCTAAAGTGAAGTAAACTAAGTAAGTTTTCAGCAGTTACCCGTAACTAACCATTTACGGTAACTGCTGATCCATCGTCCACAGCAGCTTGGAGGAATTTTAGCCCATTCCTCAGAACAGAACCACTTTAGTTTTAAGATGTTGGTGGGTTTCCTCACATCAACTGCTTGCTTCAGGTCCTTCCATAACATTTCTGTTGGATTAAGGTCAGGACTTTGACTTGGCCGTTCCTAAACATTCACCTTGTGCTTCTTTAACCGTTGTCTGTGAAGGTTCTCAGTCATCCAGGTCATGGTGTATCCAACAAAGGTTCAAAAATGGCAACTGGACTTGAGATGAGCGGTGAAAGGTCTTCTCTAAATGTTTTGAACCTTTATTGGATTCTGTAACCATTCATTTGTGGAATGATTTGTGTTCTTGGGCTTGTTGTCTTGCCATATGACCCAGTTTCTTTTCTTTTAAATTTTGTTGGTATGCTTCAGATTTCATTGGTCCATCAATGAAGACAAGTTGTCCTTGTCCAGATGCAGCAAAACAGGCCCAAACAAGGACGTTATTACCACCCCCATGGCTCATGGATGGATGAGGTTCTGATGCTGGAATGTTTTACGTCAATACGTCATTCCTTTGTTTCCTTATTGTTCCAACGCTTTGCTGACCACATCTACTGTAGGTAATAATCTGATGCATCTGAAAGACACCAAACCATCCATGTGACTTAGCTATAAAGGTATTTATGGCTTCTGAAAATGACTAATAAGTGTTTTGTCAGTTTGTGATCCATCACAAACCTCTGGGTCCAGGGTCACACAGCTCTCAGCGAAGTTGAACGTGCCGCTTTCATGTCAATTTTATCTGGCATTTAATTTGTCCTTCCCGCTGTCCATCAGCCGGGCTACATCTATCTGACAGAGTATGACCACATGTCAGCCAGTCCACTACCATGTCAGTGGGCAGAAATAGACAGGCAGCCTGGCAACCTGCCTTCCTCGCGGGGCCTCGGCACTGACAGCTCCATCCCTCCAGGACCACATCTAATGTCACACACTGTTGACACTTCCTCAGCGCTCACTCACTCCCGTCGCTTGTTCCCTTTTACGCACTCTGCTTGTATTATTTTAGAGGAAAGATTCCCGCCGTGTGTGTGTGTGTTCTTTTCTACATCCTGGGAACTGCTCCGTGACGCGTGTACGGTATATTCATACCTCTCCTAGGACACGTTTAAATGTCACAACACGGACACGTCAACAGCAACACGCACATACTAAGAAAACAGCAACAGCGCTGACATACAGCAATCAGTCGTAACATTATGACCACCTTCCTAATAGTGTGTAGGTCTCCCTTGTGCCTCCAAAACAGTTGTGACTCATCAGAGAATGGACATGGGCCTTCTGAGGGTGTCCTGTGGTGTCTGGCAACACAATGTGGTTAAGAGGAGCCTTTGAAGGGAGGGGCCTCTGTGGATCATCCCACAGATACTTGATCAGGTTGGGATCTAGTGAATTTGGAGGCCAGGTCAACATCTTGAGATGTTCTTCATGATTTTTTTAGTTGTTCCTAAAGTGTTTTTGTGGCTGCTGCTATCAAGGAGTGTCATTGCTATGGGGTGGGGGTGTCTGGTCTGGTCTAGGTGGGTGCTACATGTTTAAGTAACATCCTCAGGAATGAATGCCAGGTCCAAAAGTTTCTCAGCAGAACAATGAATTGTCACAAGATGGTCAATGTTACGGACTCCTCCTGTCAGTGGTTTTAATGTTGCGGCTGATCAGTGTATTTTTGGAAACACGTTTTTATTGTTGGTGAACAGCACAAGAGAGACCGAGAAGGTCGAGGAGGAAAAAGTGGGATGGAATGAGGAGTGAAAGTCGGACGTCGGCGGAGACGCAAAGACACAGAAAGCTGAAGGGAGCAGAGCGTTTGAGAAGATAGTAGAAAGACAGAAACCACAGAGAAGTGTGGGAACGACAGCACAGAGTAAGAAGAGGAAGAAGGAGAGTGGGTGGGAGACGGTTCCCCAGAGTGCCACTTAAGAAAAGGCATCAGTGGGATTACCCATGAGAATTTGAGGCTCTTCATCACACGTGGTACAAATTATTTAAGTGTGCCTCGTAAGCAAATTAGCCCGACAGCAAGCGTGCACCTTCTGCTGAACCCTGAACCACCGGTTTCACCCAGAGCGCCGTTCAACCGTCAGTCACATGTGTCATTTTAACTCCGCGTCAGTTTAGAAGTCGGTGCGCTCGGCTGCCACTACAAACTCTGTGTGGTTTTTCTGATGCTGAGCTTGAAACTGGAGATAAAGAGTCGGTTGAATAACTGAATTCTACACATACTATGTAAGAAGCTTCCTTTAATACAGTCGAGTCTTTATCCTGGTTAATTCTATTATCTATTAAAATCCTTGTTTCCGCACAAAGTACCCGGAGCCTTTAGTCGTGGAACTTTATTTTAAGAAACTAAAAGGCTTCATCAGACTGTGTGTGGTTGATTTTTCCACAGCCGTCTAAAGGCGCATTGGAGAAAATATTCAAATACTTCACAAGAACCTGCTCCACTCCAGGTGGAGTATACCCAAGATTCAAGCTGCTCAGGCCGTGATGGTGATTTTCTGTTTGCATATGGGGCCGTGGAACGCCAGAGAAGAGACGAGCGGCTGCAGACCAGATGATTCAAAAAGCCAGGAAATAAAGCAAATAGACTGTAGACGCTATCGCCGCTATCTTCAGCCCCAACTTTGTGTACTTTCGAAAAGTTCACAAACCCCTTGAGCAGAGACTTTTTTATTGGGAGCAGGTTAAAATCATTTCTCTGGAATTTAATTAAGACCCTGGATCTTGTGTTGGAATCACAGTGAGTACTTCAAGAGGTTCCTAGTCCCTGAGAAAAGTTCCTGCGGTGGAAACATGGCTAAGATCTGTGAAAAAAGGTGTTTAGTGCCTCTACTAGAATACTGCAACTCTACAAAACGCAATGTAGTTTATTATTTTTAGTTGCGTTAGGAGTTCAAATGGTTGTTTGTTTGTGTTTCCACAGTCTGAAGACCTGTGAAGATTAGTCTAAAGCCAAAACCACTACGCTTCATTTTGTTATACAACAACCTGTTCCACCCCAGTCCAGTAGGTGGCAGTAAAGAGGAACACAGTACAAAAGATTCAAGGCTTGCTGCTGTTGATCGTGATTTACTGCTTTGTGAATGTCGTCACCGAACGATGGAAAAGAGACGCACAGACAAACAGATTAACTATGAGATAACATGCTGCAAGTTACTGACCAATCAGAAATGTTCTGTGATTGACCATTCCACCTTCAAAGTTCATGTATTTTTGAAAAATTGGAAACTCTAGAGTGGGGACTTTTTGCAATTTCCCCCCCCAAATTAAATTTAGACCCTGGTTCTTGTGGTGGTAACACAGAGAGTACTTCAAGAAGTTCCTAATTCCTTTGGGAAAGTTCTTACGGTGAAAAATGTGACAGAAAATAAATGCATTTCTCCCCCCAAAAAACAACATTTTAGACGCTTTATGAGTTCATTGTGAATGTGAGGTTCCTTCAGTTCGTTGTTTGTTTGTATTTCTACAATCTAAAGACCTGTGAAGAGACTAGACAAATTACTCTGATGACGTACGGAAAAGCAAATGCTTAATTTTTCCACAAGACCTGTTCCACCCCAGTCCAGTAGGGGGCAGTAAGCAGACGACTATACAAAAGATTCAAGGCATGTTGTTGTTAACCGGCAAAAAAAATAATTTTGTTCCTCCACCACAATGTTTCTATTGTCATATTATCAAATTTTCTGCACTGGAGCTCTGCAAAACACACATTTCTTTTGTTTTGGGAGATCGTCACGAATGTGCGGTTCCTTCAGATTTTGAAGACTGGGCAAAATATTCTGGTGACGTACGAAAAAGCAATATGATCATGTACTTTTGAGAAGTACTAACCCTAGAGCGGGGAGTTTTTGCAGGGTAAAATTATTTCCCCCAAATTGAATTTAAGACGCGGGTTCTTTTGTGGTGGAAACACACGGAGTACTTCAAGAGACTCCTAGTCCTTACGGAAAGTTCTTGTGGTAAGTGACTTTACAAGAATGTTGCTATTGTTAGGATATCAAATTTTCTGCACTTAAGGTTTGAAAAACTTCCAAAATACCATCTTTTCAGGTGCTTCAGGAGTTCATTGTGAAGCCAAGGCTGCTCTCAGTTACAGGGTGTTTAGCAAAATCCATCATCACACCCATTTGGTTCACCCATTATTTACTCATGCAACGTAAACCCTGAACCAATCGCACATTTCACACACAACTGCACACAAGCATGACACGCAAACACAAAGCCACGAAAGCACACACACACACTGCTTACTCCCATTTCGAGTAAATCACCCGGTGATGCCGATAAGGGAGCAGAGGTAGGAAGTTTGAGTTACGGTGCTTGAACAGTACAATGATCTCCGCTTCCGCTTACAAACCATTTCCCCCAGAAACTGCTGAGGACGGAAAGCAGCGTGATATCTCCCCCCTTCGCTGTAAATCAACCAGCCAAACATCAACAAATTATCAAGGCTCATATGTCCAGTGTAAATATACTACGCGCTATCCAATGTAAGTAATAACTTACTTTAGATAGTAAGGTGGCAACGGTTAAAGGGTTGATTCCCACTGGGTACTGGCCTTTTTAAAAGTGCCTGTCCGCCCCCAAGTGCTGAGAGGAGTGTTACATGAAGCAGTCTGACAGGTACGCCTGACAGCTTGCGTGAGCAGGTTGAGTGGTTAATGCGCCCCAACGTCACTTTGGTTCCACGTTTGACCTTCAAAGGTTAGGATGACCTCCAGTGGTGTTGTGGGAGGAGAGCGGGGGTGAAGAGGCATTCCCTCACTTCTTATTAGAAAAAGGTCAGTTTGTTTGTTGTTTTTTTTTACTTTTTCTTTTCTGTCTTGGAGGAAAACAGCCCGCAGAAAATACAATTCAGAGAGGCTCAGGAGTTTCTTCGGTGGCGCCAAGTAGGTCAAGACACTGACCAGGGCAAATGGATGGTGTTATATCATGGAAGGCGGTTGTTGTCTGATTAAGTCTGGTCCTTATGTAGACCAAAGATACTGAGAGGAGAACAATTGTATGTCATCATTAAAAGAGAACAACCATAACCTTAAAGGGGAATTACCATTTTTTACAACCTGGACTTTAGTTGTGGCATAAAATATGGTCATTTACTCACCCATATAATGTCAACTCCGGGTAACTTGGAATAGCACTAGCGTATCATAACAACATAGTAGTGAAATGAATGAGTTTAGTGTTATTTAGAGGCTGCGTTTCAGTCACTCCCACTATATGGATATACACAGATCTAAATAACAACTCCAAATGACACTGAAGTTATATGGGTGAGTAAACGATCGTATTTTATGCCAGAAACAAGGTCTAGGTTGTAAAAAAACGGTAATTCCTCTTTTTCTCTTTTTCTATAACTAGCATGGTGTAGTACAGTATACCTTCCTAATTCCTTCTAGTTTTGCATGTACACATCTTTTGTACCACTTCTTCAATCTAACGCTAACATAAAACAAAAGCGTCACTATGTTCACCAAAGAAAATTGGGCCAATGCTCAACGACAATGACGTCAGCAACTAGCCCTCCTACTAACTCCCTACTCTTGAGTATGTCTGTGAAGGTTCTCAGTCATTCAGGTCACGGTATATCCAAAAAAGTACTTGTAGAGACATTTCACCATTCTTCCAAGTAGCTTCTTCAGTTCTAGGAGACTGTTGGGAAGTTTGAAGTTAAAATATTCACACCTTGAGACCGGAGCCTCTGACTGACAAGGGTCGTTAGAGCACCATTCATAGTGAAAGAGGACAGGGACAAACAGCCCCCTCTCAATGACAGGTAAGTATCCGTTTATGGAAATTAGCTGCACCGGTTAATGGTTGTTTACACAAACAACCAAGTTTCAGTAAAAGTTTCTCTATTTAAACACGTTTAAAATTCCCACCAGTCCATTAGAACTGAAGAAGATATTCTGATAAATGGTGAAACATCTTCTCAAAAAAACTCAAAAAGTCTAGTTGCTTTTTTAAAACTGTTTCCCTACGCTTGAGCTATCAGATAATGTTTTTGACTTACTATTAAAAATGTCAAATATAGAAGAGATGCTGTAATAATTAGTCATTTTTAAAAATGGGGCCACCTTTATGAAGACGGATGCATTCACGGTACTACTTGAAGAAACATAAACCAAACACTGCATGCTGCACAGTTGTTGTACTCAAAGGAGCTTAGCATTTGAGCTCAAAGCAAGCAACATATTTTCACTCTGAGATTAAGTCAGATAACAATGGGATCCAATTTTAATTCCACATTCAAGACTCGGTTTCAGATCTCCTACCTGTGGGGAACTCCGCGGGCACGACGTCGGTGTCTCCAGCTACCAGCGAGGGCACTATCCACGTGTACCCGTAGCCGGTGATCCCAACCGAGTGGGCCACCTCGAAGATGGTGTTGGCCTCCTCCTTTGTGCAGTAGAGGAGTATGACGGGGCTCTGGAGCTTCTTCAGCTGGTTCTGGATCTTTGAATCGCCGTCGTCCACGGACATGTCGAGCAGGAGGACTTCCTCCAGTTCCCAGCCCACGAAGCTGTTTTCAATGGTGCTACGAATCTGGATGTGGCAGAGGAAAAAGGGGATGATTATCATAAAAAAGCAGTTTGCTCTGTTAGCATGAAAGGCAAGTCATCAAAACCCTGAAACAATTAAAGGAGAAATTACATTTTTTTACCATCTGGACCTTATTTCTGGTGTAAAATACAGTTGTTTACTCACCCATATAACTTTGGTGTCATTTGGAGTCGTTCGGAAGATATTTAGATCCGTGTACATCCATATAGTGGGAGTGAATGGGGCACCGAAACGCAGCCTCTAAATAACACATTATCTGCCGCAAAACTTGTTCATTTCACCAATATTTTGTTATGATACGCTAGTGCTATTCCTCATCGAGTCTGGAGTTACCTGTTATCATCATCCTTGGTCTTTAGGTTGACCTACGAACCTTTGACCTGGATGATGTCATCTCTGAGCGCCGCGCGCACCCATTATGGTGGGCTAGTTTACCTGTAATTTGCTATTTTTTTGGAACATGGCTGAATATTTTTCAGATTCTTAGGTTGCGGACGACAACTTTGTTTATGATGGACGTCCTTATCCTTTTGAGCCAGAGTATATGGATGAGGAGCGTGTTGAAAATAGGATGTGGAGAAGAACAGCTGGCCAAACAACAACGGATCGCTGCACAAGGCGTGATAACATACATGAATAGTTACTCAACTGGGAATAGCACTAGTGTATCATAACAAAATATTGGTGAAATGAACGAGTTTCGTAGCTAAATGCGTTATTTAGAGACTGCGTTTCGGTGCCCCATTCACTCCCATTATATGGATATACGCACAACTCCAAATGACACCAAAGTTATATGGGTGAGTATATGACCATATTTTATGCCAGAAATAAGGTCCAGGTTGTAAAAAATGGTAATTCACCTTTATTCTCATTAAGAATATACATATTTTTGTTTCCTTTAAACTGACTTGTAATACTGTTTCAGGATGAAGCTGCTTCACGAAGGAACAATGCGGCACATTTTTTCTTTAACGTTGTATAAGGGTTGATGAAATTCCTCAGTAAAAATGCATGTTTTTTTAGAAAGAGCTTTATTGTCTTGCGCTCGCATACAGTGTTTTACTACCCACAGGCAAACACTGTTCCTGATTAGCCTGAAATGCCTTTTTCTTCCGTTAGATATTACTTCAGCATGTAACACATTTGCATAATGGCCGTAATAATGCCCAGCAGACTGGGATTTTTGAGTGTATTTTTTGTTTTGTTTTTAAAGAGACAGGAGCCAAAACAGAGCGTTTTAGACACAGGGTGAAAAGTGGAGCTGCAGAATAGCACGCTATGAGAAAAATAATGCGATTTTTGAACATTAAAGCACATAAACGTAGTCTAGAAGACCTGCAAAGTTAAATATAAACCATTAAACGTGCATGACAGCGCCTCTTTAAAACGTCACGTGCTTCTCTGTGCAGTAGATTTTGCAGCGCCTGGTTGTTGTGGAAGCGTACACGTGAATCCGTGTCATCCTTCCTTCGTGTCCCGACTATTTGTGCATTTGTTTTTCAGCTGTGTGCCGTTACCTTGGTGACAAAGTCCTGGTAACCCGGGTAGTAGGTGGTGACGATGGAGAAGATGTACCAGTCGTACTCCTCCATGATGTTCAGGATGACCGAGGCCTGCTGCTCGATGGAGGGGCCGAACTGAAAGAACATGGAGTTGTCGTCCTGCGGACACAGAGCAGTTACTTTAATACACTCGCCCGTACGTACAGATGTAAGGTGCGGCGTTGGTTTCGCAATAATATCGGTGCGAACATTAATCTCGCTTCCTTTGTTCTCTCGCTCACAGAGGAGAAAGGCGAGAGGACACCAGCGGGCTTGTAATGATACCAGTCATGATTTTCATTAGTTGCCTTTATGACTCCTTTAATGAGTTTGTACACGAGGGTGGATGGAGCAAATTCTGGGGACTCGGAGCTGCTGTCCTTAATCTCACCAATCATTTTCATCAATTTGTTTTATTACACACGCACAAAGCACTTCCAATAAAGCCTCTGCAGTGCTGCACTCGCACGGACGGCGCGTGAAAACATTTACCGAGGCTCTTCCTTTGGACCCGAGCACGCGACACACAGAATGCACGGCAAACCAGACAGCAGTCGAGTCAGACGCCTCAATAAACGCTGCTTACGCGCCGATATCCATGCCACCAGCGCTGAAGTGGAATACTGAGCCGGACAGAAGAAGAGGAGGAGGAGGTGAGAAATACTAGTCTAGACAAGACTCTGCAGAGTTCTGCAACATGAACTTGTTACTGAGCATGTGTGAGTCATTCTGCCAGAGTCCAGCTCTTGTGCGCGCCGCGTACAGTAAAGCGTGCCCGGCTATTCATGCTGGAGATGTGGCGAATCGCATGAATGCTTGCTTGTGTTTGGCTGAGGTGGGTGAAAAGGAGTTGACGCTGGGATCAGGCGGGGTGTTGGCTTCTTGGGACTCTCTCTCTGCGCTTCATTCAGCATCAAAGGAATAAACTCGCCCCGCCCCCGCAGGACTGGCATGGGGCTGATCTGTTACCTAAACACAACGTGAAATAATTAACCTACAAAACAAACAGCTGAAGATGCAAAGACAGACATGGCCCAGATGAAGCAACAAGCTGAACACGTTGCACACGCCACGGTCGATTTTGCACATGCGCTTAATTGGAAGCTGCGTGGAATCAGCGGCCGGCATGTTAGTGAAGTCCTGAAATACTGTTCTAGTTCTGACGCTCCCGTCTCCCCTTAATACGAACAAATAATGAGGGTAATGTGCTGCATCCACGAGGCTGAAAACATGTCATTACCGTCCCGTGCCGCCGTGTGATGCATTAAAACGGACTCGTTCCGACGCGCGGGGCCGTGCCTGAGAATCGTGAAATAACGATGCGCGCGCTTCACTGTTGTGTCACGTTTCCCGGGTAACTCGGACCCATTTGTTACTCAACTTTCTATCTCCCCTCTGCCTCTTTCCCTCTCGCCCTCCATCCATCTCTATCCATCTCCTCTCTCGCTCCGCCGTCCCATTAATACCAACGGAATTACTGCCAGGGCACAGTTATAATTGAATTTCCAGACTCGTGCACTCCCGCTACCCCCTTTATCCTCCACAGAGCAACCGACCCAGCCTCCCCCCCGCCTCGGCCGCCGTCTCCTCTGGCTTCCTCTTTCTATCTCCCTCTCTCTCTCTCTTCTTAAGAGCAGTATTAATGCACTGTCCGGCATGCTCATTCAGAGTGCCAGAGGTCTGCAGAATTTTCATTAGCCTTTGAGGAAAGCGAGAGGTGCAGGAGGGGGGGGGCGGAAAAAATCAAAAGCTGCTGGCTAAAATGAAGTGCTGCAAAACACAACTCTTCATTTACAGCAACAATAATTAGGATCTGGCCACATTATCACCTCAGCTGGCACAAGGTGATCGATTAGTGAGTATTAAAAATTCCCAGAGGGGGTAGCGGGGGCCAGAGAGTCACTCAGCCAGACACAAGGAAGCCGGCCAGCGAGGATTTTTAGTTTTTTCTCCTGTGCATTCACAGGTGACGTCAGCGCTGGCTACTGTACACGGGCAAACAATACGGTGGGACGAATGGGGACAGAGGGGAGGACGGTGAGACGAAGAGCAGATAAAGAGGGAATGAAGCTAGATAGAGACGTACAAAACGCAGCATGGACGCGGCGCTGGGTTTGAAGCCTCCGCTGGGACGGAGACGGGGGACGGCGTGGTGACAATGGGATGAATGGAAGCGGGAGAAGGGGGCCCCGGCCCCGGCTCGGGCCTGGCAGACGGCTGTGATCCTGTGTGGAGCGAGGGGAGCGAGGGAAGGGGCAGGCGGCCAGGAGTCGGGGAAGGAGTCAGGCCAACGGAGGTGTGTGTCTGTGCGTGCATGTGTCAGGCAGGCAGCCAGCCATTTACGCAGGAGGAGGCTAAGCCTGAGCCGCTCAACCGCAGAGGACTGCTGCTGTCAGAGAGGCAGAAACTGTGTGTGTGTGATAGAGACGTACCAGCCGTCTGTGTGTCTGTGTCGGTGCATATATGTGAGCGTTTGGGCTTCTAATTCAGCCCGTGTGCACCTGCATGTCTTTATTTGAGCAGGTTTGTCCTCGGCAGTGGTAAAAAAAAATATATATATGTGTGTGTGTGTAGTCCATGCTTGACGGGCCTTGGTCTGCCAGAGGTGCCTGCTCTGCCCCAGAGCCTCCAAATGAGTGCACTCACACACTCCCCCGGAACAGTTATTTGACTTGGAGGGGAGGGGAAAGTCAATAACTCAGGTATTTCAATTACACACACAGGGGCGCACCAGTGACTGCAAAAGAAGAAGTAGAGCCACTTCCAGTCTCGCCCTGGAATATGCAATACACGCACACAGATTTGAAGCGTTTTTAAGCGTCTTACGCCGGTGTTCGAAAATGCATCCACCCTCTGAGAGAGTGATCAAACGCGGCACTGAACACAAAAGGACAAATCAACACCGCAATCACAGCCTAATGCCAGGGTGCTGCTTTAGACGCATGCGAGCGCTCATAACGACACGGAACAACGCGGCGAGGAGCAGAGGGAAAAGTTAATCGTAGCGTGATAACATAAATGGGAACATGGGAGCACGCGGGTCAGGTACAAACATTTGCACTCGCACGCTTTCCGAGCCGTTTAGATGTAACTGCTGGAGTAGACACACATCGAGGTGTTATTATAGCTGCGGAGGCCGTGTTTCCTTTCCATGAAATGCTGAAACTACGCAGCGAGACAGAGATGAGCTAAAGGCAAACAGCTTCGCGTGTTGGAAATGACACTTTTAGCTTCCTTTATGCTTCACGCGTCGGGGGAATCGTGAAGGTATGGCGTACCCTAGATGTGCACTTCTAGAGAAGTGTAACGACAAGGCAGCGCAGACCACAACGCCCCTGACGGATCCAAAATGTCAGAACATTAAATTCACCCTCCTTCTGTCTCAGTCGGTTCACTGGTCGTACATCTCCTCTGATGTCTTCTCCCTTTTTCTGTGTTGCAGATGTTCAATATTTATTGCCGCCAGCTGCAATCAGCATTGTCTTAAGTACAGAAAGTGAATTATAAGAACTTAGCGGCTTAGTCGAGTGTGTAGGTTCTGCGATGATTCGTTGCCGAAGTGTGAACAAAAATGAAATCAGGAGAAATCTTCTTGCTAATCCTAAACGTGCACATAGCACACTTTAAGATATTAATCAGATGATCGTGCCACAACAGGGAAATGTAACGTAACAAAACATTACTTGCTATAAATTTACTGATCTACACTCCAGGCCAGTAGGGGGCGCTAATGCGTCTGCAAGCTGGTTTGCACACGTGTTGGAACTTTGTAATATTTTACGATAAGAAAAAAAAACAAAAAACGGATCGCTTTACAAATGTGGATGAGAAAATATCTGATAGGATTTATTTATTCTGTAGCAAGAACTGGAGGAGAGATTTTTTTAAGAGCTAGCTAACGTTAGCCTCAAGGGTCGGAACGCTTATCGTTACTTGACAACGCTGTCAGCTGCTCTTTTTGTTTGTGGATCTGTTTCCATCATTGGTGCAATCGTCCAGAGACTTCTCCCATATTCTTCCCAAAAATCTTAAACCAGCACACACTACAAGATTGCTAACCTTAGTCTCAAGAGCTAGGACGTTAACCGTTGCTTGACAACACCATCAGCTGCATCATTTCCTCGTAGACTTGTTTCCATCGTTGGTTGGTTTTGAAGTATTGGCGCAATCATCCAGCAACGTTACAGACTGTCTTACCTGCAATCTTAAACCAGCACACACTACAAGATTGCTAGCCTTAGCTGCGAGCGCTATTACATTAACCATTGCTTTACAACCATGTCAGCTACTGTTTCCTTGTAGACTTGTTTCTATCATTGGTTGTTTTTTTTTAAGTACTGGCGTAACCCTCCAGCAATCTTAAACCAGCACACACTACAAAATTGCTAATGTTAGCGGCAAGAGCTAAAATCTTCTATCTTCTATCATTACTTGTCATCTGCTCCATATCTTCTTAGACTGCGATCTGTTCAGGAGTTCAGGCAGTTTCAAGAGCGGATCTGTAAAGACCTCACACTAGCAGATAATCTGAGCTGAACCTTGCTACTGATTGTGCTCCAGACCTAATCTCTCCTCCCAAAAAAAACGTTAGGCTACTTCTAGCATCTGGTTAGCTTAGTCGGCTTTTCGAGATAGAGAGAGAAGTGAGACCCATTTCGAGTCTTTCTGTCGAGCTATCTGGTTGCCGACTGTCGCTTCACGTTTTCCACGCGCTCGTGAGAGTCTATTCTAACCGTGTCACGCGTTATCTTGCGAGCAATGCGTGGCTCAGAGTGGATTATACTTCACATGCGATGAATGACTCTCTGCATGTAGAGAGAACAAGAAAAGATCACGAGCGAGAACGTGGGATGAGCGCTCACATCTTAATTAGCCCACAAGAAGAACTAGGCTTACGCAACAATTATTGATTTTGAAGAATTTTTAATTACCTTATGTTTTATATATTAATATACACATACAGTATATATATATATATATACACTCTATAGGTGTTTTATCTTTTGCCTGTGAGGAAGTAGCATTCAAGCAAAGACAGAACGAAGGAGTACAGGTGGAAAGAGGCAGCGAGGGATGATGCTGTCTGTTGCTGGGAGGTTTTTTGGCAATGCATATTTCTATCCTGCCTATAAAGGATCCTTTGAACTTGAGCGAGGATGGGTGAGGAGGGGGTGAGTTTGGGAGGGGGTGCTATTGACTGCTGCTGCACTGCCTGATGGAGAGAGGAGCCAGCCAGCGAGCGAGAGAGATAGAGAGAGAGAGAGAGCAGAAGGATAGAGGATGGAGGGATGAAAAAGCAGAGTGGGAGGCGAGGCGAGAGGAAAGAGGGAACAGCTGGCCTTCGCTTGAATACAGTGGATTTAAAAGACAGTGGGCTGGAGATGTCTAAACTCGCCATCAGCCACAGGCGTTCACACACTCTGCGCTAGGAACGCAAGCAGGGGAAAGTGCTCGCAAAAACACTCGTTTTCCGTTAAACCCGGCGAGGACGAGCCGCTGTCGCGATTGCGTTTTGATGACGAGCCGTCCAATTTGACGCCTCCCCTCCTTCCTTCCTTCCTTCCGTCCGTCCGTCCATCCTCCACGTCTCTCGCTTCCCACAATCATTATCTCCACCTCAATTAAACCTCCCCTTCTCTCCCAAGTCTCTTTATTTCCCCCTACGTCTCTCTCCTCGTGCCTCATCATCACATTCCTTATCATGGAAGCCTACTTATCTTTAATCAAACACACACGGGCTTAATTAGCTTGCACATTTGTCAGACCATCATCTAATTAATAGTGACCTTATTTTAAGTGCTTTTTCAGTCTTCATTTAAAATAAAAAAGCAAAAAAAAAGCACCTTCATTAAAATATTTGACTAAACTCTCCTCGACGTCATTGTGACTGCGATGTGACCGCCCCGGAGGATGAGGAGGCATGAAAAGGAAACGGCGAAGGAGCAAATTTAAGCGGGCAGGAGACGCGGTGCGGGGAGGAGGGCGGCGGAAGGTGTTTTGTTTCGCACCTTGACACAATCAGACGGCGTGCGAAAAAGAAAGTTAATACCACTTAACGCACACTCGGCCGCAGACACACAAACGCACAGATTGTTTCTTTCTCTCTGGCCCATTTCTGCTCTAAGTTTAGCAGGCGACCCACCGAGGGGCCTCTGCAGTCGGATGCTTTTCCTGCTGCTGCTGCTCTTGTTTGTCCCCTGGTCCTTGTAGAGTGGTAATAGCTCTTTCTCTGTGCATGTGTGCGTCTGGTGTAGTTAGGTTAGGTAGGCTAAATAGGGTGGCTGGAAGGAAAGGTGAGTATGCATGTAGTCTGGCTTTTATATCTGCATATTAAGGTGTGTAAGAGCTGTAATGCAGATATATTTGAATGTATGCTGTGTTAGGTAGACAATATGAACCAGTCTTTACCGGGTCAGGTGTTCCACCAAAGTTTTGTGCATCAGTTTCGGTGTGGTAGCACTTTGGTGGCTTAGTTTCTACAAGTTAGTAGGTATATCATAGCGTACACATGACTGTGGGAGTAAGGTATTATAGACAAGCAGTGGACCGATTGAATCAGTGGAAAAAAACAACATGGACGTGTCATAAACTGAAGTCCCACAAATGGCCGCTCGAGGCCGGCCTCCAGAGGTGAGTCAGTCCATGTAAAAAATGTCCAGATAAACTTATTTCCAGCCAGTTCTTGTCTCTTTTTCATTGTTTTTAATACTCGTCTGCTTAAATGATGTCCAGACTTGAAGTTACTCCTAATTTATGAGCAGGGTTATTTTTGAATTAGTCAGTATTTAGGTGGAGTTAGGCATCGGCAAGATGGCGACGACCAGGAACGCCACACTGAGATTCAGAACCGCTTCTCGGGCAACCTTTGGGTGATATCAAGTAAGTTTTGCATTCACAAATTTACATTTACATCCTAAATTCAACATATCTTGAAAAGTTAAAGGTTATAATTTTTTAAAAAAACGCTTGAAAATACTATAAAGAGATAAAGCAAAAAATAAATCAAACCCCTTAGCTAAACAAGAAAACACAATAATTTTCCTCATTAAACAATCATTTTAGTGCAACTACTAACTTAATTTATTATTTCTATGGTTTCTACAGGGAACTGAGAAGGATTTTTGCAACAAATGCAGAATTAGCTTTAGATTTATAGCAAAATATCCTAAATAATGTTCAGCTAATGCACAATTTGTTATATTTAAAACATGTAAGCTACTGTATCCTTGTTTTATAAACCATAAGATGAGAAAACGTTCACGTCAGAGTCAGCAGACAGTGTTTGGCAGTTTAGCCTGAAACCATTAAAACATTTTGAAGACATAAAAAGCTGCTGAACATGAAGTCATAATTAAGAATTAAGCCCGACTAAACCTAAATTAAACTACAACGAGCCATTTCTGTCATTTAGCATTTTTAGCACACGCTGCTAATGCAGGACACAGATATATAAAGAGATTTAGCGACGGTAAAACCATAATGCTTTTCAGCTATGCAAGAGAGTTTAAAATGTCCCCCTGTGGAGAAGGAGGCGGTCGTCGGGTTGGGACCGGGAGCAGGGACAGTGGAGACGCTTGGGTTCACCACAAAGTGTCCCACGGCGGCTGTAAAGTGGTTCAGGGAGTCAGGGAGGTGAACACACTCCTGTAGTCGGACATATTTCTTCCTGTCCCTGGCTTTTAGTAGAATAGGAGGAGGAGGAGGGGAAGAGACGGGCGATGGGGAGGGAGAGATGGTCAGCAAGATCCAGATGAGGGATGTTATTAATCCATTTATTCCCCTCTACTCTCCTGTCCTCTGCTATCTCCTCCACTCCAGTCATATCTTCTGATTTCAATCTCCAGCTGACTTTAACTCATCTCTCTATTTTTTACACTTTCATTCTTCCCCTCTCCTGCTAAATCCCTCCCCCGCTCTTTTCCTTCCTGCCCGTCTCCATCTATCACGCATCCCAGGGTGCACCTGGGCTCCTCCGTCGGTCGTAGGCCCGGAGCCATCATCACGCTGGGGCCGTTTCTCACCACTTCGCACTTTTTTGACGACAACGAAAGCAGGAATTCTCTCACGCAAACGCACAAAACTCCCCGCTATCGTCAGCCCCAGTTTTTTTTTTTCCCCCCCAGTTTATCTGCAATAAATCAGAGGCCGGGTCAACGTTTACCAAGCAGCTGAGAGGGCGAGCGGTGAGGATGAAGAGCAAAAGGAAACCGAGTCAGAGGTGCTCCTGTGTTTCTTTCCGGGCAACACAATAACATAAAGACTCGCTCTCAGTCACTGTCAGCGATTAAGACCACCCCTCACGTTTCCGTATTCTCCCTCCGCATCCCTTCCAAAGCAAAGACCGCCCTCTCTATCACCGCTGCATTTTTTTTTTTACCCATTTACATTTCAGGCATTTAGCAGGTGCTCTCATCCGCGGTGGCTTCAACAAGCCTCCGCTTCCCGACGCCTCCGAGAGGCGGGTCGGTGGGGGGGCAGAGGTCAGCGCCGCGACGGCTCCGTGACAGATGTAACAAATGTTCTGCACGGTGAGAGAAGGAGGAGGAGGAGGAGGAGGAGGAGGAGGAGGAGGAGGAGGAAGTGCTCGGGATTTATTTTGCAAATTGAGAAAAGGTTGTTCCCCGAGTCACACACGGACCACCCTCTCCGTCATTAGCGGGGCCGCTTACGCTCACAATGGAAATTCAAATCTGCTTTATTGGCGTGACAGTTGCAGGGAGTCGTCGCCGACGATGCAACACGTTAGAAGACGGGCTGAGACAATAAGCCAATCTGTATGCTCCTCTTTTTCCTGCCTCGCTCATTCCAGTCAAGTGCTTAAACCCCCCCCCCCCCCCACCACCACCACCACCTCCTCCCCCAGCTCCACCCTCCTCCTTCCCCTCAGAGTCTCCTCAGATGGAGACTCTCGCCGATCGGTGCGCACTTGAGGTTTACCTCCGCGTGTGTGTGTGTGTGTAAAAAAAACACCTACTGTATGCGAGCGTGACCGTCCTCATTAAAAGAAAGTGGAGCCAGTGAAGCTTTAACTTAAAAAACTCTGAGCTGCATGGACCAGAGTTATGAGAGGATGTTTAGTTTTTAGGGACAGATGGAGAGAAACTTCACACCACATCACCCAGGATTCAATCACTTCCTCTGCAGCTCTGTTTTCAAATTAGTCTTAATAAGAATTTAACAAGAAACACATTCCCTGCTTAGATGATATTTATGGTAGGCATGTCTCCGTTTACTATTTATACACAACAATCAGGCATAACATTATGACCACCTTCTCAATATCGTGTAGGTCCTTAGGCCTCCAAAACAGTCGTGACTAGGGATGCTCGATATTGGCTTTTCTGACGATATCCGATATTCCGATATTGTCCAACTCTTAATTTCCGATACAGATATCACCTGATACCGATATATTCAGTCTTTTTACACCAAAATTATTAGGTAACAACATAACATATCACCTATTATTGAATTAACACATTATGCCTAATTTGATTGCAATGTCCCCACTGGATGCAAACATAAATGCAACATGGCTTTTCAAATGTAAACACCGACTGTGCAAAATAAGTTACTGAAAAAAAGTGCCATTCATTTATGTTTTTTAGTTTTTAGAGAGAAATGTTTTGGTAACAACAGGATGCTGATAGTGGTGGGGTGGGGGGGCTTTAAAGGGTGCGGCCTCTGTGGATCATCCCACAGATACTTGATCAGTTTGGGATCTAGTGAATTTGGAGGCCAGGTCAACACCTTGAGATGTTCTTCATGTTTTTTTTTTTAGTTGTTCCTAAAGCGTTTTTGTGGTTGCATCCTGCCCACCATCAAGGAGTGTCATTGCTATGGGGTGGGGGTGCCTGGTCTGGTCTAGGTGGGTGCTACATGTCTAAGTAACGTCCACACCAATGAATGATGCATGAATGCCAGGTCCAGAAGTCTGTACACTCAACTATCGCAAGATGCTCAATGTCATTCACTTCTCCTGTCCAGTGGTCATAATGTTGTGGCTGATTGGAGAGCCCTGACTGGTCAGAGGACCGTCCAATCGGTTGAAATTCAACACAATGGCTATAATCGTGTTTGTCACCAGACTCATAATCTCACGTTCATATTCAGCCGGTGAAAAAATAAAGAGTCAAACTACACGTCTAAACGATGTAAAGTCTTAAAGCTACACATAATTAAGAGCGTGGGCGCTTTGAGCGACAGCTGGGTGTCCTCACAGGTTGCTACCCGTCATTATCTCCCCGCCTCAACTCCACTCATGCGTCACCTCTTTGACCGTTTTAATATTAGCTGCTAGGTAGGAGGAGCCAGTCACTGCTAAGATGGCGACAGGCGGGGACGCCACGCTGAGCTTCAGGAAGTCGAGGGCGTCGTCCAGTCAACAGTTAACAGTTGTTTCTTTATTGGTGCAAAGGCGCGGAGGTGCTGGGAAAACCAATCTGAGCTTAGGACGTACGTCGCGAGTCAAAAACAGCATTTCCTCTGCACACACACACACATCAGGACACACACACGTCGCCCGTCCTCCGTTCCCCTCAGTGTGTCGCCGTGGCAGGCGTCCTCTGTGGCTGCCAAAGCTTTTTAACCACAACAATATCTAAATGGCACACAAAGGCCCATTAGAGTCATCAAGCCGTTACACCAGCAACCCGGCAACCTTCAGCTCGGCAATTAGGAATATTTCACTCACCCCCTCACCCTCACACACACAATCCACCCATCCATTATTCTCCTGCACGTGCCCCTCCCCTCCTCTCCCCCTCTCTCTTTCATCTCTTCTGTTTCAACCATCCTCTCGCTCACGTGTGCGACACCTCACACCGATCTGCTCTTTCTTCCTCCATCCCGCCGCCGCAGCCTGCTACAGCGGGCCCCCGCAATCAGTGTCACGATCGATTAACAGATTTCACACCGCTGGACACGGCGATTACAAGGAACCAGATGAAATGAAAAGCAGGAGCCGGCCGGGGGAACAAGTATGAGAGAGAGAGAGAAGAGGCTTTAGAGCTGTAAGTGGAAGAGTCGTAAGTGGAGAGACACATAAGCATGTCAGGAGTGTAGAGGTCCTGTAGGACATGAAGGTTTGGGAATAAGAGGGTGCACCCAGAGCTGAGCCAGCAGCTTTGGCTACAGCAACCTCTAAACCACCTTTGGACCGGGGCTGAAAAGAGACGGGGTAACCGGACAGAAGCCGGTCAAACATTCTTATATTTCATTGGACCGCCTGTAGCTTTAATTCTCCAACGTCTTCAGATTTCTCTCCATCCAGTGTTTCATTCATTGTATTGATGATGGAGAGTCTGACCACTGCTCAAAGCTTCTCCAGCACATCCCAAAGGTCCTCAATGGGGTTAAGGTCTGGACTCTGTGGTGGAACAATCCATCTCATGCTCCCTGAACCACTCTTTGACAATCTGAGCCCCATGAATCCTGACATTGTCATCTTGGAATATGATCCATTGATGGAATAAGCTGCTCATTCAGTATATTCAGGTAGTCAGCTAATGAACCTAGACCTGAGCAACTGCAGCAACCCCAGATCGTTCTGCACCATAGCACAGGCTTGTACAGTAGACACTAGGCATGCATCACTTCATCTGCCTCTCTTCTTACCCTGATGCCCCCATCACTCTGGAACAGGGGAAATCTGGACTCATCAGACCACATGACCTTCTTCCATTGCTCCAGAGTCCAATCTTTATGCTCCCTAGCAAACTGAAGCCTTTATTTCCAGTTATCCTCACTGATTAGTGGTTTTCTTAAGGCTACACAGCTGTTCAGTCCCAATCCCTTGAGTTCTCTTCACATTGTACGTGTGGAAATGTTCTTACTTTCACTATTATCACTATTTGATTTCACCAAACGTTCAAGTGTTTGCAATGGTGGTGGTGGCGATGGTTCTCCACTATACTTCCAGTTTTTAATAATGCCTTGGACAGTTCTTAACCCAGTTTTAGTAGTTTCTTCAATCTCCTTAGATGTTTTCTCTGCTTGATGCCAATGGTTTGACCACAGGATGTTTCTTTAGACATGGTTGTTTAAGAAATGAGAAGCTACTCATTGCATCAGTTGGGCTTAAATAACTTGTTTCTAGCTGAAAGATAATCACCCATGCAGTAATTATCCAACAGGAGGCTCCCATCTATTTACTATTTATTTAAATCCAGGTGGTGACTTTTCATCTTCAACATTTCTTCCCGTAGAGTAAGAATATTTTGAAATTCCAAACCCAAACATGCAACTTTTTCTCCAGTTTCCAGTTTCATCTTCTTCTCTCTCCCTCTTCACCGTCTGTAATTAAATCTTAAAAGCCCCCGAAAGCTCTTGCAGAAACCTCAAAGTTACCCTAGAAAACAACTTCCACTTATCACCGTTGTTCCAATTAATCATGTGCAACGCCGACATGCGCAGCTCGTGATGGGATGACACACCTAAGACTCTGTAGACACATACGCAAGCTAATCACAGCTAATCCATCGCCGTTAGACCGGGGAGAAGAAGTTTTAAGTGTTAGGTAAGCGCCACTATTGCGCTGTTGTGTTGCTTAACAATTCTAGTAGACATTATCCATGAAAGACAGAGCCTAGAACATAGGAAAGATAGCTCGGTGGCAAGCTAACGTTGCTAGCCATTGGTGCTAGCATGTATTTAACTAAGGCAGCAACGTTTTAATCACTAAATCTCATTTCTTTCTAGAAACACATTGAATATTTTGAAAATGACGGTTGTAGAAGTAGCCAGCAGGTAAAATAAATGAAGATTTACACTTCAGCTTTTGGTCGATAATGTCGACATCTTAGCACCCTGTGGAAGAAAGAAAGAAAACGGGGAAGAAGGGGGAAGAACGTAGAAGAACTGATGTTTTTTATGATATAAATGTCTTAATGGTGTTAAAATGTCTTACTTGATCGTTGGACATGCTAATGAATTTTGCGTTTTAATGATGTGACTCTATATTCTACATTAAAACCTAAAATTGTCTGTTTTCTGTCTACATACTTAGCCGTGAACTACATCTTCCTTCCAACAAATTGACACGTCTTTTTGATTTCAAAGAAATATTTTGTTTCTGAAAAATCCCCAAAAACTTAATCTAATATATATAGATTTTTTTCTCAACTTTAACTCACGGTCAAAACCTAAAAAAATTAAATAAAATAAGATGGCACCGCGTCTGCTTTTCGAGCCAGTCTCAGCATAATAAAAATATTGAGCCTGACCTGACTGGAGCCGTCCTGATCCACTTTGCTGTTAATATCAAGCTGCACGGCCAAGAAGTGTTTCGATTTATGGAACATTTGGAGAGCTGCTACCAGTGTGCGCTAAAGATTTGTGGATTCGGGGGTGATGGATAGATAAAGCGTCAGACCTTTTGATAACGAGGGTTTGATTCGCTTTCCAGTCACTGACTCGCAGCTGGATTTCTAACAAACAGAAACAGTTGACCGGTTAACCCTTGGGCAGTGGTTTCATACGCGTAAACACCTCTGATGTATGGTTTTCTGCATCCATAAAGACTGAGAGTATGATTTCACACCTAGTCAGCCTTTTCCCACCCTCCCCCAACCCTTCCCTCCTCGTCTCCTCTCCGCCTGACAGTTGGTTGCAGCAGCAGCCACCGAATACTCAGCGGAGGTGCGAGCTATTCTTCCGTCTCCCCCCCCCCCCCGCGCACACACGGATAGATGCGCGTCTCTTTGTGCTGCAGCACGTGCAAACATGCACATTTTAAATGACACACTCCAGTTGCACCCGCGTACAATCGGACACATGCACCAGCTGTGGCACATTTAAGACCGGCTTCTGGCATCCGCTCTCTCTTTGCACGCCGTGTCACGGAGCAGAGGAGGAATTCTGCATCTGGCGCTTGCACACACACACGGTTAAACATCCTATGAATGTCAGCGACAAAAAGCTTTACTGCTGTGCATGTCTATAACGGTAAGCATTTATTGGGCATACTGGCACCGCGGTACCTTGCAGGCTTCATGTGAAAAGACATGAAAGGAAAAAAAAACGAAAATAGATGTTTCTTTGTGGAGGAAAAATGCCAAATGCCTGTTTTCTTTTTCTTTTTCTCAGCTAGTTTCCTTTTAAATTCCCTGTTTGCTTCATCGCATCCCTCACCTGTCTCCATCCAAAAGGATTTACAATTGGTATATTAATTTAAAAAGAAGCTAAAAATATCTGCCAGACCCTGGAATCGCTGTGATGTTGGTTTCATAACCTCAAACACAAATAAATAAAGCGAAAAATGAGCAAAGTAACACATACACCTGCTCATAAACGCAGCTAACATACATGTGCGACCTGCGGCAGCAGCGCCTGCAAAAGGAGATCGAGCCGGGGCCCGGCGAGGCTACGTCCAGCAGATAAATCCCCTCCACCCCCAGCAGGTAATGGAGGTGCAGCGTGAGGCAGTGTGCTTTGCGTTTAAGTGAGTTTGCGTGATGAGTTACCTCACCTCCGCCAGTCCTTTCAGGGTATGAACTCTGAAAGCACACGTAATGTATTGCACAATTACCTGCTCGGGGTAAGTGGAGTAACTGCATTTACAGAGCAGGCGAGCCGGGCTTCAGTCCAGTAAATAAGGCGACAGAGAAGCAATAATATACTCGTGTACATATATATATATATATATATATATATATATATGGAGAGAGAGAGAGAGAGAGAGAGAGCACACGTTCTATTAAAGACATAATTGGAAGCAACATATGAAAACACTTGAGCTGCTTACTGTCCTAGCAATGTTTTATTGGACCTTTAGCAGCGTGCTAATGGGGTCATTAAATAAGTTAATTATTGCATTAATTAGGTAAAGGTTTCCTGTCATACATACTTGTACTCACATAATTAATGCGTCTTAATTATCCAAAATCGCATCACGAAGTAAGAGAGATTTTAAGGATGAAATGACCAGACTAATGTGGATTTCACAAAAAGTAAGCATCCATATTGTTTGTTTGCTGCAAACTCAGGTCATGTTACGTTCAGACGCAATTAGCAGCATTTTGTTAGCTTTCCAACAAGGTCTGGCGCTTTGATATTGACACATCACGAGGCGAGCCGCCGAGCTTCAAAGAGGACAACACATCTGTGTCCATGCTACAGGTTCACTCGCCCCCCCTACGAAATAAAAAAGTCCAAATCTATTCATGGATTTTATGAAACTGAAAATAACCAGCTGGGACACGATGGGCGTACACGTTACAGGAGGAATGAGAAACGCTAAACTACGTCTTAAGACTCCTTTACGGTACTGGGACTACGTACGTAGCCTACGTCGGTGCGAGACATTTACGGTTGTGCGCTCGTCCGTCTGGCTCGCTCTGTAACAACACCACCCAAACACTAGTCGGCGCTGTGTCATTTTCACCAGTCTGGTTAATTTTTGTTCTTCACTTTCAACAATGCCAACTGAAACTTTCGTCAAAAGTTCGGCGTAGACGAGTCGTACAAACGTTAGCATCTCAGTTCATCCAAAACTATTGTTCAGATGGAGAAGCAGCCAAAAATACTAAAGCGGAAACACGCTACTACCAAGCGGACCAATCACAGCTCTTGCGTTCTGCATAGTCATGACGCGTAGTTACATTTCTGGGAAGGTGAACGTCAGGCTACGGCGCTAGGGTCCGCGTACGATCTGGGCTGTTGCTGTAGCTACGGCGTCAAATTGACGTAGAAGCCTAAACCACATCCAACTTGTCTAAAACTGTTGCATGTTTTAAAAAAAAACAACAACCTCATCTTGTTTCAATCATGTTTACACGGCAACGCCAAAGCTTCCTTCTATAATTTAATACTTTTTTGCATACAATATCTTTTTAACTGCTCCGAGCTTCCATACATGCAACCATCGTCAGTCAAAACGACTTCTGACAAACTGTACAGAAATAAATACAACTCCACGTAACTACCAGCTAATTCAAAAATGTGTCTAAGATCAGTTTTGTAAAAATTCTCCTCTTTACAGTTGACATGAATGGAGAAAAATGTGGTAAAGTTGCACATTTTAACATGGAGGTCTATGTGGAGGGACTCACGTTCGGACTCACGTCCGTTAGTTGAACTGCACATGTTCTCTGTCTCGGTCGCTACCTTAGATTTATAGCCCGGCGCTGCTCAGTATCAAATGCGGCTCTGTAGTTGGTCGTCAACTTCATGTGTGGCTCCAGTATTTCCTTCAGCGTATAAAATTTGACCCCCGCCATCCTTTTAAAAAAAAATGTTACCAACAAGAGAAACTCTCCTTGACACCTCCTCGGGATTAGATGAATCCAATATTTCCTTTTTTTTTTTAATTCCACTTGCAAGAAGTAAGAACCACAAAATTCTCATTGTTGGACAACTTGAATTTTTTTCTTTTATTGCAAATTTTCATTTTGGATGTGCAGGTATTCTGAGCATGACAATTTTTATCGGATAAAAGACACGGACTTGGTGTGTAGATGCCTTTAGTTTTGGAATAAATCTACGATCAAAACCGTTAAAATTGTTATTTTTACTTGATTTTTTTTGTAAAACATGAATCATCTGGAATCAGATGGGATAAAAGAGGAAAACTATAATCCACGATATAAAATAAATAAATAAATAAAATCCCTGGCTTGACGCAGAGCATCCCTGCCTTTGTCTTCTCCGTGATATTAAATGACCATCTGACCGGGACTCTCATTAGACTAAAGGGACAGGTGCTCCGTCGTTGGCATTTCATTTTCCACCAAGGCCACCACCCCGTCCTCCCCGTGGTCGTGCTCTCCTCGTGCAGCGCTCAGCGTGACTTAATGTTTGCTTTATTTATCTGGCCCCTGGAGTCGATAGGTGAGAGGGGTCACTCCTCCTCAGTCAGGTGTAAGGAGGGAACGAGGGAAAGGGGGGGAGGGGGCATAAATATTAAGAACAGAAAAGTCAAATGCCAGAGGGAACGTGAAGTGGAGGCAGAAGAGAAACCAGACAAATGCTCCGAGTCTTGTGCTCTGCGTTCTTTTTTTTTCCTCTCGTCACACTTTTTCTTCCTCCAGCTTCTCGTCTTCCTCCCATCTGTGCGAGCCCTCCGCATCCCTCACTCCTCCTCCCTCCGTTTCCACCAGCCTCCATCTTTTTTTTTTTTTCACATTGTTATCCCCAGCACACGCATCAAACACTCTTTTCCCACGCCTTCTTTGTGTGTCCTTTACCGTCCTCTACCTCCGTTTCCGTCTGACAATTGTGACTCAACACCACTCACCCACCTTTCTTTTTGAATTTATTTCTGCATTTTCTTTAAATCTGAACTTCATCCAGTCCTATCTGTTAATTGTCCTTGAAGTTACGCCTCCGTCTCTCACGCCGACTTTTCCTCCTGTTCCTGATTGTATTATTATTATTATTATGATTCCCACAAATAAATTTTTGTTCTGACTATTCGGCGTCTTGAATGAAGATTTTAAGTGGAATTTCTAAAGTTGTTATCCTGCGAATGGATTATTATGCACGGCACCCAGCTGGGATTTATACAGTGGCGTTTATCGTTTTGATTTTTTCTCAACCCTGAATGCTCTTTCTCCCTTTGTCCCTCGCCATCTCTCTGTCCTACTTCTGAACCCAGTTATTCTATCTATCTCTCCGCCCTGCCTCCAGACCCTCGCTCCCCCTCTCCGTCTCCCTGCCAACCCGTCCAGCTTTCTCCTTTTTCCCACTCATTCCCGCTATCTCTTCCCTTGTCCTGCTGCTTCTCCATTTATTTTTTTTCCCCCCCTTTCCTTCTCAATCACTCTCCCTGAAATGTTAATTCAAACTGCCTGCTTTGGGAGGACAGTACGGTTCCAATAATGCCGAGAGCACTTAGGAGAACATAATCAATCTTGCTCCCTCGCTCTCAGTTGCTCCCCTCCTTCTCGTTCTCTCTGTTTTCACACCCTATTTTATATTCCCTCCATATGTGGAACAGGACTCAAACTCCTCCTGTGCATCCTTTAATTCTCGACACTGTTCGAATCAAGCCTGAATGTTTCACAACCGTTTTTCTTTCTGTGGCCCGTTCGTAACCTCTTTGATGCAGTTGCGGGGATTAAAGGTAAATCTTATCTTAGAGGTATGTTTGTATGTTGCAGGTGAACGAGAAGGCAAGAGCACGTGGGCGACGGTTTCATGCTAGTCCGCCTCGACGCAGCGATGTGCCAACGGCGGAGGTGAAGACTGCGAGCTAGTAAACATGAACGTAAGAACATTAGTGACAAAACGGGGAGGAGCTGGGGTGGAGAGAGGGATCTGACTGATGACTTCCTGATACAACCTGTGTTAGCTACTACTTACTTCGCCATTACTTTGAATCGGAAATATTTTTGCAAGCTTGCGTTGACTCTCCAGACACCAGTACTAACTTTCTCTTGACTTTTTAGACCACGGACATTTACAGTTTTTTAAAAAGAGTTGGTCAAAATTCGAAGGAAACGACTCCAGATGTAACCTGAGCTAGCTAAACTTCATAGGCGCTAGCTAGCAAAGTAAAGTTAGATTGAAAGTCATGTTTACTACAAATTTGTTTTATTGGCCGATACTTAACGTGGAGAGAGGGATCTGACCGATAACTTCCAATATTTCCTTTTCACTACAATCTGTGTTAGCCGTTAGCTAAAGCTTCCGTAGTCAGCAAGATGCAATGCTAATACTGCTACTACTTATTTCACCATTACGTCGAATCAGAAATATTTTGGTGTGCTTGCGTTGACTCTCCACACACCGGTACTCACTCTCTTCTGACCGTCTAGACCACAAAGATTTACAGTTTTTTAAAGCGAGCTGGTCAAAATTCGAAGGAAACGACTCCAGATGTAACGTGAGCTAGCTAAACTTCACAAGCGCTAGCTAGCAAAGTTAAATGCTTTAAGAAAAGTCAACTACAAATTTTAGTTTTATTCGTAGATACTTTAATTAATCTTGCACATAGTTGCAGATATCATGTCACATCTCAGAAGCATTTTGTTTCATATGCCTGTAGATAAACTGCACATGCTATAGTGTCGCTAAATCCAACATCTGCGTTGTTAGCTTAAAGACGGACTGATACAAAAACGCATGATCTTATTCTTATGTGGATTTTTTACGCTAAATATTAACTGAGATGCTATTCACATTTGTGTCGAGCTAACGCTGCATTAAGTCCAATAAAATTTAAAGCAGTGACGCCTCACAGCAAGAAGGTTCTGGGTTCTAATCCGTGGGCCGACTGCTTCCTTTCTGTGTGGAGTTTGCATGTTCTTCCTGAGTCTGCATAGGTAGCAGCTTTGTCCAAAGACATGCTCGCTATTCGGCCAATGACAGCTCTCACCCCCTACGACGCTCCAGTGAACAAGCGGCTGCAGAAAATGAATCAAACAAAAAAGACCTACGCAACTACGCACCGACCACGAAGAGATGTGCAACAATCAAAATCACTTCATATGACGACGGGACTTTATATCTCAGCTCAGACCTGGTGTCTTGTTTGTTTTTGTTTTTTTTATATGCAGTCAATGATTACTAGTCTATCACACAAATGGAAACAAAACTCTGCAGAGAGGCTACAAAATCTGGAAAAGCATCACAGAAATATGGATTACACCATAGGCCTTCTGAAAATGCTCCAGTCTGGACAAATAGTTCCTACATTTCAAGACAATGAATTGAAATATATATGGAAAATAAGCTTAAAAATCACAAATTCAAAGCAGCATCAACCTTCAATCCTACAGCATCATTAAGGCTTTGAACGACGTTAATTTGTCCACATACGTTTGGCTTCTTTCACATGAACGCTTTGTCCTGTGTCTGTCTGTCTGTTTGTCCCTGCACCCACATTACCTTTCGTGCGCTCAGAGACAGTTTTTACCTCACTGAAAAAATTCAACTCTCACACTCTCATCCTCGTTTTTTTTTTGTTGTTTTTCTTTTTTTCCATCCCTCACGTCAGTCTGTGCCCCTCGCTCTTTCATGTACATGCACACACCTCTCTCTCTCTCTCTCTCTCTCTCCATCTCTATCTCTTTCTCTCTCCAGGCGTCAGCTGCTGCCCTGTCAGGTTTAGGCTGGAGACAGGTGGAGAAGAAGAGGAAAAAAAAAACAGGGATGAAGAGACAGAAAGATAGAGGACAGAGAGAGAGAGAGAGAGAGAGAGAGAGAGAGAGAGAGAGGGTGACAAAGTGAGAGGAGGTTGAGAGAGGCCAAGAGAGGGAGCGAAACGCTTCTAATTCACGGAGACAGGCTGCGTTACCGTGGCAACGTGGTTTCCATCGTAACGGCCCCGCTAAGGATGCCATTAGTCGGGAACAAAAAGAAAATGCCACTCACCACTTGTATGGAGCACACGGGTGGAGATAGATAGAGAGAGAGACAAAAAACACAACCGTCTCCTACATGCATTTATACACCGCCGTAGCTACACCAACAAACAGGCACTCAACGACGCATCCGCACACACATGCACCCACCCACACAGTGCTCTATCCCCACCACCACCACCACCACCTCCCATTCAACGCATCCTGCCGCCACTTCCCCGCTGCCCACACAGGAGCTCAAGCTACCGCAGACCCACGCCGGTTTATCTCACACATCCAATCAATGCTCGGATGTAATAAGAGAGTCTAATCGCTCCGCACTCGGACTCTCGTTGCGCTGCAAGGCCACGCGAGGCTCTGTCGTTGTGTGTTTCAAAAGGCCTCTTTGCTGCATATTCGGCGCGTGTGCCCGAGCCGCTCGGCGAACGCGACAGGAAGAGGCTGCGCTGGTAACTTGGTCAGCGTGCCGAGCAGATGGATCGAGAACAGTAAGTAGTGTGAAGGTCAAATGCAGCAGCAGCGGCGGCGGCGGCGGCAGCAGCAACGAGGCTGCAGAAGTAAACCAGTTCCTTCCTAGAATAGTCGACTGCTTCTCTTCAGCGTTCAGAAACGTACTTTGCTGCCGACCCTTTGCATCAACCAGTCAACGGCTGCATCTAAATGAACGATACCACATCAGAGTCCAACTTAACTGTTGACATACTGTTTACAAGTCTCAGTTAATAACTACTGACGCTGTGGGACGTCAAACCTGCTGGAAATATAACAGAATTGACTTCATACTAGGGATGCTCGATATTGGTTTTTCTGCCGATATCTGATATTCCGATATTGTCCAACTCTTAATTTCCGATACCGATATCACCCGATACCGATATATTCAGTCTTTTTACACTAAAATTGTTGGGTAACAACATAACATATCACCTATTATGGAATTAACACATTATGCCTGATTTTATACGCAGTGGCTATACATTGCTGCTGCAACAGTGAAATTTCCCAGTTGGGGATTATCTGTCCTAGAAACTCGTCACCTGATTTTTACCCCACGTAGAAAGAACGGGTTTATTCCATTAGATCAACTTATTTAGATGGTTATTATGAGTAAATACTGTCCCATTAAGCAGATTATCAAAGGTTTACACCACCCCTCTACATGTGAGGACTCATCCAGGTCAGTCTGTTCTGACTGAGGCGATTACACGAGGCATTTTTATTCTAATTGGGTTATAAGTGAACCATTAGGCTCCACATAAACGTAGATTTGTTCATTTACAGCAACTACTACCAAGTCGGTGAGTCATATTGTTAATTTTCTACTTGGATTAGCAGCACAACAGGCACTGATCCCCTCCAGTTCTTTATTTAAAACAGGCCATTTTACTCCAGCAGTATTTGTTTTAGGAAAGTCAAGCTCGAGGAACCTGCTCTAAGTGTTGAAATGCCGTAACGTGAGCTGCTAAAATGTGCAATGTGCACAATTACCCTTTTCTAAGTCCTGCTCCAAGACAGCATGTTGATATTACTGGAGGCAGCAGGCATGTTGCTCGCTCCCCGCTTTGCTCCAGGGCATCCGAGACAATAACCTAGTTTCCACTGCAGGGCCGAGCGGGCCGCGCGGAGCTTGTTCATAATCTACCGCGCGTCACCGTAATATCTCAGAATAAAGCGTGATTTGTTTTGTTCCTTATTGCCAGAAGAGATCAGACGAACAAATGTTTAAAGCGATTTCATTCCAAAATGAAACCGGAAAAAAAAAAACCATAAAACTGGCAAGCGCCTTTAAAGTAATGGCATGAAAATAAAACATGTCAAGGGATACTATCAGCTACTAGAGATATCTGGAATGAAATCCCCCGCACTGTAAATCTTTCTCCGCTATTACATTTACATTTAATCACGCACCCGACCAACCTTGTGACGGAAAACGTTGTTCAGGATTCAAAGGCTTGAATTACTTGCAAAAAAAATAAAATTAAACAACGTGCTTGAGCTGTAAGGCCTCAACACATACTCGCGTGCTGTAAGGTCATCTCCACTGGGTTTAATCTAATCCGACGTCTGATATCGAGAGTCATAACGTCGATATCATTATAGGAAGCAGCACATTCCCAACCCTCGGCGATCCTCCGGGGCATGTTGCTCCCCCTCCATACAAGAACAGACTGTTATTCCCTTATAGAGCTGTAGCGCTGCAAATATGTTACCGCCATATGGGTCAGGTGCAACGTTATGAACTGAACGGAGTTATGAATGCGTCATTTAATCGGTCGTAAACAAAAGCAAGTCAGACTAATGACAAATAACTGCAGGAGTTTACGAACCTGAAGCCCAATCAATGAAACAAGGCTTTGATACCGATCAGTGCAGGATTGTACTAACTGTCTATAATGGAGATGATTTAGTGAAAGCATGACACAGAACGCTCAACCGGGTAGAAAACCAAGGGCGTAGTAAAAGCAGAAGACTTAAACCATCTCTGTTTATGAGTCTTGCAAATCAAAGAGCATTGTGTGTACCTTTACAGTCCACAAAGCCTCTAGAACAATGCTTTGTTCAACCGTAATACGGCGTAAGAAGCCACACTGAACATGAAAACACCATCTAAAGCACAGAGGAGGCAGCATCATGCTTTGGTGTTTTTATTTTGGCGCCATTCTGGAGTCAACGGACGCGACGGCGCATCCTGAGAATTGTCTTGATAGGCCAAGAAAAACTGGACTTTTTAAAACTAATATACGGCTTTTTCCTGACTATGTTCATTGTGTTTGGTGCATTTAGTACAGGAACATACTGCGAAAAGGAAAACGCTAGCAAGAGGAGAGCGCTAGCTGGCTTCAGGTAATCGAAACCGAAAAAAACAAAACACGAAACCGTCTTTCTTATTGGTGGAAAAATGCATCACATCAGCCAATCAGAAAATTATATGGTAATGGTTGCTAAGGAAGAGAGAACATTTGTGGGAGTGACGCTATATACAATCTATGTAGTGATAACGGTGAAGAGAGAAACGAGTTTTGAGATTTGAGACATTTGTGACCTTACGTATTTACTTATTAGACATTACTTATTGTGACGCCTGATAGTTTTGCAGATAATTGTAAATAGTTGCAAAAACACCAGACGCATTTCCTGCATTTCAATGTACATAGTTGTAAATAACTTTGTTGTTTGCTAAATTTTTACATAAGCCTTTGAAATTTACAGTTTAGATTTGCATTCTAAGTTATAAAAATGGTTTGTTAAATATGTTTGTAGTTTTCACAGTGAAAAATCTAGGTTTTTCCTGCTCGGATTTTATGTTTTTAGTGTGGTTTTAGGCCCACTGTGTTAATACAATATGTCAGAATGAAAAACGCGTGAGAGGTTGTGCTGAAAATAATGATACCCAACAAGGCAAGGTAAACTGTTTTTAAGATGAAATATAAAGGTAAAACCAAAAGTAGTGAAAAAAACGGCCAATTATACTCTAGACCTCTGACTGTTAAGGGATAAAGTAAAGCTGGTAATGCATTAAAGCTAAATATAGAAGCTGGGAGATGCTAGCCTGGAAGTCAGACCAACTTTGATGCCTAAAATATCACCCTAAAATTTTAGGGTTAAAGTTGATCTGGAGTCACTGCATTGGGAACCGACTATCCCCTGGCAAAGGTCTGCCGGGACAATCAGTGCGTTGAGTTGGGATGTAGTCATACACATCATGTGAATGCCGTTGGGTTTTGTCTCAAACAAAAAAAGATGCCGCCAGAGAAGCCAACTGTTTAGAGTCCATCATCATATCTTTTGTAAAATATGTTGAAATATGTGAAAGATCAAACAATTGACAGAGATTTTTTTGAGAATGCCTTAATCGCACCTACGTTGTTTTTTTAATTGGCTGTAGGCTTATCCAGTTGGGGTCACTGTCCCCAGTATTGGTTGAAACGCACCTCCATGCCAAGAAACTATAGTAACCCCATAAGACAATGGCCCTAAACAGTAAAATTGATCTACAACAGCATCTATTCAAAGTAAATGCCCCAGTCAGAACCCAAAAGAGATTGAATAAAATGCCCTCAAGAGAGACGTTAACACCAGATATCTTAAGGATACTGCCAAGCTGAAGAGGTTTTAAAAGGGAGGATGCTCAGAATGTCTTTGGTTTGACTCAAGGGTCCACATATATTTCCCAGCTATTGTCCAGAATATGATGTGTACCCAACAGCAGGTTTAAACATAGAGAGACGCTGCAGTTTTCCTAGCGGTAAACACAGGTGCGTGAGCTCTGTGCGGTGGTTAACACCATCTCCAGTGTGTTTTTAATGTGAGCTGCATATTTCATGACTCCATTCATCATCAGCACAAACATTTCTGTCGCCGGCACTGCTGCTGCTGCTGCTGCTGCTGCTGTACAAGTCAGTGAAAAGGAGTGCAGGGGAAATTATTTTGAAGATAGAGTAGGTCGAAAACAGATACGAGTGAGCAGTGTTCCCGATAAGAGAGAAACTCCTGCGGGGTGTAACGCGGAGAAAAGCGATGCTTGTGCTCGGCGATAGCGGAGCGGTTAAAGTCGGCCACCCCCGGAGCTTTGTCTGTCCCCCATGCTGACCTTGGATCAGACTCTGCCACAACTTTTAGAGTCTAGAATAATGGATGAGCTGAATACATTTTCAAATGCTTTTAAGGCAAGTTTGAAAACGACGTGACTCGACAAAGAAATTGGCGAATTAATACCAACAAGTCATTCACTCAAACTAAGGTTAAGTGGAGCCGCTTTGGACAGAAATTTAAGATTTTCCAGAATTTGCAAGAAGAGAAGACGACAATAAACGCTGATCATCTCGCAGACATTTCCTAGAACAAGACAATAAAACATTGCAATCATTCAAAGCCAACAAACATATTCTCAATGCATCCTATAAATGGATAGATGGTGCTTTACTTTTAAAACAATGGGGATTTTTTTTTATCACCTTCCTGATATTGTGTAGGTCTCCTTCCAAAACAGTTGTGACTCATCAGAGGCATGGACATGGACCTTCTGAGGGTGTCCTGTGGTGTCTGGGACCAAAATGTAGTTGGGGGGGCGTTGGGTCCTATGTGTTGATGGGAGGGGCCTCTGTGGATCATCCCACAGATACTTGATCCGTTTGGGATCTAGTGAATTTGGAGGCCAGGTCAACACCTTGAGATGTTCTTCATGTTTTTTTGAATTGTTCCTAAAGCACTTTTGTGTGGGTGCCTTCCTATGGGTTGGGGGTGCCTGGTCTGGTCTAGGTGGGTGCTTCATGCCTGAGTAACATCCACACCAATGAATGAATGCCAGGTCCAAAAGTTTGTCCCCAGTTGAATTGTCAGAAGAAGGCAATGGTGGTTCTAATGTTGTGGCTGTTCCATATATGGAGGAGGGGTCGAGTTAATCTGACTGAAAACCATAGACCAACCAAGGCGTGTCAGTCCATATTACTTTTCATACTTTTCTTTGACGCCTACTTAACCATTGAATTAAGGAGCAGGACTACGACCTATAAGCAATGTTTACTGGTGAATCTTGTACAGTACAGGCATTTAGTACTTGGGGCATTTGGCCCAATGATTTCTCTTTATTGTATTGTCCACATTGCGAGAGAAGATAAAGGCCTTAATGGGCTTCACAAAGAAAAGATGGCATTTTTCCACGGCCCGTTCTACGGTCCCTCCAAGAACAAGAGTCCCTAATTCTTATCATGATTTACTGCAAGAGTTGGACTGCAGCAGTCCAAGGACACATGAAGCTATTCTCCTCATTTGTTTTCTACTAATCTTTGTTTCTTTTACTCGAGCCAGCCCACACTGCATGTAAGTGTTTTGTTTTGTGTAGCCACATGAATCACGCCGGACAAAGAGCGATCGCAATCGTCCAAGAGGATACAAATTTGTTGTTTTTTTGTCTCTGTTCCTGGAATCACTTACTGAGATAACAGCTACTGTACAGCATGTTGCAGGGTCCACTTGATCGACCAGGATGCAGTGCGCAGTGTGGGTAGGTAGGTGCTACTATCAACTGGCCCTCATCCAGAACAAGGTGATAATACGACACGGGTCTGTTGCGATTCCCCCTGCGTTCCCAATCTAAGAAAATAACCTTGAAATGAGCCGGGGAACAACACAAAGCTGTATCAGCGGAGACTTTTTGAGTTTTAAACATTGATTTTCCTCCCATTTCCCTGTTTACTTGCAGCAAAAACACAAACGGTTTAATATTTCTGAAAATGACTTATTGATGTGGGCTTGCGAATTGTGCGCTTGCATGCGTATTAGATTGTTCTTTGTTGTTGTTGTTGTTGCCGCCGATGTGCTAGTTGATGTCCTAGTACACAGAGTTCTGTTTATTAGCATACTGCATTGTTTAAAAGCACCCCCCTCAGCGCTCGGCCGCCTCGTGCCAATAAAAGTCTATTAAGCCTGTTTGACTTTGCTAATGCAAATCAGTCTTTGGCGGAGAACGAGGGAGTCAAAGCTCCAGTTTACCAAAGAAGTGTCTGACTCGAGACTGATGTGACACAGAACAAATACAAGAGGAACTAATGCAAATACCTAAATGCCCGGCGGGAGGGTTCTTTTAGTGGTAATCACGACCATGCCGATTGATGAATGGGAACATGGTAATGGTGATAAACGATAATGGGATGATGGAAAATATGTCCAGTGGCACAATAACAAAGATGATGACCTCATAAATATTTAGCTGTTTAACGCAGACGTTGACTAAGCAGCAGAGCGTCCAACAACAAACCTTAAATCTCACCTTTACATTCCAACAACTGGACACAAGAGAACGGTTGATCCACCACCTTGGGTCCAGGCCGATATCTCATGAAACACTCCGTGGATTGTTGGGAAATTTGGTGGAAATATTCATGGTTTCCAGAGGATGGATGATATAGACTCTGGTGCTTTGCAGTGATGTTTATTTAGTGCCACGAGCAAGTCAAAGAGCTGATTAATGATATTAATGACCTCTGACTTCTCGTCAAGTGTCTCCAAGTGAGGTTTTTAATGAAATGTATTGACAAAAGTTCGATGTTGACAAGAAAATTAATAGTCACACTCATTTACTCCTCAGCTAATTGGCAGTTTCAGACCATAGGAAGCTTTTCAATTTTCCTATCCTGGTTGGATGACTGATATAAACCATGGATCCAAAGGGGAACTACAGTTTTTTACAACCTGGACCTTATTTCTGGCACAAAATACGACGGTTTGCTGTGGTTCGTCCACAACCTCAGAAGTGTAAAAACATTAAGCCATGTTCAAAAAAAAATAGCAGTAGTAAATTACAGGTAAACAAGACGACTGAGATGACATCACCCAGGTCAGAAGACATCATCCGGGGTCTGTAGGTCAATCTACAGACCCTGGATGATGATAACAGGTGACTCCAGACTCAACGGGGAATAGTATCGGTGAAATGAACAAGTTTCGTGGCAGATAACGGCGTAATTTAGAGGCTGCGTTTCGATGCCCCATTCACTCCCATTATATGGATATATGTGGATCTAAATATCTCCTGAAGGAATACAAATTACAAAAAAAAAATGTTACGTTATGTGTGAGTAAATGGCTAAATGGCCGTATTTTATGCCAGAAATTAGATCCAGGTTGTAAAAAACAGTAGTTCCCCTTCAGGGTATGTACTTTCCAATCATCAACATACAGTGATTGGTTAATCTGCAATCGCCGTTTGTAAAACAAACATGTAAACAGTCATAAATCGTCAGCCATGCACGCAACAACGGAGAATTAATTGCTGAATTAACTGTGGAAGTCAAGGCTATATGGAGCTTGCATTGTAGGTGATGTTGTCATCGGCCACGCAAAGCCAACCACCACTAACTGGCTACACACTGGTGCAAATGCAAAAAAAACCCTACAGGGCAATCTTTACTGCACTGTATACATCTCTCCTGTAGCTGCATGTATGCATTATACAGTTGCAGTGTGTGTATGAATTTATCTGTTTGCCTACTCTCCTCATAGTCGCCCTGAAGCAGGCGGATAAGCAGCTCAAGGTTTCTCACAGTTAAAGGCTTTTTCTTTCCTTGCCATCATCACCCCAGGCTCTTGGGTCGATGTATCACCTTGAGACAGTTTGGATCACTACTGATGCTACACAAATAACCCTAAATTTAGGTTTTTGCTCCGTCTATAATTACTTTTTAATCCTCTAACTCATGTTCAGAGTTTCCATTTGACCAGTGTTTTGTGTTCCTTCAATAGACAAGCATCAGCTAATGCCATGCCCATGAGCCTCAGCTGTGCTTTGGGTTTTGAGAAAATTAAGTCTTTTCCAAAATGTTTTCCAAAAGCATGGCTGCGTTCTTTGGTCCTACTCTGGGATGTACGGCGTAACTCAGGCTTTAATTAATTAATGATTTCCTGGTTTAAGCATTTATAATCAATCGGCTACAGACGCACTAAAACGATTAGTCATGCTTCAGTTAACACACACCAATCAGCCACAACATTAAAACCGCTGATTCTGTGGATGTTATTTAGACATGTAGCACCCATCTAGACCAGACCGGACACCCCCACCCCATAGCAATGACACTCATTGATGGCAGCAGCCATCCTCAGCAGGATGCAGCCACAGAAACGTTGCAGGAACATCTCAAGGTCTTCTCCTGGCCTCCAAATTCACTAGATCCCAAACTGATTAGTGTGCAGGATGATCCACAGAGGCCCCTCCCCTCAAACCAAAACAACATCCCGTTGCTAGACACCACGGGACACCCTCAGAAGGCCCATGTCCATGTCTCTGATGACTCACAACTGTTTTGGAGGCACAAGGGAGACCTACACAATATCAGGACATAATGTTTTGCCTGATCGTGTGCATATAAGATATTATTTGCAATTCAGAGTATGGGGTCGGGTTCATCCAGTAGCTGCGAGAAAGAAGAAAACAACTCGCAGAAGATGCTGTGTGCCGCCTGCTGCAGAGAACATAATGTGCTTCATTTGTCTGGGTTGGCACAGCGTCACCGAAATAATTCCCCAAGTTGTCAACTCATACATGCATATGTCATCATGCGTTGTCAAGCTCAATTTCCCGCGGCGTTTTTCTGCATTTTCAATACTTTAAAACGCAATATATCCGCTCTGCGTACAGAGAATACAGAAATATGTCTGCGCTTGATTGGGATCAGTTCATAATGAGGATGAGGAGGCACCTAAGGCCTTCGTACTGTACCGACAAGAGTCCAGAGAGTGAGCGGCGCACATGCCGGCGGTGCATTTGTCGTCTCACGGTATTGTCTGTTCGTCACGTCTGACTCATACGTCTGTGTACTGTATCTCCGAATGTGTTTGTATGGATGCCGAACGCCGGGCAGACTGCCTGCCTCGGCGTGTGCGAGGACGAACCGCGGCGTTGTGGGTAAACGGAGACGAGAAGGACAGACAGAGGGAGTGAAGACTGACTGAAGAGGAGGAGGAGGAGGAGGAGGAGGAGGGGGGGAGGTGGTGTTTGCTGTAATTTAGGAGAACAAGGGAGGGGAGGGGCAGCATTTACATTCATCACAGGAGCTCGCCTCGCCTCAACTCACATGACGCGAGAAAAAGAGTGAGAGCAGGGAGAGGGAGAGTAGCTGAGATAAAAAAATAAAGAGGGAGCGATGCTAACAGACAGAATGGGGTTGAGCAAAAACATCTTTTCTGTGTTACCTTTTTTTTCCCCCGTCTTTACTCAACCCCAGGAATGTGTTTATGGAGACAAATCTATAAATACAAGAAGCTGTTTTTTGTTTTTTTTCAAAATTGTGCAAATACTCCGTTCCTCGGAGTCAAACGGTGCAAATAATGCACACTAACGATTACTTCGACTGCACAGCTGTGTTTTGCCTCTTCTCTTGACTCTCCACCTGTACGTGGTGGCGGTGCACAGCGAGGGGGCGTTGTCGAAGGGGGGCGGTGGAAAGCGGGCCCGTTTTCCCACCTGGCATCCGTCTCACGTATGAAAAGCTCGTCCGCTAACGAGGGCCAGCTCAGGTGGAAACTGACAGCTAAACACTAGCTAAACATACAGTAACGACCACGTCGGAAAGTAAAGTTTTCGTTTCGAGCGTCCCCACTCGGCACAGACGGTGTCAAAGTTGAATAATTGTTGTGCTGTGGTTCAGCAGGGACCCGCATCTGAACATATTGGGCTGCTGCGTGCGCTCTGATGAGGGCCAGCTTGGCTCTGCGCTGGTGAGTAATTGAGTGAGCACGCCGTGGTCTTGGGCTTTTCTTTTTTTATTCCGCATCCCTGCACTCTTCACTCGCTCCTCTTTACATATCCTCTGTGTCTTCCACTTTCGGTGCCCCCTCTGCTCCTTTCTTTCATCAGTTACTCAACACGAGAGGCCACAGGTAAGGTAGAACTTGGGCAAAACTAAAAGGATTCATTGAAATAGTTGGAGGAATAAGTGTTGACGTGTTCTTTTACAGAATCACAGCTGTCAAGCGAGATGTATTTAAAGTTGAACTTCTGCTTTTTACAACCTTTTACGACCTTATTTCTGGCATAAAATACGATTGTTTACTCACCCATATAACTTTGGTGTCACTTGGAGTCGCTCGGATATAATATAATATTTAGATCCAGCGGAGTGACGCGTATATCCATATAATGGGAGTGAATGGGGCACCGAAATGCAGTCTCTAAAGAACGCATTATCTGCTGCCAAACTCATTCATTTCACCAATATTTTGTTATTATATGCTAGTGCTATTCACCGCTGAGTCCGTAGTTACCTGTTATCATCATCTGGGGTCTATTATAGTCATAATTAACAACCATTTCTTGTTTCAGCTTGATAACTTGATAGTTAAAACAACTACATGAATTCCCTTTTTTTACAACCTGGACAATTTTTGCCTTAAAGAGGAACTACTTTTTTTTTACAACCTCAACCTTGTTTCTAGCATAAAATATGGCCATTTACAAACCCATATAACTTTAGTGTTATTTGCACTTATTCAGGAGATATTTAGATCTGCGTATATCCATAGAGTGGGAGTGAATGGGGCACCGAAACACAGCCTTTAAATAACGCATTATCTGCCGCAAAACTTGTTAATTTCACCAATATTTTGTTGTGATACGCTAGAGCTATTCCCTGTTGAGTCTGTAGTTACCCGTTATCATGATCTGGGGTCTGTTATAGTTATAATTTACAATCATTTCTTGTTTCAGCTTCATAACTTGATAGTTAAAACAACTATTGGAATTACCGTTTTTTACAACCTGGACCTTATTTTTGGCATAAAATATGATAAAAAATGTTTACTCACACATATAACTTTGGTGTCATTCGGACGATATTTAGGTCCGCGTATATCCATATAGTGGGAGTGAATGGGGCACCGAAACACAGCCTCTAAATAACGCATTATCTGCTGTGAAACTTGTTGATTTCACTAATATTTTGTTATCGTATGCTAGTGCTATTCCCCGTTGAGTCTGGAGTTACCTGTTACCATCATCTGGGGTCTGTTATAGTTATAATTAACAATCATTTGTTGTTTCAGTTTCATAACTTGATCGTTAAAACAACCTGTTTATTTTATCTTGTCAAATGAACTCACTAGTTCACCTCACATTTCCAAGTTATGATCAGTTTAACTATATTCATACCAATTGCCACTTTAAGTTGAGAGCACTAATGCTTTTGTTTCAACTCACATCTTGCCAGAAATTTAACATTTATTTTATTTGGGCCGTTTAGAGAGGAGGAAATTAAAATTTCATCAACCAAAAACAGCCACTTTGGAATTCATTCCTGGTAGGGAAACGGCTTCTAAAACCCACCCATCCATTACGCTTGTGGTGCCAATATTTTTGCTGCCGTTGTAATACCGTGGTTTAATCCCCTTTTGAGTCTTGTTTCAAAGGTATCGTCATTTTATAGTAATAATTCTGTCTAATTAAAAAATGTGAAAATTGCGGCAGCCTCTACATTTCCCTGTTTTCATATCATATCACCCCTCCTCCTCCCGCATCACATTGACCATTAACATTGATGGCGAAACGGCTCCTCTAAAGTGAAGCCAAAGCAAGTAGAGCTCCCCCTGGTGGTCGGTTGCAGTATAGGTCCATAAGCTCCGCCCCCTCCATGTTAGCGGATGGAACTTGGGCCAAACTAAAATACACGTCAAATACATTTCTTTTTCCAAGGATGGTTTCTGTCACTTTAGGTAGTTGAAGCTGAGAACAAGTACATAATCCAACGTTTCTTTGTAATTGGTAAAGGTCTCGCAGAGCGCGGTATTAATTAAACGAAAACGCGAGTGAATCTGGAGGAAGTGTGGTCGGGAACGCTCTCCAAAACCGCAAGATGGCGCCGTTTGTATTCCTGGGAAAATATTTATATACAGTCTATGCTCAAGACAATGGATTACTCTGTTTATTTTAGAAAAGTAAGTGTTTTAACGTCGTAACGTGATGTATTGTTTTGGTTTTTTTTTTCCAAGCACATGTTGATGGCTGTTTCCAGTGTTTGTGTGACAACAAAAACCAAAGAAAGTGATTAATTTCAAACATATGCCTGTTAAATGATTCGCTCGGTTGTCTGGATGTGTCCTTGTGGCCCATTTCATTCCTTTTTTTGTGCAGCACGTCGGATGTCTGTGAAGATTCTCAGGCTAAAACAAAAGCTGAAATAAAGGAAGGTGGACTTTTTGTTTTCTGCGTGCACGGTGTCAAAAACTCATCACTTCATGCTTCACAACAGTTGTTGCAGACTGTAGTTGTTTAATTCGTTTGAATTTACCCAGACAGGTTATTCCAATCGTACAATTATGCTGCACAACCATCTCAGACATTTTCCTCTGCTTTGCTCAATACTGAATCGCTTTGAAGACAGAGCGGCTGAAGTCGTGGAGGATTTGTGCAGCGTGACTCACACACAGCGACTCAAACCCCCCCAGTCTCAAACTGGTACCTCTCGGTTTGGAAGCTCCGAAAAGGAAAAGTCACTCTGAATAACAAGTCTCAGGGAGCAGGTTTCCCCTCGTTGCTTTGTTGATTTGTGCAGAAAATCCTTAAGCAACTACTAGTCATTAGATATTTTTTTAAATTTAACATATACAACAGTTTTCGAAGCACTTTAAGAACAAGTGCTGGATAAGGAGCTGGATTTGCATTGGAAGAACAGCTCCCTCCATTTTTTTTGTCACCTTAACAGCCATACAAACTATAAAACCTCCTGCCAGGCCCTTCAGCGACACGCTCGTTTGTTTACGGCCATTGTTCTAACAAAACTAAATGAAAGCGGCGTTGATTTAAGGACGATAAAATACCGCCATCGTGCCACCTTCGACCGGCGCTCCGATCTGGACTCACTCAAAGGCCGAAATGAAACAGTATCCTCACAGGAACACACTGGGTGTTAGTCAAGGCCTGAATGTCACTGTTTGTTAACAGGACTGTGTCACGGGAACAAGAGCGGCAAAGGTTCATACGTGGACGGATAGTTGGTGGAGTAACGTGGTGTTAAAGGTTAAAGGGGAGGGTGTCGGAAGCGAGGGACACAAGTGTGCCTTCCATCCTTTCACTGTAACAGCTGTGAGGCGGTAATTAACTCGAGTCCTAAATACTTTTTCTGTCTCCCCATACACTGCATGCTTTGTGGAAAAGCTCTGAGTCATCTCAGCCTATGAATAGATAGAGGTCCATTCCCTCTCCACCTCTGAATCAGGGCGGAGGCAGCAGAAGATAAGGCTAATAAGAGTCCCAGCGAAGGGCTGGCGTAAGGTCCACGGGAGGACGGAGGTCGGAGATGAGGGGAGGAGGGAGCTGCTCGCAGATCAAGTGGGGAAAATGGAAGGTTTGACTGTTTGTAGAGGAGAAGAGAGGTAAAGGAGTAAGGGGAGGAGAGGTGGCGGGGGTGGGGTGAAAGGGTACACTTATAGGGAGCCAGGAGACCTGAGAGGAGGGCTGGGGAGGGGGAGAAGGTGTGGCATAACAAGAAGACGAGAGAAAGAGAGAATCAGGCCAATAAAAAAAAAGACTTACGGATCTGAGGAGGAAGGTTAATCCAACCAAATATCCAAAACAGAAAAAGAGCCATGGGGAGATGAAGCGAAATATGAGGAAACACAAGGAGACACGTACATCCAGAGTAAGTAATGAACAGACAAACTGACAAATACACACCGAGACTAACGAGGCAAAGGAGAAGGGAACGCAAGGAAACCCAAACAGGACTACGGAAAATCTTCAAAATGTCTGAACCAGAGAGGAGGAAAAGAAAACGAGGTGAAGTTGGGAGCACAGAGTGATGGATTAACCTTTTCATATATATATTTAACATGGTACTCCTGCGACATTCTGCTTAATCACTGGCATCTGAAAATGAGGAGAAACTTCTGGTTTAACACTTAAGCGACAAGGACTGCAGTTCCTCAAATGTCCACTAGAGGCTCTATAAGTGAAGGTGGAGCATGGAGTGTTGGTTTAACTTTCTTTTTTGTATTTAACATAACACTCCTGGTGCATTCTGCTCAATTATTGTCATCTGAGAACGAGGAGGAAACAAATCGTCAACTTTTGCGGCTAAACACTTAAGCGCCAAGGATTGCAGTTCCTCAAATGTCCACTAGAGGCTCTATAAGTGAAGGTGGAGCATGGAGTGTTGGTTTAACTTTCTTTTTTGTATTTAACATAGCACTCCTGGTGCATTCTGCTCAATTATTGTCATCTGAGAACGAGGAGGAAACAAATCGTCAACTTTTCCGGCTAAACACTTAAGCGCCAAGGATTGCAGTTCCTCAAATGACCACTTGAGGCTCTAAAAGTGAATCAAACCCCATAGGAATTGACGCATTTACAGCCTGATACAAAACCCTCCAGACTCACCTCCACTTAAGCTCCACATCTCTGAATATTTTAAATTCAGACACAGTTAAAGCCTGAAAACCAAACCACCTTACCCGCCTTCCTTTGTGGAGAAAAGTTAGACTGGAGTCTGATTACGCTTCTGCAATAAAAATAAAAAATTGCGTCTGACTACAGGAGGCTAGTGGAGCGAGGCACTGCCATGATGGCGACTGCTAAAGCCACAACACTGAGCTTCAAAACTGCACTTCTAGAGACCTGTAGGTAACGTCGCCGAGGGTTCATCCATCTTCATGTTCAGTCAATGAGAGTAACGCAGAGAGGGGGAGGCAAGCATGAAGGACAGGGAGGAATGGAGGGAGGATTAACACCTGCACATCTGTCTGCCTCCTGTGAGCTGCCACGGGATGGACCACATTCACAAACAGAGGAAGGGTGAGGTTAGGAAACCAAGACAGGACTTTGAAAGCAGTGCTTCCAGTTTATCATCTAGTATGTATCATATTTGTTAAGTTGTAATGTCGTTTCAACACTCCAGTATGACGTTGACGTCATAAATAAATGAATAAGGAAATAAATTCACCATAAATAATATAAAAAAATGAACCTAGTGCTGATTAATGTATAAAAAGTGACGTTTGTGCTTTATATCAATTATTTATCCCATTTGTGTTTTATTAATTAACCCATTCATTTCTAATTTAGTTGTTTGTGTAATGTACCAATGAGAAAAAACATACTCTGAGACAGGAATTGAGGCCTTTCAGTGAGGGTGAAGTGCAGAAAGAGAAGTTATGGAGTTAGGTTAAAGACGGCCACACTCTAAATGGTGAGAGTAAATTGAGACCAACAGGCCTGGAAAATAGGACACATATATTTAGGACTCTTGATATATTTCACTACCTACCATTTCACCATCTCTGCCACCCTCTCTCTCTCTCTCTCTCTCTCTCTCTCTCTCTATCTCCATCCAGAAAAGGGGAACGCACACACAGAGGGCTGTCACATTTTCTAAACCAGGACAATGAGAAGGTAAGAAGAGGCCAGCAGTGGGACAGTTCCATCATGAGAAATGAAGTCAGAGTCACGGGTTTGGAGGATGTTTGTGTAGACTGGGATACTTATTCCTGTGTAGCATCTAAGAATGAAGAGAAACCAACAGTTCCTCTAACGGCCACTAGAGGCTGGCTGCAAAATCGAGTCAGTCCCCATGCACATCCATCTTAAACTTTAGAGCCGGAAATAAACATCTGCACAGTCTCCAGGTCATGTTTTTGCATTTTAAAACAACCAATTCTTTGGTGTTTTCATAACCTGCACTTCCCCTAGTGGCCACTTGAGGGTGGCTCCAAAAGCGAGTCAATGCCCATTGAACTCCATCTTAAAATGTCCATCTTTAGAGAAGTAATAAACGTCTCCACGATCTCCAGGTCACACGTTTGCAGTTGAAAACAACCAGAACAGAATAGAAATCCGATAAATCTGTTCAACTCTAGCATCTAAGAATGAGGAGGAACCAAGGGCAAAATATTGGGGCTTTCAAATCAGCAGTTTCTCAAATGGCTCCAAATCCAAGTCAATCCCCATTGACCTCCATCTTGAAATGTCCATCTTTAGAGCAGAACTAAATTTCCACAGCCTCCATATCATAATCTAGCAGTTGAAAACCGGCAAAACAAATAGAGAGGAGCTTTCAAAATCTGCAATTCCAAAATGCAATCAATCCCCATTGACCTCCATCTTGAAATGTCCATCTCCACTGTCATCTCCACAGTCTTCAGATCATAATCTAATCAAAACGAACAGAGAGGAGCTTTCAAAATCTGCAGTTCCCCCAGTGGCCACTTGAGGGTGGCTGCAAAACGCAATCAATACCCATTGAGCTCCATCTTAAAATGTCCACCTTTAGAGCAGAAATAAACATCTCCACAATCTCCAGGTCATACTTTCACAGTTGGAAATACGTGGTTTACTGGACACAACAAACTCCACGAATGAACCAAACGATTAGAGAAGTGAAAGAGACTGGAACAGATGGGAGAAAGAGCAATAAAAAAAAAACACAAAGATAGAGAGTGAGGGAGAGAGAGATCAGGCACACGAACACTGGCTTTTTAATTCTCTTAACGTTTACAAATGCTGCTAATTGCGTCTGTGTTTCAGCAAGGACGAGTTTCTGCCAAGCTGAACAACACATTACATTAATAGAGTACAGGACCTCTGTGATTACTACAACAATAGGTGCTATTGTATGATATTAATTGGGGATATAAGTGTGGACGTGTTTAACCCTCAAGAGGTGGCACAAACTATTTCTTTACAATTGAAAACTTCCCAGAACTGAACATAAATGCAGAGGGCAGGCTTTTTTGACAAAATAAATAAAAAATGAAGTAGAGGCTTTAATTGCTCCACTGAATTCACCCCTTGTGCTGTGACTAAATGGCTCAACCGGCTCACGGCCTCCATGACAATTAGTCCTACGTTATAATAGAGCCCGTTTTCTCTGAAGAATTTGCAACACATGTACAAAAGGGACACAAAATCGCCCTCGCTCTCTTTTTCAACAAAGGCCTCGGACACCCACGGGTAAACGGCCGCATTTGAAAACGATGAATTATTTGGGCAAAAGTTAATTGATCGCATCCCGCTGTTTTTGTTCCCTCCCCCGAGAAGGCTGCCCGTTACACAAAAGATGTCAGGGAACAGGTTTGTGTGCAGCGCCGGTGCCTGAGTGTTTCAGTTAAAGAGCCACACTTTATTGTGGTTGGTTAGTTGAGAATTTCTTTCATTTAATATTTACAGATTAATTACATTTAGAAAAACACAATTGTATGGGACCTGTGTCTTCTTTTTGCCAGAACAAATATAAATCTACAATTTCCTCTCAATTTCTGGCATCAGCCTCAAGCTTTCACTTGAGACTGGCTCTGGAAGCGAGTCAGTACCCATTGAACTCCATCTTAAAATGTCCATTTTTACACCTGAACTAAACATCTTCACAATCTTCAAGTCATACTTTGGCAGTTGATAAGAGCCAGAACAAATAGAAATCTGCAAATTCTGCTCAATCTCTGGCATCTAAGAAATGGAAGAAGCTTTTCCATTGAACTCCATCTTAAAATGTCCATCTTAAGAGCAGAAATAAGCATATCCACAATTCCAGGTCATGCTCACGTAGTTGAAAGCAACCAGAGCAAAATAGAAATCTGATCATTCTGTTTAGTCTCTAGCATCTAAGAATGAGGAAGAACCAAAGGGCAATACTTTGGGGCTTTCATATCGGTAGTTAGTCAAATGGCTCCAAATCTGAGTCAGTCCCCACTGACCTCCGTCTAAAAATGACCAGATTTAGAGCAGAACTAAACATCTCCATAATCTCTGCATCATAATTTAGCAGCTGAAAACTGGCAAAACAAATAGAAACCTGCAAATTCTGCATCTACAAAAAGGAAGGAGCTTTCAAAAACTACATTTACCCTAATCGCCACTTGAGGCTGGCTCTAAAAGTGAGTCTGTCCCCATTGAACTCCATCTTAAAATGTCCATCTTTACACCTAAACTAAACATCTTCACAATCTCCAAACGATGCTTTGACAGTTGATGAGAGCCAGAACAAATCTGAAATCTGCTAGAATCTCTGGCATCTATGAAAAAGGAGATTTCAAAAACTGCAGTTCCCCTAATGGCCACTTGAGGCTGTCTCCAAAAGCGAGTCAATGCCCATTGACTTCCACTTAAAAACGCCCATCTTTACTCCACAACTAAGTATTTCAAGGTAAAACCTGTGCAGTTGGAAATATCCAGAAGAGATAATGTAAATGTGTGTGCAGCGCCGCCTGTAAGTACAACCCCAATGTTTCTGTTTATGTGCTGCAACCACATTGTGGATCTAGTTAAGAATTTCTTCCCTTTAGTATTCCCAGATCAACTGCCCTTTACATTTATAAAAACACACGTGTGTGGGCCGATTTTACGCGTCGCCGTACTTATGTTTGTATGCGCTGCAAATTCATAGTTTCCCTCGGGTCATCAGCGTTTGCCGCTCCTCCATTTTTTTCATTAATTGCTGATGATCTTACATTTAAATCCCGTGCACAAGCAGATGCTATCTCCCGCCCAATCTACAGCGGCAGCCTCCTCTCACGGATTAGCTCGCTGTTCTTATTGTGCCGTGGCCCCGGGGGTGATCAGCGACAACCACAGCTATTTGTACCACTACAAAGCCATACCTTCTAGACACGCTGAGGAAAACAGCTCGCCACGTCTTGATAATGTGAGCATTAGCCAAAGCTTTAGATCACGCTGATTGCTGCAGTCCAATTGACGCTGTGGTGGGACAACGAGCCGGGTGGTGCTGGAAACCACTACTGACAAAAGATTGGCAGCTACAGTCATGTTGGCTCGGAACGAACAAATCCACATAAAAGCACACAGTCGTCCCCAGGGACGCTTAAACTCTCCTCCTCCTCCTCCTCCTTTATCTTTTCCTGTCTTTCACAGATGCGGGTACAGCTGTGCACTATCCATCTTCCTCTCGTCCTTCTTCATTTCTAGAGCAAAGGGGGCTGCTTCTCTTTTTGCTTTTTGTGCACCATGTCCAGGTACCTGCTGCAAACACTCCCTATACGTCACACGGCCTTCCCCTCAGCGAACTCATCTCCTACTACTTACCACCCAACCCTCCCTCACTGATTTCATTGATATAGATGTCCGTGTCCTTTGCCTCCATTCATCTCTCTCGCCCTTCCCCCCCTCCTCCTCCTCCTCCTCCGCCTCCTCCTTCATTCCTCGTTAATAGTGCAGCCACCTGGCTTCTTCCTCCTTCCATCAATTTGACTCTCCTACTTTTCGAGCTAAGTTCACTTTGTTTTTTTCCCGCCACGCCGACGCGCAGACGAGTGCTGCAGTCCCACTTTTTTATTGCCGAGCCACTGCTGCAGTTCTGCACCGTCCCCGAGAGGGAATGTTCTAAAAATCCAGTTTTGTTCTCGTTACAGATTTCAGAAGACTCAGAGTTGTAAGACTAATCGAGAGGCAGATGTAACGCGCGCTCGGAATTCAGTCTTGGCGGATGATGCCGGACCGGATGAGCGGCAGCATCTCTCGCTAAGGGATGCGCCGACTTAACGGACGGCATTCATCTTGTTGACTGCTTTTAATTAATTGCTTTTACATCCACGTTCAATTAGATGTATGTTTCACAGAACAAGCGTTTGTCTGGTTTAATTCTCACTAAGTGGTTGTGTAGCGGCCAAAAGGGCTGGGGTTAAAGACCTTTAAATGGTTATTTGCTAGTTAGACTCGTTATGTTGGTGGTGCACACAGATCAGGCATAACATTATGACCACCTTCCTAATATCGTGCAGGTCTCTGTTGTGTCTCCAAACCAGTTGCAACATGGGCCCTTGAGGGTGTCCTTTGGGGACCTTTGAGGGGAGAGGCCTCTGTGGATCATTCCACAGATACTTGATCAGTTTGGGATCTAGTGAATTTGGAGGCCAGGTCAACACCTTGTGCTGTTCTTCAAGTTTTTTTGAGTTGTTCCTAACGTTTTTTTTGTGGTTGCATCCTGCTGGGGATGTCTACTACCATCAAAGAGTGTCATTCCTATGGGGTGGGGGTGCCTGATCTGGTCTAGGTGGGTACTACATGTCCAAATAACATCATCCACTGCAACGAATGACAGGTCCAAAGGTTTCCTAGGAGAACATTGGATTGTCAGAAGATGGTCAAAGGTATTTACTTCTCTCAGTGGTTTTAATGGAATTTGGAGACCAGGTCAAGACCTTCTGCTGTTCTTCATGATTTTTTTAGTTGTTCCTAAAGCATTTGCTGCCATCAAGGAGTGTCATTGCTATGGGGTGGGGGTGCCTGGTCTGGTCGAGGTGGGTGCTACTTAGACTGAAGGCCAGGTCCTAAAGTTTCCCAGCAGAACACTGAATTGTCGCAAGATGGTCAACGGTCTCCTGCAAGTGGTTTTAATATTGTGGCTGATTGGTAACACCTACCAAATGTTGGCAGAAATAATATCACACTAACAGGGATTTGACTCGCCTTGCCATGCACTACTACACTAGTCCACTCCAGAGGCTACGTTATATAGAATTATCTTGTACCAGTCCCTCCGAAGTCTTCACCCCCCATAAAAACCCGCCCACTAAACACCAAACCGCTGGAGTCTCCGCCTTCCGCGTCGCCCCCTGTTATCATCCTTCCTCGGATGTGTAATGGAAAAGGAGGGGTTGTCTTGTCGGCCGTAATAGCAGCGTACGGCCTTCAGTCTTGACGGCAGCGCCAGTTTTTGTGTGTTTCGCGTTTTGTGTGCGTCTGTGAGAGAGCGAGGCCCGTAAGATAAACACCTCATATTGCAATCCTATTTCCCAATCTTTGTCAGTCCATTTCCTTGAGATGCTCGCTCAGAAAGAAGAAAAAAAAAGAAAGCATATACCGTAGCCCAATTTTTCTTAAGCTGAGTACTCTCTATCGCTTTTTCTCCATAAGGACTAAAAGGTTTCTCTCCGTCCTCTCTTTCTCTTTATCTCTTTCCGCATCCACCATTTATTTTCGCACATTTTTTTCCTCCTCTTTCTCTCTCAGTCTGAACGTTGTCAATCTCCATCTGCTTTCCTGCCCTCTACCCTCATCCGTCCAACACCTCGAGAGGCAGTCCCATCCAAAACCCCTTCCTCTCTCTCTTAAAAGTGCAATTCCTTCCACCCAGTCTCCCCCCTCTCCTCACTATCTCAATTCCTCTACTTTCCCACAAGTCTCCCTTTCTCTCTCTCTCTCTCTTCTCTCCCCTCCCTCTGATCCCTCTCTATCGTATTTTTGCCACTCCATTGTCTCAGCCCATTAGGCAGACACAAATCCGTTTGGAGACCGAGCCCGAGCGCTGCCCCATCCTCTCGCTCTCCCGGGCCCCGGTGCAGCCAGCAGGAAGCTCTCAGGAGAGGCCGACTCTGGCTCGTGGCCGAGGGAAATCCATTTAAACCTTTGCCACGAAGCGCTGCTCTTTCCCCGCTGCCTGGTGCACTCAGGGCGCGTGTGTTTAATGAATGATACCGCGCCTGCACACGCACAAACACCCGAAGGTTCATGAATTCCTCAACTCCCAACTGTTTCCCTCTTTGTCCCTAAAACACATTTCTGCACCAGCTAAGGAGGGCGATTGGAGTGCTCTGCGAGACATTTGGCTAGCACGGTTAAGAGGTTGCAGGCTGCGCATTAGGACTGCACTGCGAGCGAATGCAAACGCTCTGAATGGCCGTCTTGAAAGAGTGCAGTTTTAAACGGGAGCGCGCGGTTCCCTGCCATTTCTCCCCCTTTGGAGCTCTAATGAGAAGGAACAGAGAGAAGAGCTTCAATGGTGGCCGCTGGCCTCGCTGTGTCACCGCGACTCATGTCTCCGCTGCTACAGCGACCTGTTGACACCAGAGGGTCAACAGACAAACTGGAGGATGACAGCGTGGAGACGGGGGATAAGGCAAACAGCGACCAGCGCGCTCTCTGACAATTTGTCACGGTTTGGCTTTCCCCTGCACGGATATATAAATATATATACACTTATTATTCAACAGAGCTGCATTTATGCACAAAGTACCCAATGAATGAGCTATTTTTTATGTTTTTTTGGGAACACAGTCCAAACCCAGATCCCAGACGGACACAGATAAAGCAGCAGCAGATTGCTTTATCCTATTAGGCAAGGCCTAGTAAATAGGCAGAGATCTAGCTAGCTCTCTGTTGTGGTGCAATCTCCAGCTGATCCCGTCACTGGCATCAGATCCTCCGTTGGCAGTTTGTCTTTCGAGTCAGACACCCCCGGCTTAGCATGCCCGCCTGTCTATCTGTCCGCACACAGAGCTAATGCCGAGGCTGTATGGAAGCACGGTGAAGCCAAGTGAAATGTTTTCCGTGGCGGGCAGGCTCGGCAAAGGGAGGACGGGGAGGAAAATGCAATTTTAAAGCAGATTTTCTAATTTGCAAGGGGTCACACTCGCGCACATAAACATAACTGAGCTTGTAATATTGTCTATCACCCGGAAGATCCTGTTAAACTAATCCGAGCGAGCAACGTTCCTCCAGTGTAGTGGAGTCTGGAGTCTTTAAATAAAGCTTTTGTTGATTGACATGCGCACAGTGACGACATGACTGACAGGAAACTGCAGCCAGGGACTTAAGGTCAGACCAAAGTGAGGATTGTCATTGTGAGAACTTAATTGTCTAAGTTGCGCAAGTGTGGACTGGAATAAGATGTGGTATTTTTTATAGAAATCATATTATGTGCTGAGAGTCAACTCTGTTTGGACTGATTTTTCAAGTTGCTGCCCCAAGTGAAGAAGTGTTCCTCACAGGTGATGGAGCAAGTGTTGGACCAGGTTGGACCAAACATCTGATTTACCGGTCCAACGTCTCAAAATAGGTAGCGTGTCTTGGAGATGGAGTTGAGGAATCTGGAGGGAGCAACCTCAAAAGGGGCCAGTTGAAGGTTGTTCGGGCACCTGGCGAGGGTGCCTCCCCTTCACTGGGAACCATCTGCTGGTAGTGGACTCTAGTGTAGGGTTAGGTCTGGGGACAAAACAGTAATCTTACTCTTAAAGAGAAATTTACTAATGCACAAGCACAGGTTGTATCTTCCATACGTTAGACCAAGATTGGTTTAATGTGCTCCTGGTTAGGGCTAGGGTTAAGCCTTGATACTTAGAGGTATGTTTGGTTTTCCTTGCTTTCCTTCCGTGTTTTTCTTTCACTTGTGTCTCATCAGCGCCTCCGTCCATGTGTTAGTGTGTGGCTAAAATAGGTAGCGTGTCTTGGAGATGGAGTTGAGGTATCTGGAGGGAGCATCCTCAAAAGGTGCCAGTTGAAGGTGGTTTGGGCACCTGGCGAGGGTGCCTCTCCTTCACTGGGAACCGTCAGCTGATAGTGGACTCTAGGGTAGGGTTAGGGTTAAGCCTAGATACTTAGAGGTATGTTCCTTGTGTTCCTTCCGTGTTTTTCTTTCACCTGTGTCTCGTCAACCCCTCCGCCCATGTGTTAGTGTGTGTATATATAGTTTTGCCCTTCGCCAAGTTGTCCGGGGAGTTACCTCCGTTGAGTTATGCATGCTGAAGTTACCTCTGAGTTTCCCGCTGGCTGATGTAGCCTCATTTTTCCACTCCTCGTCATTCAATATTCCCCGAGTGTTTGTCGCACTTTTTGTTTTTTGGATACCTTGTCTACCCCGCAGCACTTTTTGTTCCAGATTTCCTGTTCCTGTTTCCCCTTGTGCCATCATTTGGGTCCTACCTCCTCTCAACACAACATTTACTGGCCGGGGGAACGCGTTGAGATTCCTCAGGAGAAACTACAATGCATTGCTAGCATGAGGAAAGTCTGGATTACCATTAGCCTGCTGCCACTGCAACCCAACTTTGGGTAAAGTGATGAAAATGGATGAATGGAGGTTTTTCATTTCAGGATTTCCAAACCAACTGCACGTACCTTCTTGCACTGTTTTCATAAAAGGTGATAACTTTACGTAACATGTGCTGTCGGGTGCAAGTGTCCTACCTTGGCAGCCATGATCATGGAAGAGCCCCCGCGTACTCCGAGGATGGGGATATGGGTCTGGGCTGATATGAAGTCCAGGATCTGGGCGATGGCCTCCTGGTCGGTGTCGTCCCCGAACACCACACCCTGCAGCCAGTGCTCAGTCATTAGATCACAGATGCTCTTGATGATGCTCTTGGGGTCAGTCTCGTTCATGGTCAGCACCTCCACGTTGGGCGCCATGTGGAGGAAGTCCTCCTTCTCCCGGGCCCCGGCCAGCGCCACCTCGCTGGAGTTGCCCACCAGCACGACGGCGATGCTGAGGCCGCGCAGAATGTTGGGCAGGGACATGTGGTGCGGAGGGGGCTGCGGGATGGGAACATAGTGGCCGCCGCCGCCAGCACCACCTCCGCCACCTCCCCCACCTCCCGTGCCTCCCGCGCCTCCCCCGCCCTTCTCTCTCCGTGAGTGGCAGGCCGGGGGCAGTTGGAGGAGGCAGAGCAGCACGAGAAGGACAGAGAGGCAGAGAGAGGTGCTTGAGCGGCACTGGAACGACGGAGGCGGGGGCGTGTGGAGGGTCCGCACTCGATCTTGCTCCTGAGCAACCAAGGGGGCGGAGAAACAGGCCCCGGCATGGCCTCGAGGTGGGGATAGGCTGCGGCATCCGCAGGCAAGCATGGTGTAGGAGTGGGAGAGTGATACCTGGAGAGGTAATGGAAGGGAGGAACGGGAAGGTATGAAGATAGACAAAGGGGGAAAAGGCAGAGATTTGCAAGGGAGGTGGAGAGAGAGAGATACGGAAATAGAGGTTAGCAAAGCAACATGCAACATTGATTGAATAAAGCAAATTGCAGAGAGGCTACATGTGTCGTATGAATCAGTGCGTATCAATGTCAGGCAACGTTGCTCTGAAGGGAAGACGCAAGAGAGGGAAATCTTGTAGAAAACGAGCCTTTAAACACACAAAGAGGGATGAGAGGAGAGGTCACACTTGACATAAATAGTGCATAAACCCGCACGGGTACGCGGTATAATGTCGTACGGCATAATCTCAGCCGCATCAATAATTCATGTGGCATGTTCTCGAGCAGCATTATGGTATATATTATGGAGGATATAAACTCTCCCTCCAGATGAGACGCCGCTTCCTTGACGGGGCAGGAGAGGAGAAAGAGAGAGAGAGGGGAAGGGAGAGAGGAAGAAGTCAGAACAGAAGCCTCTCTCTCGCCAGACCTGACTGACAAACCGTCTGGAGCGGGATGAGTGACACGGCAGCCCGAGACGCAGACAAAAACTGACGAAACTGATTAAGCGATTGACGGCGGAGGCGCTCGGAGCTACTTGCGAGTCTTTGATACGACGCCCGCTTTCCCCCTTCTCCTCCTCCTCCTCCTCCCTCGACCCTTATTGGCCTAGTTTAGCGCGTTCTACTCGACCGTGCCGCTGTCCGACCCCAAACCCTGCGCCCTCGTCCTCTTCTCTGCGCTTATTTATAGAGCTTTTCATTTAAAACGGGGGGAGGAACGGGCCGGGTGAGCCGGGGCGAGGGGGAAAACGAAGCTCGGTTTGTGTTTACATCTGAGTGAGTGGGAGGGCACGCGTCCTCCCGAGTTCCTCGGCGTAGGTGCGCCATCGCCGGGAATCTATGCCCCTTTTTGGTTTTACGCGGGTTAGCGGTGGCGGTGGAGGGACGGGCGTCATATTGTGTTTGTATATATCTAAGACATGAGTGCGGCTAACGAGGCAGATGGAAGGTACAAAGAAGAACAAAAAAAAAAAACCAACAATATCCACCCCGGCGAGGCTGACAGCTAATAAGACAGGAAATGACAGAGGAGGAGGAGGAGAAGGAGATTGAAGGAGGGATAAAGGGACGGCACGCCCGAGATGACAGAACAACTTCTTTAGGAGGGAAGAGGGTGGAGGGAGGGGGGGGGGGGACTAATTGCTGGAGGTTCGTCAGCACTAATTACAGGTCCTTGTGTTAATCGTCGACTGCACACCACTCTCCGGGAAGGAGGGAGGGAGGGAGGGAGAGGAAGGAACACGAGGGGGGGTAAAAAAAAAAAGGGGGACAAAGAGCGTAAACCGAGAAAGAGATAAAAGAAAGCAGAGAGGAGAGGAAGGAAGATTAGACGGAGGGATACGAAGGAGGAGGAGGAAGAGGAGAGAGTTACAGAGATGGAGCGAGAAAGAGAGAGATGCCCTCTTTGAGTCTGGCCTTCTCTGGCAGCACTCTGTTTCCATGGCAACAATTAAAATAGGCCTACATGCGCACACATGCGGTTGATGGACACGGAGATACACACACACACACACACACAGAGATAGTTTTGTAATAAGCATTGATCATGTAGATGCAGCAGCTCGGTCCGAGCGCCGCTCACTCCGCTCTGCATCCTTACACAGGGAAAGCGCTTCACACACCAGTTCCTTCAAGACCCCCGACTCGTTTCACATGCACATACAAAAACACACACATACTCCACGTCCCCAGGGGTACGGGTCACATTAGCCGAAGCGCGGCGAAACTCCAGCGGTCGTTCGGAAAGATGAGGCCATTAGAAAGTCTCGCAGAGGAGCGCGAGCGCTGCGAACGATGAACCGCCGAGAGAAGCCGTGACTCTAAATTGACCCCGTTTCACCGTCAGCCGGCCCTCCATTAGCCACACCAGCGCGCATCAGACGCTGCATCAGTCACACACGGGTGGGCCGCAGATAGCCTCCGCCGGCCCGACACCCTGCAGGTCCAAAACCACACTTTACTGCTTTCTACGAGATTTTTTTAAAGTGGAAAGTTTGCTGAATGCACAAATATATTTAATAATCTAATCATGTGTAAACGGCCGTCATGTTTTGAGACCCTAAAGCTGCTCAAACGTGGCTCGTGGACCAGTACCAGGACAAATGATTTTGCATGATCTGCGCTACATCTCGCTACAGCTCCTCGTACCGAAAGCACATATTTTCTTTCATATAGTATTTTGTCTGACAGGAAGCAAGCTCATCTTCCCCCTGCTAACGGAAAATTTGCAGCGGTAAGTTGCTCTGTAGTCACTCCGTTGGGATCTGATCACGCCTCTGATAATAACCAAACAAGAACAAAAGTGACCAAACGTAACCAAACAAGAAACTCAAGTGCAAAACTCCACGGGAGGTCCTCATAGGCCCCTCCCACTGCAGCATACGTCACACACGCTAAGCATTATGGGATATGGAAGACGAAACGCACTTCTTTTATTATTTAATCAGATCACGCCGATCTCTACCCAGGAGGGATTGGCGGTCACACTGCGATTATTAGCATCTGGCCGCTAGCATATTCGCCTTTCCGCATTAACCGCGCCCACTCCAGTTTCTGACCAATCAGAGAATAGTTAGTGTAGTGAGTTGCCCGGTTAATGCGTCAAGAAGAAGCTGCAAGAACAAAATTACGCTATTTCGTTCTTGCAGCCCGAGGAGTGAGAACAAATTTCTTCAACAGCCTTCAGAGGCCCCTGCCATAATAAATACGATCTTTTCTGCAGAATCGAGCTCCGTGACAAATGTAATAAACAATGTTTATGTTTGTTTCTCACGTCTGTGCGCATTTGATTGAAAATATGGAGGAAATCTGAAAGGAGCAGGCTTAACTTCACCTTTTTGCACCTTTTTATGTCTGTGATTGCATCAACAAGCTGTGCTACATCTTCCTTCACCACATACAGTATTCACAGTTTAAATATACAGTTTTCTGCATGAATATAAAAGAGAAAACATGTTGTGCAATAAAAAAAGAAAGGAAAGTAGGAGACCCCAAGGAGAGGATTTTGAAAGTGCACTGAAACTGAATCAGCATCTGTTTTATTAAACATTTTCAACATCATCAATTATTTGCACAATTGAGAGGGAAATCTGCGTCTCCTGCTTGTCAGACGTAAATAGTATCTGGTTTATTTTATTACAGCAAACCGCAGTGTGTAAATCCATGTCATCAAATATTCACACTAATAACAGAAGAATTAAGAAGAGAACATTTCCTTTTTCTATTCCAGTCAGGCAGATGTCAGAAGGGATCGGCCGATTAGCTAAGAACACAGCGTTTCAGGTAGTTACCCACCCCAGCCAAACACAACCAGCTACTAAGTGGACCCAAATGGACATTAAACGAGGTGATGGTAATTAATGAACTCCGACGCTAACGTGGCTCATGCGGTTGCAGAGGACGGCCGACGGAGCAGGAGATATGGGGCATGGCGGCGACGTTACAGCCCTCTAATTGGATCCACCCATGTTTTTTAAACGGACAGGGAGTCAAACACATCCGAGCAGTGCATTCTGGAAAAATCGGCTTCCCGGTCAATCATAATACCTGGCTTTACCAGCGAGCAAACGGGCGTCGTTTTGCTTTTAACACGTGTGACTGAACAGCGCTCCGTTCCGATCACAACATATTCTGTTCTCACGGTAATAAGTCCGCGCCGGACGGGGAGCGTTACCGCCGAGGAGCGGTTTGTGTTTGTGTGCGCGACTGATGAATTTAGTTTGAAAGGTTGTGAACAGCGTTAGCAGCAGCTCGCTCTCCCTTAATGCGTTTTTCAGACGTGACATTTATGCTTTTTGTTTCCGGCGACACACTGCAAGGAAAAAAAAAAACGCAACGGCGGCGCTTATCATTAGCTTTGATTTGAAATTAATTCAAAGCTGGACAGAAAGAGAAAACAGTCAGCGGTGGCAGTTTGGGAAGCTCCCGCCGCCGCGCCACCACCTCCTCCTCGGAGGAGGACGTGACCAGGCCACGTCGTGGGTCGCGGACGGGACGAGAACACAGCCGGACGCCAAACCTCTGACATGTGGAGCAAAATGAAAGAAAGCGTCCGATTTGTGCGAGCTCGTTATGAAACTCCCCTGATAAATATTCATGCGGGCTTGTCTGCGCCGCCTGCTGTGGAGGTGGAAGGTGATGTGTGAGCGATTACGTGTTTGGACCGGAGCCTGCACACGATGTTCTGGTGCAGCCGCTCACCGGCCCCCTCACCGGAGCGAGACCAGCCGGGCTTCGTGATCACATGTACGCCGAGGTGCCAGGACCAATCTGCTGGCGTCTTCTTCATCGATTCGGGTTCGTCACAGAGAATCCACGTCATCTTTCACGCCGGCTACCTTCGTGTCCTCCTTCCATCCAGAAACCTCCTCTTAGGTCTTCCTCTAGACCTCCTTCCACCAATATCGCCACTACCCCTCCTCTGAACATGTCCATCTCGCACAACCGCCCAGAGAAAACCTCAACGACCAATCTACGGACATCACGGTCACCATTGCTCCCCTCCTCCCCAACCGTCCCCTCCCCATCCATTTCTTTCACTTCAACTTTTCTCTCCCTTCGCTTTCATCATCCGAGCAACGCTTCCTCCCACTTCTCCTTCTCCCCCGTGCTCACACTCCCTCGCCGCCCTCTTCTCATTACGCGGCGACTGTCAGGTTTTGTCGTCGCATTTGCATGAGAGCTGGAGGGCCGAGGCGACCGGCGGTTTGTCACATTTATTGCCTGGTTTGATATTTAAGAGCGGCAGCAGAAGATGGCTGCGGAAAGAAAAGAAAAAAACAATCTCCTCGCATCTCTCAAACATGTCCGTGTCGCATGCGTTTCATCTTGGCCTGATAAGTCAGGCGTGCCGCGGTGGCTTCATTCCTGTCATCACGAGAGGCTCGCATGTCAGAGGGTACTGCGGCGGCTGCTGCGGCGGTGGAATAAGTGCTTTGAAAGATTGCCTCTCACATCGAAACCCACGCACACTTGAGGCTACTTACGAGTGTAATGCTTCTGTCAGTGCTAGCTTGAGATTTCATTAGAAGACGTGGACAAATGAGGAGGAGAAGCTTCACTTCAAAAAAAGAAATAATCTGCGCCGTCGTTATTGTTGGCGATGAGGCACGATTGCCGTTGAGTCGTTCGCTCTTTGTGATATGACGTTACCTGGACAACCTCTTCCACACGACCTGTGGATCCGTGGTGGGTGGGAGGAAGTGAACAAACCCCGCCGCCCTAGGCCTCAACCCCTCAAACCCTCGAAGTTTAATTTATGTAGCTCTATTTCTTATAGCTTTCATTGAAATGTAAAAGAAGCAAAAAGCAAGAATTTTGTTCTTGTTCTCGAGGTGTGCAAGAATAAGAACAAAGTCTGTTCTGGCCAGGTAATTCATGCTTCACAAGAAACTCAAGTGCCAAAAAACTCTGGGAGAGTCCCCACAGGCCCCTCCCACTGCAGCATATGTCACACCCGCTAAGCATTATGGGAGATGGATGACGAGACGCACTTCTATTCTTATTTAATCTGATCACGCCGTTCATTCAGCGCCTACCCACACACAGTCCAACAATCTCAACCCAGGAGAGATTAGTGGTCACACTATGATTATTAGCATCAAAACCCAGCCCCAGGCCACAACCCCTCAAACCCTCAAGTCTCAATTAAAAGGCTCCTCTCTCTATTTCTTGTAGCTTTCATTGGAATGTAAAAGAAGCGAAAAGCAAGAAATTTGTTCTCCTTCTGGAGGTGTGCAAGAACAAGAACAAAGTTTGTTCTGGCCAGGTAATTCATGATTAGTGGTCACACTATGATTATTAGCCTCAAGACCTGGCTCCCCCGCCCCAGGCCACAACCCCTCAAACCCTCAAGTCTCAATTAAAAGGCTCCTCTCTCTATTTCTTGTAGCTTTCATTGGAATGTAAAAGAAGCGAAAAGCAAGAAATTTGTTCTCCTTCTGGAGGTGTGCAAGAACATCAACAAAGTTTGTTCTGGCCAGGTAATTCATGATTAGTGGTCACACTATGATTATTAGCCTGGCTCCCCCGCCCCAAGCCTCAACCCCTCAAACCCTCCAAGTCTCAATTATAAGGCTCCTCTATTTCTTATAGCTTGTGAGCTTTCACACTAAAATATTCCTCCCAGAATTAAGAAAGATGACATTTAGCCTAATTTCTGGTTGATGAGAATGTCAACTCTGAGCCGCGGATAATTAGACATACAGATGTTAGTTTCATATATATATATATCGAATCATTACGGCAGGAGGAAAGCGGCGGGAGGCTAAATCACCTCCTTTGAATAAGGTCTATGATTACGCCTCTGCACACATTTGCGACTTTATTTATAAATTGAGTGCATGTGTGTAGCCGGATCTCCCCCACCTGCTCGTCAGCACCTCTGCTCTTGTCCTGGCTAAGTTCCTCCACATGTAATGTTATTGTCTGGACGTTAAAAGTGAGCCTTGGCTCCGTCTCCGGCTGCTGGTATAAGAGTCCCTCTCAAACACTCATCGATACCATCTACAGGTTTATGCTTTTCCAATTCGCGCTGGCAGACGGAAGATACGAGCTCCGTGTACCATCTGGAACAAACTACTGATTTAAAGCCGTCGCAATTTGCTTTCCGTCTTTCTCTCAGGAGTCTATTTGATATTGTACTTGTGCTGTAAAGGACCGTGTCTAGATGCAGATGTAGTATTTCCAACCAGTAATTGATTTGGTATGTGTTTACATGACACACAACAGTCAAAGTGAAGAGATTCTTCAAAGCGAAGTGGTTACTGCCGTGGAGAGTTCAATCTGTCGGACTCTAACAGATAAGGAAGATGACGAAGAAGATGTTTGCTCCAACTTTACCGACAACACTGAATTGATTCAGCCAAAGAAGAAAACTCAAACATGCTCAGAACAAAATGGATTTATTCCAAGCAAAGACAAACTGTTGCATCAAGTAGAGACGCCCCTGCCATCAGTGATGTAACCTGGGGTCAACGGGTGTTTTGGGTCTTTCAACATCGTACGCCCTCGCCCAGGCGACCCAGCCGGGGGTTATCAGTCCCTGGCTTGCATGGTCCACGCCTTTCTTAATCCACAGCCATCTTGATGTCTTCTCAGCAGCATCAGTGATCTTCTTGATGGCTTTCTTATGCCCAAGAGCTTGAGAGCCCTGCAGAGTGACTGGCCAGCGAACCATCTGCATGATTTTTAAAGTCGGATCGGGCTCCAGCCATGCCTAATCTTTTGTAGCTCTTTGTTTTAGGTCATTAACCAAAGGTCATTAACCAGTCATTAACCAAAACCACTTTCATGTAGAAAATATGAAGCGGAAGCAAAATCACGAGATGTGGAAGAACTTTACTCCAGAAAATGAAGTCAAGTCAAACTAAATTTGGCAAACTGTGCACTATGGATGTTTGGTGAGGAGGCAGTAGTTGATCATAGGTCAGTGCTACCCCTTGACTCAACAACAACGGAATCTATTGAGTCAACAACAACAAACATTGAACGCTGTGTTTAAAAGAAAAGTTTAAAGGAGAAAAATATTCCAGAGAGGGTTAGGGAGTTTCTGGCATTGGATGACCAGGACATATCCGGAGTAGAGAACTCAAGGTACAAGCTACCCTCTCCACACTACATTAACTTAGATAGAAATGTTTATTGGACTGAATCCAGTCACATCTGGGAGAAGACAAGGGGGATAAGATAAGAGTTTATGAATTTACAGGAGTGGACATTTTGTTTATTAAAGATCAGATCAGGACTCGGTTCGGCTGAGCTCCAATCAAAGGCTACAGTGCAATGTGGCTGAAGATGCCAGGGGGTGCATTTAAGAGGCCATTACAAAATTCATCACGATTCTCTAAATTTACAGTAAAGCGCTTAGGAATGGACTTAATATGACAAGCTTACTGTGATCCATACTCACTGGCGTGCAGCCCGAGCCTTAACGGACTGTAGATCAAACGCCGGACGCAGTGTAAGGTTAGACTGAATCCCGCTGCTTTCCTCCAATTACAAGACATCTCGAAGAGGCCGTCCTTAATGAATCAACAAAATTACGAGGGGAACAGATTCCAGGTGGCTCGTAGCCAAACGTCTGTGCGAGTGCACGCGGGAAGCAGGTGAAAAATCATGCAAATACTCAACCCCGGAACAGATTTAAAGGATCAAATTAACAATGAGCAACTGGACATTTACAAACTTCAAGGCAGGGAAGCGCGCCACTTGAATTTTGAAGAACTTAGAGGGCTCTTTAAAACCCTAGATCTAGTCAGAGATTTACATAAGACACTTCTGTCCGCCATTTCCTAAGGAAGATCTCATCCAAAATGCTTTTGAAGGTTTTACGTGTCATTTGTTTGAGTAGCTCAACTTTAGCTCTAGGCACTGTCAATATACACCAAGCAGGCACAACATTATGACCATCTTCCTGAAGGTCTCCCTCCAAAACAGTTGTGATTCATCAAAGAATGGACATGGGCCTTCTGAGGGTGTCCTGTTGTTAGTGGGGGGGGGGGGGGGCTTTTGAGGGGAGGGGCCTCTGTGGATCATCCCACAGATACTTGATCAGTTGGGGATCTAGTGAATTTGGAGGCCAGGTCAACACCTTGAGATGTTCTTCATGATTTTGCGAGTTGTTCCTAAACTGTTTCTGTGGTCCTGATCCTGCTGGGGATGGCTGCTGCCATCAAGGAGTGTCATTGCTATGGGGTGGGAGGGGTGGCTGGTCTGGTCTAGGTGGGTGCTACATGTCTAAGTAACATCCACACCAATGAATGAATGCCGAGGTCTAAAGGTTTCCCAGCAGAACATTGAATTGTCAAAAGATTGTTGATGACATTCATTTCTGCTGTCAGTGGTCATAATAATGTGGCTGATCTGAGCATGTTGAGATGCACATTCGATCAATTTGCTGCTGCAGCACAAGTGGGTGTTCCGTCACGTCCGCGTTTAAGTATTGACCTTATTTGAGTAACCCACAACGCTGATGTACTTCCCAGTCGCCCGGCAGCTGCTCCTGGCGGTGTCCACGCCACAGGGCTGCGCAAGGAATCCATACAAGCCGTCCAAAGGATGCTCCCACAGGACCCGAGCGCAGCGTGTGGGGAAGAGCGCAGGCGGCGCCAGGGCCCCAGACTCCCTCGGCTAATTTACTGGACAGAGGCAGTCACAATGCGAGGCGTTTTCTCATCGTTTCGTGAAATGTGGCAGCTGTTGAGCGGGTACAAGCGCCTGCAGCTGTTTGATGATGTGCTGGTGCCGCAGCCGAGGGAGTCGGGCGGGAGGATAATGCATGATCAACTCGCTCGTCCACACTCCTCCGTCGAGCCACGGGTCTTACCAGAGTGATAACAGTGTGCTCTAGTCTCAGGTGGCGGCGTATGCGCTTGTCCGGGTTCCGTCTTTGCCGACGTGCCCGATACCGACCGTCTTCCGTCTGCTATCAGCTGTTCATGTCTTGCATATCGAGTCTCCTACAACGACACGTAAATTCTTCAGACTGACAAATGCGTTTTGACAACACTCGGGCAGATAAGCACTTGGTCTCTGGGATCTCTCCCAGGGACACATTTCTATTTACACCTACTCCGCTGCGCAGAGGAGACGCTTAATCTTCTCCATGATTTGTGGCGTCAGCGACAAAATCCCTTTCTCCACTGTTCCTTTTCTCCCCCCCTCCCCTTCCATCATGACTTCTGCTTCCCTTCTGTCTGCTTTTATCTACTTTTCTCTCCTCGGACGATGCGCAAAAGCTTTAGGTTTCGCCCATGTGTCATTGAGAAAGACCTTTGCGGGACTGCCGTCTGCCGAAAGGTAAGGCTAGGGATAGGCCCCCACCCGTGCCAATAAGAGCGCTGTAATCACTTTAAATGTGTTTTATTGTCAGCTTTCCACAGATTAGAGCCACAATAATCTGTCCTCCTCCATCCATCTCATTCCAAGCTGTTATTTTTGGCACCAGGATTCTGCCTTTTTGGATTAGTAGGTGTGCAAGTGTTTTTCTGTGTTTCTTTATGTGCAGCGATGCACCGACGCCGCTCTGCCGGATCGGTTTTCTTTAAAAGGAGGACGCCGCACGCTGCACGCTCAGAGTCTTCGAGTGGAGATCAGCGGCGGCAGCTCGTGGGCATTTGTATGGTTTTGGTGTACATCAAAAAAAAAACAAAAACACCCAAGCCTTGAAATATGCTTAAGCACAGAACATGCCCTAATCCGCTCTGATGCGTCTGCCGTTACAATGCGGCGGCGAAAAGGTGCAAGGCCACGAAGGAAAGGTGCGTTTCATTCTCAACTTTCTGCGAAATCGGCGCGTTTAAACACCGCTAGTCTTTTATGGACCCATCCAATTCCAGTTCGGCTAAACCGTAGATGAGATGAACGCTCCTCACTCTCCCTTCAGGCTGAATATTGACTGATGACTTTCAATTCTGTTGCTAATTTTACTAATTTCAATTAATTCCAGGTATTCTCGCGCTATGATTAGTAGCTGCGGGAGGATCCGGCTTCCGTGCCGCCATTTGACAGACTGCCTTCATCTCTAGCCTCTTGCTTTTTTTTTGTTTTTTCTTTTTGCATGATCATCACAATTTTCTTGCAGACCTAAGGCTGCCGTAGCCGTCTTTCTCTCTTTCTCTCTGTCTCCGTCTCTGTCTTTTGCAGCCTCGCCGGGCTGATGTGCCGCGCTGCCTCTCTGCTGCAGGATGATGATGAGACTCCCCACGGGGATAATGACATCTAAGAGCGTCTCTCCAACGGATGTCCCCCGGATTTAAATCCCACCCAACACTCAGCCTTTGAGAGAGAGAGAGCGAGAGACAGCAGACGGGGCAGCCTTGTCAGCTCCGACAGGCAGCAGCCGCCGCCGCAGCCGAGATGCGCGGGGAAGGCAGTTAGTCAGACCGGCCAGCTCGCCGGGTAGCAATGGAGGCAGACAGCAGCAAAACACGGTGCCACAGGTGAACACTGAAGCGTGGTGGGTGGGAGCTGGTCTCTACAAAGTGTGACAAGCTGCAGACAAAACAAAACAAAACAAAAAAAACGGTGATGCCAGATACTTCCTGCTCAAAAAGCAGCTTTTGAAAACAACCTGTTACTAGTTAAGAAGCTGATCCACAGCGAGGTGAGCGGAGAGACTGCACAGCTGGTGGAGATTTAACGTCTCTTAACGGGGGAGCCAGGTCTTGATGCTAATAATCATAGTGTGACCACTAATCATGAATTACCTGACCAGAACAAACTTTGTTCTTGTTCTTGCACACCTCCAGAACAAGAAAATATTTCTTGCAGGTCGACCGCCACACTTCCTACTGTGCAAACCTTGCACCTAAACCACCACCAAAAATTTGTCCTTTTAACGCAGCTTTTTGTAAAACTTGCAAATATTCCACCGATGCACCAACTTGAAATGTTCATGCGCGCAAATCTAACCAAACTGCGGCATTGGGGCTAAACGGGGTGATCCGACTCCAGATCAGGGCACGAGACCTCCGGAGACCTCGCTCTCTCTATCTCCATCTCCACCTCTCTTTCTCGCCGTCGCCATGGCTACCCGGAGGACTCCATTTGCAGCGGCGCAGTCGGCAGGGCGAACCGCTCCAGTACCTTCAATTAGCAACCCATTATCATTCATGAGTTTGTTTGCGCAAAGCTGTAAGATTGAATTCCAGTTAGTCCTCCCCCTCGCGGCACTCGCACCGCTTGATATGATGTCAAGGGAAGCGGAGGTGGCAGCCGGTCGGCGGTGCCTCCACCTTCGCCTCGTTGGACTCGTTTCTGCTCCGTCGTGGAGGAAGGGGGGTGGGAGGGAAGAGGGGCCGGGTTCATCCACGTACCTCCCTGGGACGATGTCAGTTGTAGTTGTAAGACAAGCAAAAGGGCATAAATTAGCAATAAGGGCCTCTTGAAGGAGACGTGCTGTTACCTGGTGGAAGCTTTCAACTCTGTTTGGGTCCAGAAGGTATTTTTTATCATTTAATGCGTTCACTTCTCGTGCAGCATGACGAGTAGATGAAATCTTAATGCTGACTGCCGTCTCCATTTCCATCCAACGACGGCATTATTTGCTTTGACGCAATTAAAGGAGCGGTAAACAAGGACCTAGTAGCTTCAGTGGCGCTTCCGTCTTTTTTTTTTGTGTGATATAACGGTGTTGACCCCGGCGGCGGCAGACCCTCCATACCGAGTTATTATATTTATGCAACCGCTAAGCTCCTCCGACTTATTTCACAATGCTGTCAGCTCTCCATGAGCGGCCGAGGTCCGGGAAAAAAAACAAAAGACGGAAAGAGAAGAAGAAGCGAGTCCCGCTGTATATTTTATTCAGCGGCGGCGGCGGCGGTGGTGGAGTACGATTCATAATCAGGCCCCGGCTGATTCACAGTTTTAATTAAAAAGTAGCCTCACGCCGCCGGTGGTAACATCTTGATTTATGAACGCCCGACCGCAGGCTCCCCGTCCGCCGGGGGAGAGTGAGTTCACCGACGAGGAGTTTGCGGCTGGGGAGAGGAGCTGAGGGGGTGCTAACGCTCAAGAGGAGGGGAAGTGTCTCATTTCTCACAGCAAGGTGGTTGGCACAGTGGGGACATAACTCAGTGTGTCGGAGTGTGTGTGTGTGTGTGACGAGCATATGTGCAGGTCTGTCTATGTGTGTGTGTGTGTTTGGGCCTGATCCAGATATCACAAATATCATCGACAGGTAGCAATCGAGATAACGGATCAAGCTGAGCCGAACCTCGTGCAACCCGAAAGTTTTGTGCTACAGTTCTGCTTTTCACTTCACTGCATTTTTTAAAATATTGATGGTAAAATCAAATTTCACTCCAGCTCCAGGCTGCGTGTACGCTAGCAGTTGTGCACGGTTTATGCTTCTGCGTCAATTTGACGTCCGCCTCCTCAGAAACTTAGTGTTTTTTATAATCTGGACCTTATTTCTGGCATAAAATACGATAATTTACTCACCAATATCACTTTTGTTTCATTTGCACTCATTACGGAGATATTTAGATCTGCATATATCCATATAGTGGGAGTGAATGGGGCACCGATGAGCAGCTCTAAATAACATTATCTGTGATGAAACTTGTTCATTTCACCAATATTTTGTTATCGCATGCTAGTGCTGTTCTCCCCGTTGAGTGCAGAGTTACGTGTTATCATCCAGTGTTATCAACAAGCTGACCGTAACGAGTGCACGCAGCTAATAGACGACGACGTCCAGGTCAGAAGACATTGTCTGGCATCTGTAGGTCAATCTACAGACCCCGGATGATGCTAACAGTTAACTCCAGACCTCAACGGGGATTAGCACTAGCATATCATAACAAAATATTGGTGAAATAAACAAGTTTTGCTGCAGATAATGTGTTATTTAGAGGCTATGTATCGGTGCCCCATTCACTCCCATTATATGGATATACGCTGATCTAATTATCTCCTGAACAAGTGCAAATGAAACAAACATGAGTAAATGATGGTATTTTATGCTAGAAATAAGGTCCAGGTTATAAAAAACAGTAGCTCCCCTTTAACTATGCATCACGCCGACCGCAAGAGCTGTGATTGGTTCACTTGCTCGTAGCGCTTCAGTATTTCCGGCTGCTTCTCCATCTCTGCAATTTTTGACTTGATTACTCTGGAACAATAAAGAAGGAACACACTGAGGAAAATTCAACTGAGGAGGTTCGGAGACACAAACATTTGTGCAACTCGTTTAGAACCAAAAATTAACCAAACAAGCGAAAGAAAGACACAGCGCCAGCTAGCGATGCTATGCTTCCATCTCTGACCTCTAAAACGCTGAAAAAAATATCAAAGAAAAGGACACAGAAAGGGCAACGTCAGTGGGGGGAAAAAAGAAGAAAAAAACGATAGATAGATGATGGTATAGATATTGGCTGAGGAATTAAAAGCCTTTTGGAAAACAGCCAGCGCTGCAAATTTAACCGGGGCTGATGGAATTTGCTTTGGCCTGACAGTAATGATACGTTTATGTCAGGCCCCTCCGTTTAAATCACCGCCTCAACAGAACCCCCTTGATATGGATAGATTTTAATTAAAAGAAACGATAGAAGATAGAAAGGGGTGAGGGGGTGATGGAGAGATGAGAGTAAAGTAAGACAAAGCACAAGAAAGGCAAAAAGAAAAAGAATGAAAGCGGGATTAGTCGAAAGTAACCGACTTCCCTTACTCCTGCTTTTATTTTCAGCGGCTCAATGCAGCGTCCTAGGATTTTGCTTCCTTCCATGCCCTCCCATTCTTCGTCACTCTCGCTGATTGATTTTTTTTATTTATTTTTTTATAAAGGTCTGGCTCAGACCCAGTCGTGACAACACGAAACCGCTGACACAAACACAAACACGCGGCGACGCTCACGCTGACCCCCGAGAGAGGAACGCGTCAGTTTGAATTATGTGCACACGTACCACCAAATGATCCCTTCATGTGTGTAAGGTGCACAGGTGTTCAGGAGTAAGTAATAAACATGCATCAATATCCGTCTCTACAGTTCAAGCATTCGACCGTGCACAACAGATATATCATAAAACATATATATATATAATATCGCATTAAGAATGACACATCCATCCATTTTCATCTGTTTATCCGAATCCTTGCGAACAGGCGAGGCATAGTGCTCCTCATGAGGACTTCTTAGGTGCTTCCAGACCTATTCCTGGTCTACTTTGGGTTCCTCTCACAGCTGGATGTGCTTGGTCATCTTCTACAGGGGAGCAGACCTCCAGATGCCCATAATGTCTGGAGCAGAAGGCTGTACATCGCGGGAGTTACGTTCTAAAAATAACCCGCGAAATCCAAATTAGTCAGCTTTATCTTTTACAAATATTTTTATACCGCACTTCAGTCACACTGCCAGCGATCAAAGATGAAACGATGAGATATCGCACATCCCTACTACAGAATATATATATACATATATATGAAGGATTACAAAAAATACTTATGTGTTAGCTTAGTGGTTTCTACTTTATAATGAATACCAGCTGGGATGTGCGATATTTCAACGCTCACGATATATCGTCTATCGATATATCGTCAAAAACCCCCACGGTAAGAATGCGTCATCCCGCGATATCGATATATCGTCTATCGCTCGCAGCCCAACACGTGGTGGAATATTGACAAACTGACAACGGCGGAAGTGGAGCAGATACGCCGGGGAATGAGGAGCTCGTTCCTAGATGAGGCTCCACCTACATTATCTGGAACAGGTTTGGTTTTAAAAGTCTTGATGCGGAGCAGCAATTTACAACATGCAAGGTTTGCAAACAAATAGTTCATACAAAGGACAGTAACGCCACTAAAACACAGCTCAAACCAGAATATGAAGAAAATGCGCAAGAAGCAGCGTCGACTTCATCCAAAGCCTCCGGTAAGAAAGAAAAAAAAAAAATCAGACGAAACTTACCAATGCACTACAGTCAAAAGGATTAGGCTAAAATGGTGTTTATTTATCGTCATTTTTATCGTTACCGTGATAAATAGCAGAAATTATCGGGATAAATTTGTCAGTCCATATCGCCCATCTCTAAATACCAGTCATCTGTGTAGTCATCAGGGACAGGGCTGCTTGGGCTTCTGCCTTTTTGCCTATTAATGTTAAATGTATTCGTCACTTCATGCACTTGCTCTGGTATTTTTACACTGTGTTAGGATGGAACCTGTCAGTTATTACTGCACCAGCATAACTGCAACCACTATAATATTTATGACTAAAGCTGCATCACATAATATTTAGAGCCTTGGAGGGAGTTATAGCCACAATATATGAGTCAAGGAGAAGAAACAGCTTGAATCTTGTGTTGAGTGCTCAGATTTGAGTATTAATAAAGATGCTAGATGTCCTGCAGGTCTACAGTGCTAGCCTGGGACACTTTAGAGGCTGATGGCCTCCATACCCTCCACTGATTCTTATGATAGTGTAAGGTTAATGGAGCATCGCTGTGACTCAGCAGCAGCTAGGAGCATTGTGGTGAAGCAAAGGTTACTAATGTGGCTTGGGTTCTATGAATTATCGTATTAAGTGCCCAAAGGATTTATGACGCCCCATTAAAAAAATAAATAAGAAACTGAGTTCAAAGGAAAGATTAGAGTCTAAACAAGAAACAGTGTGGGCTAACGTGGATTAGCCTCGTTGTGGCTTCCCCTCAGTGGAGAGCTCTGTAAAGAAAAGGAGTGTCTGTGTATCAGAGGTTGCGCTAGACTTTTCGTTGTCTGTCATTTTGACAGACAGGGTCATAAAAATCCTGACATAGTCTAGTTTTACCCGTCACTTTATTTTATTTTTTTTAAATTGATAATAAATACATATTCAATAGCATTTAATTTTCATTAAAGTTTAATTAACCTTAAGTATTTTTTTCAGAACAGTATTGACTTTAAATGGTAACGAAAACAAGTTTCGGCTCAATGCTAGGCTAATGCTATAGTCAATGCCGCCGACACGTCTTGTCCATACTCGGAACAGGACTGCTAGCGTAAACAGCTCTTAGACGGTACCGTAGTGTTGAAGTGCTTCGGTGGTACGCTAATTCCATCTTGGTAGCCGTTAGCTGCATAGACATAGACCATTGACTGTTTAAACTAGACGTAGACATATGGTTAGCCGAGCTCTGACGTGTGCGTCAGTATAATCGGTGTACCAGGAAATCGTGCACCGGCAAAAGTTCCGCGATGTTTGGAACGGAAATAGACATTTTTCTTTGCGTTTATTTGATTTGTTTTCACGACAATTTGACAAGAATGACTTTATATCGTTAATATAGGCTACAGAGTTTATTTTTTTATGTTTTCGGTTAGTGGTGTGCCTTGTGATTTTTTCAATGGAAAAAAAATGTACCTTGGCTCAAGAAAGGTTGAAAAACATAGGTATCGATAACATCAGTAGGCAATGATTTGTGACAGACATTATGATTACAGTGGACGTAAAATGTGAACACAGAGCTTTTGACCTGTTAAAGTCACACATATTTGTCACTTCTTGCACTTTCCCATAATTCAGGCTGGAACCTGCCAGTTATCCCTGCACCTCCGTAACTACAACCACTACAATATCACGACCAAAGCTGCATCACATAATATCTAGAGATAAAGCCTTAGAAGGAGTCATAATGTACGAGAGACCCTGAGATGAAACCATTTGAATTTTGTGTTAAGTGCCCAGTTGTGAGTAATAATATGGATGCTAGATGCCCTATGGAGCTACAGTGCTAACCTGGGACACTTTAGAGCTGATTGTCTCTCTACCCTCCACTGATTCTCATAATGCCGTAAGGTTAATGGAGCATCTCGGTGACGCAGCAGCGAGGAGCATATTGGAGAAATGAAAGTTACTAAAATAACTCAGGTTCTATGAATTCTCAAGCATACATCTAAGAAATGAATAGAAACAGCTTGAATTTGAATTTGCAAACTGGACCTTATTTCTGGCGAAACATTCATATAAGTTTTGTGTCATTTGTAGTCAATCGGGAGATATTTACACTGCAAATTATTTGGTTCTTACCAAGATAAAAAAAAACAACAACACTTAAGATTCTTTATTTTAAGTGTTCAACTTTACTTTATAATCTTAAATCAAGCACAACCTTAGATTTTTTTTTTGTCTCAAATAGGCAGGGAATCTTAAAATTAGGTAAATAATTGTTAAAATAAGATATATTACATCTCTCCCCCAAAGTCTCATCAAAATAAATCTCAAGTTGCTTGATTCATCTGCATATATCCATATAATGGAAGTGAATGGGGCACCGAAACACAGCCTGTAAATAACGCATTATCTGCTGTGAAACTTGTTCATTTCACCAATATTTTGTTATGATGCGCTAGTGCTATTCCCCGTTGAGTCCGGAATTACTACTAGTCCTGCTAGTAGTGAATATTTTTTCAACTCTGAGATTGTGGACGAACCATAGCTGTAGCATATTACAGGTAGACATGACATCATCCGGGGTCTGTAGATTGACCAGACTCAACGTGGAATAGCACTAGCGTACGATAACAAAATATTGGTGAAATGAACGAGTTTTGCGGCACATAATGCGTTATTTAGAGGCTGCGTTTCGGTGCCCCATTCACTTCCACTATGTGGATATACGCAGATGAATCAAGCAACTTGAGCTTGTTACAGAATCTTAAAATTGATTTTGATGAGACTCTGGGGGAGAGATATGTAATATATCTTATTTTAACAGTTATTTACCTCATTTAAGGATTTCCTGCCTATTTGAGACAAAAAAGATAAGACTGTGCTTGATTTAAGATTTTTGCAGCAGATAATGCGTTATTTAGAGGCTGCATCTCGGTGCCCCATTCACTTCCATTATATGGATATACACTGATAATATCCTCCGGACTGACTACAAATGACACGAAAGTTATATGGGTGAGTAAACAATCGTATTTTATGCCAGAAATAACGTCCAGGTTGTAAAAAAAAACACTAATTCCTCTTTAAATGCTTAGTTTTGACTATTAATACAGATGCTAGATGCCCTATTGACCTACAGTGCTAACCTGACACTTTAAACCCGATTGCCTCTCAACCCTCCACTGATTATCATGTATTTACAACATCTGAGCAACGTCTTTATGCATCTATACCCGTTATAAGTAGGCACATTTTAAGAAAGAAATTAGCCCTTTGTTTTGCAAAATCAACTTCAAGATGTTGGCAAGCCTAGAAAGACTCTCGCGCGCACACACTCACATTCCTAGTGAGGGTGCCAACAGGGTCTGGCAGTGTGAGACTGTTTTAATTGTCTCATCTTTCGAGGTGGCACATTCTTGGGCCGAGGCTTGATTTCACACCCGGTCCACCTCTAGTGCTGCTGTTATTTACACCCTGCACAAATACACGTGCACCTGACCCCCTCCCGCCCGCCGCTAAAGCATTCACGTACCCTCCTTCCTTGCCCTCTCGCCCTCCTCCCCTCGCTGTCCCGTCACCCAGCCCAACAGCCGATCCGCGCTCATGGCAAATTAATTGGCAAGCTGTTGTCGTGCATTTACAGAGCGCGTTAAGAACAAGCGAGCGCTGATCTCGTTAGTCTGTTTGCGAACACGATCATAATGCGAGTGTGTTTTCTTTTTAATTAGAAAACAATTGGTGGCCGAGAACGCAGACCTCTGAGCGCCGTAAAGGTCAAGTTGGAAAGATGATTCAGATCGATAGGTGAAGCAGCTACAGCGTATTCATCACGCTGGCAGGAGAACAAAAGCCAGCTTAGAGACAATAATATAATTTTGATGTAACCGGCGACGCAGATAAATGCATTCCGACTTTTTCCCCTCGACCTGAACTGAACGCCGAACGAAAACGAGACTAGGCCGAACCCAAAAGCGGGGGAAATCTCGACACAGTCCGAATAAAACCGCGCGCTTTTCTAAAACTGGGCTAACAGAGCAGCACGACATCTCAGAAGGAAACATCCTGAGCTTCTCCGACCTCAAACGATGTTTTATTGTTTGCCGGCCATGGCTCGGGATTCGTCATCGCGTCCTTGTCAGTTGTTGTGCGTTTAAAAAAAGAACTCAAAGCTCTTTGCTGCAGATGCAACTGCAAGAAGTGTGAGGCGTTTATTTATGTGCAGACAGACCTAGAAAACTAAACGAACGAGTCTGCTGCGGTTGTATAAATAATACAAGTGTGTTTCTGATTACAATCAGCGCTAGCTGTTTAAACGGGATCATACTCCACTAAATCTATGGTAATTAAACGCTGGATACAGTAAACATCTTTCAGAATCAGGTCAACATTGCATACATATGAACTTTCGTGCTAGTGTCATTAAGTTGAAATACACAGAACAGCCACAACATTAAAACCACTGACAGGAGAAGTAAATAACATCTTGTGAGAAGTCAATGTTCAGCTGGGAAACTTCTGGACCTGGCATTCATTGGTGTGGATATTACTTAGACATGTAGCACCCACCTAGACCAGACCAGACACCCCCACCCCATAGCAATGACACTCCTTGATGGCAGCACCAAATCTGAGCAGGATGCAGCCACAAAAACACTTTAGGAACAACTCAAAACGCCATGAAGAACATCAAGGTGTTGACCTGGCCTCCAAATTCACTAGATCCCAAACTGATCAAGTATCTGTGGGATGATCCACAGAGGCCCCTCCCCTCAAAGCCCCCCCCCATTATTATTATTTAATAGTACATTAACCAAGGGATTAACATTCGAATAAGTGTCCGCAATTGATATTTATAAATGTTTGTTGCGAGTTTAAGGTCACTGCTTAGGTGGCCAGTCTGCAACTTCACTGACTCTGGCTCACCTCAGCTGCTCTCGTAGCATAATTTTTCAGTCGCAGCTGTTTCAAGTGAAAATGCTCCAAAAACCCACTGTGCACCATTCGCCCAGCGCCTTAACGCTAGACAGGCTCGGTCTGAGACGAGCCACTGGACACGGAGGAGCGTTTAGGGGGAAATATTTAACTCCAGGAGGTGGTGGAGACCAAAACAGAGGCACAAAGAGAGAGTGTAAAAAGGTTGTGTGTGTCCGCTGCAACAAAACAAAGCCGCCAACTCTTCCTCAGCTCGTAGGAGAGATTTAACGTCGAGTATTTTCTGTGATATTGTGCACGCTTTACATTTCACCGGATGAATAACTCAGGCGTTCTGGACATCGACGGTTTGCGGAAATCGACCCGCGATTATCCATAAGCATGAAACCTCCCGCGCAAAGAAACGCCACTCGAGCAACTGAACAACCCCCACCTCGCCACTCTCTCTCTCTCTCCGATAAGTTCTGAAAGTCCGGGCCGTTGGGAATCGATGCGAGACGCGAACGAGCGGGCAATCGAACCGAAAAAACACGCGGAAAGTTAAACGGCTGCGTGAGGGCTGCGGCGTCTTCGGATGCTTTAATCAGTCGGGCTTTGACAAACCTATTATGTTTGCGGGGCCCTTCCAATGGCCGGCGTTGCAATCTCTCCTCTCTTCTTTTATTCTGCACCTAGCTGAAAGCATTGCAGCCTCTTTCCCGTTCACGAGACAGATTGCTGCCGTCCACACTCTCAGTTTCTCCCTCTCTCTCTCTCTCTGCAGCCACATATCACAGGCTTTGACACTTCGTGGATGAGGTCCCTCGGGGGAGGCATTAGCTCCCTATTGGGAGTTCTCCACTAAACCCCCGGTGGGCATTTCTCCTTAACACAACCCAATCAATAACTTTTAATATTATCTACTGGCAAAGGGAGTCGCAGCAGAGAGGCTGCGGGAGGCTTCGCCGAGAGCCAGCGCACGCCGCGGAGTTCGCTTCGGCCGAGCCACTGGAGCGAGTGAAGCATTAGCCGTGGCATTTCAACCGCAGCGGGGCCAGGAGACGTTTCCTCGCGTCCGGGGGTTGGGGTGGGGAGGCGGTCGAGGGTCAACGCCTGTGCTTGACCGCTTCATCTTTCCAACTTCACAAAGCCGGCTTTTAGAGATTTCTTTTTCAGATGATGCACCGGCATCCAGTCGCAAAAAAGGGAATAGCTGACTCCCTGCGAAAGTAATCTCTTCTCTGGTATACGCTGATTTATTGTTCCGGCGCAGCTTTCATAATGGGAAAGAAAAACGGAAGCTTAGTGGAGCCGCGATGAAGAAGGAGACGTTTAAATAGCATTGCTTAGTAGCAGCTCCCGCACAACAAGACATTAATCAAATCTCTTCGGACAACATTAATCACAAACTATAAGACATAGGTGTTATTATTCCGAATTAAAGCCGAATCTGAGAAGTTGCCCTTAAATCAGGGATGACGGCTCCAACTTGTAAAACCCGCATCGAGTCTGTGGCGCTGCCCAACGACGAGAGTAAATCAATGTTTTTTGTGTTTTAGCCGGAGTCACATATAGATCTCCCTGCCTCGGCGTGCCCCTCAGAGTTAAAGCACACAAACGACGAGGGGGCTTGTTTGGCTCATCGTTCAGCCGAGGACTTCCTGCCTGCCTGCCTGCCTGCCTGCCTGCCTGCCTGGCTTACTTCCTTCCTTCCTTCCTTCCTTCCGTCCGTCCGGCCCAGGCGAGCGGTTCCCGTCGATCGCATCCACCGCCGCATAAACATGCTGACCCTGTGGCATTCGCGCAACGAAACAAATCACTCACCCGACTCCCGACAACACAACCTCTGGATGAGGCTTGAAAAAGGCCCGTCAGCTGGAGTGGAGGGCGAGCTCAACCGTGGCTGTGACCATATTAAAAAAATATATATATAAATACACCCATGAGGCAATTATGACCACCTTTTTTTGTGTCGGTCTCTCTTGTTGCCTCCAAAAACAGTTGTGATTCATCAGAGAGTGGACATGGGCCTTCTGACACCCTCCTCTAGTGTCAAGGAACAGGATATTATTAGTGGGGGGCCCTTTGAGGGGAGGGGCCTCTGTGGATCATCCCACAGATACTTGATCAGTTTGGGATCTAGTGAATTTGGAGGCCAGGTCAACATCTCAGTCAAATCTGGACATACAGGTATGTATTATGGCACATTTTCGTCATTTAATAGTCTAAAATACATCGGAAAGCCGACCTTTCACATTCCAGATCCTCAGACAGCACAACCAGAAGCCTAAATCTGCAACGATGTGAAACCCTAAAGGCGTTTCATTCCAGGAAGCTGCGACCCGCGACCGCATTTTTCCGACACTAAAACGTTGAAAACAAATGAACCAATTCCCGTCCTTATGTTGCAGCAACTGGAGCGCAAACACCGACTGCACCTGAAGCCTCCTCACAACAGCGGCGTCGAGAGGAAACACAACAGACGCCAACTGGAGCAAACGTACGTCGGCGGTCGCATCAGCTAATAACCGGCTAATGGTCGGCTCACGATCGGCTAACAATCGGCTAACAATTGGCTAACAATCGGCTAACAATCGGCAATGCTGCTAATCTCCGTCAGCCGCTGTAATGAATGTGAGGTCTCTTTGAACAAGATATTCTCCAGGACTACTTTATGTCTCGTCAGCTGGACTTTCTATTCGTCACGGAGTCTTGGCTTAACAATGCTGATGTTTTATGTTTTATTTATTTTATTTTTTGTCATTTATATTTTTGTTTTTATTATTGTACATATTTTATTTCTGTGAGCACCTTGGGTCAATTTACATTGCGTTTAAGTGTGCTATATAAATAAACATGACTTCACTAACATTCGGCTAACATTCGGCTAACGATCGGCTAACGATCGGCAAACGACCAGCGCTGCGGGCCGTTTGTTTTTTGTTTGTTTTGTTTTTTGTTGTTTTTTTTAGGGTTTTTTTGGCCAACTTTGGGCCACGCCAACCTCTGGAGCGAGGGCCAGCGAGGCCGCATTGATCCGATCGATTCTACCGAGTGGGTCTTCGTCGTGATTTGGTAAAGGTCCAAATTGAATTCATACTCAGAGAAATAACATTAATCTCTGTAATTAGTTTTACATGCACTTTATATATACGTGTGTGTGTGTGTGCGGCCATTTTTTGGAGGAGTTGATTCAATTAGGAGATCATTCTGTGATTGGACTTTATTACAAATGTGCTAGTGTGCGAGTTAATGGATAAATGAGACACAGCCAGAGACTGCCGGGTAATTTTACATAAGGTGACAAAGCAGAATCTGAACGCACAGCTGCACCCTCGTCCCCGGAAACAAGCGAACGAAACGCCTCCTCCCCGTCGTTTCTCCTTCTCCCGCATCAAAACTTGAGTTTGCTCCAATTTGGGACGACACAAAACAAGGAGGATGTCAATTATGATCGATTATGTTCCCAAATTAAACGCCGGGAAAGAACGCCGGTCTGGCCGCCGCTCTAAGAAACGCGTACGGATATCCCCGAGAGCTGCTCATTTATCTCGCCGGAATCTGCCTCTCCGTTTATTTCTGATCCTAACTCGCTGCATTTCACACATGAAAGATTTCATCTCGCGGCAGTCCTGCGCTTTCGGGTTTCCGGCGTGGCGGCCTAAACAAGCAGTCTGCCGTTAACCGGATTTGACTGAAAAGCCACGGCGCACTTAATTAATGCCACGGAGCGCCGCTGATATAATGAGGGGCCCGAATCCCATTAAGGTGAGCAACACAAAGGTCGGAGATAAAGCTTTTAAAAAACTCATGAGACGTTGTTATTATTCTAATACATCCTCATTTTAGCCATTATTCCAGGCAGTGCTTGCCCCCCCCCCCAAGCAGTTTATGTAAGAGCAGGAAGCTTGAATAATAGGCCTAATAATCTGTAACTGTATTTTTTGCTCTCTTAGAAAACAGCGGGGTGGTGCTGTTAATGAGATTCTCCTTCGCCGCTAATTCATCTATATGCTAATGTTTCATGACGTAAGGCAGTAGTAGGGAAATCTGCAGCGTCAGCGTTCGCCCGCCACTCCCCCGAGGCAGCTGTGCGGCTTTCCAGCCAACGACGGTGGATGAGGCACTTCATTACGGAGCAGCGCCGAAGCTCTGTTCTTGCAGCGTAAGTTGGCGGCGGCAGCGGCTTAGAGTAATAGCAGGAACCGTGTAATGGCTCCATTTGTAATGCCCGTCCATCAACCCCCACCTCCTCCCGAGCAACCACCACAATCTCCATGCACTGCACCGACGTCGGGCCTGATTAATAGTGCAGGAAGAAGAGAAACAACTCAAGGGCGAGAAAGAAACGCCGCTGATATGATGATGACCTCTCTCTGGGCCTTTGGGGCAAAAGCATTTGCTAACCCGGTGCGCACTCCCGCCACCAAAAACTCTCATCCGACAAATCCTTTAATTGCCCGATCAATGCCTGCAGAGAAACGCAAACGAGGCCAACGGTCAATAAGGAGGGGTCCGCACGCCGGCGCGCACGCCATTGATCAAAGCGCACAGCGTCCTGAAAGCCAGAGATTACGCTGCTCGTCTGCGGCGGCTACACCTCGAACCGTTATCTCGACCCTCGGGCAAAACCTCGGATACAAAGCCCGCAGAAGTTTTGGGACATCCATCACCTTGGAGGGAGGACTCGGAGAGAAGAGTCGCGGCAGAGATAAGACGTCCCGCCGGGGCAAAGAGGCCGCCGTGCGTAGGTATTGTCTTACCTTGTGTTTTGCCAGCCAAAGTCTCATCCCAGCGTTTCAGAAGTAGCATGATGGTGCGGCCTGGGACTCCTCTCTCCCTCTCATAGCCTCAGACTGAGGGAGGCCGAACTACAATGAGAGAAAAGACAATACGGTTATTGACTGTTTTTTTTTTCTGACATCTCGGTTACACCTCAGGGATTTTTAGTGATCGTCTAGCCCAGAGGTGCCAAACATAGGGCCAGCCGGCGAAAACTAGCCCGACAGGGGATCCAATTAGGCCCGCAGGTTGATTTTGCAGACCACAATAACTGCGGTTTATTTTATTTTGTTATTTTTTTTATATAAAATTGAAAGCTATTCAAAATTTGTCCACTAGGGGGAGCAGAATTGCGAAGTAATGGCAAATTAAGCAGCGAAATTGCGCTTGTTTTTATTCAAATATATCAAGTACTTTGTAAAATATATTCATAATGTAGTTCTTTGCACTAAAACAAAGAAGAAAAACACAAGTTTGTCGTTATTTATAGGTTCGGGCCCGACCCCCGCTCTAAAATGAGTTTGGCGCCCCTGAGCTAGCCTCTCTTTAGGATAGTTTCACATAAGATTATTACGAAACTGCGACTCGTGTCCGCAGAAGGTTTGAGAAGGTGTAAACAAATCGAGATTTAATAACTTTTCAGGCGTCACTCCACCAGGACGTTCGCCCGCTCGCTCTGCACTTTATCCGATAAGTGTGCCGCCTTTTTTTCCGTGATTAATTGAATCCCGGCCCTCTACCGGGACGCCTCATTAGGTGTGTGGGATTCTTTTTTTTACAGATACAGATGTTCACGAACGAATCAAAACCCTGTTCGAGTCGGTGCTGAATGGGAACTGCGGGGCTGGCAAACTCCCGGCGGTTCTGGGACGGGTCAGGAAGGGTATAGCAGCAATTTTTCAAGGTAATTGTACTCCACGGGAGCAGCTTCAACTCTTGTCCCTCCTAAAAGACGCTCAATTCCTGATGTCTGCTGGGCTGTTACTAAAAAAAAGGGAGGACAGTGGGTCAGAGGCATGTCGCGGGCCGTTAGCTTACGCTCCAGGACGGCGCGCCACCTCTGACCCGCTCTGGTTAGAATTAACAAATGAGATTAAATGAGGAGGATTAAACTGTTGTGTGTTCTGCTGAAATGCATCTCACGACTCGACTCGTCCCCTCCGAGGATAAAAAAATAAATAAATAATATAGAACGAACAAAACTGTCCGATTTGAAGAGAATCCACCCCAAAATAATAAATAAAACATATCCCGCAAATGTACAGTAGTACAAAATCGTCTCTGCCTTCCTTCCTTCTTTCCCTCGACTGCAGCAGATCAGAGGAATAATAAACAGCTCCTATTAGTCCCGATTATGCACAGCTCACATACCATGAGTCCATGTGAGCGTCTGAGCTGCAGCGAGGGCCATACTTTAGGTAAATAAATGATTAAGTGAAAATATGTTGATGAATAATAAACCAGTCTCTGCGGGGTAACAGATTGTACTTTTCATATTTAATAGATTGACGGGCCTCACACGAACTCTCCTGCACGCACGCACACACAAAGGCGTGTAATCGCCGGCGGGCGACACGTCGACACGTCGACGGGCGACACGTGAAGCGGTGAGGTTAGAGGGATCTCCGGCTCCTGGAGGTGGCTAAACGTCTTCCGAGCGCACGGCCCTTCTTCGCGGACGCCGCCTGTGTCGATACAAGTCCCCCTAATCAGCGCCCATGAATTATTGAAGAGCCTTTTTATATCAGATCATGACCCACATTCCCGCTCGCTTCAAGTGACCGCGCTGCCAATAAATAAAATCAAAAAAATAAATGAATAAATGTGAGATGTGCTTTTTAAAGTCGCCCCACATAGGCTCGACTCGGCCTCAGACGAGGCTCTGCAGGGAGCTCCGTACGGGCTCGGGCCGGGTCGCTCGTTTGGATCGGATGAGGTCGTAATCTGAGTGGCTCCGGCTCACTTTGGATTTCACAACAAAAAAAAAAAAAACAGCTTTTTTTCAGGAATAGCTCCGACTCCTGACGCACGCGGTGACACGCAGAAGTGCTTGAGGGCACGGTAATCCCTCGACGGCACACGGCGGAGGTTAGAATGGAATATAAAACACGCTAATAGAGCGTTATTGCCGGTTTCATTAAGGCGGTTGCGGCGCTCAGAGCCAGATGCAGGAGTTGTATTGTTGTCTCATTAGGAAGCACATGGAGGGAGGGAGAGAGAGAGAGAGAATCAGTAGGAAGAGGGATAGGATTATGAATCTCCTCAGCCCCTGCTGTCTCCTCTCCTGGCCTGTTTATCAATGATGGCTGCAAACACGGTGCCTATGAAATCTCTTAAGCTCTGTTTGGAGACGTTTGGCAGACTCCCCCCCTTTTCTTTTTTTTTCCTCTCCTCGTAAGCTTCTGCCGTCAAACCGTTTCAAGGGTTGAAAATAGCTTGAGCTACGTCATGCCCCGTGTCATTACAATAACGCCTCATTCTGCCGCTCAGGGTTTATGAGACATCTTTGGCATTCTTTGTTGCGCGAATTCAAACCAAGACTTGTGGATTTAAAGTCGGAACGGCCGGACTTGGTCACTTTTTTTTTGCTGACAATTTGCTCAGAAATCTGATTGTTTCCTTAAAGTCCTGAATTCGGTCTGAATTCTGTCTTTAAATTCAGAATTTCAATCATCTGACTTTTGATTAGTTTTTATTTATGTCTCAGATCCTGAATTTACAGTGAGAATTTCTTGCCCACAAATTCTGAATTGAATATCTGAATTCAGATTTACACTTGTGATTTCTCAGAATTCTCTTCAGTTCTCATTAATCGTTTGAGTTGTGAATTTAAATTTTCTGAATTTCAGACTTCTGATATTTCCTTTCAGAAAATTCCGACTTTGAACTTTGTTTTTTTTCACCCCAGAACTCATTTTTCAGTTATCCTTATTTGTCGTACATCTCTTAGCGTTCTGAATTTGAATTCAGAATTCCCCAAAGTCACAAATTCAGAATTTCCGACTTGTGACTTTTTTCCTTTCTCGGATTTGAAGTTTTGCCTCTTTTGTTCCGTCAGATCGCCGAGTTTAAAAGCTGAAATCTTTTTTATATCTGACTTTAATGTCACACTCTGTACAGTACTTTTATTTTTTACAGAATTCTGTGTAATACGAGTTTTACGTACGACTTCACAATGTCTGACTTTTCGAACTTTTTGCCCTAGAATTCTCACAACTTTTGTACATTTTTCATAATTCGCATCGTGAAGCCTGAATTTCTGTCTTTAAAGTCTAAAATTCAGACCTCTGACCTCTGATGTTTCCTTTTAGAAACACCTCACCAACTGAATTTACAGTTGTGACTTTTTCCCAGAATTCTGACTTTTTTTTCTTCTCAAAATTCACTGAAGTCAGAATCTCTGACTTTTTTTTCTCACAAATCGAGTTTAAAGTCCCTTTTCGGAGATTCCTGAATGTGAAATCTGAACCTCAAAATCTAAATTTAACATCACACCTCTGACTTTTCTTCCGTATTCTCTGTAGTGTGACTTTTACCTCAGAATTTTGAAAAAAATAAATAACTAAAAGTCACACTTCAGATGATTTCTTCCAGTGGTCCTCTTCCAGTTCTCTTCCCTACATATAAAACATGAGCTGCTGTGTCACAGCTCGGCATATAAAATACATCCATCTGTAACAGGAGTGCCTGCGATCACGATCCAGACGTTGGTTCAGACGCTAAGCTGCGCGCCTACACGCCGTTCGACAACAAATCATCCGCACATTTGCATGGCAGCGATCCTCGGCTGCATCCATCTTCCTAACTGTTGGACGCCAATCACTCAGTGTGAAGGATCGGTGGAAGTGCGATCAGTATTCTCTCTGAATCACCATCAGCTGTATCGTCTGCACTTTCACAGCTAAGTGGGACATAGCGTTCACACCAGCCTCCACCTCAACAACAACAGCGCCGCTGCAAGAAAAGTGTGTTTCTTCAAAATAGAGAAATAAAAAAAACCTGCCGCAGACTGCTCTGCTGATCGTTACAGTGAAATGACAGCGCAGAGCCGTGTGTCAGGGCCAGCGTTTGCACCCGAGACGTCCATTTTGCAGCTGTGGCAGCTCTTGACGGACTACCTGAGCTTAAGTGCCCATCTGTGGGCAGGCTACGCGGGTCACATGTGCGCCGAGAGCGCCGAGCAGAATGGGTAATGGCCTCCGGGTTATGAGAGCGGGTCCCAGGTGGGGCCTCGCAGGTACAGAGGCGTAACCTTGACCGACACATGCACACACACACACCGGGACATAAATCCACGGCGCCGTCAGCCCAATGATAGGAAAGTTAATCAGAGAAAAGGGGTCAGCTGCCGTTGCACTTATGATGGATGGATGAGGGGGGAGAGTGTCAGCTCGCGTGTGAAAGGAAAGGGGGTGGGCGTGCGTTTCGCTGCAGACGTAAAGAGTCGAATTTGATTCACTCCGCTACCTGGAGATAAAGATGCACGCCGTCGTTCTGGGGCACTTTGTGTTCTTTGGAATAAGAGCAGATAAAAATAACTGCGCCGAGCAAAGGGCAGCGTAGTCCATCTCTTCAATGTAGATTGCTTTATTGATCTAAGTGTATAAATTACCCCCCTTCTCACACTAAAACACACACACACACACACACACACACACACACACACACACACTCCACTGCTTTAAATAAGAGCAGCCTCATCCGATAGGAAGGAAGAAGAGTGCAAAGCCCAAGCGTGGAGATTATTTCAACACGTTATGTTTTTACATTATCTGACGTTAAGATGAATTTATTTGCATAAAAAAATAAGGAATGAAAGGAGTCGCAGCGTGCACGCCCCCCCACACACACACACACACACACACACACACACACACATTAAACACGAATGCCCACATCCAAAACGTGCAAACAGCGACAAGCATGTGTGGACTCCAAGCTCCGTACTCACCTATTTAACCCCTCAACCCCTTAAGAAATATTACTTTTGATTTCGGCGGCGGCCGCAGGGAGGGAGGGGTGGAGGTGGAGGTGGCGGTGGAGGAGGGGGGGCACGTAATTGCAAGAACCACGGCTATTTTCATCGGCTAATTGACCGGGATGCCGCTCGAGTCTGTTAATCCGCGATTGTGAAATCCCATTAAGATTAAAAAAAAAAAAAAAACAGAAAAAAAAATAGAGAAAAAGAAATATTGAAAGCAGCTTCAGTCCATTTAAAAAAAATGAGGAAAAAGAAAAGAGGAAAGTCCAGAATTTAGAGTTTTTTTCTGATAATTGTTAATTAGATTTACTGGGTTTCTAATCCAGGATTTAAAGGGTAATTCCACAGGAAAACATCTATATCCAGAGTCTTTAAAAGTCCCGTTATCTTCGTGCAAATGAAGAGGAGCGGGGCATTACGTCTCTCGTCTTCTCTCGTCTTCTCTCGTCTTCAGGAGGGAAAAAAAAAAAATCAACAAACGACGTGAAATGGACGAGGAAGAGGAGTTGTGGGAAGTCTCTTCGCTTCGCTTTGCTGCAAAAATCTACCGCCGAGTCTCCTCTGGATCACACACAGCAGATGAAGCAGTTACTTTGCAGAAAGCTTAACGCCTTTTTTTTTCTTTTTTTTTGGAGCCTTCTAGGTTTTAAAATCAAAATGCATGAAGAACCTGCACTCCACCTCCTCTCCTCTACCTCTCTCTTTTCTTGGATTTAGTCACCGTTGGCGGACTGCAAAATCAGAATCACCCGAGATGTGCAAAGTTAAAAATGAAAAAAGAGAGCGAGCCGTCTCCGGTGCGAGCGGGTTAACGACCCGTGACTGGCGGGACATGAATATTTTTTAATGGAGGTAAAGGGATGAATCAATGAGTGGATCAATTCAGATGTGGTGGTGCTGGTGGGTGGGAGGGAGGGAGAGGTGGAGTGGAAGCGATGTAGAGATGCAGAAAGAGAGAAAGAAAGAAAGAAAAAGAGGAAGAGAGGTGGTGAAAGGATGAGGTGGGGAAAAAAAATCCTCTGGATGAGAACGGCAGAAATTTTCTTTTTCCCCCGTTAGTCCATTCTCTTTGAGTGCTTGTGTGTGTCTGACTGCAGGAGTGAGAGTCAGATCAGAAAGAGACAGAAAGAGAGAGAGAGAGAGAGGAGGAGGAGGAGGTGAAGAGAGAGAGAGAGTGAGAGAGAGAGAGAGGAAAAGTGGGCAGCAAAAAAAAAAAGGAGGAGTGTATAAACACAGATGACACCCGGGCTGAAAAAGGGGGACGAGCGCCGCGGCTCTGAGACGCGCTCGCCGCAAAATCGGGCCTTTTTCGGTTTTGACCTTCACCTGAACGCACCTCGGCGTGCTAAACCCACCCGCCTCCCTCCCGTCCCGTCCCGCTCCCTCCCTCCCTCCCGTGCAGGACAGAAACAAAAAGAAAGGACAAAAAGGACAACAACGAAAAAAAAAGAGATGTTTTAATGGAGAGGACTTTTACAGAGTCGCTGGAGAGACGTCGCTCCGTGACGGCAACGGCGGGAGGAGAAGGTGCTTTGCTGGATGAGTCACTGTGTGTGTGTTGGGTGGATTGGGGGGGTCGTCTTTGGTTGAGGTAAGTCAGAAAACACAGATGGAAGGAGGAGAGTGATGGAAGGAGGACATGGCACGAGGCGAAGAATCAGCTGAGGGCCGGATGGGACGGGAGCCACCGAAAGCTAGACTGTAGGCCAGTGTGTGTGTGTGTGTGTGTGTGTGTGTCGAGGTGTGTGTGCAACCAAGAAACACAAAAGACTTTAGAGACAGACACTAAACACTAAGCAGACCTACCTATGGTCAGAATTAAGAATCGGCCCAAAGCGATGCATAGGACGACGGGAGGAAAAAAAGAGAAGGGGGGAGTAAAAACAAAAAATAAAAATAAATTAAAAAATAGGCGGAAAAGTGAAAAAAAAAAAAAAAAAACACGAGAAAGAAGCCGATTAAAAAGCGGCGGAGTCAAAAAGTAAAGAGAAAGTTACGGAGTGTGGAGAGGGGGAGGAGGAGGAGGGATGGAGGGAGGAAGAGGAGGGAGGCTGCGAAGGGAGGAGGGAGCGTGGGCTGCACGGGAGGGAAAGAAAAGGGCTGGAAGTGAGAGAGAGGAAGAATGAATGAAAGGAGAGAGGAGGGGAAACGATAATGGGGAGAAAAAAAAAGAGAAAAAAGCAGAGGGGCAAAACAAGAAAAAGAGGGAAATAAAATAAATAAATAAAAAATAAATAAAAATCCCCCTCCTCTTTCTCTTTTTCTCCGTCTCTCTGCCTCTCTCCCTCTCCCTTCCGTGTGTCCGGGCTCATAAATGGAGGAAATTGTTGACCAGGTAGATGGCGAAATAGATGAGGAGGCAGAGGACGGAGAGAGCGAGGAGATGAAACGGCAGAGCGCCTCCCAGCAGCGCGATGAGGAAGAAGAAGAACAAAAAACGAAAGATAAAAGCGAATACTCCAGCGGCCTCCGTCGTCTCCAGTCTGAGCGTGGAAGGGGGGATCGGCGGGTGCCAGTTGTTCCCCCTCGCCGGCTGCCTTCTGCTTTCTGCTGTCTCTCCTCCCAAAAAACACTTCCCATCCAGATGACAAAAAAAAAAGAAGAAGAAGAAGAAGAAGAAGAAGAAGCAGGCACACAGGCGTCCTCTCCTCTCTGTCTCTCTCTCTCTTTACCTCTGTCTCTTTCTCAACTCTGCTCGGGGACGGCGCCACGCCACTCACACAGGTTGGACATTGTTGCCGTGGCACCAACGCTGCTGCTCAGTGGGAGGAAGAAGAAGAAGAAGAAGAAGAAGAAAAAAAAAAAGGCATTTGGGGGGCTGCTGCTAGTCAAGCACTGCCTACCTCTATGAGGAGAGGATACTGAGCTGGAATTGCTCTGTCTCCCCTCTCCCGCCCATCCCTGCGAAAAAAGATGGGAGGAAGGGAGGTGGGCCCACTCGCTGCATTAGTATTCATTGAAAGAGTGTGAGAGAGAGAGAGAGAGAGAGAGAGAGGGAGGGAGGTGGAGGAAGAGGAGGAGGAGGAGGAGGAGGAGGAGGAGGAGGAGAGCCTTCCAACAAATGTCTAGGAACCAGACTGGTGCATGAAACTGATAAGAGGCTGGCTCCCCCTAGAGTCCGTCATCAATAGGCTCAGTTGACTGGAAACACTCATGTCTGGAGACTTCACTTCCAAATTTGCGCCCTGCCACTCAAAAAAATATTAATAATAAAAAAAGAGATTCAGATCAGCCTTATATGTGCGGAAATTATAAAACCTGAGCCCCTCTCTCTCTCTATTCTGCAGGGATTTATCATTATTTCTCCCCGTGTCCGTGGCACATACTGTACGACAAACTCCCATCTGTTGCCATGGCGATAAATGGCCCGATCCCCGAGTTAAGAATCGCAGCCAGCGGCGCACACAATTAAGCAGCCGTCATATCTCCACATGAATCACGGCTCAGGTTTTTTTTTTTTACTCATCTTCCAGTGTTTATTTATTTATACATTTTGTAAAATATACTTGTATATATATAAAAGATATTGAGGTTTCCTGAAGCTCAGCGCTACTACGGCACCAATCGACGCCATTTTGGCCACGCCTGACTCCACCCACATCACAGGCGAATTCAAAAAAGGGGTGGGGCTTGAGCGGACTCAGAAAAGGCCACGCCCCTATGTATTAACAAGTTGGTTGTCGTGAACGGAGACGTTGACTAGCTATTAAAGACTAAAGACACTACTAGTACTATACACAGTACTAAAGACGCCATTTTCTTTAGTACCAGGATGTAAACATGTTTATTTCTGCTGCAAAGTTGACATGGTATTTTGAGGCTAATACTTCGCACACTTATTTGTTTCATTTTCTTCAAGCACTTTTAGTTTTCCAACCCAATTATCAAACATAACAATATTTGTGTTTTGATTTTGAGTAACACAGGTGAACATGCTAACAAAAAGATTACAAATGATATTATAAACAAATTACCTTACAATGCAGCTGACGGCTCAAACGTGATGTATCTCGAGTATCGAGGCCGAGCTTTGAAGGATCCATCCAAACTGAAAGCACTGCAGCAGCTCTGTAGTCTTTCCACAGACTTTTCTTGACCTTGTACCTGAGTTTCAAACATCTGTGAAAACACAATGAGGACGGTTTCTTGCATATCTTTGCACGTGTGAGCAAAGAATTCAGTGAAGCAATCGTTTAAAAGCCTTAACTAGATGAAAGCCTCAATTGTTTCCTTGGCAAGCGTGTTAAATGTGAATGAGTGACTTTCTCTTTGAATTTCTAAATCAGGAATACAAACATTGTTCTTGTAAACACAGCTGTACTGAAGGAGGATGATTATAGAGGCGAAAATAGCTTCATATGCCTTCTGTTTAATTTCAATCCAAGTTACCTTCATCTGTTGCTGGAAACGCCGCAAGAGAAGAAGCAGCACACGTGAGAATTTGTGGGACCTACCGCCCCCTTGTGGCGGATGCCCGCAGCCGCATATCGACTGTGCGGGGTTCGATTGAGAACCCCTGGCTTCATCGCACCATAACAACAGAGCTCAGAGATGGCGGCGTTATCGTCACCTCTGCGAGTGTGTAGAGGGATTTTAAAAGAGTTACGCCTCATTCAAGGACCGAGTTACAAAAAGTCTCTGGCGTACAGCTATGTCATGGACCAGTTTCGCAAGAATAAGGCGAGTTTTTATCCTAACTCTCAGCGCCGAGGCTAGCTAAGTTGCTAACTTCAGTAGTAAACAGCATGGGGATGGCACGGCTAACGGCTAGCTGCAAACTCGAATAATGTGACCGTTATCCGGGCGTTAAGAGTTATTGTTTGACCTCTGGTCGTTTTCAAACAGTGTAATATGCTGTAAATGTTATTGCCAGTGTTAAGTCGTTGTTGCCAATTAAACAAAAATTAATAAAAGTTCAAAGCAAGGTGACTGCAGAAGGGCATGCTAACGTTAGCTAGCAGCTAATATTAGCATAACTCAACGGCAAATTGAGCTAACTGTATACGCTAGGATGGTTTTGTCTTAAAAACCGTTAATGTGAAACAAAACTTATTAGTTTATTAACACTATTTATTATAATCACACAACCTTAGATGAAATAAATGCTTAAATATATGTAATATTTTTTTTTAAATCACTAAACAGTAAATTTTCACGTAATTTGTGTTCATCCGCGATGCTAACTAGATCCTTTTAGCTGTAGTTTAGCGTATTAATGTGTTTATCTTTTACAAATATTAATAAAAATATATGTATAAACACATTTATAACAAATGCTGCTTATAAAGAAAAATAAGCACACAAACAACCTCTACTCTGCTCTCCTACTACCACCACTCTTTCATTACAGTCGGGGCTTTAAATAATATGCCTCCAACATGTCCAAGTGCTTGGGTAGCTATCCAGATAGGCTTAAAGCTTGCATCATTAATGCTTGGGAGAACACGGCGTAGCAGGGTGATTGAATACATGTGCAATCACTGGAGCAAAACAGCTGCGAGGACCTTGTCAGTTTGTGTTTATCCCAGGTTTGAGGACACCCCGAGGCGTTAATAATGTATATTTGAGGATCTATAGGGACAGGACTGAATGTTTACTGTCCGTGTGGGCGGTGTGGTGGCAGCTTGAGGTTAAAGAGTGTTTGTTTACGTTCTGGCGTGAAACTGGAGTTAGCTGCCGTGTTTATATGAATGCTAGTATTTCACTAATAGTCAAGAATAAAAATGCCACATGTAAGCGCCTCATTCAGGACAGACTGGACTGAATAGATCTGGCTGGAATAAAAACATGTTTGCTCCTCGTGAGATGAACGTCAGGTGAGGAGATGGAGAAACATGGAGGTAGAAAAACAGTTGAATTAAGCGTTTGAGAACATGAACCAAGCTGGAAGCCATGTGGACGGCAACGTTAGAGACGTGGAGACATCTTTATCTTAGAAAAAGGAGAAAAAACATTATTGTCATTGTATGCATGATGCAGCAAAATACCCTTTTAAAAAGAATAAATTGCAAGTACTGTACAACATGCACTCACAGTAAAGTTTAAAAAACAAACTTCTTGTAGGCCAGAATTATAATCTTTGAACAGAATTATCTCCATCAGGTTGAAGAAACATTGTTTAAACATAGCTGTTGCTTTGTGCTCACCCCTGGTTGTCCAGTAGCTTCTTCCCATGTCCATACCTCTGTTTCTTCTTCCGTCATGTTGTGGTAATGTCTCCTTGCTTCCCCCCCCTCACCTTCACCTCTCACAGGTAACGGGAGAACGGTACTGCCGCGCGCAGCAGGAGGCGCACCACGCCTCGCACACTTACCTGTGCATGCTGGCGTCCACCAGGAACCACATGGTCCTGCACAACTTCTACCACGGGAAAGGAGATCGCAGCCTGGAACAAGTGGCCGGCATGGTGGGGCTCAGGTTGCCCACTCAGCCTGGAGGCAAAGGCTGGGAGAAATGAGGACGAGCGAGGGGCCAACAAAAAAAAAAAAAACTGTGGGTGACTCATCTGGCTTCTTAAAATAAATTAAACCGTAAAGGTTTCTGACAGGAGCACGGCGGGACATTGTTCCACAGTGGACTGATTCGGGGGAACTTCTGCTTGTGTTGATGTTCGACAGGAGGAGATGTGACTGTGAAACGCTGTGATGGATAATCTATTGTTAACGTGGTTTGTTCCAGTAATTAATTACTGATTGTTTCCTGACTGCTTAAAGGCAACAATTCAAAAAGACTGTAAGTACATTTACCATTAAAACACATATATATATATCAATGTTACACCTTGTTTTATTTCTGAAGTATTCAGAGATTAAACACTCTCTCTGGTAAAAAGGGGGTCACAAATGTTCAGCGCTGTCCCTTTAAGGAGATGTGCCTCACACTTAGTAATCACATGATGGTCACAACTGTTTGTGCAGCTGTTTTGTGACATTATTTCTGTCCTTTTATTTATTTTTTAAATCTCCTGTTTGAATAATTCATTGCGTCCACCACATTTAAACCCACACAACCTCGCCGTCAGCTCACCGGTGTCTAGGAGTCGCCGCCGGCCTGTTCCTAAAGCGAGGGTTCAGGGCAGCATATGTCAGCCTGCAGGCGTGTCATGCATCGCTTGCAGAGGCTGCAGCATTATTTACTAGTAAAATAATAATAAAATAAAGAAACGGAAGTTAAACGATGACCGCAAAGAACCCCAGACTGTGTTAAACTCTAATTTTAAATTTCATTACTTTTGTCCAGAGGCAGCAGTGTGCATGGGCAGCTTTAACGTTTCCCCCCTCACTACCCTCCCTCTTCCCTCTTTTCCTCTCCAGCGGTGACTAACATCGCCTTTAGAGAGAATTTAAATAGACTAACCCTAAAGCAAACCAACTCACAGTGACACCGGGAGGGAGAGAGGGAGGAAGAGGAGGTAAGACGTGCACCCGTGTGCTGCCCCCCCTAAAAAAAACAAACGCTCTCGCCCAGGAGGAAACAAAAAGCCAATGAATACTGACAAACCAGTGGCTTGTGTCAAAACGTATACTGCACAAAAAAAAATCAGCATGTAGATGTGTTTCCCGGCACCCTTCTGCTTTGCGCCTGCTGGATGAGGCAGACATGACAAACAGGATGAGAGAGAAATCCCAACAAAAGCAGAGTGGCACCAAAGGTTACCCGGTCAAGATCTGGAGGAGGCGACTCCCTGCAGACTGAAGCGCTGCCAGGGAGCTTGTTACGCAAGTAGTTTTTGCATTCATTGTCAGCCAGACCTGGACTGAAGCTGGAGCTGATGAGCATAAGGATGAGTGGGGAGCTGAGGTGAACTCTGCTGAGAGAGAGAGGTGGTGATATAAGTGAGAGCAGAGCTGGTTAGAAGAGCGGAGGAGGGCGGAGACACTCCATCCGTCAGAGAGAGAGAGAGAGAGGCTGCTTTGGTCATTCCTTGGTTTGACCCAAAAAAAAAAAAAAAAAAGAGGGGGGGTCGAGGAGTCCGCATCTTTAACATCTGCTCCCGAAAAGAAAAGGAGAACAGCAGAGGAGCTCACTGCACTGGACTAAAAACACAAAAACTCTGCGCTAATTTGGATCATCTGGGCTTTTCTGCGCTTTGCTGGTCGAGATTATATATATTTTTTTAATTCTCCAAGAGTTGTGCATTGGAGGAAAGAAATAAAGAAAAAGGGGGGCTGCAAGGAGGTGAGAGAGAGCAAGTTGTTTGCAACAAGTAAAGAGGAGGAGAGAGGAGGACGAAGCGCAGGAGCGGAGAGAGAGGAGAGGAGAGGTGACCCGGCCGAAGCGACATGTTTGGCATGATCAAGAATTCGCTCTTCGGAAACACCGAGGAGACCGAATATAAACTGCTCAGCACCGAGACGAAGGTAAGAGAAAAAGCTCTGACACCATATTCCCCCAGTTTCTGCCATTTGCGCGTCTTTCTGCGGCTTTTTCTCTCTCTTGCGCATCTGCGATTACGCACGGATGAATCTTGCAGCTCTCCAACAGCGCGCTGTTTTCCCATCGCGTTAATATCTTACGCATAAATCTAATTATGGAACTTTTTTTAATTTATTTTCATTTCATTTGACCTATCAGGATGCCCCCTGATCCACGGTGGAAAAATCCACAGTCCGTTAATGAAGACGGTGACGCGTAACCTTAAAGAATAACACCTCCACATTAGACTAAAGGGCAGAGGTCGCCGTGGACGCGTGCGCGCGTGTGTGTGTGTGAGCGCGCTAATTGACCCCTGCCGTGGAAGAGGAGGCTGATCAGACGCGTTTGCGGTTGACCCGTGAGCTCGGATATGGATTCCGTGTGTGCATTCCGATACACGGAGGAGCGCTGCTGGTGACACCGAAAACTGAGCCGCGGAGGAGGAAGGGCATGACCTCTCCGTGTCAGCCCCACTCACACATGCACACAAACTTTCCATTGACATAAAGGGCCCCACAACTGGGTCTCCAGTCTACCACAGGGCTACAGATTCCAAAAGGATCTCCTCCAAAGGATGCTCCATTGACATAATGCCTCCCATAGACACTTGCTCTTACTCCAGCTCGGGTCTAATTACAATCTTTACCCTAAAATCAGGTCTTAACAGGTTTTTATAGGTAAATAGTGACACAGTGTTGGTAAATACACAAAGAGTTTTGCATTTTTGGTCCTAATTTTGCGGAAAATAATTGGAAATCAGGAGGTAATCGAATCAAAACTGGAGCATAGGCACTTCCCAATATGCGTCAGGTAAACTACTTGGTTATATAATTGTTAGAAGCTAGTCCAGTCCGTTGTTGACGTAGGTTCACACTGCGAACAAAAGGGCCGAAGCCAACCCTCTCCATTCGGGCCCGGTTTAGTTCAACCGCTGTGTTCACACCAGCCCAAACAAACCAACATGATGGATAAATACTTGCCGTAATTGTAACCTCTACCCTAAAATCAAGTCTTCACAGGTTCTTAGCCCTCAATAAGTTTTGGCGTCCCCAAAAAATGGACCCACACAAACTTTGAAAGGGCGTACCATTGACCCCAAACTGTAATCTCTACTCCAAAACCAAGTCTTAACAGGTTTTAACCCCCAAAAAGTTGAAAGAATAGCGCCCCAACAAAACGGCACCGCAACGTTAGCATTCTGGGCTCCACAACTTCATAAAAACAAGAGCACATACACGAACTTGCGCTTCTATCTTTGACAGGACGTTTCGTTGACACAATGCACACATTAGCCCTTCTACCCTAACCATGATCTATTAGCTCCCTACACGCTAAAACCAGGACTGAACAAATTTTGCCTCATATTCTTTATTTGTTGTTGAGTTGTTTTCCTCTGAGCCACCAGGGGGCAGCGAACGTGGGACGAAGGTGGCTACAGGTGTTTAAGTTTGGATTAATCATATGTTTGTTAGCTGAAGTGGAAGGAGCCTAACAGTTTCCGACTGTGCTCGAGTTTATTTTTTGCCGGTAGCGGCTAAGTATAGCGCTAAGTTTTAACCTCCAAAAGGTTAAGGGACCCAGAAAAAATGGCGCCGCAACATTTGTACTCTCGCAAACGTTTACCCCATAGCACGTTCCACTGACACAATCATAACCTAACTGTAATCTGTAGCCTAAATCCAAGTCTTAACAGGTTTTAAACCTCAAAATGTTGAATACATTCATACATATATGCACAAACCTATATTTCTATATCTTTAAAAGGACGTTCCATTGACACAATGCATTTTCTAGCCACTTTCCCTAACTCTAATAATCTAATTGCGTCCTTTACCCTAAAAGTCTCAACAGGTTTCAAACCTCAACATGTTGCCGGGCCCAACAATTGATAGTTTGATTAAAAAAACAAGACGACACACCAACCAACCAACCAATCAGATCTTGGTACATTTTGTGTGTACATACTTCATTAGAGTCTATTTAACTTGCGTTTAATGCAGCCACACTTTGGAAAAGAAACACAGCCTCATGCCTGACAGCTATTTCCAGGTCCTTCTCTCATGCCCCGTTGATCCAACTGTAAATGTGCACACAGCCGTACATAGCTGTGGTTGGCACGTGCTGCTCTGAAAGCGCCTTTGTGTGTTTTTGCCTCGTGAAGTATTGAAAAAGGGGAGACAAAAGCAGACAGAGACAAAAGAGGACTTCCTGCCCGGGTGACCCCGACATGCAGGGAATCAAATGACACAATTACCCCACGCACAAACTCACAGGAATGTTTGGAGCCTGCTACTGATCGTGCTACGCATCTATCAACTGAAGCCGATCATTCATACCACTGATCCAAATGCAATATCCGAGATCGCGACAGTGTCTTCCCCGTTAAGTAAACAGTCTCTAAGAGTCAAAGGTGGAGGCTGATTAAATCTCGACGGTTGTTTAAAAAGCAGGTACTGAAATCAGAGCTGGCCACATGATCTGCAGCGAGCGCCGGCCCGACTCTGACACCCAACACTCTTAATTAAAACTGACACAGAACCCAGAGGAGCTGCCTGGCGGGACGACAGCGATATGTAGAGAGTACAGTAGGTGAAACGTGGTTTGGAGGTTCAGTACTCAACACAGAATATAGATAATTCAAAAGATAATGATAATGCTTTTTCTGCTCAGGCGCGGAGTAATTATACCGCATGAGCATGAGGCGGCAATTAAGCGCGCACCATCGGACATGAGATAGACTAATTAATTGCACTATCAGAAAGTCAGGCCCCCTCCGCCCGTACACCACATTAACGGCGCTCCCACTGACAAGACATAAAGAGCAAAGAGCCTTGTAATTACCAGGCAGGAGCTCGGGTACCTGTCACGAGTTAAAGCTTCACGATAACGCAGTGTTCTCTCTTTGTACATGTTGAGGAATGAACGTGGGTGAGTTATGTAATAAATGACAACAAAGGACGCAGGAACTGGAGGGCAGTTTGGCGCCTTGAGATTTGAAAGTGGACCGAGAATTCAGTCGGCAAGAAAGGAGACAGTTATTCACTTGATATTTTTTCAGATTCTAACGTTCCTTCAGGGCAGAGAGAACAAAATTAAGAAGCCCACGCAGGAAAGAGAATATGCATCGGAAACTGTCCTCACTTTTGAATCAGCCAGGAGTTAGCCGGAGTCAAGGACGGCCAAGATGGCGGCGCCCCGGAGACATCAAGCTGAGCTTCGAAACCTCAAGAATATACATTTGTGAACTGTGCTAAGCTGGAGAGGTGTTGGTCTTGGCGCCTAACCCTAACCCGTTCATCAAGAACATGACGTGTGTCAGTGAAGAGGATAACGTACATAATGCTGAGGAAAGCGGGGTTGTGCAGTGGTAGCGTGGAGGGGGGTGACGCCGGGACGCTGGAATTCACTGTTAAGCCTTCTTGAGGTGTCGTGGGCCTAACTCAACGAAACATCGGTGAAGGAAGGTGCCCTCAACTGTCAGTGGTATTATAACAAAGTGGAAGCGATTGGGAACGACTGGAACTCAGTCTGCTTGCTTTTATTTATTTTTTTATTTGACAATAAAATGACAAATGTCGCCGACTTTCTGCAGTTCCTCTAGTGGCCACTTGAGGCTCCAAAAACAAGTCAATCCTCAAAAGATACTTTTGATCTCCGTAGCTTATTTAACCATTCATGACAAGTTAACGGTGGTGATTCTTCAACTTCAGCTTTTTCAACTTCAACTTACACACGTTAAAGGGTACAAGTGATGCCCTCACAGGTTGCTAGCTTCCCATCTCAGACACTATTGAATTAGCCGACCAGACTCGCCACAATGAGCTTCAGAAACGCTCTTCGGGAATTTGCGTTCAAAACCTATTAGCTCTGTTAGCTTCCTACTTGAAAAGAAGATGTAAGATTCTCATAATCTGATAAAGGGCATGAGTCAATCTCTACAGACCTCCAAGCTTCACGTGGCCTTCAGATTAGCTCAAGAACAGCGTGGAGAGCTAGATCCAAGCCATACGTCACCAAGTGCAATGCAAAGGATGCACTGGTGTAAAGCACACTTCTCTAATTGGTAATCTCACGGACGAATCTGGGTTTGGTGGTTGCCAAGAGAACGGTACTGGTCTGACTGCATTGTGCCAAGTGTGAAGTTTGGTGGCGGTGGTGGTGCTGGGTTTGGTGCCTTAGTTCCAGTGAAAGGAACTCTGAACACAGGAAAGAGACCATGTTGTTCGGCATCATGCTGAAAACAGCGTAAATAAATAATACAGTGTCATCTGCAAAATGATGCACTTTACGTTTTACAGTAAGACTGCCGTTATGCAGTTAAATTCCCGTGCTCAAACCTGTTGCATGAACGCACACAGATCCATGTGCTGTAAAACAGCACACAGTATAATCATGTTTCCATCTAAAAACCTGCATCACAGTCTCTGCAGCGATCCATCAAAACCAATTAAAGTTCCAGCTCCGCAGCACAGCTGAACGACCGTGCTCCACATTAACCCCACTTAATCATATTCAATGCAAAACTGTTGCATCATGTTAACATTGTGTGTCTGTGGGTGGGGGAGAGCTGTGTGTGTGGTTTTTTTTTGGCCCTATGCGCCGTTACATAAGACTGTGCATCTCTCGCCCATTATTCTCCATAAGCCGACTGAACCCTGCAGAGCAGAAGAAGAAATTAATTCAAATCAGCGTAAATATATTTCATCTGTAGCTTCCCACTTTGCACATGACCACATGTGTGCAGCCACACGCACAAAAACACACACACATACACTGAACCCTTCAAGTGTAAACCTCTCCAGTTCAAGGCTTTCATCCTTTTGGAGCATCAGTGTGTCAGAGGTGAATCACGTCTGAACTTAAACCTCCCATTTCCAGAAAAAGAAGCAACAGTGTGTAGCAGGGGTGAGCTGATTCGCTATGATTTCTCTCTCTCTCTCTCTCTCTATTCTAGGACGGCGTTAGCTTTGAGGTGCGACGGTACGACGCTGCCAAATATGCCGTCGTCTCCTCCGAGGGGCGGACCTTTGACCAAGTGACGGGGGAGCTGGTGAGGAAGCTGCTCATGTACATCGGTGGGAGTAATGAACAAGGTACTCGTCGCCTGGGAACAGATGACACGCTCACGATTTATAATTAAATTTGACCAAGCAGAACGTTGAAAGTGACAAACGGCGCAGTTTCTCTAGTGGCCACTCGAGGCTCCAAAAACAAGTCAATCCTCAAAAGACACTTTCTTTTCTGTCGCTTATGTCACCATTCATGACAAATTAACGGTGGTGATACATAAATATAACTTAACTGTTTATTTTATATCAAAGATTTAACTTATGCACGTTAAAGGGTACAAGTCATGCTCTCACAGGTTGCGAGTTTACCATCTCAGACACTATGGAGGCGCTGCCAAGATGGCGACGACCGGAGTTACGACATTGAGCTTCAAAAATGCTCTTCGGGAATTTGTGTCCAAAACCTGTTAGCTCTGTTAGCTTCCTACTTAAAAAGAAGATTCTCATAATCTGATAAAGGGCAGATGATATTACTGCATCTTAATCCAAGAAATCGCACTCGCATTTGCAAACATTTCTATGCTGCAACCAAGAAAAATCAGACATACTGTTTTAAAAACTGGGGAAACGTGGAACAAATATGGAAGCAATTTTATCAATTCATTAAAAGGGCTCATGAAGAAAAGAAGAAAATGTGGCTAGATTACCTTTAATTAAACTAAAAAGTCAAAGTATGAAAGACTGTACTTCTTATTTTTATTTTCCAATGGTACCTGCAAACTTTATAAATATTGCTGTATGTGTATTTATTTTACTTAGAAGAATACTATATTTGTTAAAATGGATGGAAGTCAATGAATTTTTTCAGTAATCCTAGGCTCATCAATCCGAGGTCACACGTCACATGTCAAGTTAGTTGCCAAGTTGCCTGCAGTTTATAATAGGGTCAAAAATAAATAGTAATTTCGTAGCAATTTCATAATTTTTTTCAATTAGTTATTTAGGTTATCTGATCTAATAATTATAAAACTTTAAAAATTAAAATTCTTCAAACTGAACTCGGGACACCGGTGCCTTGTGTGAACAGGAGGCATGTATTTGATCTACACTTCCACTGCAGGTTCCTGAATATATGAGCCGTGTCACCTTTTCCGTTCTGCTCCAGTGGGCGGATCATTGAAGGATTTGGGTGTAAATAGCTGCTTTTGACCATTTCCACCCAAATAAAGGACGGGTCCAAGCAGCCTGAGTAAAGCCCCAAAGCGGAACAATTAAACACTATGGGATTAACGTAAGCCTCTAATTTTCAACCTCATTTTGAATGAACAAGATATTTATTGTTCAATGCCTGAGTGCTGAATCATCCTGTAATTTACTGTTAGAGGTGTGATTTGCATATCCTGTTTTTTTTTTTTTAGTGCTAGTGGATGAACACTATTTGCATAAAGGTATTATGTACTGAGCAAAAAAAAATAAAAAAAAGCACGAGTCCTGACCTTTAGATTTGGGTACTTTTGCTTTGGGCAATTTTCTCCTCCATGTTCCTGCTTTTTAAAAACACTTTCTGCCTTTCGATGCTTTATCCTCTAAAGGCGAGGCCATGGGTACGGCAGCTCCCCTCATCATCACGGTGTACCCTCGGAACGACGGCGTGCTGTCCCGCCGTTTGGTGGTCGCCATCCGCGTTCCCTCCACCTACCAGCAAAGCCCCCCGAATCCCACCGACAGTGCCGTCAAGATTGAAGAGCGGCCTGGCATGACAGTCTACACTCTGTACGTATTTTTAAATATTCAAGTTGGTAACAAATCAGTTGTCCCATCTTTTTATTTACTTTTTTTTTTAATTCACAGGCAGTTTGGAGGCTTCGCAGGTGAGACCGAGTACCGAGCGGAGGCCTTGCGTTTGACGCGGACCCTCGGTGAGACGGCCCCCTTTCAGCGTAAGCAGTACTTCTGCTGTAGCTACGACCCGCCACTCAAGCCTTACGGACGCAGAAACGAGGTCTGGTTTCTACAGGAGGAGCCGTAGGAGATCCTTAGATGTGGTCAAATCTAATGCTGAAGTTTCGTTTCAACCTTAATTAACTCAAGATACGTAGGTGTTCAAGCAACGAGATGAAATTAAGAGTTCAACATCAGTGGAGTAGCATTCTGTCAGTTCAAGACCAAACTTCCTAGATTTAATCTCCAATTTAAGCTCATAAAGGTATTACTGCCACGCTAGAAAAATAAGAACAAATCATAACAACATACTTTTGTGTTTTCAGTCCAAATGATGCCTAGAGAGTGGCTTTGAAGCTCAGTGTGGTGTTTCTGGCCGTCGCCATCTTCGTAGTCCATTGACTTCACCTAAAATCTAACACGTGTGAAGGGAGCTAAGGCTTGTGGGTGATGCAAAGACAGTTATTCATAAATTTAAGCCTTGATATGATTTAAACAAGTGAGATATATAAAGATATTTCCCCATACAGTTAACATGAATGGAGAAATTAGCTATATGGACCCAAAACTGTCATATTTATGGTGTAAAGTTTGGCATTTTAACATGGAGGTCTATGGGGATAGCCTGGAAACCAGACAAACTTTTCCAATCACACGTTTTTTGTCGCGGAAAGTTGGTATGTTGTCTCCAGTTATGCTTCAGCAAGATCTGAAGGGCCAATCAAATCCTTAAGGCTGTCTTAATGAAGTAATGAAAGGTTGTAGAACTATCCAATAGCGTGCAGAGGTCATTTTTTTTTCCTCTATAGTGGCTGAAACACGCTGCAACATTAAATCTGAATGGCGTTGCTATGCCAAGCTACTACGGGGATTTTGACGTCAGCATCTAGTGGCCGTTTAAGGAACTGCAAACCACACAAAACTTCACTTGTAGTTCACATTTTAATGTTCTCACTTTCTAATGTTATCAGTTGATCTTGTTATAACATGAAGCATCTCAGGTTATAACATGTTAACAGTATATTGACATAAATCATATTAATGTGAAAATAATCTCGTAACAAAAGAATTTTCCGTTTATAGCTTGATACAGATCTGTTGATATTTTTCTGGCATGGCTGTAACACTTGATGTGGATTTAATAGCCCACTGAGCCGCTCAACTCGGTAAATAATCTGACGTGAATCTGGATTTAAATGCAAATGAATCTTTTCATTCGTATTAGATCTAAATGTTTGTCCTTGGAGGCATGTAAAATCCCCGTAGAGCTCCTTTAAAGAACACACAGTGAGGCTTTGCACATCTTTAGCCTAGTTTACAATCTAGTGACGACTACAGAGAAATGTATAGACTTAACATTAGATCGATGTTAGTAGTAAAAAGCACACTTCCTTTTCCTCAGCGAGGAACTGGAAAGCATCAGGAGTTGAGCCATAAAGTAGAACTAGTCTTAAAGAATCAGTGGGTGGGCAGCCGTGACTGCGACCCAGCCCGCTAGTTACTGGTGTCATTAAGATGTTTGTGGTGATTCGTGGGTCAGTTTGTGTGTCGTGTTTAAGTGCATGCCAACGCCATATTTATTTACTTTTGAATCTGCGTTACACCTGTACAGTGTGGTTTCAAGTAATAAGAGTGCATACAGTATACGGACAGTGTTTCATAATATAATAAAAATAATACTCAGTTAAAGTGTGGATAGTTCTTCTTGTCTTGTATTTTGAATCTGAATTAAAGATGGCGGATTATGTAAACACATTAAAACGGGATATGATTTAAAACGGATGAGGACAAAACCAGTTTCAGCTTTTAATAAATGTCACATTTATTAGATTTTTAATTGACAAATTTCAGTGAAAGAAATAAGAACTGCAAAAGGGCTATTAATATACAGACATTTAATTAAATCGCAAACTTATCCCGCCCCTCCCCCCATCACCCATCCCCCCCCATCCCCCTTCAAATCCACCGCAGCTGTGGGCAAACTTCGAAACTCGTCCGTTGGCCGTTCGAGAGGGGGACGCATTAAAACAACCTTTCGGTGCCTCAGATCTCCTTAAATCTGGAATAAATGGTTTGCGTCGGGAAGTTTCGACAGCAGGAAAAAAAAGAGGGAAAAAAACATAACGCAGGTGCACCTCCAATAAATCAACTCCGTAACCCCACACGAGAGTAATTACCGAAGGAGATCCGGTTTCAGCTGGGCTTTGCATACATGAATACAATAGAAGCTTGCAGGGGTCATTCAGCTGGTCAACCTTATTAGGTGAGGTTGAAATATTGCACATACATAGACTTTATCTTCCTGATCGCTATTCTTTCTTTTTAAACATCACACAGATTTTTTTATAACCAAGCATCAATATAGTTATTAAATTATAAGTGTGAAATGAATATTAAGAAGTAATACTTCACATTAGTCATTGATGAAGGAATCTTTGCCTTGATATTATAAGGAAATCACGTATATGAAAAAAAACTAATAACCCATAAAGGAAAACACGCACTGTACTTGCAATGATACTGCAAAAATACTAAACTGTTTATAAGAGGAGTTGTTAATAACTATTAGGAACTGCAATCAATAAACTGCTACAAAAATGTTTTGGTAATAAACCTGTCTTAAAAAATACATTCTCTGTATTTCCTTCTTCTTCTTTCAGCTCTCATCGAGGAACAGTAAAGGCGTCCCTAGCTATGTGCTAAAGATTCACACACAGAATACAAATGAAGCCCATCACTGACAAAGCTAATAATGAGTAATGACTTTTAGAAAAGGTCAAATGTTTTAAATGAGTTGTTCTGTTCCAGTACCCTAAAATACCATTGACATCTTTGAGCCTTCTCCGACTTGCGTCTGCTTTTCCTGTATTCTACATTAGTGTAGGCAATCCATCAGTATTACTCCTTACTTCAGAATATATTAAGGATAGAGAGGAAGGAACCAGAGGAGTGTTGTGGAAGTGGTGCTGGATGGGCCTCAGTTGGTTTTCTTGTCGGGAGAGTTTGGAAAGGGCGCGTACGGTGGAGGCCGCTCCTGCACGGAAGTAAAAGACAAGAAAGGAAAAGTCAACGCGAGTAAGAGTTTGGACGATATCTCTTCAACCTAATAGAGATTTTAACGTATTTGTTTAAATGTGGCTAAATAATCTATTGAGATGTGCGTGCTGATGTGACTCAAAGCAAAGTGGTTTGGCTACGGAGCATCAAATGTGACAGAAATCAGTGGTGGGCCTTCTCTGCTGGCCTTTCCCCATTAATCCTATTAAATTATTCCCAGTAACCTCTTCTGTTCATTTTATGGCCTGTCTGTCTCTGAGCTGAGGTGCTTCTGGCGTCAAACGCGAGTCGAACAAATCAGCCAGGACCTTCACAATTAAAACTGCAGACAGCTGAAGCTTGAAACACACTGAAAGACACTTGTTGGTGTTCTTATGCCTTCTCTGTGGCCTACGGTAGCGTCAGCATCCTCTGATTGGACGGTCAGAGAGACAGTTGTTGTCGTCTGTTGCGAGCTGTTTCTTGATCTCCAATCAATGAAGGAGGAGGCGCTATTGATTTGGTTGGAGATCTTCTTGGAAAGCCATTTTCACAACGGACGTTCCTCACAGTATTCAGTTTTTCCGGGAAAGTCCCGACGTGAAAATGGCTTTCTAAGAAGATCCCCGACCAAATCAATAGCGTCTCAGCCTTCGCCGTCGTGAGTTAAAAAAAAATAGCTCAATCCTGGAGCTAGCTAGCCGGACAAAGCCGGGAAATGAGTGCTACGCTTGGTTGACAGGCTCTGAGGAGAACTATAAAGTGTTGCTTAAGTTCTGGTGAGTAAAATAAATTAGATTTATGTATATTTTTGCCATTTTATTGGGTTGACATTGATGCTGGATTGGACGAATGTGGCGCTGGTGTACATATTAAGAAGTTTAAGGTTGGAGGTCATTGAAGGCCTAGGTGGAACATGTACACCCTGCCACAAAACTGTTTCACAACTTTTTTTGACAACGCTGAACAGATTAAACAGAAGGAGACGACAAAGATGGAGCTAGCTTTTCAGCGTCGCTGCCCACATCGACTTTAGTTAGTTCATCTTTTTGAAAAACTTCCAAAGTTTCTGTCAACTTCCTTCTTAAACACTTGTTTGAACAAGTGGTTGTTTTGCAACCACCGGCGTTTCTTGCCCTTCCTGGAAACTCATCACCTGATGTTTACCCAACACGGGACAAACACGCTCAGAGAGAATGGATTTATTCCAACAAGAGAGAAACCAGCGGATCAAGTGCTTACACGATTGTTAGGAGCTGATATTTTCATACTGAACAGACGATCAAAAGGTTATTTTCTGAGCAAACGAGCCACTAAATAATACCACTAATCATACTAGCTTCTATCATTAAACTTCCAAAAAAAGGTTTAAACGGTAGTTTTAGATGAATGAAGGATCCTTTCAAAACCCAACTTTCATCACAAGGGTTAAGATCTAACAGGGACAGATGGGGCTTAATGAAAATCTACATGGTTTAGTTTTATAGGTCATAGGGCTACATGTGCAATAACAGCTACATGTGCTTTGTCAAGCTTGTATCTGAAACACAACTGATGAAGCTACGACCGTCAGGCTGGGAGCACCAACCAACAGTCGAAACCAAACTAAGTCCAAATACCGACACTGTTCTTTTTAGGAACGGAAAGCAGGCACGTCTTTGTTTCTGTGGTTAGCAGAATTTCCACGGCGGCCTCCATACGTGAGAAACACCGCAACCAATCAACGTGTGCGACGCAGCTCTAACCATTTACACAATCATCGTGACTCACTGCGTTGACGTGTCCTTGCGTTTACACCATTTCAGTCTGATTTCAAAACTCCTTCAGTCTCCTCTGACTGAGGTGGTTGTTTGAGGCGTTTTTATTCTGATTGGGCCATAAGTCCCGTTATTATCGGAACACTAGGGTCCGTGTTAATGCCGCAGCTGAGGGAAAGACACTCAAAGAAGCTTACCATGGGCATGTAGACATTGTGTGGATTGCTGGGATTATAATACGCGCTGCCTGCTGCTTCAGCCGCCTTGGCGTTACCTGTGCACACAAAGACAGGGAGATAAAGACAGACAGTAGCGGCTGCAGAAGACATTTAGGAACAGCTGCTAAGCTCCACAGTATTTAGCCATATTCGGCACAAGTGGCAGTCTAACTCGGCTCCTCCTAGTGTAGAGATACGCCAAACATTTTAGCGCCAAGCTTTAAGCATTTTCTCATTAAAATCCACAGGTTGACTGGAAAATAAAACTGGCACGGCACGGGAGGGAGGCTCGTCCATCCTTTGTCATTTTTGACGTGCAGTGAAGGAGACATCCTCTTTTTTTTGGGTGGCGTGACTCATTTTTGAGGCAGACAGATCAGATCTGACGGGTGCAGTGACACAGAGAGGAAAAATAGAGAGCGCGAGACAAACAGACCTGGAGGTGGTGGTGGTGCTGGTGCCGCTCCTGCAGTCCAGTTCTGGGGGGGTGCAGCCCAATTCTGGGGTGGCCCAGGGTACGGAGGTAGGTGGGGCCATGTAGTCAAAACCAGCTGGGTACATTCCTGGAACACAGATGGCCGACAGAAAAAAAAAAAGAAAAAAGAGAGAGATGTAGTCTCAAGGTCAAAAGAGGTTACAGTCTGTTTGGACATTTTTATTAAACAGCAGATAAAAAGGATTAAAAGGCGAAATGCCGACAAGGAGAAAGATAAACGGGGAAGGTGCATAAATGTGTCGTTCAACGTATTTAAATTTAAAATAAAATACCAAAGAAAGGACGAGAAACATTTTAGCAAACGTTACCTGCAGCCGCTGTTGGATAGGCGTAACCCATGTTGGCAGCAGCAGGAGGAGGCGGCCCGTGGTAGTACCCGTTCTGCTGGGGAGTGGATGGGAAAGGATACGCCGGGGGAGGACCCTGTGCAGCCGGCCCGTAGCCGTTCATCACACCAGGTGAGGGGTAGCCGTAAGAGGGAGCACCATTCTGAGGTGGAGCAGCCCGGGAAGCTAGAATAACAGAAGGCGATAAAATGACGTGGACTTTTGATCTTTGATCCTTGTTATCTTGAACAGATCTCAACGTATTTATCAGTGTTTTATCTCAAGACTGAGAGCATACAAACCATTTGTGGCCAGTTTGAAGAGCTGCTGTCCCACCTCTATGGCTCCTCCGCTGGTGAACGACATCTTAAAATGGGCCTGACCCTCCCAGCCACCTTAAAAAAAAAAAACCCTCAGTTAACTGTCACAAAACAAATATTCCAAACTGCATCACAGACGTGAGATTAAATCATCACCACCTACCTCCAGGTTCAGCTGACACCGTCCCCTTAATGTAGTTGGCTCCAAAGACCGGCTGCTCGATGCTGCAGCCTTTCATCATGTAATATGGGAACATGGCTGAACCCAGGCAGTCCTTAGTGTTACTGGACACAAACACCAACTAGGCGGAGACGACAACGGGAGACACATAAATATAAAAGTTCACATTCAAACAGGCTGCAGCAGTAAAAGGCATGTTAGATGTTTTTTATGTCATTTTGAGTTGTACCCTGTACGGTGTGAGGTAAATGGTGCCCTTCTTTGTGCCCCTCAGCAGATCTGTCTTGCAGGAGACGTCGCTGAATGATAGCTCCACATTCTTGCACTCTGTTACAACGCTGAAAATAAAAGTAGATGGATGAATACATACTTTATCCTGTGGGAAATTTGGCATCCAGTAGTGAGGTATAATGTATATTTAAGATCTGTAAAAGTATATATATATAAGTATACATGGAAATATAGAAGAATATTTACAAAACAAGATGCTAACGTCTTTACAACATATGTTAGCTGCTATGCTACAGAATATTACTAATACTTGTTTGTGTTGTATTATGTTTAGAAACACATACTTGGCATAATACAATGACACAATACAATACAATATGACAGAATGTGTCATATCAGTGACGTGACACAGTGACATTATTTTAAAAACAACACTGAAGCGAAACCACTTCCTGTTTTTGTCATAGTCGAGCTAACGTTACAGGTTAGCCATCTTGTAAACCACATTTAGAGGGGGCTATAAACCGTAGCGGACTTTGTTATCATTTTATAGTTTTAGAAAAAGGGTGAATAAAAAAGCTAAAACGGATAAATGAGAAAAAAAATATATGTGCCAGGTATGCTAGCCCGGCAGGCTAGCGGGAAGCTAACTGCGCGTTGACTACGCACTGGAAACTAGAACGTAAACAAGCCTAAATTTAAGGCGAAAGCTAGCTAGCTAGCTAGCAAATCAAATTACCGGCTCGGACGGGAAACAATACACTTACGTTTCTCCGTTGTTTATCAAAACTCCGCCGTTTTGGGAATGATTCCGATTCAGAGCCATGTTTTAAAGAGGTGTCTTCAGCTCCCCTGCTGACCGTGGCTAATGCTAAAAGCTGACTGACGGAAACCCCGGAAGCGTCCGACGCGTCAACGTCAACACCACGTGACAGCTCGTGACCCACCATGTGACAGTGAACCAAAATATTAGCAAAAAAGCTGATAACAGCCGCTTAGTGCCCCTGAAAAACATTATTTAACGTGTAATTTGAACTCAACAGGAAGCTAATTTAGTTAAAGTAATATTCTGTGAGATTAGAATCAAGTATCGAGTCAAATCCGTGCAGAATAATACGTATAGCCTATTGGTAAATATAACAACAAACACCTCAGAAAATTATCTCCAAATAAAAACAAGTCGCGCAATTTTCCATGTTAAACACAGATATGACAAGACAACCTGACAGGACGAACAGACGCTGCCATGAATAAAGCTTTAAGGTTGCTTATGTAATAACTGAATGGGTGCAAGCATCGCCACGGGGAGATTGGGGGTGGCAAGGCTTTTTTGAGTTACGCAACGATTTCATTTAATACTTCCCCGAGGAAACACAGAGCCCCGCGTGCACCCTGCATCATCCTATCTATTATTTAAACGATGACCTTTTTATTAATTAGCAGCCCATTCTGTGCCGCTTTTAAAATCAGCCTCCCAGTGCTCACAGGTGGACGCTTCTTATTTTATTACAGGCGCGAGGCTTCACGCAAGCCTCTAACTAATTAACACTAATTAAGAGGTGTCACGTGACCTGCTCCACGCGTCTTTGGGAGACAAAAAAAAAAGAAAAGCGGATATTTCTGGAGTCTAAATTATAAGATGATGAGTTATTATTATTATAAGTGTGCAAAACTGTGTTTAATCGCTTTGCTTTTTGCCCTCGTGGCTCAGCGGTGTTGGTGCACGCAGAAGCGGAGGTCGCAGCTCGCCCTGCCCGCGGTCACCTGCTCCACGCGGGGGATCAGAGCCGTGTTCGGTCCGCGGGTCAAACACAATGTGCACGTAAGAGGTGAGGTCGCTTCACCTGTTGGAGGTTATGTTAAAAACGGACTGCATTTGCACCGGGTTCATTAATATCACGTGTTTCTTAAGACTGGACAGGAGCTGCGACCCCCGTGCCTCAGTCTGAGGGGTCATGTGGGGTGAGGATGGGCAGGAGGGAGAACCGGAGCCTCTGGGTTTTCAGCAGATATGACGGCTGCTACGCTCAGATTGAGGTAAAGCAAATAAGATGTTGAAAGTTGGCTAAAAACATTTGAATTAATTTTTCAGGGAGACACTAAGCTTTTACTTCTACAACATGTCTTCTCTGGTCTGGTAGAAAGAAAAGGACACATTCATTTAACTTTATTACACATTTAATTTAACATTTGTGCACGTTTAATGTGATGTTTCCTGATTTGCTTGTTCAAATTAGAAATTTCAGAAGAAAATTTTATGAAAAAGGCAAAAAAAATTATAAATTGTATTGTTTCTTTCTTACGCTGAGTCAGAAATCATCAAATCAGTGACATTTACTCTAAATACATCAAACTTTCCAGCTCCATTCATATCTTGCAGCCTGATTTATATCATATAGCTCATAATCTATCAGATTTAAAAGAGGACATTATTTATTTAGTAGAAAACGGGTTTAATTTTAAGTTTAAGTTCTGCAGCTCCAAATTCAGCGTGCATGCAGCTGTGCCTCCTTTACTGGATCAGCCTGCAAAATGAAATTCAGACGGATGCAAATGCAGAAGATGAAGAAGAGCGCAGGGCGTCATCATGTCCATATCGTGACTGATCCTCAGGGCGGCAAAGTGGTGGTCCCTCTGCAGGTCCAGCTGAAGGGAGAGGACCGGTGGATCAGGGTAAACGTCAGCTGTCCCCTGATAAAGAGGCGCAGCGGCGAGAAAGGCTCGGTCCCGACACGTGAGTAGAGCTGCATCTTTTTGTTTTTGTCTGGTTGAAAGTCCAAACTGATGCCTCTGGTCCTCTCATGCTCGTTCAGGACAATAAAACATTACTACTACTTCTTCTGCTCCAGCATTACCTGGAAACTGTGACGCAGAAAGAGATCTACGAGTGGACTGTGGAGACGAAAGCATCTCCAGCGACGCCTGCGACAGACTTGGCTGCTGCTTTGACCCTCAGGAGTTAACCTGCTTCTACAAGCTCAACGGTAAGAGAAGCAGCATTCAGGGAAGGTGTTAATGCGCACATGTCACTGATCTAAGATCTGTCCGTCCAGCCTGCTCTCTGGACGGACACTTTGTGTTCACGGTACACGCCACGGACACTGAGCCGCCCGTCGATCCCACCAGCCTCGCCATCAAGGACCATCCTCACTGTTTCCCCGCCATCACGACCGCAGACACGGCCGTCTTCAAGATAGGAGTCGCGGACTGTGGCGCGAAGATGAAGGTGATTCGAGCTTACCCTGGCTTTGATGAGATTTGTGTAAAACTTGATATTTTTCTCTGCACGGATCTCAGACAGATGGAGATATGTTGATCTATGAGGTGGACGTGGAGGAGCTGGACGCCAAAAGTGCAGGCAAACACTCCCCATTCAGGTTTGTTCTCGTCTCCTGCAGAATTGTTGCACAATTTATCGACAGCGACAGATTTTTTGCCAACGGTTTCATTTTTAGTCTCCAGGTCCAGTGTGAATACGAGGCGTCGGATCTAAAACAAGCCGCAGATCTGAAGTCCTTGTTTGCAGTCACCAATCCTCCACCCGTGGTTGCACAGGGAACCATGAAAGTGCAGATGAGGATAGCTACAGGTATGAAAACGTAAATGTTTTATGAGCGTAACAGGGACTGATTTGTGACTATCTCTTCGTCCAGATTCGTCTTTTAGATCCTTCGTTCCCGAGGATCAGCTTCCTCTCACGCTGCGGCTCGGAGAAGCCGCCAACGTTGAGATCTCAATCGCACGGCCGTCCCCGGATCCGTCGCTTTCCCTGCGCGTGCGAGACTGCTTCGCCTACCCCGCGTCTCGACACTCGGTGTGGACGCTGCTCTACGACGGGTGAGGGACGACGGTTGTTATCGTAAAGCGATGCTCTAGTGTCACTGAGCAGCAGGAATCGTCCTCCTCTCCCTTGTACACAGATGTCCCAACCCTCTGGACGACATGAGAAGCTCCGTCCCCGTGGACGACCAGCGGAAGACCAGCGCCCACTCGCAAGCAAGGAGGTTTGACGTCAAGACCTTCGCCTTCTTGAGCCCGGACACCGGTCATCCGAGTGTGGAGGAAGTAAGGCCATCGTGCTGACATCAGATCATGTGCCAATACATTAGGTACACTAGTGAAAATGAACACATTCCTCAGCTTCATGACGTGATAATTTATTTAAAATATCTGAGATGCTGATTCAACTTTTCATGCTACTGAACTGTGTTGTGCATGTTCCTATTAATTTGGCAACCACATTTTAGCCAGTAGGCTCACATTAAAGATTTTATGCAGGAGTCTTGCATTCATTATCGCTACTCTACCTAATGTTTTGGCAACTGAGCATCTTTCTCTCTCAGATCTACTTCTACTGCTGGGTGGAAATCTGCACCGATGACGTGGACTGTGCTCAGCGTTGCACCCTCATCTGTGAGCGCATCACGCCACACCTCCACATAATAAGTGCTCCCCCACACCACTCCCTTTATTTATTTTTAAATCGGCGCGCTCTCCCTCCGCAGCGTCCGAGTCCGAGAGGCAGAGGAGAGAGGTCGCATCCGAGTCCCGCCGGGCGCAGCTGGTGTCTGTCGGGCCGCTGAAGATGTTCCAGAATAACACGGAACCAGAGGACGGCGGCCCGTGTTGGAGGCAGAGCACGAGTGAGTAAACGCTTAATAAAAAAACATGCACGCGTCACAAAAACGGCTGCTAGTGAAACATCTTCCTCAGTGTTTCAGGTGACTGTGTATCTGCTCTCTGGAGTCTCTGCTGCCCTGCTGTTGATCCTGATCTTCATCTTACGGTTGAGGTGTCCGAAGACGGACGTGCAGCAGACGACCTCCGCGAATCACAAATGTAACGTAAATTAAATGTGCTTTATTCCCACTAAGAGTTAAGACGTCATTGTTAATGATTTCTGCACCGAATGTAACTCTCTCATCCACGCCAATCATTTAAAACATATTCAGTGTGTTTCAGGTAATTAAATAATCAGGAAAACTCAATTAGGATAATAGTTTATTCACATAAATCCTCAAAACAAACAAAAATAAATGTAGACTCAGTATGGTCTGAACTTTCTCTGCGCCCTCAGTAGAGCTATTCTCTGTTTATCCTCTTCAAACTTTTTCCTTAGTTCAGCAATATCTGGAAAACAAAAAAAAATATGAATAATATAAAAATCTTTTTTTGTCTCCATGGACGGGTTTAAGTAATATCCGGTAACTTACGTTCTTTCTGCGTGTTCCTGTGCTGCCAGGTGTAGAAGTTCATGAGCTCCTTCCTCTTCTTCTTCCTCATCTCTTTCTGCAGAGCCCTCTGATTGGCCGCCTCGCTATGGGGGCGGGCCTTGGCTCCTTTGTGTCCTCTGGTGACTTTCACCCAGCCCTCTTCGTCGTCTTGCTGCTGCCCGGCCTCCTCTTTCTGCCGCTCTTCTTCCTGTTGCCAAAAAATAAATTAAATAAATAAACTCAGGATGAACTCAGGTGGCCCAAGGCCTCTAATCATTTTGCCGTCTTGTCTCCTCCGTCCTCCTGTCTTGACGGATGTCTCGAGGATCAAACTACAAGCGGAGGCGCAGCTGGAAAATCATTTTGTGAATACAGAAGTGAACATCCAAGTTGTGATGAACGCGGTCATGCTTCATCTGACAGTAGGCGCAGCTGTGCTTTGCTTCATATTTAACTGGTGTCACTTTAAACTAGCGTCTAATTTTTGTGATTAATGCGGCAACGGTGAGAACGGCTGAAGGAAACAAACCTCCTTGAGTAGAAATGGACAAAGACGAGGATCTTTTGAATCACATGTTTAGACCATAGACTGTAGAAAAAGAGATGGTGGAACTGCTCCTCTACAGTGAAGTCAAAGCAAGTAGAGCTCCCCCTGGTGGCTGGCTGCAGTATAGGTCATAAGCTCCTCCCCCTCAATGTTAGGGAGCAGGACTAGGTCCAAACTAAAAACACTAAAATAAACGTCAAATCATGATGATTTCTGTAATTTTAGGTGGTTAATATAACGTTGATACAAGATCAAGTGTGACACAAAGATGACTACCAGTTGCCATCAGTGGTGGACAGTAATGAAATTTAGTTAAGTACTGTACTTAAATACAGAGTATCTGTACTTTACTTGAGTATTATTTTGGGGGGATTTTACTTTCACTCCACTACATTTGAAGGACAGATATTGTACTACATTTCTGTTGATGCTCTTGTTACCCGCTACTTTTGATCTTATGTCAACTGATTATTATTTTTATAATTTTTTCAAAATTCTGAGAAAAACGGTTTCTGCCGATTCGCTACGTCATGATACGTTGAGATTTTTGGCACAAAAAACGATTCATTTCAGTTTAAATGTTTGTTGTGTTTACCCCAAACAAATCATATCTCAAGAACTCGTCTTCCAACCTGAAAAAGCACGCCGTGGTATGTAAAGTAGCTACTGACGTTAGCTAGCTTAATGTTTGTTAAATTGCTGATGAACATTTTAAACGTAATTGTATAAAGAGAGAGAGAGAGGCTGTGGATTGTATAATGACAATGAAGCTACTTTCCTGTCCTGTATTTGCTGAGATACTTCTTAAGTATTTTTTAAGCAAATACTTTAGTACTTAAGTAATATTTTGACTAAGCTACTTTTACTTGTATTGGAGTAATATTTGACAGGAGTATCTGTACTTTACTCAAGTCGTGAAGGTTTGTACTCTGTCCACCTCTGGTTGCCATGCCAACCGCTCTGTAAAGATCCCGTGAGGCCATGAGTTGTTAAAAAATAAAACTAAAGATAAGTACAGTGTATAATCCAACATTTCCTTGTAACAGGTGAAGGTAGAGCAGAGCGTAGCATTAATAAAAATGAAAACACGACTGAGTCTGGAGGAAGTGTGGGCGGGCCATCGATATCGGGGCTCCACTCTCGGACTCTACTGCGCAGACTCTGGCTCCAAACTCGCAAGATGGGTTCAACAATATCCCCCGGGAAAATGGCATCAGTTTTGGCCAATGCAAGGAAGTGGGTTTGTGTCGTCCATATTTATATACAGTCTATGGTTCAGCCTCAAAGCTCCGTCAGGGCAAGAAGAAAAATGTTTGCATCTACTGCTGTTGTGACTTTTAATTAATACCAGAGTATGTTGAGTCTCAGATACCTCTTGTCGGCTGAGCAGCTGATACAGAGAGCTCTCAACTTTAGATTCAAAGACATAAAAACTGAGAAATGCTTCCACTCTTACCTGCCGCTTACGCTTGTCGTAGTCTTCCATAAAAGAGTCGACTATTTGCTGCAGTTTTTCCGGCTGAATGAAAGACTGTGTGTACTGCTGAATCCATTCTGGCAAAGACAACACATAACATGGATGTGTCAAACTGGTCATTGAAATATTTAAAAAGGTCGAACAAAGGAAACAAACATATATACTGACTCTGTACTCCTGTTTTCACTGGACGCTGCTCCGTGCTGACCACCAGAGGAACGTCATGCGGGTGGGATTTAACCGCTGGTAAACTGGAGGATTTTTTGAACACAACATAGCCGACTTTGAAACCCTGAGGGAGACGGACAGGAGATGCAGCTGGTTAGCAAACATATCGCACATAAAGAAAGAAACGGGAAAGAAAAAGAAGCAGGTACGTGTGCCGACCTGTTTTTCAGCGGGTTTGAAGAACTTGGACAGTTTGGGTCCAGACTCCTGCGAGGAACCCGGGTGATCTCTGAGCTCCACCGACTGAACTTCACCAAACTGTGAAAACAGCTCTTTGACAACAACCTGCACAGAGACGGATAACAGTCTGCAACGGTTACTAAAAGACTCAACGTACTTCATGACTGTTATAATGTTTAGTTTACATTGACATAGCATCAGAAAGGTGATAATTCAACAGGATGATGAAGGGTTAGGGCATAGTACCCTGAAGTATAGGGTATACTGAGATTACACTCACTGGCCAGTACATTAGGTACACCACTGAAAACGAATGCACTCTAATGCGCTGTTATAATACAATGATTTCACTAGTGTACCTAATGAACTGGCAGGTGATGAGACTATAACCTGTACCTCTGAGCAGTATGGAGGGATGTTGAGCACAAACAGAGTCCGGTCCAGCGGTCTTCCTGAGCTCTTCTCCGCTCGGACTTTGTGCTCTTTCACGTACAACGAGTGTCGAGCAACACTGTCGGAGCTAAACTGTAAAGACAACACTGCGAAGAAAGACAGAATCTGTAATTAGCAGCAGGCTAAAAGAGCAGGGCGTAGCCATATACGTATATAAACACCTGAACCGCTTCAAATGACTGTCGGATAATAAAGTGATATTATACCCGAATATCAGAAAATAATGTTCTTAAATTAATCAATAAATACCCGCAAATCCTCCAGGAATAATACAGGGCTGGCTTGTGGCGTGTTTCTTCTTGGACGGCGCCATTTTGGCTTTTCTCTAATGAAACCGGAAGTAGTTTATCTCCTATGCGTTGATTGGTCGACTCCAAACCAACCCGGAAGTACAACTAAAACGTTTCTCTCGAATGAAGAGCACGCGTTGTTATTGTTGACATAAATATTTGCCCTAATCGGTATATAAGACGCATTTTTATTAAAATAAATCTATATAAGTGAAGCGAACATGGAAATAAAATTATTATATTTGTATTGTGAATGTTTGTTTGCATTGTTTAGCTTAAAAGCGCTTTTATTTACGTAATTTATTATGAAATACAAATAACAACGAGGCTTCACATTAATTTATTCAAAAATGTTGAATGTAAAAATGACACAGGATTAATACTTTTATAAAACACAATCATTCGTCCATGGGGATATAATAAAATGGATAAAGCTTCAATTACGGCCTAACATTTTAAATCATTGTTTATTGGTTCTTCCATGATTAACACAATATATGCATGGATTTATGGATAGGTGGTTAAAAAGTTCACAGAAGGAAACACTAATACCAGAACTTATATAAATATATAAAATGGGATGCTCCAGAAACAGATTTTCTTATAACTTTTAATCGTTATCGTCTCATCGCCCTCCTCCTCTTATCTGGATCCGGGTCGTGGGGTCAGCAGCCTCAGCAGGGAAGTCCAGACAGCCCTCTCACTTCCACCAGCTCCTCCAGAGGAATCCCCAGACGTTCCCAGGCCAGACGAGAGATATAATCCCTCCATCATGTCCTGGGTCGGCCTAGAGATCACCTCCCAGTGCCCAACACACCTCTCCCAGGAGAAGCGTATATGTCCGAGCTCCTAAATTAGAAAGCCTGAATGCTGTGTTGTGCAAATACCCAAATAAATCATCACCTGAACAGGAAAAGACGAGTCTCAGACGACATCTACAAAGCTAAATGTTTAATGGCAACATCTCACAGACAGACAGACCTCACGGCTCGCCTCCTAGCGGCCAGCATGCCATGAAAGCAACAGAAAGTAATGTACAGTCCATCAACAGAAGTCATACGTGAACTAGTAAGAACAGTACAGAGCGTATGTCCGTAACTAGACAACCAAATAAAAACTGGTCACAAACGGAGCACACGACTTCCCACGAGAACAGTAAAACCAAAGGAAACTAAACTTAAATGTGACGGTGCGATAACTGGTCGGCTGGGGTTCTGTCCATGATTTACAAGCTTATTTTGGCTCACGTGTTCCTGGGGGTGAACTCGGGTTGAGATGCTGCGAGAATCTGCCGATGCCGCCTCTGCTGTGTAGTGTTGTCTCCTTTCTATTTAATTACTATGGTCTCATCCACAACAACCAAAAGAAAGAGAGGTACTGGCAACACAAAGTGCACATACCAGCGTCTTTAGCAGCTCTCAGTAATAACAACACCTGCTAACTGTTAATTGGAGATTTTAGATTTGTTTTTTGTTTTTGGAGAGTGGAGATAAAAAAAAACAACTTATCCAAAAAGGACTGCCATTAAATTAAAAAATAAATCCTGCACATCCAGTCTGATTTGTCCCCTCCCCCTCATGCCCTCACTGTATGATGATCCTTCCTTCCACTGGTCCGTTTCAGAAACAAACAGATGACATTTGATACCACAAAAGCAAACCTATGAGTCCACAGTAGTCATGTATACCAAATGTGTAAAAATCTGTTGCGTGACAGAAGATGGGTCGTCTTTTTTTTTTTTTTTACGTTAACACTGAGAATGCAGCACGACGAGTGGACTGGAGCTAAATCTTGATGCGGAAGGCGGTGGCCTGCGAGCTGGGGGGCTCGGTGGAGGAGCTGGACTGCGCCGTGGACTTGAACAGGGCCTTGAGGATGGTCTGGGGGTCCACTTCCGGGGTTGGCTGAGAGGAGGCTCGCTGGCCGGCGGGGCGAGACAGAGAGGGGGGCAGGCCGTCCTTCTTTGTCCCGCCGCCTGTGCCCGGTGTGTCGCTGAGTCTCCTGTGGGAGGAGAGAAACGGAGGAGTCATGCCGAGTCATCGAGACCACAAAGGGACGTACATCAACAGACACTGGCTTTCACAGAGATGCAAAACATGAGCAAGACGGCTGGACAAGGGCTCAAAACATCACCTCACACCCCCACCCTGACAGGTTCCCACAAGTCGTAAGACTCCTTAACTCATAATATTCCCCCTCCCTCCTCATCCACACACAGAGGATTGCTCTACTAAAGATCTCTGAGCCAAAATGCTGCAAAATATTATCATGCAATTAAACTTTCTATGTGTATTTATTCTATTTTTGTATATAAGGTTACTGTCTGTATTCCTGCTGTGCTCTGAGCCACTGCATTTAAACTTCATCTTGTGTATCCGCTTGTGAAGGGTCACATGGTCTGCTGGAGCCTATTAACACTGTTGTCAGGCGAGACAGGTCTCCAGTCTATCACAGGGCTAACACAGAGAGACACCTACGGCCAGTTTAGAATCACCAATGAACCTAACCAGCATGTCTTTGGACGGCGGGAGGAAGCTGGAGAACCTGGAGAGAACCCACACAGACACAGGGAGAACATGCTCCACACAGAAAGGAACCAGTCAGCTCATGGATTAGAACCCGGGACATTCTCACAGTGAAGCATCAGTGCTGCTAACCACCTCACCACCGTGCCTGACTGAAATTTGACTTTGATGCAAATCCAAATGACAAATAAAGTCTGTCTTTATTAATCACCAATACCTGTTTGTTACACACGTCAATATGAAAGGAAGCTGCGTTTCCACCACAGGAACTTTCCCAGGGATTAGAAACCTATGCTAGCTCTCCTGGGTCTTTAACCCCGAGTGTTTGGCGTGTGGGGCTGGCGTCAGTATGAGGGGGTGTACCCCATACGATGGCAACGTGGCTGCAATAAGAGAATCTGACAGCCGCTGTACGTACAGTTTAAACAAGTCAAGTATCTTTTTTCAAGCGCCAACACAATTAATGTGAGAACAGTTCAAGTCTCCCCTGTGCTCAGTTCTGTCACAGTGTCGGAGCTTCGTTGTATGAACTTCTGCACAACCTGCGTTTGAAGCAAGTAGCTGGATAGTGTTGTGCAAAGTGATTTATAAACACAACCATCATGGTTCTTTTAGACATGCCATTGGAACATTTTAGCGAAGCACGTCTGCAAAAGCCAACAGATTAGTCTACAGAGTCATTTAAATGGAAGAAACAAAAGCTCACTTACAGTAGAATAGGCTGATCAGAAGTGATGACATTTCCCTGAATGTGGAGGTTACACTTCATGGGTTGACCTAAGAAATGAGGGCAGATGCATAAAAACGACAAGCTATGGAGAACGAATATCTGGGCGCTTCAGTCAGACAAAAAACAACAATACAGCAACGATAGGGGTGTAACGATACGTGTATTTGTACTGAACCGGCTCGGTACAGGGCTGTGCATGGGCGAGTTCCTGGAAAGGAAGGTGTGTGTGTTTATTTTCCACCTGCAGCTAAACGTGCAGCCCGCGTGCTTCATGGCTACCGCTAGCAATAAACAGGAGCTCCAAGAATCTCTCTCGACGCTAAAGTCTCCTGCTTGGTTATAAACACGTATCGTTGCACCCCTAAGCAACAATTTCCACAGCATTCATCAACCTGCACACGCAGCAGAAGCCACGTGAAGCGCGCGCCCTTGCTGCCAGCACTCACCGTCCAAGCAGCGGTTGTTGTACTTCCTGTACGCGCTCACGGCGTCCTCTTTGCGGACAAACACCACTTCAGCTACGCCCACCTTCACCAGCCGTGCTCGCTTCAAGGCACCGCACACGCAGAACAGTTCCTGGAGGACAAACACACCTGGAATGAGTCACCGCGGCACAGCAGCGCTCTGCACGTTGTTCATTTTCAAAATAAACAAAAAAGCTTAAAGGCGAAGAGTGCGCTTTGCTCACCACTATGTCTTCCTCCGTGACCCGGGGGTGCAAGTTGTTCACCGTTATTTTCGTCCCCTCCAAAGGGCTGAACGCAGGCTGGAAAAGAAATGTGAAAGGCAATAAAAACGACTGACATAAAAGCGTTTGTAGAGGTGTGTGTAAGGTCACTTAGCCGCAGTGTTTACCTGAGGTGGAGTAGGAGCTGTGGTGCCGGTCTGAGCTGCGCCCTGCTGAAGAGTCCTGGAGACCGGCTGCAAGGTCGCAGCTGAGGAGCGGGCGGCGGCCGTGCTGGCGTTGGGCCGGGTGGGAGCCACGGGGACGGGAGGACGCGGGGCCGTGTAGGCGTCATTTTTAACCACCTTGGTGATCGGGACTGACATGGAGAACGCTGAGCCGACTGCACCAGACTTTGGAATAAAGATACAGAAAGAAAGAGTTTAATTTAACGAGGGAACACAGACACGTTTCTTTCATTCCAGCTGACATGAAGCTAGTCTTACCCGTGACTGCAGCATTGCAGTGGTTATCTTTAGTTGTTTACTGGGAGTACCATCGTGCTCATTTAAAACAGGCTGTGGAAAACAGTAGAATCTATTCAGCATCATGTTTTACAGAATTAGCCAACAAACAATGGAAACACATCATAAAGACAATCAGCTGTACCTGCGCAGCTGCACGAATGCCACTTGACATCCCAACAGGACGTTGCTGTAAAAATAAAGGCCATATATTACAGATCAAAGTATGGATGTGTTACCACATACACACATGTGCAGTAACACTTATTAAAACTCACCTGGATGGTCTTGGTTATTTTTAGAGGAGGTGTAGCAGCAGCTTGTGTCTGAGTCCCTCCAATGCTCCTCTTGAGGCTCAGCCTATCACGAGCATCCATCATCCTCACATTATTGCTCGGCTGTGGCGTTACGCCGCCCCTCGTGCTCAGTCCTTGCACACCAGGGCCAAACTGCCTCGTGTTTATTCCGGCGAGATCGTTGCTGGTGTGTATCTGTATCTGAGGCACAAGCTTCTGGCCCTGCAGCTGGTGCGTCACCGTCGTCTTCTGTACGGTCTGTGCGGGGACGGCTAACGGCCCCTGCCCCTGTTTGCGGGAGTTGATCATCTGGCGGGCATCCTGCACGCCACCCGCCCCTCCCCTGCCGCGGATTTTGAAGCGGGCATCTTTCTGGACCAGTTTTTCTCTGGCGTCTTTTACTTGAAAGCCTGGAGAGAGAGATGAGAGAGGTTTTAAGGAGAAGAAGGATAATTTCACTCCTCAAAACGCACAGCTCACAGATCAGTTAGATTACTGAGGTAGAACGAGGGCCCGTACCTGTTCCTCCTCCCAGCCGCTGTCTTACATCATTGACACCGATCTTCTGTCGTGCATCGAAACTTTTGCCAACTCCTCCTGCTCCCCGTCCAAACATGGGTCTGACAAAAATCACAAACAAGTTTCATTAATTTTAAAAGTTTTATACAATACATTATACTTACAGAGATAGAAGACCATTCTACACTAAATGCCAGTAGCATATGAAGTGATCAATATTTTACTAGGTACATTAACATTAGACGTTGATCTAATTGTATTTTCCTCCACAATACAGAGCAACAATTTAAAAGCTGACTAACGGTAAACATAACTACCTCCCTATGTTAAATAACTGGGTTGGCAGTTTACAGTTTACTTTAACCCAACTACGTCCAGCCACTAGTTGTTTCCAAAAATGAAACAAAAAGCATTGCTACCCTAAACATTAGCTTGCTAGCTAAACCTAGCGAGCAAACCTATAAACAACACGGCCTCAACGGACATAAAATTTTAACACGTAACGTTACAGCAACTTAGAATACGGCTGCACGCGTGTTTACTAATTAACTTAAATTTTCACAATTCCTCTACAAATGACTTCATGCGCTTAAGGCCTACAGTTAACGGCAGCTGCTCAACTCGGTGTTTTGAATGTACTCGCTGCTAGCCGTGTTGAGCTAGTGTTAGCTTGCGCTAGCCACCTAGCTACCAACAAGTCTCAGTTCCAGCCATTAAATGTTACTACAAGTTTCTAACCCCTCGATAATCAATCTTTCACCAGCGGAGTAAGCGTTTAAATACCTTTTAGCTTGAGCCTTGAGGTTAATACCGCGTCGTCGTATAACTTCATCTAAAGAGACGTCTGCCATTTTCTCTCTCAGTGTCCAACAGCGCGTGCGCAAGTGAAGTGTGAAGATTTTTTAGCTAGTGCTACGGAAACCGTTTGGGACCAAAATGATGATAGTTGTAGGGGATTGGCCGCGTATATTGTTTTAAAACGCGCGTTTTCTCATCACGTGCGTAGCAATTAATGATGTCTGACAATGCAGCGTCTGTATATTTTGATTAAGAACACATGACTGTGTTGATTAAGAACATTAAGAGGTTATTTTTAAGTTATCTGCGATCGATTGCTCTCGTCGAAACGCAAACGACAGATGTATCTGCGCACCCATGAGCCTTTGCGGCAGATACTCAGAAAATACTCAGAGATGTTGCGAATATAGTTCACAAAAATAACGAAAGATATCACAGACAGGCTTGTTAGACTATTACTGAATGCATTAGCAAAGGTTTAACGTTTGGAAAAACACCGAAACAGGCTGATACCGGTGATACTCTCGCCGCACCATGACAGAGGATGCTCGGGCACAGCGTCTATGCCGCTCCTCGACAGTCTACTCGTCATGCCTTAAACTGATGAGTAAGGAAAATAACGACGCGGGGTGACGCCCGTGTCCTCGTCAAATAACGAGATGAATTTTTGAAAGGGCACAGGTCTGCTCACTGAGGTGACTCGCCTACTTTGCGAGATGCCTCGTGGGACAAGGACCTTCCCCGCTCCCCTTAACTGTTGAAAAATAAAATACTAATGAACTTACATCGCTACGTGCGAACACTGTTTTACTAGACAACAGCACTGAGTAGAAACTGGTAGAAACCGCTATCCATAGATGTGGTAGAAACTCCAACTCCCAGCATGCACCCCGGACAGGCGCACATCCAATCCTCCCGGATCGGCGGCGCTCTGGAGCCGCTCATCACCGCAGCCCCACGTCGGTATCTCGCAGATCGCGCACACATTTTTTTTTTAGAGGTGAAATGGCTGCTGCTCTGTCCCGTGCCCTCAAACTGCCCGGTAAGCTGCGCTGTAACTATTTATTTTATTTATGTTTTTTTTATTTTACTAAAAAAGACAAACGCATCTTAGCCGCTAAATAACGGAGACAATAGCTAGAGGTTCTGTGACGGTCAGTCCTGTGTGGCGACTCGGGTCTTTGAACGCATCTCATTCATTACATGTTTTGTGTTTTGTCATACGTGTTTGCTGTTTATTCCCACTTTTAACGCATATTCCCTCTAAAAGCACTGTTAAATAGGATGCACAGTAAATTATATGTTTTTAGCCCAGGGTTAGCCGGCTAGCTGCTAGCTAAAATTACCCCTACACATCCATATGTTTGAAAGGGGCTAAAAAAAAGCAAAATATAATGATAAAAAATATAATTATAAGGCCAAGAATATTGCATTTTATATATTTTTTTAAACCTATTTAAAAAAAATCTAAAATAAATATTGTGATATGACGCATTAGTATTTGTAATATTATTGTAACGTGTTTGTTGTTTATTTTTATTAATATTTCTCGCGATATTTTAGTAAATCTCGAATTATTAACAAGAGACAGTCGCCGCAACGTGTATATTTTATTTTCTGAATTAAAATCTATGCAATTTTTATTTTATTTTTATGTTTCGTTTTCGTTTTGTTGTTTAATTCATTTTTATTTACATTTTTAGATCAGAGAGAATTATTTTAATAAAATGAAAGACAATTATAATAATCCAAAATTAAGGATACATCTATAATACATTCATGATTTATTTATATATATATGTATTAATAATATACAGTCAATAACGTAGTCACTTGTCCCATCACATTCATCGTGTCTCTGCAGGGAAGAAGGGCTCAGAGCTCGGAGAGTACGACCCTCTCACCCAGGCGGACAGCGAGGACGAGAGCGAGGAGGACGACCTCGTGCTCAACTACCCCAGGAATGGCCTCGGCAGGGACGGCTCCATGGGCTCCGGCTCCTCCAAGCACCGGGGCGGAGGCCGATCCGGGAGACTGGTGGGGGCCGAGGACGAGGCGCATGAGGACGAGGAGGAAGAGGAAGACGAGTGGAGGGAGCGACTCCCCAGCAAGTCCAGGCAAGACAGGGACGACATGAAAGGCATGCAGTACTGGAGCCACAGGGAGGCGAGCAGGGAGAGGCCGGGGGAGGACAGAGGGGGGCCCGGGGCGCTGGGAGGCGCAGGGGTTCATGGCGCCGAAGCGGAAAAAAAGAGGATCAGGGTGAAGAACGCTGTACGGGGTGCGTTTTTCCTGGTGCCTCTGGTCTCTGCGATGCTGCTCGTGCTGCTGTGTGCGTTTCTGATTCCTTGCCAGAAGGCAGAACTGGAGAAGAAGCCGCAATGGGAGAAAGCACTGGGAGACGCAGGAGGTAAACAGAAGCTGTTACGGCACTACTTTATTAACTCTGGAGTAAAACATGTAGAGCTGTTGTTTACTGAAAGCAAAATATAAAAAGATTTGCCTTTATTGTTTATACGTAGAGCTGAAAGTGCCACCAGCACTGAAGGTATCTTTATAAAGACTTAATAAGGAGTCTCAGTGGCAAGACAATGATGCCTCGCCCTGTAATTAGCCACCTGTGATTATACAGGATTGTGTATTAACCACATGGTTCAGAAATATGGCTTAAAAACAGAAAAGAAACAACACTTAAAGCGGAATGAAAAGCCTGAGACAAGCACTGATTAGGAGTCTGGACAGGTCTCCAGTCTATCTCAGGGCTAACACAGAGAGACAGACAACCATTCACACTCACACCAGCGAACGTCCAACCTTTGGACGGCGGGAGGAAGCCGGAGAACCAGACACAGGGGGAACACGCACACAGGGCTCAGTCGGCCGGTGGATTCAAACCCAGAGGCGTCAGTGCTAACCACCGCTCCACCGTGCCGCCAGGTTGGGTTCATGTCGTGTGTATTTGTTTCCGTTCAGGTGTCACTCCACCTGCTCTGGCTCTGTGGGACGTAGATGGTGATTCAATGGCGGATGTGCTTCTGGGTGTCATTGCGTGGACCAATGAAACCCACACAACGCAAGGGAACAAAAGTATGCGAGGAATTTTAATTGTCTAATCTAATCTAATCTAATTTAATCTAAGATCTGACAAATCATTCCTTTCTTCGTTTAGTTTACAGCGCCGTGGCCGTGTCCGCCGCCAGCGGCCAAGTGCTGTGGAGGAAGGTCATGCGGGAGTCGGTGATGTACATCCAGTGCGGTCTGCAGCGCAGCGGCCCGCCGTCACCTGTGTGCCTCCTCATCGGAAAATCCATCCTCATGGCTGTCAATGGCACCACGGGTAGGTCCCGGTAACTACAACCCCTGGCTTCATTTGTTTTCTTTGAAGCGTCTTGACTGATGCAGTAATGGTCGCCTTCATGGTTTTGATGCCATAGGCCTCCTGTGACTTTGGATTACAGGATTGTTGACAGGAATAACTTTAGCGTCATCCTACTGGTATGTATCAGGTGTGCTTCCAGTTGGGTTAGGGTTACCAATGATTTATTGTGTATTGTGCTGCAGCTATGGTTGGTACATGTTGTAACACAAGTTTCTATGAGTACAAATATACTATAGTGTAGTGATATTAAGTGGTATCAGGTAGAGGTCGACCGATAGTGGATTTTTGAATGCCGATATTATACCGATAGTTTGGAGCAGGGAAAAAACGATAACCGATTAATCGGCCGATTAGAAAAAAAATCAACACTGTTGGAAGTCCTGTTCTTTATTAAAACTAAAGAATTTACAAGAAATTCCCAAATTTTAAGATTCATGGCAAACTAATGGCGCATTTCCACTAGCACGGCTCGGCTCGGTACGGTACGGCACGGCACGGCTCGGCTCGGTTTGGTTGTGTTTCCATTACAACTGGTGCCTCCTCGACGTGGGCGGGGTCGTCATAACACGGCTGCGCGAAACCGCTGTGACGTCATTTACACGGCGCCGAGCAACGTACAAATCCGGAAGACCTCCCTCTGAATCCGTTCTTCGGCAACCAGAGTCAGGAACGTCTGGACCTCCTCCACCGACCAAGGAGCGGATTTTTTCTGAGAAGCCATCTCGTTCCAAGTCAAAAAGCAGTAAAAAGTGGTGTCTTGTCTCGCGTCTTGTTTTTATTTACATTCTAGGCGGTCGTCGCGCGGTTATGACGCTTCCAGTGACGACACTCATCGGCCAATCAGTGGAAGGCAGTCGGCTGACGTCACGTTTTAGTAACGCTTAAAAGAGATTACACACAGACAGCTTTCATTTTAGCCTGTAACAACTAACTGTTATTAGCTAATAAGCTCATGTAGGCTAAATCATGCCGGTGGAGATGTGGCTGTTTATGCTGAAATATGATGCACGTTTATGCTTGTTCAACTAGTGGTACTTACTGCCTCTGCTAAGGAGGTTATGTTTGTTGACTTTCAACTTGTGAAGGTTTTATTTCACTTACAATGACACTTTGTTATCGTCCAGTCGACTTGTCTTCTCCACAGATCACTTAACTCGTCTCTGCTGCCGCTGCACAAGCTGCGTTTCTCTCTCTCTCTCGCTGTGTGTGAAGAGCAGCCCCGCCCCTCAGTGATCAGAGCGACAGAGCGGAGTTTGTTGTTTTTTTTTCAGAGGAAAAAAATGTCAGCTATCGGCAACTATCGGCGCCAAATTTGGCCGATGCCGATAGTTTTTAAAACGTCCTATCGGCGCCGATTAATCGGCCAAACCAATTAATCGGTCGACCTCTAGTATCAGGTGTGGTTGGATTGCTATCAAATATGCTAGTGTAGTTTACCATGTATAACCCAAGGTCCTTTGAGTATAAATGTACTACAGAGCTGTGATTAGTATCAGGTGTAGTTGTATTGGAGCAAAGGTTGGTTACACATTGTAACCCAAGGTTCTTTGAGTATAAATATATTATAGTGCCGTATAGTAGTATCAGGTATGGTAGTATTGGAGCTAAGGTAGTTTACTATATGCAACCCCAGAATCTTTGAGTATAAATGTACTTCAGTGCTGTGAATTAGTATCAGGTGTACTCGTATTGGTGCAAAGGTTGGCTCCATGTTGTAACCCAAGGTTTTTGGAGCATGTCAAGTCAAATTCCTTGTATGTGTACATACTTGGCTATTAAAGCTGATTCTATGTTGGAGCAAGGGTTGGTTGCATATTGTAACCCCAGGCTCTTTGACTATAAATGTACCATAGTGCTGTATAGTGGTATCAGGTATGGCAGTATTGGAGCTAAGGTAGTTCACTTTGTGTAATCACAGTTTCTATGAGTATAAATGTATTACAGTGCTGTGATTAGTATCAGCTGTAGTTGTATTGGAGCAAAGGTTGGTTCCATATTGTAACCCCAGGCTCTTTAAGAATAAATGTACTACAGAGCTGTAAATTATTATCAGGCGTGGTTGTATTGGAGGTAAACTGGTTACATAGTGTAACCTCAGGTTCTGTGCATATAAGTACAATATTGTAAGGTCAAATGTTTGTACTGTTTTATAAGTTTGAGTAAATAAGCACAGTATTGACCCAGGAGATAAGCTAAAGGCATTTAGCAAAGAAAAGCTGATGTTTGCTAAATTTCTCCCAACATTCAGCTCCAGACCAGCGAGTCAAAGTCTTCATGGGGCTATGGCCTGTAAATTAAAGTGAACAAAGGCTGTCAACCATACGTTCACATTCAAAGCGTTCAAAATGGGGTCAGATACGTTTCCTTTCTCTCCCCAGGGAAGAAGTTGTGGACGGTAGTGCTTAGGAACGTTGAATCCCAGGCGGTGTTGCTTCCAGACCTTCAGGGCGACTCAGTCCCGGATCTGCTCTTAGCCACCCTGCCTGCAAACGAGGTGTGTCTGCCAGCCCCCCCCCCCGCTTTTCATCCTATACACATGTGTTAAGTTACACTGAGGCTTTTTAAAAGACAACGTGGCTTCATACGCTATTCAACTTCATCACATATTCTCGTAGCTCGTTAAAGTCGTGACCTCGAGGAGAAGCAGTTACTTGAAACTTTAAAGTTTGCTTAATCACTGTGTAAATGTTCTGTGTAAATCCTACTTCAGTCCATAAACTTATCAGTCACCCAAAGACGTTTCAAAGTTTAACTTCAGTGTGAAACTTCCAGCTGAGAAATTTAAGCTGTGAAACTATATCTCCAGTCGACACCCAAGTAATTACTAGCTAAAGGTTTCCAGATCATTCTTCCAAGTCTGTGCATTCAGTGACGACGTACCTCATTCACATTCAGGATCTGGATCTGTCCCTGACCCTGATCTCTGGTGAGACGGGGGCGAAGCTCGGCCACCCCGTGCCTTTCAACCTCCCCGGGCAGGGAAAGCTGATTGGTCCTTTGCTGCACGAGACACAACAAGGGGCATACTACGTCCTCTTTGGACTAGGTGAAGGACACATTTCTCACCTCCCAACAAAGGCTTTTAGGGTAAAAAGCACAACTCTCTAACGTTGCCTGCTCCCTCAGGTAACGTCGAGGCCATCTCTCTGCAGGACATCTACTTCCGTGCCACCGGAGAGCTTCCCGTGAATCAGCCTCTTAGGAGGAAGGATCCGGGCTGGGAAGGGCTCAACAAAAATAATTCCTCGCCGCTCATACACATTTACAGGTACGCCTCAGTGAGTGCCGCACGGCTCTGATTACCCCGTACAGACTCCTCTTTGTCCGCTAAACTTTTAATCAGACAAACCATGTCCTTCTTTAACGCTTGCACCATGTGATTCTAAAAAGATCTTAAGTGGAAGCGAAACGTTAGAGGGTACGAACAAGATGCAAACGATGTCATAGGATTATTTAAAAAAAAAAAAAAGTGTTTGACCTTTTGTCGCGTCCTAACCAGGGGATCGGAGCATGTGGAGTTCCTGCTCCCTCTTGTGGCTGGCTTCTGCAGCAACCACAACAGCCTGGACGCCACCTCCAACCTGAACGCCACCAGAAGCGACTGGTTGCTGGTGTACGGGTCCAGCAAACAGTCGGTGCTCAGACAGAAGGACTTACGGAAAGAATGGACCTTCAACTCGGCCGCCATCCACAGGTGAAGCCCGTCAGATGTTTTGTCTCCTGACTGAACGGATCTATGTTCATGTCATTAATAAGTAGGGATGCTTGATATTGGCTTTTCTGACGATATCCGATATTGTCCAATTCTTAATTTCCGATACTGATATATGCAGTCTTTTTACACCTATTATGGACATTATGCCTAATTTTATTCCGATGTCCCACTGGATGCAAACAAAATAAGGTGCCAAAATAGTGCCCTTCATTTATTTTTTGAGTTTTTAGAGAGAAATTTTTCCTCAAACAACACTACAGACAATATCAAAACAAGGAAGACAAATGTAGCGTATAACTCTGCATGATTCTTCTTGAGGTGGGTGATCAAATTTGATGTATTAAAGGAAGACGCCTTGTTTCCTCCTCTCATACCCACCTTTGCTTTGCAGTCATTGCAAATTTACTGTTAGTAGCTGACACTTGGAAATACTTCCAAACCACGGACATCTCATACACCGGGCGAGCTAGCTTGTTAGCCACGGTTAGCAACCTACGAGACTAGCGTGTTGTTGTTGTTATACGTCATCAAGCACGCGTCTGTTAACGTCCTATGCTGCGTTCATGAAGACGCGGAAATGCTGCGCCTACAGAAAATCGGTTACCGATAATTTCCGATATTACATTTTTAACGCAACATCGGAGGGCCGACATTATCGGACATCCCTATTAATAAGCGTTTCTTTGCCTGTCACAGTCAGCCGACGCCGGGTCACTTCAACAACGACGGGATCCTCGACCTTTTCAGTCAGCATTCAGCAAACGGCGTCATGGAGGTAAAACAAACAACCGTGTCAGATAAATTAAGATTCAAACGCGTCGTCTTCGCTCTAAAAGTCTGCCCTCATCTCCGTCTGCCAGGCGCAGATCGTTAACGGGTCAAACGGGCGCCTCCTCTGGTCGGCGCAGTTCGTGTGCCCTCGCCTCGTCTTGGAAACCGCCGCCATCACCACCTCCACGGGCCACTCGGCGTTCCTGTTCTGGGCCAGCGAGCCGCTCGGAGCGCAGGGGAACGCCACCAAGCCGACTGTGAGTCTTCCTTGTTGATTCGAACCAGATCTGCTGCAGGAATCTGTGGCTCGCTGCTTTATTTGACTCTGAAACTGAGCCACTGGTGAAATATTTTGTGCACGTTTAGGTGGCGCCTGCTGTTTCCGCACCTCTGATCAGAAAACTTTTCCTGCTGCACCCTGCATATCCCACAGTCCTGCTGGAGCTCAGCAGCACCACAGACACCACGGTCACAGCGGCAGGTAACAGGAGTTAAAACCACCTGCAAATTACTCAGACACACATGAGAGTGTAAAAGCATTTCTAAATATTCCACTTCCTCTCTCGACAGTGAGCTACCAGGAGCACCAAAAAGACGCCACCTACATCACGGTGTCCTCAAGGCCCACACCCGATTCGGAGCCCGGCGCCCGAATCGTCAAGAGCATGAGCCTCAGAGCGGCCATCGACAAAGGACAAATCGTGAGGCTGGTGGAGAGCGGCAAGACCGGGGGTGCCGTCAAACCCGGGGACTTCGAGGTCAACAAGTTCTTCAGGCGCCTGTCGTTCAAACACCAGGTGAGACACACTCAGTCGGATGGGTTTCAGCTCACACCCGGGCCCGTCGTTTTATTAACCCCTGTGCTGTTTTGTGCAGTGACCCGACCCGACCCGCTGCCGCAGCCCTGCATCTCAAGAAGCGGTACAACTCGCGCGAAGACGGGGGACGCGAGATCTGCACTTAAAACTGTTTACATCTTAGATCCACCGAGTAGGATTTCATTTCTGTGACACGACGGGGACAGATCTGCATCTGGTTTTATGTTTGTACAAAGAAAACGCTTATTTAATTTATTTAAGTGGGTTAAATATTAGTTTTTAACTTCTCACGACAGCAGAACAACATTATATTGTGGTTTAAAAACAAACAAAAACAAGTGAAGCACAATATCCTCGAAGGAGAACGAACATTCACAGTATTTTGCCAGGTCAGTATTTTATTATTTCGTGGTGTCGTCCGCTACTCACATTTTATTTTTTCTTCCTAAAACAAAGAATAAGTCTTGTAAATATTTAACGCTGTACAGTATTTATTTTTCTTTTTTTTCTTTTTTTAAATGACTTCATTATCAGTCATCGTTTATTTTCTCTGAGTGTGTGGCTGCTAAAGATTATTTATGAGGCGTTTAAATGTAAGCTGCGACTTCACATAACACAAGAGAAAGTAAAACTGAAATGTTTACCTTGCTTTCCTTATTTTATTTTATTTTATTTAAAAAAAAATAAAAACCGTATTACCTGGGGTGAAGAGGTAGGGTGTAGTACCGTAACTTTACCGCACGGAGGCGCCGTTTCCACCTCTGTCAGTCCACACCTACCTCCGCCTTTTTCCGCATTGCTGCCGCAGCAAACGCTGTAAACATGGCGTCGGCCCTCGGTCGCCTCGTCGGGCTGTCACCCCTCCTCAGAAACTCCCCGCGGACCCCCTGCAAAGCGCCACCGTCCCGGACAGCTGTCTGGACCTCCTCCGGCGCAATTCTCCCCAAACCCAGGAAGGTGAGTGGTGATATAAAAACAAAAAGGAGAAAAAAGAGGAGGAACGCCTCAACTAACTGAGCTGTCTCTATGTGGGGTGGTGGCAGACCCCCTTCGGCCTTATCCGGATTGCTCTGGTAGTGGTGCCCTTCTTGTATGTGGGGACTCTGATCAGCAAGAACTTCGCAGCCCTGCTGGAGGAGCACGACATCTTCGTCCCTGAGGATGACGACGATGATGACTGAGGAGTGTGTAGGCTTCCTGGTTAACAGGTATCACCGGGGACTCAATTAATGCTGCATTCAAGTACAACCTGGAACAAACCTGCCTCAACACAGCCACGTTTTTCTTGAATGCAGCAGCAGAGACTCAAAGAAAGCTCCATTTATTTATTTTTATTATCTATTTTGTGGCTTAACTCTCAACTCTCGGGTTTTCTTTCCTCCACAGATCCTCCTGTTTTTGTCGCCGCCGCTGCAGTTTCCACATAAACGCCTTCCCGTGCTGTGTGTTACATTCAAGTCGCCTGTGTTCGCCACCGGATTCAGAATATTCTGCTGTTACTGCCCGAGAAACGTCGTCCTGTGTCTGCAAAACACTACTCAAGTCTCAATAAAAGGGAATACCACTTGTTAAAGCACTTGTGGACTCTGGTGTGGGCTCAGATCAGAACAAGAGATTTAAGAGTCTATCGAAACCCACTACACATGTACAAACATTAAGATGACACATTAGAAATACTTATAAATCTTAAGAATTTATTTTTTCCCTTTTAAAACGCCTCTTTCTGCTTTTATTTTGGAGATGTCAGGCTTTGTTAGCATCCTCTAAATTAAAGATAACTGGCATTTGTCACACCAGGAAAAGCACATGTGCAGTTAAAAACAACACCAGCTCCATTTGGTGTCCCGTGCTGCCTTCAAATGCTGTCGTAAATTTGCAAATTTTCAATACAGTTAAGAGTTACACCTTTGAATTTCCTCCATGGAGTCACCCGGTCATATCACGTCAAGTTTCCCAGCAGACTTGCGACATACAACTTGACAGTCGAGCATTTTGTGTCGTGTCGTACGCCTGCTTTTTTCCCTGCTACCTTCAAATGCATCCCAGAAAGGCCGAACAAAAGACACAGCTCCACGTACGTGAGTGTTAAGTGTGTATTTACAATAAAGGGGAATATCTGCCACACTGGACACAAGCAAAGAGAGGGTCAGAGGTCGGCTAACGGCTGCACAGTTCACGGGTCGTGACCCCGGTAGAATTTGGACAGGAAGTCGGCGGAACGAGGCTCCTCGGACTCGTAGAAATAGCGCATTAAGTGGGTCCTCTGCTTCCAGACGTGGATGGTTTCCTCCAGGTCCATTTTACCCTGAAAACACACAAACGGAAAAAAAACACGTCAACGCAACACGAGATAAACGGTTTAATCGAACAAAACCGAGCGCGGTCCACCGGTCGGGTACCTTGATGACCAACATGTCGATCACACGGGGGTCGGTGACGTGCTTGTTTTTGTCGAACATCTCCCTCACTTTGTCTCTTCCCTGACGTGCTGTGATGTCCAGCTGAAACATGCACACTGCACAGAGACACACAAACAAACACAACAACACATCATCAACACAATCTGGATCAGTGTAAATACTGCAGGGATTAAATCAAAAAGGTAATCTACACAAAATTAAACCTGCAGATCATTTAAAAATGTAAAGATGCGTTTGTCAAACAGGAAATCTGGACATTTGTAGATAAAACACTCATTTGTTTTGGTCTGTCCAGCACAAACACAAATTCTACAGTTTTATTTGAGGTTTTTAATAATATTTATAGTGCTGGTAAGATAAAAAGCTTCCAAATTGTATCTCTGGAGCAAAATAAAAACAGATATTAGACAAACTTGTAGAAAAAATGTTATGTTCCACCATCAATTTCAAAATGTGTTTTTGATGCATTAGCATTAGCAGCTTTTACAGAAGAAACGTAAACATGTATCACATTTAATGGTTCCCACATTAATTAATTCACTTAAACAGAAATATAAATACGTCTATAAAGCACGGGAACACGAAACAGCGTCTTAATAAAGTGTGTTGTTAAGGTTTGGACTGATGCTTTGCTAGCCGCTAAATGCTGAAGCTCCACACAGACGCGACCTTGACGGCTGCGTCAAGTATTTAAACCCACCGGGGAAGCAGCGACATACCTGTGTTAGGGATCTCACGGTACCATGCTCGGTACAGCTCACGAGCCCTGCGCTTAGCCTCGTCCAAATCCCGGCTCAAGAGCGGTTTGACTACTTTAGCGGTGGCGGCTGCAGTTCGGGTCGCCGCTGTGGACGCCATGGTTGCTCTAACGGAGTTTCCGGTCTTACTTCTTCGGTGGTGCAATTGTGGTAAGCGGTGCTCTGGCGCCACCTAGGCGCGACACACGGCAAAGCAGCGCTTCACAGTGAACAATACTTGTATACTACTTGTAATTTTACTCTTAAATATATTAAATATTAAATTTATTTTAATATATTAAATCCAGAACTGAGATGAAACATCCCTTGACTATTTTTTACAGCACTTTGGCTAACATTTGTTATTTTTAAGTGTGCTTTATAAATAAATTGAAAAACCATTTAACTGAAGTCAAACAAAAATATTTCTGGGTAAAAAAATTTTTGCAGTTCTATTTTTTTAATTTTTTTAAATAGACTATTACTGGATGTGTGGTCACGGAGGCCCCTTTTATTCAGTGTGAACGGTATGAAAAGTAGAATAAAAGAAACATTTCTGCCAAACTTTTTATTGATTGCAAAAAAATTTATAATTTACAAAAAAAAAACAAAAAAAAAACAATACAAGCTCTACAGTACATTAAATACGGAAATGTTTTTAAAACGTAGGTAGATAAGTCATTTAAATCACAATACATACGGTCTAATATATAAAAAAAAAAAGAAAAATTGGCTCATCGATGCATCGCCTGTCATCTGTTGTCGTGGCAGCACATTCCGTGAAACACCGACGACGATCAGGCGAGACTGGAAGCGTGACACTTCTCAGCCTTGGCTTAACAAATAAAGACATCTGCGGTTGCGGGACGACATTCATTCAACAGCTCGAACAAGCCTGAATTTACTTCCAATATAATCATAGATGAATTCCCAATTCAGCCTGTCAGGAATATGAAATTTTTGCTGTCTTGTCCTGTTTCAATCCCAAATATATATATATATATTTATGTGTATATGTATATATATTGTATTTACAAAGACAACAGAAGCACAAAGGTAAAAAATAATAATAATAATAATAATTACAGCTCCCATTTCTTAAGAAACGTGTGCCACTTTCACAAAGTAAACACGACTCAAGGAGCCGAACAACGGAAAACTGTAATGACAGTAGCTCTCAAACACGAAGGCAGTGAGGATTTATCTGACTAAAACAAACAACAGCTGATACAGTATGACATCGTTATCTAAAAAACAATAATAATAAATTCCAGTTTTCAGACCAAATGCGCACAAGCTAAAATTAAAAATTAAAAAGTGCAGGTTTTACATACATATATATATATTTATGCATAAATATATATATATATCTCACATGTGGCCCAGTGTAATGAAACCAGCTGATGGCGACTTTAGGCTGCTCACTGGCAGAACGATTTAAGGCGTCCGGGTCGTCCTGTTTTGTCTCTGTCCCTCTTTGGGGCAGCAGCCTCTCAGTGGTCCAGGCTGTTACCCAGCGCTTGCCCCTCCTGCAGAGCAGCCATGGCCAGCCTCAAGTGCTCCTTCAGACTCTGGATCTCTCGCTCGCTTCGGCCCTTCATCCCGCTCAGCTCCTCGCGCATCTCGGTGAACCGCTCGCGGGCCAGCTTCTCTTCCTGCGGGGCGACGAAAAGGGTTACGGTCACTAGTGACACCTCGTCCCGTATAAAGGGAACTTATAGAACATGCATCAGGTGATCTAGTCATGTTGGGAGTACCGTGTTAAGGAGCTGAAGCTCGTTCCTGAGGCAGCTGATCTCTTTGCGTAAGTACTCGATCTCGTTGTCTTTCATCCTCAGAAGAACCTGGAAGGAAACAACGAAGAGAAGAAAACTCACTTTTACTGAATTATCCTGAAGTAACTTGAACGCAGCACAGGTCAAAGACACATAAAGCAAACAGGAAGCTTTTCTTTTAAACGTTAAGAAGTGTCTGAATTTATCTGAGTGGACTCCACGGATTCGCTTTCAAATGCAATGTCACCTGCACCTGATCTGATTCCGATGTTAATAAATGGTCTGAACGGAGCCAGAGTCAGTAATTAGTTTCTGCACCAACTTATCCAGCAGCTGCACATTCACCTCTACTCTCATATCGCTGCATGAAACAAAGGCTGATGCATCGCGGAGCCTTGCAGATTTTCAAACCTACACACCACGGTTGCTATAAATAAAAGCCGTCAGAGACACACCACCGCACTCAGCCGGTTTCAGTTTCGAGCGCACGCAGTGTGTAAAGGGTAACGTTACCTCCAGTTCACAGGGCGGCCTGTCTTTGTCTTCCTCCGAGCTCTGATCTGTGATGGTAGCTCGTAGACGGATGGCTTCTTCTTTCAAACGCGTCTTTAAGTCCTGAAGAGGAAAACGTTCTGTCTTTATCATTTTAAGGTTTCGTATCAAGCGCCTCTTCCTGAGTTCATTTCCTGCTGCCGTCTCACCTGGTTCTCTTTCCTCAGCTGCTCCATGTCCCTCTCCTTGCGGCTGATTTCTCGCTCCCTCTCTGCGTTGTTCTGCTCGGCTCGGTTCAGCTCCAGACACTTCTGGTAGTACTGGTCCGAGAGCCCGGCCAGCTCCCTCTGCAAGGCCCGAGTCTCCACCCTGCAGCGACGAGCAGAAGACAACACCGTTGAGTCACACGTTGGATCCTTAAACCAGTTTGATTTTAACGGTCTGAACTTGACAAACCGCTTTGTTACTTCTCATTCACACGCAGCAGTGGCAGAAACCGGAGCAGCTTTGGTTTCAGTGTCTTGCTCTAGAAGTTTCTGACATGCAGAAGGGTCAAACTAGCAAACCCTGGGACAGTCCACCCCACCACCTGAGCCACGACCGGGCGTTAACGAGGAAATTACTAGATTAAAAGACTTGGAAAGCTGCGTTTGTCTCCGTTTGGTAACACTAGTCGGCTCTTGCTTCTTTTTTTGCCAGTCTGGTCAATTTTTGTTCAACAATGGCGACCGAAACTTTGGCCGAAACTTCGCCACAAACCTCCAAAACCTCCTCAGTTAACCTTTCCTCCATGTGTTCCATCTTTTTTGATCCAAAACAATCAATTAGAAAATTGTAGAAATGGAGAAGCAGCTGGAAACACTAAAGCAGAAACACGCTACTACCAAGAGGCCCAAGCGGAGTCTTGTGGTTTACGCCGCTGCAGCGCGTGGTTAGTTTTCTGCGGAGGTCAGTCATGCATAGGGGACCGCAACTTCTGCATCAACTTAAAGGGGAATTACCCTTTATTTATTTTTTCTGGACCTTATTTCTGACGTAAAATGCGATCATTTACTCACTCATACAACTTGGTCAGTCAGGAGATGTTTAGATCGGCGTATATCCATATAATGGGAGTGAATGGGGCACCCAAACACAGCCTCTAAATAACACATTATCTGCCGTGAACTAGTGCTATTCCCATTTTTTGCAACATGGCTGAATATTTTTCAGATTCTGAGGTTGTGGACGATGGACGTCCTTACCGTTTTGAGATTACGGATGAGGAGCTCATTGAAAGGAGGATGTGAAGGCAGAGAGAGAACAGCTAGCCAAAAAACAACAAACCGCTGCATGCCTACCAATAGATAACAGCTAACTCTGGACTCAACAGGGAATAACTAAGGTATCGTAACAAAATATTGGTGAAATGAATGAGTTTCTTGGCAGATAACGTGTTATTTAGAGGCTGTGTTTCGGTGCCCCATTCACTCCTATTATATGGATACACACAGATCTAAACATTTCCTGAACAACTCCAAATGACATAAGTTATATGGGTGAGTAAATTACCATATTTTATGCAAGAAATAAGGTCCAGGTTGTAAAAAACAACAGTTCCCCTTTAACGGAGAAGTCTAAACCGCCTATAACACAGACAGACACAACTATTCAAACTATTCATACCTACAGCCAGTTTAAAATCACCAATGAACCTAACCAGCATGTCTTTGGACGGTGGGAGGAAGCTGGAGAACCTGGAGAGAACCCACAAACCCAAAACCGTCTCGCTCTGATGCATCAGCGCTAACCACCACGCCGCTGTGACTTCTGGCGGCAAAAAAAACTTCTGCAAATTAGAAACGCTTCAGAAGCCCAGTGAAGAATTTGGACGTTGGACCCACAAATTAAACAAAACATCTGTGCACCGTCTGCAAACACGATCAGAAAACAGTCCTGGGGTCTGATCAAAACATGTCACTCGTTCTTTTCTAAAGTTACGAGCAGAAAGATTCAAAGACGACTTATTTTGCTTGTATCATCGTTACGACGCCAAACCACACTCAGCAAGTATTACAACACAGAGGCTCTGTGTTAGAGTGATCCATCATCCACTGTACACACTGCAGCATGAACGAATGCATGAGTCAAACGCAGTACAAACACTCTATAAATTATTATTATTATATTAGTGACGCGCTACAGACGAACGTAGCGACAGATTTCTGCGTCGAGGAACGAGCGAAGAGTTTGTTTAACCCAGCAACAGTAACGCGTGGGGGAGGGGCTTCACGAAGGCCAGGAGCCGTCTGATTGGCGGTCAAGAGGCCAATCAGACGATCCGACAGGGTCGATTAAGGAATTAGAGATGACGGGAACATGGTCACCGCCTCTGCAGACCAACAAAGGGTCGAGTCTTCCGCGCGCCGGATCCCTGCGAAGGATGATATCGTTATGCAGTTAGCTTTATTAACCGCAGCATATTTTTACAACTATTTCCTGTTGCGGCTTTAAAAACGTCTTGAAGCCTCAAAAATAAGAAAAAGCAGCGGCCGTCTGAACGGATAAGCTCTAAAATGCCGGGTTCCAGTAGCAGCCGCAGAGACAGTCTGTGTCAAAGGACTCGTGAAGCTTACAAAGGCAAACTAATCCATGAGCGAATTCTTCTGCATTCCTTAAGTGCCTGACAGGACTCAGCGGCCGCTGTGGTAATGGCCTCGCTTCAACAACAAAAAAAATAAAAAGGATTGTTGTGGAGTCAGCCTTTTGCTCGACTAGCTGCGTCTCAAACGCACAGGAGACCCGTTCACGAGGCTTCACCGGCTCTTAACTTCAGATCACCGCTTTAATAACTACTCACTGTGAGTAACGGATCCGGTGGATGAAAACCCCAACACACATGGCAGTAACTTAGGCCTCCACAACCAAATACTTGCACTGATTTGTGGTTGTTAACAGACCGTAGTCATGCGAGTTTCAAATGCGCACCGCCCACATGTGTTCCCAATAAAAACCTGAACTCCCCTTCACTCATTTAAGAAGAAGACTTTCACTTTGTTTGAGCTTTTTGTTTCTGGACCTGGACGACGGACTGGTTTTAAAGTTCAACTCACTGCTGCTGTGCTCGTAGCGTCTGCACGTCCATCGCTCCGCTGCTCAGCCTCTTGACTCTCTCCACCTCCCGCTCCAGCTCCTCGTTGTGCTTCTTCTTCAAAGCCTCCATCACTGAAACGGGAAGCGCAGCGTGAGACTAGCAGGATCTATACACGATACTCAGCACCAGGCAGGGGTCGCGTTAGCCGAATATTATATCTGAAGGCTATCCGTCATTTTGTCAGACTGCAGTTCACACCCTGACCACTCGGTGGCGACTGACGTTATCATTCCAAACGTCGCGGAACTTTTCATCAGGGCTTGATTTTCTGGTACACCGATTACACTGTTGCACATGTCGGCTAACCATATGCATATATAGACAATCTATATGTATATTCTATGCGGCTAACGGCTAACAAAACGGACGAATCGGATGAAACGACGTTGCTAGGACTGATGAGTTTTTGTGCAAATTGTGCAAAATAAAAGAGTTAGCATAGCACCCAAGTACTTCAACCCTACAGTGCCATCTAAGAGCTGTTAGCGCTAGCTGTACCGTTACGAGTACGGACGAGACGTGTTTTTTCTACCATTTGAAGCAAACTCATTTTAGTTTGAGGGCCCAATTTGACCTAAAGCAGGCGGGACCAGTCAGATAATAACCTATAAGTAACAACAGCTCCTGATTTTTTCCATTTATTTTAGTGCAAAAAAGAACAAGTAAATTAGGAGAGTGTTTACAGTTGATAACTAGCCTTTAAAAATGGATATTTCTTAAATAAAATAAGTGCAGTTTGGGCCCTTTGCTGTCTGTTGTTTAATCCTGGGTGTCTGTGTTGTGTTCTGTCTGCTTTTCTTACTAAAACAGTGGATAACTTCGGGCTAACAGTTATTTTCATTGAAAATCTGCAGTCTTCTATGTAATTTTTGCCAGATTAGACCCTGTGGCGGGCCGCTTTTGGCCCACGGGCCGTATGTTTGACACCTAGTCAATACTGTAATTACTGAAAAAGTACTTTAAGTTAATGAAATTACAATAAAAACTAAATGCTAATGAAATGAATGGGTAAAAACGGGTAAAAATAGATTATGACGGGATTTTTATGACCCTGTCAGTCAAAATAACAGACACTTTCTACTACTGTGTCCATCCTGGCCTCGTCTCACCTCTCGCCGTGTCCTGGGTCTCCTCCAGCAGCAGCCTGTCCTTCTCGCTCTCCAGCTCCTTCATCTGGCGCTCGTGCTGCCTCTGAAGCTCCTCCATCGCCTGCCGATGGGCGCGGTCCATGGCTGCCAGGCTGCGGCTGCAGGGTGACCCAGGGCCGCAGCCACCGCCTCCTCCTCCACCTCCTCCTCCACCTCCTCCTCCTCCCAGTTGTAGTTGCTCCAGCTGCTGCCTCAGTGACGCCACCTGAGGAGAGACGAAGCACGAGGTAAAGCACCAACGCAGCATCTGCTTTAGCCACTACCACCGCGCATCATATCTGCTATTAACATCCAACCAGAGCAGTCTGAATGTAGGCGGCCAGCTTTAAGTACAATGAGTCTAAGGTTCACGCTCTGTATGCAAATAAACACCCACATCATTTGAGGAGAATCATTTAACAGCTGTTCCTGAATCAGAATCAGCTGTTTTGTTGGAGTCTCACCATCTTATCTCAGCAGTTATTTTAGAAACAAGGCTCGGATCATATCAGATCTCGTTAAACATTGATACACGATCAGCCACAACATTAAAACCACTGACAGGAGAAGTAAACGGTTCAACCAGCTTGTGACAATACGATGTTCTTCTAGGAAACTTCTGGACCTGGCATTCATTCATTTTAATGTTACTTAGACATGTAGCACCCACCTAGACCAGACCAGACACCCCCACCCCATAGCAATGACACTCCTTGATGGCAGCAGACATTAAAACCACAAAAAAACACTTGAAGAACATCTCAAGGTGTTGACCTGGCCTCCAAATTCACTAGATCCCAAACTGATCAAGTATCTGTGGGATGATCCCTCCCCTCAAAGGTCCCAGACACCACAGGACACCCTCAGAAGACCCATGTCCACTCTCTGATGCTGTTATTTCTTAATGAATGAGACCAAACTCCTCTTATACAGATCGCAAAGCATCGCGTGTTCACATTCCCAAAGGAATGAGGTCAAAAGTGTCTCAGACCTTTTCTAAATGTCTCGTACTCTAAACCGATCGCCTGTGATCCAGTTGCTCAGGGTGGATGTTAATGCTACGTCTGAAAGAAGACCTCTGCAAACACAGATTTAAAGATGCAACACTGCACACAGACAGAGCAGTCGGGGGGTTCAGAAGAGTTTTCCATGCTACGTTTTGTTTTCTTAGACAAATCATTGCTTTTTACTCTTAAACGTCACGATGGAAAACACTGCTGAAGATAAAGGGCGAGTCAGAAAGAAGCATGAAGTGTTAAAAGGCAGAAAGAGAGATGTTTTACTTCATCCGTGCAGATGAAGGGTTAATTTGCATTTTGTTTAATTTGCAAATTGGAAAATCATCTCCACGCACTACCTCCCTCTGCAGCGCCTCATTGGCTGACTGGCTGGAAGACCGGGATCCCAGTGGCGGTATGGAGATCGTCCCCTTTACCGGCAACCGCTCGATCTCAGCCCACTTCTTCTCAATTTCATCCTCCATGCGTAGCCTTTGGTTGGATCCCACGCCGCCGCCGCCCTTCCTGGACAGAACCGCCTCCCACTGGCTGCTCATGTTCCTCTCCTCCTGCCACTGACCGTGCTCTCGCCCCTGTCCCTCCCCGGCTTCTCTCTGACCGGCGGGGGGAACGGGGGACAGCTCGACGTAGTCGAACCTGCGCTGAGTCGGCGGGGCGGAGGCCGGGGCGGCGGGCGCCGGGGCGTCTCCGTGGCGCGGCGGCCGGCGGGAGGGGAGCGCGGCGCGGCCGTGGGAGTTCTCCTTGTCGCTGCTGCTGTCGGGCAATCTGTGAAAGATTAGAGGTTAATAACTCATAAATCACGGTGAGTCATTAAAAAAACAGAACACGCATTTTATTTTTACAGATAATTAATCAAGATTTCATTCATCCGGCTTCTTATCAAACTGTATTTAGTCAAGGCTGAGGCACAGGCGTAACAAGACGAATGAGTTTAGAATGAGAGTAGGCAAGAACTTGAAAAAGTGCACATTTTAGAAGAATTTAAGCGGTTTTATGACGTGGACGTGGGTTTTCTGAGGGTGTCCTGTGGTGTTTGGGGCCTTTGAAGGGATGGATCATCCCACAGATACGTGATCAGTTTGGGATCTAGTGAATTAGGAGGCCAGGTCAACACCTTGAGATGTTCTTCAAGTGTTTTTTGTGGTTTTAAAGTCTGCTGCCATCAAGGAGTGTCATTGCTATGGGGTGGGGGTGCCTGGTCTGGTCTAGGTGGGTGCTACATGTCTAAGTAACATTAAAATGAATGAATGCCAGGTCCAGAAGCTTCCCAGCAGATCGTTGAATTGTCAAAAGATTCTCTCCTGTCAGTGGTTTTAATGTTGTGGCTGGTGCTTACTGTGTCAGGTCCGGAGAACTGCTGGGCCGGATGCTCTTCTTTAAAACCTCGATCCAGTTCCGCCTGATCCCGGCCGTCATGGCTGAAAGCGTGAACACGGCCTCGCGCGTCTGGAGAAGCAAACAGGAAGAAAAGGAAAGGAGGGAAAAAATAAAAAACAGGCTGAGGAGACACAAATATGTGACAGAAGTGGGATGAGACGGAGGCGATAAGGCGAAAACTGAAAGGAGAGAGAGAACAGAAGGGGGAAGCGATCGCTGACAGAGATACGGAGAAAATGCAGCAGAAACCGAGAGCGGGTGTGTCGAGAGCTGAGGTTAAGGAGGATGGATGGAAGGAAAGAGAGAGAGAGACAGATTATCACCTGTATCTGAAAGCCATAGTTCTTCTCCACGTCAAACTCAGACACCTTCACGCAGGACTTCAGGTCAATCTCTCCGTCCAAGTCATCTTTCTGTGCAGAAAAAGAAGAATCACACTTACTCAGCTACTAGTTCCTGTTTCAGGTTTGTTTCTGCAGCAATCAGACACGTGAATAACTAAAAAACAAACCTCCTCTGCGCTCGAGTCTCTGTAGTACTTCAGTCCCGCATCCGTCAGAACGAACCAATGCTTCTTCCACTACGCAAAGACATTCAAATGTAAACAGAATATCTGGAGGGTGACTTGTAGAGCAGCAGTCAGAGGAAGCAAGGCCTTATAATATGCGATGCGAGAAGCCGGTTCACTCGAGCGTATCACTCAAAGACAGGAGCCACCTGTTTCGCCCCGAGCGATCAAACTGTTAGCGCGATAACAAGGGTAATCTGACGCTATCGGGTTACAGGCAACCTTTGGGAATAAAGGATGCCGGGAAAAAAGGGGGCTGTAGAGGAGGAGGAGGAGGAGGAGAAGGAGGAGGATGTGACTCCTGACTGAGCCTGGTTTAATTCAGTTTACCTCGCCGCACTCGTCCAGTTTCGACATCCATCCCTTTTTGAAGTTCAAGAGGTCGGGCTGCAGAAGAGAGAGAGAGACAGAGTGTGAATGTTTGAAGGGTGAAAGACGCCCTTTGTCCGGAGACAAAGCGGGAACAAAAGGAAAGTGGACAAAGCACAATGCAAGACCACATTCAGGGCGCTTGCCAGTTCATTAGGTACACGAGAAGAAACACTTCAATGTAAGCAATCCTGCGCAGAGAGAGCGGTTGATTCCAGTGTTTCTTCTTTTCATTTTTGAGGCCGCGGTGGTTTGCAGAACAGGTATTTTGACAATCCTATTTCAGTCAGTTGGCCGGGCCACACGTCAGGAACGCTTTTAATCGGAAAATAAAAAGATCATCGCCACCTTTCTGGCGCCGTTTGAACAGAAACCAAACAGTCACGTAGGGGGATTTAGCGCAGGGCTGTTGCATTAGACTGATTTTATTTTTACTTCTGTACCTAATGAAGTGGCAATGAGCGTAATTACACGTCTATCCGAGATGCTAGCTGCAGCCAAACCACTAAAGATCATTCTGCATGAAGACAAAAGCACACTACAGCCCAAAAAACGTCATGAACTACTTTCTATCCTGGAAGAATCATCTGGTGGATGATCAGTTTGTGCATGACGTGCAGATTTTTTTTTTGCCACTGAATGCACATTAGATGACTCAACTATCTTTTGCTTTATGATTTTTTTTGTTGTTGTTCTTGATATGCAACCAGAAAGTGAAGCAACATCCAGCAGCGTGCCGCCGCGGCGTTGCACTGCAGACGAGCTGCTTTCTGCTTTTGACACGATGACAGGAAGAGAGGAAGGAGAAAAAAAAAAGTAAATAAAGCGCAGCAGCTAGGTACCTCAAGACGCGGTGATCCCAGATTAAGATTAGGCAACTTTTTCCAGCCTGCATTCCTCCTCATCTCTTTGCTTATCGCTCCTTCGCTAGAATTCCTCCCTTTTTTTGTTTTAAACCCTCCTGAATTTTGTCATCGCATTTTTTAACCACAGGAATCTCACTCCCATCACCTCCTTTTCTTACTCTTTGCACATTTCTTCCTCCCCTCTTTGCGCTCACGGGCCCTTGCTCAATTTCTCCGTCTGTTCTGTCATTTCTAACCCGTCTCCTGCCTGCGAGCCACAAGCACCACCCAGTTATTTGCCCCTTAAAGCCAGTTCATCTGCGACGCTAATCTCATTTAATCCAACAAACTGCACGGTCCGACGGCTGCCGTCAGCCCGGGGAAGTGGAAAAATGTGGCGTGAAGGGATCTGTTTGGGTGATTTTGACGTATGAAATGTGATCAGTCCCGTTTAAACGTTCCTTTTATTGTCAATAAATGAGGTGGCGTTGATTTAGTGGGTAATGGCTTCATAATGAGCTGGAGGCTATTAAATACAAATGGAAACTTCATCTTGGGGCTATAAAAGATAGTTTAGTCCATAAAACTGTGTGTTTGTTATGACATGATGTCTTTGTCTGCTTAGGCTCTTGTGCTTTTTTTTGTTTTTAATTTTTAAAAGGTCATGCAAGAAGAAGGTCAACTAACTTTAAGACACCTTAAAGGAGTTTTGTGAGGTGAGTTTTGTCCCAGTTAAACATGCATAAAATGTAAATAACGGTGATTACAGCTTCCATAAATGTTTAGAAATTATATTTTTTTATATAAAAAAACATCTGTCTTGTTTTTAAAGCTGTGCAAACAGTGAACGTGTGTAACAGCTGGTTGCAAAAACTCTCACACACAGAACAAAGCTACATGCTAATGACACTTCCTGCTACTGTAAACAACAACAGAGGAAAGTACAAACCATAATTTGAAACAGGATTTATTTTTTTATTTTTTGCCTTTCTTTGAACAGACGATTTAAAAAAAAAAAAGTTTGATACTTAAAATAAAATAAATAAATAAACTATTTTAACGTACGCCTCGTGCTAACCGGATGATTCTGTTATGTAAAAACTAGCTAGCTACGTAAAGCTAACATACATTAACTTTGCATTAACGCATTAGCATAACCGTTACGTTTAAGCTAGCTGTGCGTTTGATTTGAATTAAATCAGGAAGGAGGGACTACCACGACATGACAAACAACTTTGCACGTAAAGAGCTTACCGTCATGATAACAGCATCCAGAGAGGGTTAATTGAAGACAAAAAAAATAAAACACTGTTAATTCACTTTTTCTTCCTCCCAAACTTAACTTCTCAGAAACCCACTTTACTTTCTCGACGCGAGATTACATTAAACCCCGCCATTCATGCCGCCCCCCGCTCGTCTTAATCAAGCGAACCGCCAGAGCTCGTAATTAGGAGCAAGCCTTAAAGGAAAAGTGCAGTCATCCCATTAAAAAAGGCGAATAAACCGATCATTTCTGATTAAAAGAGGCCAATGTTAAGACTTCTTTAACACTCGGCTGCTGTCTCTTTCTGCCCTGTCTGCCACTTCCTGGGCGGATCCGCGACGATCGGGTACAGAAAACAAGCCGCCCCCTCCCTCCTCCCTCCTCGCGCTGGATCTATAAACGTGGTTGAGGCTGAAACAGAACCTCATTAGAAGTACTTTAATCCGGATTAACTGCACCTAAAATTAATAAATAACATATATTAATTAAAAAACAAGAATATAAAATCGAAAATATTGCATTTAAAATGTTTTCCTGCATGCAAAATAGACAAATAAATAAATAAATCTGCAAATAAAGCAGCACGCCACCCTCCCTCCTCCTCCTACAAAAATCCTCTCTGGGTAGCTATTGGTTTCTGTTCAGGAATTTCAACACATGCCCCAGCAGACCACAACTGACAAAGCTCAGTCAGTCTTGTGCAATGACTGCAGGGTGTAGGTGATTTAAAGAGAGCGTGCGGCGCAGCATACACTACACACCACGTGTACACATACATTTAACAGCTCAAGGTGCCAAGTGCATGCAAAACTTTACAGCCGCAGACAGGATCTGATCGAACACTGGTGAATATGTAACAGAGGGATGTTTGCATGGCCATAAACTTTTACTGACGCATGTGCAGGTTTATTACACGCGCGCACGTCAAATGCTAGCGGTAAAACTCCACATGGCGAGAGGAGACGCTCGGACGCGTGTTTGCTGTAAACACCCCTCACCTGCATTTGCTCTTGTCCGTGACGACCGGCCTTCCAGGTGCTGCCCTCGTCCGCCGTGGGGCTGCCAGATCTCTGGAACAGAACAGCGAGAGGATGATGTGGTTGAAGCGGTGACGCGTCATGCAGGTGAAGTGGAAAATGTTGTGCAGATAGGGGAGGGGAACTGTAATGTTTTAGTGCGCAATTCCCAACCCACTTCTCTATACTGCTGAAAAATCCATCTATTACCAGTTCAGGAAATTATTTTATATGCTCAGTTAAGACCCTGTCTCATGTGTCCAACTTAATCTTGTTTAGGGAAGTAGCGGACCTTAATGAGTAACGCTCACAATCGAGGTCAAGCCCAAAATTGAGCAGCTACGTAAAAAACCTACCTGTAACGAGGTGGTGGAGTGAGCTCGGGATAGATACCCACTGCCACCGTAGTGCCAATCTCTCTCGGTTTCCACTGCGTCCTCCCACTCTCTGGAGGGAAACTTGCTCAGAGAGTGGCTGCAAGAGCACAAACAGGAATAATTTGATAGAGTTTACCCTGAAGAAGCATTACCTGGAAATGAATCACGCATTGTGACTTATTTTTGCAGGAACAAGTTCTGACCTGGCTGGTTTGAAGAGCTGCTGGCTCTGCTGACGCCCCGTGTAGCTTGGACCCTCGTGGCTCTCGTGGATCCTTTTAACCTTCGGCAGGTCAGCCAGCGCGGCGTACTCCTCCCTGCTCCTCCCCGTGGATCCCATCGAGAGCTGACCGGACTCCGACGACTCCATGGAGCTTTGCGAGGAGGTGTGCCTCTGGATTTGAACGCGCGGCGAAGGAGAGGGGCTCCGCGTGCGTTGGTAGGGCCTACGGTCGTTGGGCGAGGGGCAGCGGTCCTCGTGGACACGTCTGCCGACCCCAGATCTGAGGCTGCCGGGGCTCCTGGGCGTTTCCAAAGTGACAAAAGCCGCTCTGTTGCCGCTTCCCGTTTGTCTGGAAGGTGAAGCAGCACGAGATAAGGAAGAGCTGCGGAGGGAATGACTTGAGCCGCGCCACGAGTGCGAGTGCGAGTGGTTAGACTCAGATTTTGCGTCATTTTTGGGGCTTTTTCTCTGAAAGGAGCGACATGAGTCTCCATTAGTGGCACTTCTGAGAATCGAGTATCCTGGAGGTTCGCTGTTGCCTTTTCTAGCAGGAGAAGAGTTTCGGGTTTCGTGATTCTTCAAGGAGCTGGAAGTTTCCGGTTTCCGTAACGAGCGTTGGTCCGGAGCGTCACGGCTGCTCCTTAAACCGTAGCTATCGTGACTTCTAGCCGAGCCGTTAAACTCAGATTTGCGCAGCAGAGACTTTGAAGGGAGTTCATGGCTCCTCCTTGAAGGCGAAGAGTTCCGACTTTCACCAGCTCGACCATGGAATGAACCGCCGGTGTCTGTTTTTTTAAGCTGAAACGGAGCAGGGGTTTCGTAGTTTCTCCGTCCAGGGGATGAAGAACGACTGTCCCGACCTCGACTTCTACCGGATGGACTCGATTCAGTCTTACGGAGTATGGAGTGAGTCGGCGCTTCATAAGCTCGTCTAGTCGGAGACGCGGCGATTGAGTCGTGCTCTTGATCGTTCAGCTCATTTCTAGACGAGGTACGCAAGAGAGCTTGGCTTTCAATGTCATACCCTTCTCTTATGGGGGAGCCACAGCGTCCATGGTGACTGCGTCCATTAAGAGACATGACTGATTCAGATTTACGAAGGAGGCTCTGGCCAAACGAGCTGTAGTTCCTCCTTGGTGGCGAGGAACTGTCATTAGCTCGCCTAGACGGAGAGGATGTACGACTGGTGGACCCACGTGATAAACTACCGGTGATTTCAGTTCTGCGAGGAGACACTTGGCCTGAAGAGTTATAGTCCCTCCTCAGAGGAGGAGGAGACGAGCATCTGCTCTCTGTGCCTCGACTGCTTGAAGACGCGTTGACTCGCAAGGCGCTCCGAAAATCGGAAACTGTGCTGGATTGGGATTTGATCGAACCAGCAAAGGATTTGAAGTTCTTTGGCAGAGTTCCTGACTCGACACGTCGCTCATGCGTTCCTTGCAAAGAGGTTCTGGACGTGGGCTCCGTCCCCTGCGTCCAACCTCCACTGTCAAAGTTACGCCTGCTGAGAGAGGTGCTGGACTCGCTCCGTCTGAAGTTCCCACGCGAGGAAGGAGGAGGGGAAGAAGCGCGAGACTGCAGAGCGGAGCTTTGCCTCGAGGAATCGTGGCGTCCTGAGCTGTTGACTCGAGGAGAAGTGCTTCCTCGGCCGTACGAGCCGCCGAAACCTTTTCGTCCGCTTGAGGCCAGCGACTCGGCTATCTTAAAAGGCGTAGGACTCGGAGACCGAGGGCCGACCTGCGCCTCGACCTCAACCGCAATTTCATACGGATCAGGAGGAGGGATCTCAACGGGCAAGTCCTCGCTTAGGAACTCCGGTATCGGCCTTTCAGAGGCCACGCCGAGGTTTGGGTTTCTAAAGGGGACGGCGTCTTTGGGTTCGACGTTCCTGGTGCCGAAGATGGGATGACCTTTTTCAAAATGGCGGTAAGGAGCAGGCGGGTTGTTGTCACGGAGTGTACTGGCGCCGGCCGCCCTCCCCAGGGAGAAGTACCCACTCTCACGCTTCACTCTGTCGTCTTTCAACCCTTTGGACAGAAGTAGAAGGAAGAGAAGGAAATACATGATGCACACATTAAAGATCAAATGCTGAGCGACTGCTTGAGGTTTCCTTGACACGACCCTAGCTATATTGTATTACTGATAATTGCTCTTGGACACCTCGGCTGGTGACAGCAAATAGTATTGCCAAGTAAAGAACACCTCTGGTTGTAACTGGATATAGATTGGTCAAGTGCAGTAAGTCATAGGTTTACTGGAGCAGGCTGCTGCTGCACGGAGGATCTGCGACTAGGACGCTTCTACTGCGTCTTTTTCCAAAACAACAGTCTTCACGTACCGGACCGCCTGCTGAAGTCGTCTCTACTCCGAGCCTCGTCCATCCAGGCCCGCGGGTTGGGCCGATGGGGTGGAGGGTCAAGCCGGGTCATGGCGAACTTGGTGGAGCGGCGGCGGCGACAAACGGGCAGGTAGTCGTCCTCTGCGCTGACGGAGTCGTAGAACTCCCGGTAGTCGCTCTGGTCTCGACAGCTAAGCGGAGAAGGAGAGAGGGGAAGAGTGACGGGAGCAGAGAACAGTTGACGTTTCGTCCCTCTCGTGAGCGACTACAAGCGTCCTGACCTGTCGGTGCTGGCGTCGTCGTCGCCGTCACAGATGTAAAGCTCGCAGTCTGGGCTCAGGATGCACAAAGACGACTCCTGGTGACCCGGGCGACCTCCATTGACATCACAGTAGCTGCTCACCACGGACAAAGCGTCAGAATCCTCCTGATAGGGCGAGAAGAAGAACGTCAAGGGCCAATCACGAGGCCGCAGCCAACGCCATCTCTGTCCTGGGTCACGGTCGCTCCAAGCAAAGGTCAAAAACAACGAGTTAAAGCTTCGCCGGCGACTTTACATCCAAACCCAACGATCCTAGCCCTCTCTGCTCGGCTCCATCTCGTAGACTCTTGGATGAATAGCGTCTGCACTTTGTGTCGCCTCTGACAGACGCTCACGTGGTCGTTCTCCTCTTCGATTAAGGTTACACCTCTGTAACTCGACCTGACTCGCGGCTTTCCTCATTAATATTTCACCTCCTTGCCTTTTTTTTCCCCTCCTCTCTTCATTGCTTCTCTTGAGCGACAGCGTTTTAGAAAATATTTGCCTGGAGGAAAATGACACTAATCTCTACATCTTCTAGGAAACTTCAGTTGAGGGATTACGGGAACGACACTTTAAAGCTCACACTAGATAAACACTAACTCCACAAAGGCAGCTTTAATTATGTCTAGGGGCCCGGGGTGAACAGAAACGAGCTGTGTCAGTTTTAAAACTGTACAGAAGCATGTCCGTCCTCTCTGTACCTCTGGCTAATATTACAAGTGATTCCCCAAGAGGGCAGTAATGGATCCGGCTTCATTCATTTATAATAGGAGCCACTGGTGCCGCCCTGCTCCACGCCGTTACCTCTCGTCCACCACTCGTCTCTGACCTTTTCTTTATTCCCTCATAAGTAATAAACACTCATGATCTCAGTAACTTTACCTTAAATGAAGAAGTGCTTCTAATTTTCTGATCGGTACAAACCAACATTTCTATCTTCTTGGTCTTCACCTGTGTGACCTTTAACGTTCTCACCTTCCAGTCTTTCCTCAACTAATCCCATCACCCTGTCCATACCGTCCCTCTTAGTTTCACACCCAGCCGCTCCGTTCATCTTCTTCTCACCTTGCTGCTGGTGTCTCTTTCCTCGGACAGGATCGGCGTCAGCGCCCCTTTGCCCGAGCAGGCCGGGGCCGCGTCGGTGCCAGACTTGGCCCCGGCCCCGGGCTCAGCTCGGGAACTGTGCCGTGGCGCCGCCTCCCCCGGCGCGCCGGCGTGCAGGTGCCTCTGGCGCAGGCAGTCGTGGCAGCGGGAGGGGTCGAAGACGTTGGGCTGGAACTTGGGGCAGACGGGCTCGTCGCACGGCGAGAGGGGCATGGCAGGTCCGGTGGGGGAGCGTGCTCACTCATTGAGGAAACTGAGAATCACGGGGAAGTAGAGCTTTGTGAAAGTTACGTCCTGATGCTGACCCTCAAGCCAGGAGGCAGGTGTAAGCACAGAGCAGAGGGTGTCTGACTTCATGGGTCAGGTAAGATCTAAAGCAGGACTAATAACTAATGACACGAGACTAGGACGGTGAAATATAATCCAGCCAGAGCGCTCTCTAAGATCTCCACAAGAGGAGAAAGAGTTTTATACAAAAAAGAAAAGTTACCTGTAACGAGCGTCTCCAGCTTTCTGCTTCGTCATCACGCAGCTGAAGGATGAACTGATCATCAGACACATGCCTCCTCTTCCCCATCTTCTCTGCCTCTATCTGCCAGACGCTCACATCAATCCGATTGGCTGCTCCAACAATGGGTGAAACTGAAGCATCCCCGGCGGCCATGGCGGCTCTGGGTCGCCGTAGCGGAGACCCCGGCGGCGGGACGCGGACCCGGAGCCAACATGGAGCCGGTGGCTCGTCGGTTCCCTCCATTGAGCGGCTGTATTAAATATCATGGGCTTTAGAAAGCGAAATGAAACGCTGGTGACAGGTGGCCGCGCGCTGTCTCAGGTTAACGTAAATAAGTAAACACAGGGGAGGTGGTGGAGGTGGAGGTGGAGGTGGGGGGGTGACATACATTAAAACTACTGGCTCTGCTGATAAAGCTTCTCCACATTCATAGAAATGCTGAGGAAACGCAGCTAAGGGTTGATTTCCTGACGCTCTGCAGAGGATGTTGACAACATTAACAGGTTTCCTATTAAACAACAGACGCACAAAACTCCACACACTGAAAGATGAACGTTTCCTTTAATCACAAACTGAGGTAAATACAAAAACAAATGTACAAAGACACACTCGAGCATCAACATTTACACAACGTCCAGCTCCAGCTCGGGAGCACAAACATTCCAGATGTCTTCGGCCGCCACGTGGGACTCGACCCTTCTCATTCTTGGTGATGCACCCTCTTCCCGGTGCGCCGTCGCCTCTGGAACTTGCTGCTCCTCCCGGCTCTGCTTTTGCTCTCCGTGACGCCGTGCCTCCGGTCCGTTTGACGGCCCCGGCCACCTCGGCCTTCCTGCTTCCCTTTCCTGCTCCGCTTGCTGGTGAAGGTGCTCAGCGTCGACGTCAGGGAGCGGATCCTGGAAGATAAAAATAACCGTGGAGTCAGGAGAGGGGCCAGGTGGGTCGGTTACTGGCATTACTGGGCGTGACGGGGTCATGACGAAACATCTGTACCAACAATGTGTTTCTATACTTGGATGTTAAAAGATTAGAAGTCGCTGTGGCTACGGCGTCAAGGGTCATTTAAGGTTCACAGCCCCCTTCTCAGCCATTTCTTCTTCTGTGGTGCCCCCTACATATTCCTTTTGCTCCTCCAGCCTCCTCCCTTTTGTATAATTGCAGTGAGACGTCTCCTAACAACATCAACAACAATGTCATTTCTCCTTGAGTTTGGTTTCTTCTAAAGCCGATTTGTAAACAGCGCTCAAGCTTTATGCGCATGCTCCGCCTCTTCCTCTCTGAAACAGCGCCACCTATAGGCCTGGAGTATGAAGTAGCGCTTTGAGTCATGCTGAGATGGATCCGTGTGGACGAGGCCTTAGATCTCCTCTGAGAGCTAGCGGCGTATCATGTGATCATTTATCCAACGTAACGCAGCAGCAACGCCACAGGTCTCCTGAATCGATTCCGCTCAGTAACAATTTGTTTAGAGACGTTTCAGTTTCAAAGCTATTTTGTTATAAACTAAAACGTTCATCGGTTCCAGATATTTCATTATATTAAATCACTCGTCTCTTTTCTGTCGTCTTACTGGTGGAGCTTCTGTCATGTTCTGGTTCTCTGCAGAGAGATTTCTAACCAGAGGATGGAGGGATCGATCAGAAGATTCGATATCGGATCTTTCAAATGACAAAGTTTGAGTTGGAAAAGCCTTATCCTTCTGTATCCTATTCAGACTCAAATGCAGCGACCTGCTAAACCGACAGCTTACTTTTTGTTGACGATTGGATTCCCGGCTTTTTTTGGCATCGCGGCAGTCGCTGTCTTCTCTTCCTCTCCCTCTCCTTCCCCCTTCTCTTCATCCTTTTCCTCCTCATCGGCCTAAAAAAAAAAAGTCAAGAGACACTCAGGTTAATACACATTTCTTATAACCTTCAAGCTTCTTTCTCGAGCAGAGACGTTACAGAAGCATTTAAACGAGCCAGAAGGCACGCCGTGGCATCTGTGTTTACCTGAGGAGCTGCGGGTTCAAGCAGGCGAGCCCCCGACAGGTCCAGATCGCTGATGGTCGTCACGGTGACCGTGTGGTTGGGGTGATCGTACTGCACGCACTCCGTCGTGCTGGTTATCGCGTCTTCCAGGTCGTCCTCGGCGTCCTCTGGTGACGACAGGAGGAAAGCTTTACATGCAGGTTCAGGGACGTTAAACGAGTTAAAAGACGAAGACGTGGGACGAGTCAAACTCACCGAGCGCTTCCGTCCTCTCCTTCAGCATCTTCAGGTATTCCTTGTGCCTCTGGAAAGAAGCAGACAAAAGTAAACACCAGCACCTTTTTTTGTTTTTTAATTCGCTCATACGTTCAAGTCGTCTGCCGCTTACTTCTTCTCTGACTCTGATCTGCTCTTCTTTTATTTTCTTTCGGAGTTCGTCCACCGCTGCTTTCCTCCTTTCCACCTTCCTCTTATGGAAACCTGTCAGATAATCTCTGACGAAGAAGAAGAAAACTTTAATGAGTCTGCATGTGAATAATACAGCACACAGGTAGTACTGTATAATATGAATCGTAAATAAGCTAAACTGATATGTACAGTATTGTTTTTGAGGTTTATGTCTCTCAAATCAAAACAAATGAAGAAATTGTCAATATTAGAGCTTATAATAACACATTACAGTTTAAATTTATCCAGACACTGTGCTACAAATAAAATATTTTACTAGAAAAGCTTATTTCTCCGTAATAACAATAATAATAATACTTCTTACAAAGTTAACGCTACCTACTATTAACATTAGAGTACCGGCTAATGCTAGGATGCTAGCTAGCAGCTGTGTAATGTCCTAAATAAAGCGCGATAAACTTACTGTCTGTCTTTGTCGTCAAACATTACGACGCATTTATTTTCTCTTTTCTTGGAGCCCGGTTTGAATTTCGCTTTATTTGTCGCATTGTTGTGCTTTTTTCTGTTTTTCATGTCGCACACGTGAGTTTACCAGGACTGATTGAAACACTTCCGGCTTCTCTGATTTGAACGGACGCGCCGTCATTTGATTTCGTCCGACGAGAAACCAAGAACGAAGCGGACAGTAAGTTCCGGTCATTTCCAACCGTTAGGAGACGTTTCGGTTTATTCACGCTCATGTTTTCAATGTAAATTATTATTTGGTCGTCGATTAAACGGACTTCACGTATTGTTCTGAACAGCTTTATACATTTTTATTTTTTGTTTTTGAATCGGTTTAGTTTCCAGATATTATAATTAAATTATAAAAAATAGAACTATAATATGTATTGATATAATATTAATAGCTACAACAGTAATAATAATATTTTTAAAATAATTTTGAATTTTTAAAGTTTTAATTATTTTATTTAGGTTTATTTTTTAATATTCGAGATATTATTATAATTTTAAAATATATTTATATTGTGTATCCATATAATATTAAAAATAACAAAAATAATTTTTTGATTTTCTTGAACTAGTTTTACTGTTTATTTACCTTTATAAAAATATAAGATGATTCAAAACAATACCATTACAATTTTTGTTCCTGTACCGCTTTAGTTTCATGCAATTATCTTTTTAGTTGTAGAGATACATCTGCTGATGCATAGCTAGGGCACATCATCAGTGATGTTTCCTGAGGTCATTGGGTGTTTCGGGTCTTTCGAACATCATACACCCTCGCCCAGGCGACCCAGCCGAGGTTGATCAGGCCTCGACTTGTGCCCTAGCAGCGCTTGTCCACGGATCCCCTCTCTTGATCTAGAGCCACCTAGAGGCTTTCTCCGCTGCCTCCGTGTTGTTAAAAATGGCTCGCCTCCTTCTTCCTCCTGTGATGCCGAGTGCAGTGTAGGCTCTGTACAGCGACTGTCCTGCAAAGCCTCTGCACCCCACCTCCACAGGCAGGCACCTAGTCTTCCAGCCTTGCTTGTGGCAGTCATTGACCAGGCTGTCGCACTTGGCCCTCTTCCGCTCAAAGGCCTCTTCCATCCGCTCCTCCCATGGCACAGTGAGCTCCAGCATAATGATGTTCTTCGTCGCCGCTGACACCAGCACAATGTCAGGCCTGAGGGTTGTCTGCACAACATTCTGGGGGAACTTTAGTTGGCTGCCCAGGTCCACTGACAGTTGCCAGTCCTGTGCAGTGAAGAGCAGCCCTGGTGTTCCTTTAGATGCTGCTGGCTTCTCTCCAGCTCTGAGGAAGTTGATGGACTTCTTCACAGGCTTTGTCCCCCGACACATGGCAATCCCACTACAGATGCTGTCTGCGATGGTCTTGAGCACCTGGTCGTGGCGCCATCGGTACCTGCCTTCCCCAAGAGCTTCTGGGCAGCAACTAAGTATGTACTCCAAAGTCCCCCTCCTCTGGCATAGGGGGCAGGCTGGAGAGTCCACTAAGCCCCAGCAGTGCAGGTTGGATGGGCTGGGGAGTACATCATAGACGGCCTGGACCAAGAACTTGATGCGGTGTGGCTCTGCCTGCCACAGCTCCGTCCATGAAATCTTCTTCTCCGCAACTTGTTCCCATCTGGTCCAGGCGCCTTGCTTGCTCATCCCCACCGCTCTGCTGGACCTCTCCTCCTCCACCATTGCCCTCACCTCCTCCTGGACTAGTTGTCTCCGCTCCCTTCCCCGTGCCTTGTTGAACCGGGTGGAGGGCGTGATTCCTAGTCCAGCTCTGCCCCTGGACACTGTTCCCACCAAGTCCTTATGACGTAGACGAGACTCTGCCTGATCTACTGCTGTCTCTGCTGTCCACTTCCTGCCAGTCCTCACTGCTACTCCTGCCCCAGATACTTTCGGGTCTGCTGACTCACGTAACTGCAACACCTCCCTCGCACGCAAGACCTTGAACTCCTCCTCAATGGATTTCAGGGGGAGCGTCAGTTTGCAGGTGTTTCCATAGAGGGCGATGTTGCTCAAGCTTCTGGGCAGGCCTAGCCATCTCCTCAGGTAATGACTGACTCTCCTCTCCAAGTCAGAGATGGTGGTGATAGGAAACTCGTAGAGCAGCAGGGGCCACAGTATCCTCGGCAGAATCCCATGCTGGTAAATCCACGCCTTGAATTTTCCCGGCAGGCCAGTCTTATCCACCCTCATCAGCCATCCATCTAGCTCCTCGCAGGTGTTTTTGATGAATGCTTTGTCTCTGAGGCTGCTGTCAAAGAACTTTCCCAAGCTCTTGATGGGCTTCTCAGAGATGGATGGAATTGGTGTTCCAGAAATAGAGAACTGGAACTTCTCTACCACTCTGCCCTTCTTCAAAACCAAGGATCTGGACTTGGATGGCTTGAATGACATCCTGGCCCATGTCATCAAACCCTCGAGTCCTGTCAAGAGCCATCTACCTCCAGGCACTGACTCAGTGGTTACTGTCAGGTCGTCCATGAAGGCACGGATTGGTGGTTGGCGGATACCTGACTTGGACTTGGGACCTCTGCACTCTGGCTCTGCTGATTTAACGAGCATATTCATAGCCAGCGCAAACAGAATCACTGAGATGGTGCAGCCTTTAATGATTCCCTTCTCCAGTCTGTGCCAGTCAGATGTTCTTGACCCTGCTGAAACCCTCAGCCTGAAGTCCCCGTAGTACTCCAGGATGATGTCTCTAACTTTGGCTGGAACATGGTGCCTCTCCAGTGTCTCGAACACCAGTTTGTGTGGCATTGAGCCATAGGCATTGGCCAGGTCCAGCCAGAGTACCACCAGATTGCCCTTGCTCTCCCTGGCCTCCCTCAGGAGTTGAGTGACCACTCCAGTATGCTCTAAGCACCCTGGTACTCCTGGAATGCCACCTTTCTGCACAGAGGTGTCGATATACCTGTTCTTCAAGAGGAAGTCTGCCAGCCGCTTAGCAACAATGCTGAAGAAAATCTTCCCTTCAACGCTGAGGAGCGAGATTATCCTGAACTGGCTGATGTTCTTGGAATCCTCTTCTTTAGGTATCCACACTCCTTCTGCAAACCGCCACTGGCGAGCCGTTTTGCCCTTCCTCCAGATGACTCTCAATAACCTCCAGAGACGATTCAGCAACTTGGGACAGTGCTTGTACACCTTGTAGGAAGTTCCACTCGGCCCAGGTGCTGATCTGGACCTAGCCTTACGAACCACTTCCTGAACTTCTGACAGGAGTGGCTCCCTCAGATCAAAGGTGTCAGTAGGCTCTGATGGTGTTATTACCGCCTTGCACTGCCCCAAATCCTGGTCTCGGATGGGATCACTGAAGGTGCCCTGGAGATATTCGTCGACCTCCTCCTTCGAGCAGGCCAGACGCCCACTGCGTTTCTGACCAAGGAGTCCCTTCATGAAACTGAAAGGGTTGTTGATGAAGGCAGCCCGCTTCCTGGCTCTCTCCCTTCGTCGCCTCCTGTGTTGTTCTGCTCGGCGAAGAACTTGGATTTTTCTTCTGAGGATAGCCGAAAGCTCCGCCAGTGCTGCTCGCTCTTCCTGATCAGCTGCCTTGTGCTGCTTCTTCAAGGCCCTCAGCTCCTTCCTGATGTGGTGGATTTTGGCTGCTCTCTGGTTCTTGGTGTATGGTTCTTTGGCTGCCCTTTCCTGTTCAACACCAAATCTTTCCGCGGCCATGCTTACTATGATTGTAGTCATAGTCTGAAGCCTCCTCTCAACATCTCCTTTGGCTGGTGCTTCCAGAACCATGTCAACATCCAGGTCAAACTTCTGCCACTCTGCTGTTTTGGAGGCTTGGGGCCATCTGATCCGTCTCGTTTCAGACTGCCTGCTTAGAGGGACCGCAGACACCACTTGGAGGCTCCGGGCACTGTGGGGTGCTTCCTGGCCTGGCTCCTCCTCTGTCTCACCAGATCCTTGATCTGTGCATTGTGATGCAATTATCTTTTAAATTACTATTTTTAAATATTTATTTCATTCAGCATTTTTAGTTTATATTTGGTCTTACTTTAGTTTCCTCTCATCATATTCAAAACTTTCTATCTTCTTCCTTTATTATCACATTTTCTTACACATATCAGTTCCTGACTCCTTCTCAACTTCTCTGTTATGAAACTTCTTCCTGTGTTAGAGCATTATTATACACGTACCGGCCACTTCATTAGGTACACTAGTGAAACCGTTCTGCTTTAACAGTCCTGCACTAAATCTCATCTTTGTGACAGTTCAGGTGTTCAGCACTTATTTAAAATAATAATGATTTAACTGAAGGAGGATCTAGCTCAGGACTCTTATATTAAATTAGGATGCATCAGTTTTCACTCGTCTTTAATGAAGTGTGTGGAGAGAACGTCTAGTGTCCCAGTCGCATCTAAAAACAAAACACAAACTTCACACAGACGTTCACACTCGACCAACGCCCGCCCTGAGACCAGCCCCCGTCTCTCGTCTCTCAGCGTCTCTTTCAGTCTAAAACCACACGACATGAAGAAGAGACGACGCCCAGACGCGGTCATGTGCTGTTTTATTAGAAAACATCCAAATAAACACAGAAAATAAAACACACAGAGAAGACGACAGAAAAAAAGAGAAAATAATAATAATAATAATAAAGTAACATAATTATAGTGAAAGCAAAGGCTCCAGCTTTAAGCATCTCTCTCTCTTTCTCCTGCAGGTAAATATTCTCAGTAGATAACAGCTTGAATTCACCTGGAAGACAAAATAAAAACACCTGCAAACGTCGAGCTAAATAAAGAGTGACCCTAAAATACCGAGCTAAGAGTTTACACGAGGGATTTAATCGTTTAATAAAATATAAAACATCTTCGTACTGAGAGCTTCTCCGACTCTAGGCTGCGTGTTACGGGTAGAAAACGTGAAACGACGCTCGCCCCTGCACAAATAAAACGTCACATTAAATAAAAAAAAAGAAAGATCAGGAACGGGAGATGTTTGTTTTTAAACGTCGACTGAGACGTGAAAATGCCAAATGGTCGCTTAGACTTTGAGCCGTTTCGTCTTGAACAGCGTCGCTCAGAATTCAAAGTTTAAAGTCGATGTTGCAGCAGGAGTAGACATCGTCGTTGGGGCGGTGGTGTAACCTCTGACCTAAGCGTTCTCCTCTGAAGCCGTTATTAAGAACTTCCCGTTTAATCTATGTATATACAACCTATGTACAATCACATTGTGAGTTTGCACTAATCTGTATCCGTGCGCGTTTTGTGTGACAGATCAAACGTTTCTCTGTCAAAGCTGAAGCACGTTCAGAGCGTCGCCTCCTTTATTCAGATTCGGACTCGGTGCTTCTGCGTCTTGTTTTGCTGCACGGTACAATGCTGGCATTGTACAGTGTTTGAGGTAGATAAGAAGAGACACTACTCAGCACTGTACGGTTAAAAAGCAAACAAAAAAACCCAAAACAAAACAAGCACAAATCAGTGTGCACCCTGCAGCCAGGCCTGCGTACTGTAAAGCCCTTAAACTGAAGCAGAATAAAACCAGACATTAACTTATCGTAGCACAGGGTGCCAGTAATGATTGTACAGATCAGTAATCCTAAAGCTAATCAATGCACGGCTGCACTGCATGGTCCCTTTTCCCTTTTTTTGAGGCGTTTCACCTGATTTTCCCCCTTATTGTGTTTAAAAAAATTTCGGGTGTAGTAACCACTAGCGACCAGAAGGTGGTGCGATTGTGCAGCAACAAATAAGCATTAAACCTGCAGGAAAAATAAAAAACACATCTGCTGCGGCTCGGTGCGTGTGAGTAGCTGAAGGATTACGAGGAGCCCGGTCGGCGCTCTAGGAGGCGGCGATGGTGGTGCCGCCGCTGAGACGCAGCAGGATCTGCTGGCAGTCCTGCAGGGAGCGGCGGTCGCCCACCCGCTCCAGCGTGCGCTTGGCCTCGGCCAGCAGGCGGGCTCGGTGCCCCGGCGGCGTCAGCAGCGGCATGGGCAGGTGGCGGCAGGCGAGCAGGATGGCGTGAGCCCTCTCTCGCTCGCCCAGGACGCACTCGCCTTCACGCAGAGGCGGGGAGAAAAGAGGAAAAGATTAGAGTTTATAAACGACGCTTTTAAACGTGTCTGTAGGGGAGTTTAAGTTACCGGCGGTGTAGGAGTTCTGCGGTCTCCGGCGGAGGTTGTGCTCCAGCAGCTGGTGAGTCCTCGTGGGACTGGCTCCGGCCATCAGCCTCACCGTGGTCTCGTGAAGGAACACCTGAGCTCAAGAAAACAAAAACAGCTGCGGTCAGCGTCGCTAAAAGAGAGGTTTCCGTTCTCGCGCACGACTTCATCAACTCAAACCAGATGCTTAAACGTCAAAACGTAACAAACGAGGCTGGATGTTAAAGACCTTCTGGCTGCCTCCAGTAAATCTTAGCGCGATTGATGAGCTGTCAGAGCGCGGTGAGGCTGCTGCCAGCAGAGATGGAGAATAACTGGATTAGCAGGCGGCTTATAGCGAGAGGAGAGGAAACATAAGGAGGTGATTTCTGGAGTAAATCCTGTCTGAGTGTGTTTGCTAAAGGTGGGGAGACGTGAGGCGAGGGGTTTCCAGGAGGGACGGAAACAAGAAGCGAACACCCAGCATGTTGTTTGGTCTCCTCAGAGTCAGAGCGTCTGTGTGTACCTTGTGTTGTGCCTGTCTGTAGCACTGGGTCAGCTTCCTGAGTGCGCTCAGGTCCCTCTGAAAACCGGCCAGCTGGGACCCTGGAGCCGGACCCGGCTCCCCGTTACTGCTGCTGGCTCGCTGCCACAGGCTGGTCCTCAGCGTCAGCAGAAGGTCACAGACCAGGAGCTCGACGCCCTTAAAGATTAAAAGAAAGAAAGAAAAATAAGAAGCTGTTCGATGAGGATGAAGCCGTTTAATTAAAAGCGACCCCGGCCCGTCACCATCGGCCGGCCTCCACCTTCACCGTGATCCAGATACCAGATTAAAGTGAAGCGGTGGGGGTGTGTAGCGGGCGCGTGCAGATCGGGGAGGCCTCTGTGCTGCACTGCAGACACATTGCACTCGGCTTCAGGATCATGCAATGCAACTACAATGCACCACAGCCACCTCCTGCCACCCACACTGTGCACACACACACAGCCCCACACCAACCAGCAGGCCACGACCTCCACCCTCCCTCACCACCACCACCGCCACCACCTGAGCATGCACCGACTTCAACGTGTCGGGGTAATCTGATTTGAAACAAGCACCGTTTTTTTCCACGTGTCCCAGAAAGAAGCAGGAGTAAATGAGTTCTTTGTACCTTGTCCAGCCAGTTTCCAGACTGAGTGAGCGGCACCGAGATGCTGGAGCGCAGGTAGCTGCTGGCTCTGTCGCAGTGGGACAGGCAGGCTATGGCCGCGTCTCCCTTCAGAGGGGACAGGCTCATCTGGACCGCCTTGCAGAGGAGGAGCACAGTCTTGGGCATGGGGTGGCTTCAAAAAAACGGGGACAGAGAGTTATTAATGGGCAGAACTAAACTTTATACGCTTTGTTTCCTTTCACTTACTCGAGCATGTGCAGGGCCCTCGGCATCCGCTCTGCTTCAGACAGCAGAGACCTGACGGCGGCGTCGTCGCCTTGCAGCCAGTGCACGGCGGCCTTCAGGACCAGAGCCCACCAGCGACTCACGGGGTCTCCCACTGCATTAAATAGCATGGGTTAAAAGCATAGACTGTATATAAATATGGACAACGCATCCCTACCTCCTATAATTTGGCTAAACTAATGCTATCTTGCAACTTTTGGAGCAAGAAGTAATAAAATAAATAGAAAATATTTAGATTATACACTGTACTATCCCATGGGACACTTTACGGTAGTCGCTATTATGTCACATGATGTTTCTATAGCGTTAAATAGCTAGCTGTAATGAAAACTTATCCAAAAAATTACACTTGATCATGCATCAACATTATATTAGCTACCAAAAATGACAGAAAACATCCTTTAGTTTGGACCAAGCCCCGCCCACTAACACGTAGGGGGCGGGGCTTAGGACCTATACTGCAGCCAGCCACCAGGGGGAGCTCTACTTGCTTCAGCTTCACTTTAAAGTAGCAGCCCCACCCTCCGTCTCTATCGTCTAACCCGATAATATAAATGTCTATTGTGTGGCAACACCGGATAAAGACCGTAGTTAATTAACAACGATGAAACCGGATCCACAGATCGATGCCTTCGTGCGTCATCTGTCTCCACATCCATTCATTAATTTAGGTCAGTCAGACATCCATCTGGTTAATCTCAGTTCCTCTTGCCTAAACAAACATTGATTATGATTCACAGACAGGGCTGCTTCCTGTGATTCATACCTGAGACGGTGGTGTGATTGGGAGGAGTCGAGAACGGGGGAGGAGGGGAAGGAGAGTCCTCCGTGCAGCTGTTCAGCAACTGGAGGAATTCGAGGGCACTGGAAAACTCCCTGAAACCGTCACAGAGAAATATATATAAATATACGCATGGAGGGGCAGAGCTCCTGTTTAGCAGCAGCGTTCGTGACTCACCCAGATTCGTTCTTTTGCCGTTTGTCTCCGTCAGAGTCGCTCTGTGGCTGAATGAGGCTGTGGACGGCTCTCTCTAGGAGCTTCCTGCAGAAAGAGCGGTGCAGCTGAGCGATGGGGTCGACTGCAGGAGAACAGAGGGGAGGAGAACAGTTCCTTTAAAGCCAGCTCACAGAGAACCAAGGCACAAAATCATCGGATTGTTGAATAACTTTAATTTAGCTAACAGTAGCGTTTCCTAGCTTCCTAGCTAACAGTAGCGTTTCCTAGCCTTCCAGCTAACAGTAGTTCTTCCTAGCCTTCTAGCTAACAGTAGCTCTTCCTAGCCTTCAAGCTAACAGTAGCTATTCCTAGCTTCCTAGCTAACAGTAGTTCTTCCTAGCCTTCTAGCTAACAGTAGCTCTTCCTAGCCTTCAAGCTAACAGTAGCTATTCCTAGCTTCCTAGCTAACAGTAGCTCTTCCTAGCCTTCAAGCTAACAGTAGCTATTCCTAGCTTCCTAGCTAACAGTAGTTCTTCCTAGCCTTCTAGCTAACAGTAGCTCTTCCTAGCTACCTAGCTAACAGTAGCTCTTCCTATCTTACTAGCTAACAGTAGCTCTTCCTAGCTTCCTAGCTAACAACAGGTCTTCCCAGACTCTTAGACTCCCAGCTAAGAGTAGGTCTTCATAGCTTGATAGCCCTCCAGCTAACAATTGCTCTTACAAGCTAATTTCCCTTCTAACAGTAGCTCTTCATAGCTTCCTAGCCTCCTGTCTAATAAAGTTATTTGATTGTTAAATAACTTTAATTTAAATCAAGTTTTTTATTGTTATCTGGTCTTAAATCTATTATCTGCATCTTAATGTGTCTTTAGGTCGTTGTCGGTTGGTTCAGTCTCTGACATTAACAGATCAGAGAGAGCGTATCTGCAGCAGAGACGTCAGAAATATCAAATATTTAATCAAAATCAGTTCAAAGGTAATATCGTACAATTTTTTAAAAGATTTCTGGACCATTTCTTTGATCAAACTCATCTCACAGAGAATGAAGGGATAGATGTTGAATAAGTCAGAGCAGATCAGGTTTTATCGTACAGAGTGTTGGCTTCTGCTAAAATAAAGCAGGTTATTGGCGTCAGGTTACCCAACGCTAAAGCTTGGTTTATACTCCTGCAGCCGGTCTGTGTGCAGCCTACACCGGTGGAAGGATTTTATACGTGTCAGCTTTGGTCTGTAATTACGCCAATAAAGCGCCAGGCAGCTGGGTCGTACGTGTCCTAATTTGACCTCCAGCATTGTTCTGGTTTCATTAACGTACCCGGGTCCCTCTGAGAAGTGAACACGCCGTCGCTGCTCTCCGATTTCACCGACCACTCGCAGCTCAGGAAGAACTGCCTTCCCAGCGGAGTGAAGAGCCAGCGCAGGCAGTCTGGGATCGTCTTGGTGTCTGATTGGTTGGCAACGCTCTCTGCGCAGCCCAGCAGGTACGCCTGGAAGACAAAGACGCACATGATGCAAGGGACGCTTTTTAGTTTTATCATTAGTGGTGATGGTAGCTAGGCGGGACTCGTACGGGCAGACAGGAGAGATGGTGTCCCAGGACGGTGCGCAGGGCTGTTGCTGCAGTGACGTAGATCTGGGCGAGCTGAGCAGGGGCCATCTTGCCCTGGGCGCTCTCGCTGAGGTTGACAGCGCTCAGAGACAGAGACAAAGCCCACAGGCTGCTGCGCTGAGGCAGCTTTCCTGCAGAGACACGACAGACGCTCAGAACTTCTCGCCGTGTCAAGTGTTTGAGGAAGCGCTCGTTCTCGACACTCACCTGTGAGCTGCAGCTGGCTCAGCCGGTGGTAAACCAGAGCGGCGTCCCTCGCACTAGTCCTCGCCTCCTCCCCTTCGTGTTTTCCCCCGACCTGGTGAACCAGCCAGCCCAGAGGAGTCGGACGATGCAGGCAGTAGCGAATCACGTTCCAGGAGAGCGAGCAGACCAGGTCCAGACTGGTGGAGGGCAGCGCTCTCGTCAGGACAGACAGGCACGTCTCTAAACTGGACATCGCTGCCGTGTAATCTCCCTGAGGACGAGAGGGAAGGAGACACTGTTCAGTAATCACTACAGACTGAGAGGGGAAGGAAGTTGAGGAGGTGACGACTCAGATATGAAGAAGATTTGAACAAATGCTTCTCGTTTCACACGTTTATCTCATCTGAAAACTCTGATATTACAACATGATCTCGATTAAACAGACTGTAGACCAACTGATCATTGACTAGCTTTCTAGCCTCCCAGCTAACAGTAGCTCTTCCTAGCCTTCTAGCTAACAGTAGCTCTTCCTAGCCTTCTAGCTAACAGTAGCTATTCCTAGCTTCCCAGGTAACAGTAGCTATTCCTAGTCTCCTAGCTAACAGTAGCTCTTCCTATCCTCCCTGCTAACAGTAGCTATTCCTATCTTACTAGCTAATAGCAGCTCTTCCTAGCCTCCCAGCTAACAGTAGCGTTTCCTAGCCTCCTAGCATACAGTAGTTCCTCCTAGCCTCCTAGCTAACAGTAGCTCTTCCTAGCCTCCTAGCTAACAGTAGCTCCTCCTAGCTTCCTAGCTAACAGTAGCTCCTCCTAGCTTCCTAGCTAACAGTAGTTCCTCCTAGCTTCCTAGCTAACAGTAGGTCCTCCTAGCTAACAATACCTTTTCCTAGCCTCCAAGCTAACAGTAGCTTGTCCTAGCCTCCAAGCTAACAGTAGCGCTTCCTAGCCTCCTAGCCAAAAGTAGCTTTTTCTAGCCTCCTAGCTAACACTAGTTCTTCCTAGCCTCCTAGCTAACAGTAGTTTTTCCTAGTCTCCTAGCTAACAGTAGCTCGTCCTAGCCTCCTAGCTAACAGTAGCTCTTACTAGCCTCCCAGCTAACAGTAGCTCTTCATAGCTTCGTAGCCTTTCAGCCAGCAGTAGCTCTTCCCATCTAATTATGAATACAAACTACTCCCTTGTGTTGGTATGAAGGGTTATTTCCTTTAATGAAGAGCTTTTTAGAAACTTGACCCCTGTGCTGATCCGTTCTCACCCTGTTGAGATGCAGGTCTGCTTGTTTGCGGTGCCTCCAGAAGGACACGGACTTTGGCGAGTGAAGGGGCGTGACGGGCTCCCACAGGTACAGCACCCTGACGCAGCCCCACACCGCTCCCACGCCGCTCAGCACCCACACCATCACCCACGGCAACAGGCATCGCAGCCAAGACGCTGGAAAGACGAGACGAGAAGTCAATAATGAGGCGATGTGTGTGTGTGAGATGATTTTGGGGAATAAGCAGCATTCATAAAGTCGACGGCGCTCACTGAAGTCCTGCGTGTGGGTCGGAAACCAGACGAGCGTCCTGGACGGGCCGTGTCCCGTGGACAGGCTGGGAGTCCCTGACGCCTCAGAGCCCAGAAGAGAGGGCAGAGGGTTTAGGGAGAGGCAGAAAAAGGTCAGGGCGCAGAGGAGCAGTCGGGAACCGTCCATCACTCCAACGGAGGAGGGAGAACCTGGCTCACTCTTCAGCTGAAAGAAAAGCAGTTTGACTGTTAGACTCATCACCACATCAGGACGGAGGGCGTCGCTTTCAGCTTCACGTGCGTTACCTGATCATGATCCAGCAGAGGGCTGCCCGGCTCCGAGTCGACGCAGTACGGAGAGAACTGGTGAGGGGAACCAGAACCAGAGTCTGAGGCCGGAGGGGACATCATGACGACTTCCTGTTTGAGCTCCACGTCTTCGGACAGCGTCACCGGCTCTGTTTGCAGACAAACAAAGAGAAGCTCAAACAGCCGTAAACCACGATCTGCACACGGCTGTAGGCGATGATAAAGACTTACTGTTCTTCTGGTTGGCCATCTTCAGGGCCAGGTTCTCCTGCCGCAGCTTGTGGTTGACCTGCTGCAGGTACTTGATGTAGTCGATGGCCTTCCTCAGCACGCCTGACTTATGCATCTGAGCAGAAACACGCGTGTTTAAGTTTATTCACGACATTAAACGGTTAACATCTTCCTCCTCCTGCGTTGAAACACTAACCTTCGCGTCGTTGCCCATGACCAGATCTCTGAGCTCCACGATCTTGTCGTTGATGGACGACCGGTACCTCTTCTCGATGATGTTGTGGGTCGTCCTCCTCTCGCCCTCCTTCACGACCCCTCCCGGCCCGATCATGACTCCTCCACCCCCTCCTCCTCCCGCCACCGTCATCTGGCTCTGCTCCATGCTCGTCCTGACCCCGTTGGGACAGTGCGGCGAGCCTTGCTGTAGATGCTTGATGGGCAGCTTGTCTCCTCCTCCTCCCATCATGACGGGGACGGTGGTTAAGATGTTGCTGCTCATCAGGGTCTAAGGATCGGACGCGGGGCGTGAGTTTTAAAGTGAAGCACTGAAACACGGTGTTGATTATCTTTAATGTGAGCTGCGTACCGGGACTTGCAGAGCTGTGTTCTGGATGGGCGTGGTCAGGGTGGTGATGCCTGCGGGGCTCTGCATGGTGGACAGCACCTGAGTCCCGTCTGGTTTGAGTGTGGTGAGAACCAACGAGTCCGTCTTCAGGATCTGAGGCTGCTGAACCAGAACCTGACCCGAACCAGAAGATAATAAAAGTCAGTGCGTCTCAGGAGGTTTGCTGAGAAACAGAGCTGTGAGGTTACTTACAGGTAGTTGCTGCATCTGCTGTTGCATGGCGTGGACTGTGGTGGGCGCCGTGGACAGCGTCTGGATGGTTTGACCGCCCTGGGTCAGAACGCGCTGGTGCTGAATGGTCACGGGCTGCAGCTGCTGAGACGTCATGATGCTCTGCATCTGTGGTTGGAGGACTGAAGCGACCACACGCAGGGAGAACAAGTTAGATTCCTGCGACAACGTACGACTCTTTAAAAATATCACCCTCGTCTGTGGTCACCTTGGAAACTAGGAGCAGGGCTCTGGTGGCAGATGACGGGGTTCTGGATGAAGCGCGACTGCCCGCCGCTGGAGGTGATCATCACAGTCTGGGCCTGTGTCTGGATGGGCAGGGGCGTCTGGCTGTGGGTCTGGACCAGGGTGTGGACCGGGAAGTTCTGGGTCTGCATGGGGATGGCCTGGGTGTGCATCTGCAAGCGAGACAACATCCACACCAATGAATGACAGAACACTGAGTTGTCACAAGGTGGTCAATGTTGTCAGTGGTCATAATGTTGTGGCTGATGGGTGCGTATACTGTTACCTGGATGGTGGGCTGGGCCATCTGTTGAGGCTGAGGCTGGATGGGCTGGACCACCTGAGGCCGCGGCTGGAGGAGCGGAGGGCTGCGGGTCACCTGCTGCTGCTGCTGCTGCAGCAACGAGGTGTTGGGGGAGGGCGTCTGTACGGGTGTGAGGGGAGGGGTGAGGGGCATGGACTGGGAGGACAGGGACTGGGAGGACGCCAGGCCGAGTTTGGGGCTCTGGTAGGAGGCGGCGACGCCAGCACCGGCGGCGACGGTGGTGGCAGCGGCGGCGACGGTTAGAGTCTGGGGGGCTTGAGGGGTCTGGATGGTCGGTTGCGGGGTGGAGGCGGCGACCCCGGTCATCTGGTCCTCAAACAAGTCGGGGAAGTCGCCCGCCTGGTTGCTGACAAACTGCAGCATCTCTGAGGAACAGAAAATACACGGTCTTGATTAATTAAACGACATAGAGCATGAAGTTAGACGAGTTAAGGCTGTAACAGACTTAACTAAACTAAAGGTCGTGACGTGTTGAGAACAAGCCGCAAGAACAAATTTCTTGCTTCTTGCCGAGTATGTAACAAGAATTTTTTTCTTTGAGCTCCGTCCTTGACCGCTGAGTGGTGTAACAATGACACTGGATAATACTGCATTAATTTAACATGGTTAGGTAAGTTAGCGCACATCTGGCTGAGATGCGTGAAGGCTGTTTATCGCCAGCAGATAAGAGCTTCACGGTCCGACCTTGACATTAAACTTCTCCACAGACCGAGCTACTGTCCTGCTCATAAATCAGTAAAAAGAAGCCTTCAAAACGGGCAGCCTTGAAGACTTGTGTTGAAATCTCACTGATGGCCCTGAAACAGAACGGGACGAGGGCAGCTCTGACAGACCAGATAGATAAATGATGATGGATGAGAACTTATGCTACTATCGTACATTAAACTAGAGCTGGGTAACGATGCTGATTTCCTGAATCAGTTCAGTTCCTGAATCAGGCTCCTGATTTGATTCGATTCATTTAGAGATATTTTCCCTCTAGTTTCACATATTTTTTTTTAAATCTAATCTCAGCTTTCAGTCATTATGTTTGGTCGTAGCGTCTCACAAGACCAAGAACAAGAGGACGCAGGAAAAAGGCGTGTTAAAAAAAACAAAAAATAAACACAAAAATTTTATGAATCAACATCTAATCTTTTAAATCAAGAAGTGGCGTGGTGGTTAGCACTGATGCCTCACAGCAAAAGGGTCCTGGGTTCAAATCCATCGGCCGACTGGGCCTTTACGGGTGTTTCTATGACAGATGTATCGTTAGCCTCGTAGCGCAACTGCCTTGTATTTTAACGTTTTTTGGAAAACAAGAAAAAAAAACACAATTTTTAGCAAGCATATTGGTATTTTTTACTAATATTTTAACAATGGCCAATAAAAATGACATGCTATGAGGCTAACGTCTCGATTTTCTGCCTCTATCTGGTCGGCCTTAAGCAGACGGGTCCCTCCATATGAGCTTGAGGCTCTGCTCAAGGCTTCTTCCTGTTCCTGTGAGTTATTTTTTGCCACTGCCACCTTCATGCTTCCTCTGGGGGTTTCAGATCAGATTTTAAAAACTGTCTTTAGACAATTTGTACTGTTATTGACGCTACATAAATAAAATCGAATTGAATTTTTTAATTATGGCAGAAAAAGAGGCTTTGGATCATTTAGAAACGGTGGCTTTATAACAGTTTATACAGCAGATAAACTCCACTGCTGGCAAGAAGTACTGGACATGTAGCTGAGCACACATCGAATCAGTCCAGATTAAATTCCTTAAAAATTTTAATATATAAATAATAATAATATAAAAAGAACACAGGTCTGAGCTGTAACGATCCTGCAGGACTTTTGAACTACAAGACATTTAACAACAGCCTTCTGTGCAGCTGAAGGATCCCTGATCGATCAGTGTCACTGATAGAGGATATGGCTTCACCTCTCAGGGACGAACAGATGTCATTGACTACAGACTGCAGCCTTGAACTTAGTCCCACAACAACAACAGACAATCCAACAGGCGCCGTTTATTGACAGTTAGAAAGAGACTCAGTCAAATCCCCAGTAACACCTCGACTGATAAGATCCAGAGGAACAGACAGGACCAGCGACCCAGGGCTGAGTTTGTGTTATCGTCTGCTGTTACACAATTTAATGGCTAGAAAAATGATTTGGGTTCCAATGATTCAGACCGTAAAGGACGGTAAAACCAATAGTGGCACATATTTCTTTGGCCGACCAACGCTCAGGTGCATTTCGACTAAAAGAAAACTGGTTCGGCTTCAGTTCAAGAACCATTGGACCAACTGCTGGCGTTGGCAGATCTAGTGGATTTGAATTTTGCTTTGCAGGTACAACTACGAGTCGGGATGGTGAAGAAACTTTGGGATCATTCAGGTGGTTCTGGATGAATCCATTTGTCTAAGGTACAAAACTAAACATCAATCTAATGTTTTAAGAGATATCCAACGGTCTTTCATTCACAGTTTGGGCTGGAAACCATCAGTCGACGCATTTAGAGCCCAGACAGGCGACTAAACTTTGGCTAAACCAGTGGTTCCCAAACTTTTTCTGCTGGGACCCCCTTTGGTACATAAGAAAATCTTCACAGGTTTGCATTTGCGTGGGAGACCGTCAATAAACTTGTTCATCCCATCGCTAGCAGTGTCCTTTATTGATTCATTCATTCCGTCTAGACTCTAGAGTGTCACACGGGAATCAATCGTCGCTCCCATCCCATCCTGAGCCCACAAAAATACCCCAATCATGACTGCCCACCCATCCCGCAAAATCCGGACAGAAAGACTCCCAAATTCCGTCCCGCTCCTTATGTTGTTATCTAAAGCTGGGCGCACTCAACGCATTACAGCGTCATTTTTTAATTTAAGCTCCGTCCCGTTCCCGTTGATTATTTGCTTTAACTCGTCCCTATCACATTACCAAGAGGGAAACTGACTCCTGCAGGAATACCGTGACCCGTGGGAGTCCCACAAAATTGTCACAACTTTGTGTGTGTCAATTTTTATCGGCCGATATTAAGTTAAAAATGTAATATCGGGAATTATCGGTATCGGGTTTTTATAACCGATGTTTGTTCTGTAGCTTCAGCATTTCCGAGTCTGCATGAACGCAGCATGGGACGTTAACAGGCGCGTGCTTGATGACGTATAACAACAACAACACGCTAGTCTCGTAGGTTGCTAACCGTGGCTAACAAGCTAGCTCGCCCGGTGTATGAGATGTCCGTGGTTTGGAAGTGTTTCCAAGTGTCACCTACTAATGACTGCAAAGCAAAGGTGGTTATGAGAGGAGGAAACAAGGCGTCTTCCTTTAATACATCAAATTTGATCACCCACCTCAAGAAGAATCATGCAGAGTTATACGCTACATTTGTCTTCCTTGTTTTGATATTGTCTGTAGTGTTTGAGGCAAAACTTTCTCTCTAAAAACACAAAAATGGCACTTTTTTGCACTTTTTTCTGTAACTTATTTTGCACAGTGTTTACATTTGAAAAGCCATGTTGCATTTATGTTTGCATCCAGTGGGACATCGCAATTAAATCAGGCATAATGTGTTAATTCCATAATACGTGATATGTTATGTTGCATATATCGGTATCGGGTGATATCGTTATCGGAAATTAAGAGTTGGACAATATCGTAATATTGGATATCAGCAGAAAAGCCAATATCGAGCATCCCTCACTCTAAGTCCATCTGACCCCCCCTGCATTTTAGAATAACTAGGTGTTTGTCTCCTATTGGTTTTTACTCCACGCCAAGAAACTACGCCCAGTGTCAACATTCCCACATGGATCCGACTAATATCTGGTTTTATAGCTTCCACAACGACTGATTTATGACTGATGAGCCATAAAGAGGCAAAGACAGAGACTCTACTGTTGGTCAGCTACCACACACACACGTATATATATATATATATTTCTATATATGTATGGATGTATGAAGGCAGACACATCAGACCATGTGCTTGTGCACCTCCATGGGGGGCAAACTGTTAGTGGCAGATGGGACAAAGCCGTCCTGAGCCCCCCGAGCTTCAGACAAGCTGACACAAAGGGTAAATCCATCAAAGGGAGGGAGGGGGGGCAGTTTCCAAGGCCGCAAAGAAAAAAAGGTTACGTAACAAGAGCTTCAATGGCTAAAAGAATAACTAGGAGAGGATCAGATGCCAGAGACGTCTTCACCCTCAAAGAAAGTGACAGACTTTAAAAAGGAATTAACGGTAGAGTTTAAAACCCCTAATCTGCACCGGACTGCCAGACGGACCAGAAAACCAAGCGTCCGCGCGGCAGCTCGCCCGTGAACTCATCGGTCAGACCTCAGTTGTCACTTCTCTTCCACACAATCGGTACATTCCTCTCTTTTGACGCGCCGATTAAGTGGGATTACATAACCCGCGTCCCGTCTGCTCATTCTGTCTGCGGGGGGGACGTTTTGAAAATTGGGAGAATAAACACCAGATTCAGGTTTAGCGAGTGTGTGTACGGCGTCGGCCATAGCTGCGCTCACGGAAGCCGGGGTTACAATATGTGACCAACACGAGCTGCAGGCAGCAACAGGGGAAGGTTAGCTGCCTCTTAACAAGGGTCTGAGATGTGTTAAACGTAAAATAGTTGGACACTTGATACATTTAAACCATCAAGTAATCTATTCTAACAGCGTGTAGCACTGTAGCAGACATAATACTTTATTTTCTCAGAAGCAATGCTCTGGGAATATTTAGGCGTGAACATGAGCCGTTTCATTAGGCGCACCTGTCCTGCACTAAAACGCTGGTATTCAGAGAGATCCGTGTTTGCATTTTGGAGGCTTTGGTTGAATTGCAGTGTGTTGTACCGTGATTCTCGCATCATTAACTTCCCACATGTAAGCACTTGTAGAATTGGTGTCAGTGAAACTCCCAGTCTACAAAAAAAATAAAGCAAAGAGTAATCTCCTAAAACTCCACACGCCACCCAAACACACTCGTCCGTCCCGTCTGGTGACTTCAGTGAAATTCCGCCCTAATGGAAAACTGGTGACTCCGCAGCCGGCCAACGTTAAAGCCCCCCTGCTCTTTCACCGCGAGCCAAGAGATGAAACTTGTTTTCACAGCGGGCAGATTGGACGAGGGACGCCGTTTGTCCATCAGCCACGAGAAGGTGGCGGGATGCGGAGCGAGCTCGTGAGAGATGCTGAGGCAGAAAGGCTTTATTACGGTCCACTAAGGACGAAAAAGCAGAGAGGGGCTTCCTGATACCTACACACCTCTGTGTCACGGGACAACACTCTGCAAACCACAACTAATTGTAAAGACTCTTTATAGGGACTGATAACAACCTGTAGAGGATGAAGCATTCAGGCCTTTGAGTTAAAAACAAAGCTCCTGAAATACCTGAAGTTTCAGATTGAAAATATATTTTATTTTTAGCTTTTAATTCACTTGTTCATCACTTTAATATTAAAGCTGGAGCTGATTCTTGTTGCTCTAGTTTCTTCCGCTCCTACAGGACTTACACGAATCTAATGAAACTAACTTATCATTTTTATTTTATTACTCTTTTCCTCCATCTTTAAATAGCATTCCTGCGTATCGTGCAAACTCCCTGTGTGATCAGCCCCAGAACAAACAGCCCAAATCTCCTATAATAATATTTGATTTGTCTCAAAGTGCAGCACTCGTAGTGGAGGCGTCAGTATTCAGGATTATTCACGATTTTCCACCTGCACCTCTTCTACCACGTGTTTTTTTTTCTCTCCCAACTCGACTTTAATTTAATCCAACAAATATAAATAAATATATATTTATTTTTTGTATTTTGCATTTAATCTCTATTTCTTGTCCTGCTCCTGTGACATTTACATCTGGACATTTTTTGCAACTTATAGTTAATTTAATCACTTCAGGGTAATATAGCATAGTTAGTTAGTTAGCTCATTTATAATTATCACTAATGATCTAAAATAATTAATGCTATGTTTGCCTCATTAAGAGGAGTAGAAGAAGAAAGTGGACCAACATGGAATTAAGTGGAGCACATGAGTCAGTGTTGGGACAAATAATGGTTTGACACCTGAGGTGACAGATGCTCATCAGCTAATTTGAACAATGCAAATTTTTAGGAAAAACAAACTTTGCTCGCTTTAGCTTAAGCAAATAAAATAGGTTTATATGGTATTGTTTTGATGTCACTAACGCCAGAGGAGTTGCGGTGAATGTGCCTGCGCTAAAATATCACTCTCACCTCAACACTAAGCTGCATTCATGATGTTTAAAAAACTAATAAAACATATTAAACTTGTTGTGTTCGCGCAGCTGTCACAGAGCAGCTCGAGCCCTTCCGCTCGAGGATGAGCAGTTGAGGGACCAAACGGAAACGAGACCATCTAAAACAAACGGTTAGAAGAAGCAGTTTGTTTGCGTTTCTTTACCGTCAATGTCTCCCAGGGTGAATTCGTCCCCTAGTTCCGATAAAGTGGAGTCCATGCCCTCCATGGTGGAGGTGTATTCTCCGGTGTCCATCCTGTCTGTCAGCGGCTCGCCTCTCCGGTTGTCACCGAAGGGCTCGCTGGAGGAGGAGGAGGAGGAGGAGGAGGAGGAAGAGAAGGGACGGGGGGGTGAAGGGAAAACTCCGAGCCGCTCGGAAACGCCTCAAACGTGCTTATCTACTCCTTAAACGCTCCTTTACTCCGGAACAGCCGCGAAAACAACACGAGAACCTCGAGAGAGGCCGTCTTCTACGTCAATAAACCCATTCACACAGATTTGTGTTTAAGGCGACGCCATCTTGTTTTGACGCTCCTTACGTCATTCCCAAACAGACTCGGTGGGCCACGGCGCGTTGCGATTGGCTGCCGGCGGGCCGTTCTTGTCATGAGACCAGCCGCCGCCGGCCAATGGGAGGCCCGTATTCGCTGTGGTCTGATAGTACGTCAAGCATCAGAAGCTCCCGTGTCATTTGAATAAACCGCGCCCCCTATCTTCATGAAAAGAAGGCGACATCATCAGACGCTTTTAGCTCCGTGGAAATAATGTCGAGAGGAAAACAAGTCTGTTATTCTGAAAACAAGCCATTCACACGCATTTTAACGCTATTATAAACACGGCGCCCCATTATATAATTATATAATATATCAAATATGGTTTAAAAGGCAATTAAATACACAAATTACAACAGTAAGTGTCCGAAAAGTGCTAAATTTCAATAATTTTTAAATGTGGCACTACTGTACAATAAAAACATGTATTCAAACTTATTTAATAAGTTTAATAAGCATGTAAAAAATAAAAATACACGTCTCATGTGTCATGTGTTCCTAATACAGCTACGGCTGCAAGAAAAAACATGTGAACCCTTTGGAATGTTTGGATTTCTGCATAAATTCGTCACTAAACATGTTCTGATCTTCATCTAAGTCACAACAACACACAAACACAGTCTGCTTGAACTAATGCACAAAAAAACCCAATACATTTTCATGTTTTTATCAAACTCAACATGTAAACATTGAAGGTGCAGGGTGGAAATAGTGCGTGAACCTTTGGATTTTAGCAACTGGTTGACCCCGATTTGACAGCAGTGACCTCAGACCTGCACCAACAGGTCGGGAGGGGATTTTGGGCCGTTCCTCTTTACGCAACAGTTTCAGTTCAGCGTTATTCTTGGGATGCCTAGCTTGAAGTCATGCCGCAGCATCTCTGTCAGGTTGAGGTCATGTCTCAGAAGGCGTGTTTTCTTCTGCTGGAGCCGGTTTGTCGTTTATTTATTTCGACGCTTTGGGTCGTTGTCCTGTTGCATCACCCATCCTCTGCTGAGTTTCAGTTGGCAGGCAGACGGTTTTAAAAGATACTGACCCCCAAATCATGATGCCTACTCCGACCTTTCTTCATCTGTGCACAGATTATTTTTCTGGCAGACCCGTGGAACAACCAGGTGCTCTTTCGCAAACTTCAAGCGTGCAGCAATGTTGTTTTTGGACTTCCTCTGCGGCGTCCTCCCGTGAACTACATTCTCGTTTTTACTCATTGTAGATTTGTCAACAACAACGTCGGCGTGTGCCAGAGATTTCTCTAAGCCTTCAGCTGACACCCTAGGATTCCTCTTCACCTCGCTGAGCAGTCTGCGCTGCGCGACCACGCCTAGGGAGAGCAGCAAAGGCTTTTGGAGACACTTCTCCAGCTTCGTGCAAGTCAACGATCCTTGATTTTGGATCAACCAACACCTACAACCTCATCACAATGATTGGATCCAGGTTGGCTGACTCCTGGCTCCAGTTAGATCTTAGAGATGTCATTAGTCTAGGTGTTCACATGTTTTTGTGTGGTATTAGTTTAAACATGTATTGTTTACAGATTTTATCCAGTTTGTGCAGAAATCCACGTAATCCCAAAGGGTTCACACTTTTTCTTGTAACTGTATCGTGTGTGTTAGTAGTGGGCAAAGACTCAATAAATAAAGTGCCTAATTTACATGTTTTGATAAAAGACAAATATTCAATGACAGACACGATGAACAGCCAAAATCTGTTTTTTTTTTATTGATTGATTCAAAAAAAACGAGAGCGTACGTACAAACCAGTCAGCGTCAACACACAACTGCAAAGCTCTCTTCCTTGTTTACACATTACAAAATGTCAAGAGACACAATACAACCGCCCACTGTTGTTTGTAAGTGCAAAAAGAGCTTATAAAGCACTTTATACCTCAGTCGCTTCGTTCATTTTTGATTAACTTGTTCTTATATTATAGAAGTGAAACTATGGAGAGATGACGATTGATTTCAAGTAGAGCAATGTTTTCTTGAGCTACTGATGCATGGACTATTTTGTTCTTGCTAATAATAATAATAATAATAGTATTAATACTAACGAAGCATTTTCAGAAGCAGTATCTATCTAGATCTGCATAACTATGCAGCATAATACTTATTATTTTGCATTTATTGCTGTTATTAATCTTTAAAGATGCCAAAAGAAATAAAGTAAAGATAACAACAAGAAGAATGTTTCCAGAAGGTAATGTGAAGTTTTTTTGTTTGAAATGTGAAGCTATTCTGCCCTTCTCGCTTTTAATTTTGATCAAAACGTGTCTGAAAACAAGAAACGAAGCAAAGCCGACGCCGTGTACCCAATATCCTTCTTCAATCATCCCACACGGAACCGCAAATGTCACCGAGCTTATTCATAATCCTCCAAAAAAGTCGGCTTTTCCGTTGATTCTGGGTTCATGGTTACTGTCTGCTGGCGGTGCGGTTTATATTTCTAAGGTAAATACAACCAGAATGCAGATATGATCTAATGTGTTTGTTTGTTCCAGTAGATTTCATAAGACCTCCTCTCTGTGTATCCGGCCTCTGTCGTCGCGGTGCCACTTCTCACTTTCTCTTTCACCACCTTCACAACCAGCCCTCCAGCCAGAGCAATGCCTGCCGCGGCTTTGCCGATCTCAGCCACCGCATTCATGATGCGTGTTGTCGCAGCCACCGTGCTCCAGTGGTCTGATGCAACCCTGCTGGCTACGGGCCCCGTTAACCCACAGGCTGACCCAGCTGCAATCTCCTGAGCCAAGCCTGCAGCACACTGGGGCGTCCCTGCGCTGACAGCGATGCTCCCTACAGAGGCCACGGCGTGCTGCCCTGCTGCTGGAGCTAAGCTGCCCTGAGCTACAGCAGCAGTAGCTACCCCTGCTGCTGTAGCTTCACCTCCACTAAGAGCTGCTGTGCTTAACGCTGCTCCGTCCAGAGCCGCACCCAAGGCAGCACCAGCTCCCATGGTACACCCCACACCTGCCGCCACCCCTACAGCTGACGCTCCTATGAGACTAACCTGCCCCAGTGCATCTAAAGCACCCTCCCTGGGACTGGCAGCCTCAGCACCAGCAACAGCTCCCACAGAACCACCCAGAACTCCACCCGTCGCTGCCCCGACAGCTACTGCCGTTTTCCCAGAGGCGGCCGCCACTATGGCCCCGACGGCTTTCCCAACACCTGTGCCTCCCGCTGCAGACATCCCAGCTAACTGGCTGGCGGCAAAACCAACCGAGTTTCCCATGAGGGACGCCCCAGCTGCTGCCGCTAAAGGTGCAGCCGCACCAAACACTGCCCCAACTGCAAGACCAGTGGCTCCAGCAGCCACCAGGATCTTAACTCTCTCCAGCACCTTAGGAGAGAGCGCCGCTTCCCTCCTTAAGCGGCTCAAGGATGACCGGAGAGACTGACGCCTGCTGACGGCCCTGCTGCTGCCCCGACGCCGCAATCTGAACATGCCGAAAGGACTGCCTCTGCTCTCCTCTGTCCATCGCTCCACCCTAAAATCCTCTCCTCTTCCTGTGTCAAGCTCCCTCCTGCTCTCACTACTTCCTGTCGTGTCACACTCTCCTCGTTGCACCAGATTAGCCTCTTCATCCCTCCTGCTCTCACTCCCCTCTTTTTCTTCGCCCTCGTCTTGCCCTCGTTCCCTCAGCATCCTTTTCTGCTCGTCCCTGATCGCAGCCTCTGCCTCTAAAAACATGCTATTAGTATAAAACCCTCTATTATTCTCCTTCACCATCTCATCCACCTTCATCAGGAGCTCTTTAACCTGTGCAGAGTTCCTGAGGTCTTTGTTGTTGAGTACATGGTACCGGCCGCCGCACCGGTCAATCAGAGCCCTGAGCCCAGGAGGAGCCGTCATGCTCAGATACTCTTCAATCCCTGTGCCCTCCAGGTCATCACCCCTGGTAAAAAGAACTACTGTGTGATGACAGACAGCATCCTCCCCAAATATCCTGGACAGCTCACACACAGCCTGGTTCTCGTTGAAGGTGTATCGTCCTATTGGCACAACAAGGAGGAAAGCGTGTGGACCGGGGGCCGACAGAGACACACATTTAGCTACTTCTGCATGAACCTGCTCCACGCTGAGGTGAGTGTCCCCAAAACCAGGCATGTCCACCACTGTGAGTTTCCTCCTCCTCCGTGCAACAGCCGGTCCTTCCTCCTCCTCCTCCTCCTCCTCCTCCTCAGCGAACGCAGTGCTCCCGAGTTCACAGATCTGGGTGACGGAGCTGGCGCTGATCTGCGACAGGAACTGCCTACGACCCAAGATGGTGTTTCCAGACGCGCTCTTGCCAGATCCGGTCTTTCCGACGAGGACCAGTCTGAGTTCTTCGCACCATCTGGTTTCAGAGTCGCCTCCGTCCTTCTCGGCCTCCATGTCCACAGACTCCTCTTCCTCTGATGGAGGAAAAACAACAGTAAATGACCGATATGAACCACTGAAGCCTTCATTTAGTGAATGGCTGCTATTGTCTGCACGCTGTTGTTCATAAAGACAATAGTAACCATGGAAACGCAGCATCAGGAAGATTCAGCATAGAAACAAAACATCAACAGGTTAGCTGGGGAAGTAGCTAGCATTATCAGCTTCTACTACAAATATATCTGATAACACACTTAAAGTTAAACTATACAAGTCAAATGCGGTCATGTTTACATCTCAAACGCCACTCTACAAGCTATAACACACATTAGCTAGCTATTAGCATCTACTGTTGTTCTGCTATGGATGTAGCTCAGGTTATTCACTTATAATTTCCTAATGATGATATATCTGAACATCAAAAGTCAAATGCAAGGATTTCAACTCTACACACCAGTTTTTTTTAATACATATACTAGTTAGCATTAGCAAAGCAGCTATAACTAATTTGGCATTAACGTTCTGTTATTAGCATGTAGCTAACTTTTGACAACAAACAGAAATCACTAAAGTTGAGGAGGTCGCTGCATTTACTTACTTACTTACTAATAATAAGCATTAATATATCTAAAAAGCATCAAAAAGACAAACGCAGACATCAGGATTTAATCCCAAACGCCACTTAGTAAGCTCATTTATTTATTAATCATCTGGCTAATCCCTCAACTAACCTGTTTATGTTTAGCTAAGCAGCTAGCAAGCTAATCATCTACGACGCGAATACATTAATCAACTTACACAAATACAATAAAGCCAAAAGTCAAAAGTCAAACGCAGAGATCAAAGTCCAAACATCACTGTGTACAGCGCAGTTATAAAAGCAGCGCTAGCAGAACAGCTACAGCTAGTTTGACGTTAGCATGTCGCTAACGGTTGACAACGGTTGCGTAGAAACGAAACGTCAACAGTTAAATTGCTAGCCATTTCCTCGCTTTACCTAAAGATTTATCTCTCTATATCCGCTTTATAACACAAACACTGCACAATATAATGCGTTTAGAGCTCAACAAAAGTCGAATGGAGACATTTTCATCACTCTGTCAACTTTTATTAGCTAGCGTTAGCATACGACCACAGCTAACTCGACATTAGCATACTGTTATTAGCATGTAGCTAACTTCCCACAACACTTCGAACGCCTCGTAAAGGTTACCTTACCTGTGTCCATGTTATTAGACATGTTTCAGTCTCACTACGTCGCTCTTCCTCCTCTGCATTCAAGCTTTTGATCTCGAGGCTAAAGAGAAACTCGAGCCGAGGCTGAACATTAACTTTTACCACCACGGTTAAAGTCTGCTGTGGTCGCTGCTAGCCCGCCCTCTGCTGCCTGATCTGTCACAAGCCACAAACACTTCAATTATCAGAGTCGCTTTATTTCATTAACAAAATGGCTTGTTCATTCTGCAGCAGTGATTTTTCTTCCTCTGAATATACATATATATATTTTTTTTGATAACAGTCATGATACTTTATTTTTTTTTTTTAAATTACATCAATCTCAATTCCATAGATCTAAATATGTCCTGCAAAGATTATAATAAGATTAACAAAGACACATGGGCTGGCAGGGTGAAGGGAAAGGGCACAAACTGTTTTTGTCTTATTAATTAATTAGTGAAACAATTAATTAATATAAAAAAAGAAACAAAAAGGGAACAGTGGTTTTGGAAAAATTGCCAATATGTAAAAGAAATCTGAGGAGCAGTGAAATTCACACGACGCGTCCTCCACCGCTAAACCAACGGGCTGCGTTTTAATGAGGTCTGATTTCTATGTGGCATAAAAGCACATGAGACACGTTAAATCTAGACCAGACACAATAGTTTAGAAGAAAATTGATTATACTAAAAGCAACTATATTCCAAAGTTCAGTTTTTGATCCTCATCAAAACAAAAACAAAAAACTCTTCCTCGGTTTCTTTTTTCCTCCCCTCTGTTACAAACCTTTCCAAATTATAAATTACCGTTCATGTACAGCAATTCAAGAAGTCGGACCCTCCTCTTAAATTTCACCGAGGGTTTCCTCCCTCTCTCTTTCTCGTTTTCAACAGAGCACCAAGTGACGGCGGCTTTTTCACGTTCTGCCGTCAGAGTCTACGAGTCAAGCCACCCCTTCGTGGACCGCGTGAAGCTGCTCGTTCTCCTCCCACAGGCGCGTCTGCGGCGCTATAGCTCGGTGCGAGAGCGGGAGATGCGAGGCCCTTTCCTGATCTCTTTCCTCTTCTCCTCCTTCCTCCGCCGCTTCTCCTCCTCCCTCAGGATCTTCTGGAAAGCCTCGGCAGTGTGGAGCACCTGGAGGGGGGGATAAGCAGAGAGAGGCAGTGTTTTGCAAGGCTAAGGCATCTCTGGAAAGACGTCGTCAACAGGAGGCGGCGTGTGTCTCACTCACGTCGTCTCTCTCTGTGCGGTATGGGTTTATGAAGTCTGGGGATTTCTCCGTTATTCCCAGCTCCTGTGACATCTGAAAGAGACGAGGGGAAATGAAAATGAGACACCGTGATGCAATTTTTATTTTTTATCCTTCACGGTAAAACAGACGAGGAAGGAGGATTCAAGCGTTTGGCCTGAACGTACACTCTGAGGGCGCGAGCGTCTGCTGCTTCGATTCGGAGAATTAATCCACTATATAATCCTCCCGGCGCATTGCTAAGGTCACGGATTAATCCTGCAGGAGTTTACTTCATTAACCTGCACGTTTTCAAAAAGGCCACAGTGCTTTAAAAGTGAGGACAAACTGTGCTGAGGCTGACACAGAACGTGACGGGAGACTGAATAACCTGCAGGACACCGTGCTCTGCCTCGCAGGTTTATTTCACTCAATATCTAAATAGTAAAAATCGGTTTTCGCTTTTTTTATCCCCCCTTCCCTGAAACTCCCAATTATATTGACCATGATTCAATCTGTAAAAGCAATAAAAAGGGAAGAGACACAAGGAAAGTAACCTGAGCTAGTGAAAGAACGATACTAAACTGAGTAACCACGATACTATACCAGACAAAGTATCACGATCTTGGGTATTATCGCGATACTGCAGCCTCTTTTTATTATTATTATTTTTATGAACTGCAATGTATTTGTACAAGTTATAAATACGTACTTATAATGTTGACTTTGGAGTTTTTTTTGTTGTTTTTTTTTAGCAAAATTAGTGGTGCCACTGACGCCGACGCCGCGACAGACTCGCCGTTCGAGCTCGGTTCTTATGCCGTGGCGAGCGTGTCGTCTCGTGTTTGTAACAGTTAGCCGGGCGAGACAGAACTTTAGCTTGCTGTTTGTTTTGAAACTAATTTCTATCTGTCTTCACAGGGTTTGTTCTTACCGGCAGAAACACACGAGCAGCCAATCAGCTAACAGACGGGCGGACCCAACGTGCGGAAACAGCCAATCATTCAGCAGCTGTGTAATTTGGTTGCAGTAGTTGCCATGTGGGTTTGTTTACAAGGGAGTAGCATGCAGTGAGAAGCCGGTTATGTAGCGGAAACTGGCACCAGTAGTATAGTAAACCACGGTAGTACAGTCGTGAGGAATTTCTAGTATAGTAGGAACAGTTACGATTTCGCACCGCAGGGTATCGTGAACTCTAAAATGTTGTCTAAACTTCAGCAACTCTTTCCAGGCAGCAACAACTTCCTGTTCCAGCTGTTTAGACTAGGGCTGTCAAAATAAACACGTTAGCGCGGATTATCACGGTTAACCTGATTAAGATTTTTAACGCAATCAACCCATCTGCAGTAGAGGGTGACACGGGAATCAACTGTTGCTCCCGTCACATCCCAATCACGTGACTGATCCTGTAAAATCCTGAGAGAAAGACTCCCAAATGTCCCGCTTCCTGTGTTGTTGTCTAAAGTTATCAGACTCTGTTGCCCTGTAGCATGTTTGGTTAATTGCGCTCAAATTACTGCGGTTGCCTCGGAAATTTGGGCTACACTTTAATTTCGTAATTCCTAACGGAGATTTTTAATCAGATTAATCATGATGATGGGTTAATCTACGTCCCTTTAGACTAAAGATCCACGTCACGTCCTCATGTGTCTTCTACGTTTGTTGAGTCCAAAACACAATCATTAATGAACAGTGTCACTGAGATGTTTGATGGTCTTACGAGTGTGAGGACATGCTGGTGGGCTCCTCCGGTGAAAACCCCCGTCTGGTTACAAAAATGCAACCCCCAGCGCAGCAGACCGCCCCAGTCAGAGTTGCGGTCGTAGTAGTGGTGGACGATGCGAGGGAAACGCAACGCCACGTCGCCGAAGAACGCCGTGTTCTCCACTACGTGGGAATAAGCTGCAGGGAGAGAGGAAACAGGCGAGATCATTTAGGAGGATCGGACTGTCCGGGATGAGACAGAGATTCAGAAACATGTCAGAGAGGAAGTAGACAGCTGCGTGGTTTTTAGAGATCAGTAACCGAGATCAAGATAAACCAGCCAGAGGTGGTGGAGACAGGCTCGAGGTGTGAAATTAAGAAATAACTCCACAGGCAGGGTGTAGGAGTGAAGCAGACCTTCTTTGATCTTATCGTCCATGGGGAAGGGGTCATCAGGCTGCATGTTGGCCGCCACCAGGATTTGTCTCGAGTCCTCCAACACCTCAAGGAAGAAACAGAGAAAGATTCCAGAAAAACTCACTCTGAACTGTGAATGAGACACTACAACCACCACAGCAGGTTTGTCGCTATAATATTTCACACACCACTTTCCAGCCGCTCAGATTACAGCCAGTGTAGTGTCTACAGGGACATTATATGGAGGGGATGTAAACACTGGAACACACAGAGTGGTGTGTTAGTGCTGACAATGTTTTTCATCCACTGAAGGTTGAATATGCTAGCTGTCCTTGAGAGGCATGCAGATGCACAGATAACTGTCCGCTGGGTAATGGAGGCATACTGTAAATCAAAGCTCCCGGGCCGAGTGATGGTAGGCAACACTCGGTCTGAATTAACATTCAAATCAAAGCCAGCAAACATGCTGATGAACGTGATCAGTGGATCTGAAGCTTCAGATTCTCTGCTGGGGCAAAGCTCTAAGAACTCACAGATTAAACGGCATAATCGTCTTATCATCACAATGCTTAATACTTAAATAACGATAAAATAATATCACGATACTTAAGTTACGATGATATAATGATAATTAATACAACATTAGCGCAATATTGAAGTCACGATACAAAATTATCGCGATATTTTAGTCACAATACAATCTTTTCACTATATTTATAGTTACGATGGAATATTATCGCAATAATTAAGTCTTGCTACAACATTATCGCAATAATTAAGCCGCGCTACAACATTACTGCGATATTTAAGTCACACTACAAAATGATCGCAATATTTAAGTAACAATACAACACTGCAATATTCAAGTCATGATACAAATTATCGCAATATTTTAGTCACAATACAATCTTTTCACTATATTTATACTTACAATGGAATATTATCGCAATAATTAAGTCACGATAAAACATTATTGCAATATTTAAGTCACGCTACAACATTATTGCAATATTTAAGTTACGATACAAAATTATTGCGATATTTTAGTGACAATACAATCTTTTTACAATAATTATTGTCACAATGGAATATTATCGCAATAATTAAGTCATGCTACAACATTATCGCGATATTTAAGTTACGATATAACATCGCAATATTCAAGTCACAATACAACATTATCACAATATATTTTCAATACAATATATTATCATAATATTTAGATCTATACTTTAGTCAAATAATATTGCAATCTCAAACATTTTGAAGTTTACTACAATTTACTACTTTTTTCTCAACTGTAAGTGAAATATGTCTTGAACAGTGAACACATCGTGAAGTAGATGGTGTTACTTTCTAAGCTCTCTCTGAATTGGAAGCTTTTTCACTGATTTAACGTTAGCTTAGCCAGTCTTGGCTAACATTTAATGTGGATGGTGATGTGAGAGATGAGCCCTCATATTCCCACAGTATTTTATTTTGCAAACCGCATGAGTCAAATTCATCTCCTTCCTCTTGTTCTTGCTAAAAAGACTGAAATAAATCCTTTCCGGTGCCTTTTTCGTGATTTGTTTCTCAAATGCCTCCACCTTTGTTTCACCAGCTTTATTTTATCTATTCTAGCAGCAAAAATGTTGATTGTGTTTGAATTTTACAAAGCATAATGTCAGAATATATGTGACGTGAGTGTTTCCACATGCCCTACCTTGAAGAGGCCTTTGAGCATGATGTCTATGATCTTATACTGCTGGTTGATGTCATTCAGCTCCACCAGATTCTTGAGAGCGTTCAGCTGATCTTTCCTCTTGGTCTCAAACAGCCGCTTGTCTGATGAGAGGAGCTCAGGAAGATGCACAGCGTCTACACGAGCGTCAACTCTCTCACGCGTCCATCTGTCACACTGAAATGTATTCATGAGCATGCTCAGTGACTTGCAGACACACACACACACACACTTCAGCAGTCTCATTCACATCCTCAGGCGTGTCTGCGCATTCGTCAGCGTTAGGATACAGATCTCAAGGTTGGAGTCGTGCCTCGGTCTGTGCGCGTCGGGGTCGGCCGAGCTGAAGGCGGCGGCGGCGAGCGCCAGGACCACGGCGCTCAGGCTCTGCATCGTCAGCAGGTGGTGGCAGAGAGACGCTTCTTCTTCTTCTTCTTCTGGACGCTGTAAAGACGAGCCAACAATCATTGTTCTCAAATCACAGCATTACAGCAGGCGTCAAGAACAGAAAAAGACGATAAATTGCTTTTGATGCTTTCATCCGAAAACAGCTTTTTCTTATTCATGAATTCTATTTTTTTTCTTCTTCTGAAGCCGCCGGAGAAAGACTCTCTGTCTGTCTCTCTCGTCTGTGATCTCTTGTGATACTTGTGGAATATGTGGAAGAGGGACGACATGCTGGGGATAAGTGGTCAATATGGAACAGCAGAGGGTAGCCGGCATTTGAAGAGGAGAGAGAGAGAGGGAGGAAGGGAGGAAGAGGGGGAGGGCTCCTTATGGTCCTTTTAAGACACATCTGATGTCTGGCACAATCCTCGGGGGAACTTTAACAACCTCTGCAACTGATTTTCTGGAAAGCAGTGGTCCTCTACAAAGGTAGTCTGGTTTCACGTTAGGTCAGATTCTGCAGAACGGCTAATCCACATAATCTGAGTTTAACAGCACGAACGACACTATTAGAGGGACGCTACCTTTGCTCTGACGCCCAGAGACACACAAATAGGAGAGAAAGTGAAAAGATAGTAGGAGGAGGAGGAGGAAGAGGAAGAGGAGGACACGAGGGACTTGAAGTGAAATTATCTCCTCCAGCCTGGGCGCAGATGTTCAAAACTTGAAGGACTTGGGAAGTGATGTAAATGTCTCGGGGCCTGAATATTAATTCAGGAGAAATCAGAGGAGAAAAAGCTCCGAGACGTGCCCCCCCCTCCCTCCCTCCCTCCCAAGCCTCCTCCCTCGTTCCTTCAGAGAGCTGATAACACAAACCGGCCACGATCGTCTCCTTCTAAAGCTTCCCCTCCATTTATTAACGGGATTCAACACTGACAGCAGCGAGGCAGTCGTCCAAGAAGAGATCGCACCGTGTAAGAAAGTTTTTACTACGTTGGCCTTCTTCTATGCTTATGTTAGGATTGAAAAATAATATAAAAAAAAAAGTCAACTTCTCTCCAGTCAGCAGAAAAACAAGCGCTCTGCTAGACAGCCGAGCGAAGACAATGTTCGATCAAGGCCAATTTGTGCGTTCTGAGAACATCTTTTTGGGCGCTTTCCCGGCTTTCTGAGAAACGCTGCACTAAATATCCTTAAGTGCCGGTCGAAAGCTTCAATATTTCTAGATTACAGCCAAGGACAGGAGAGCGGAGGGGAGGGGAGGGGGCTCGCCTCCCCAGCGTCGGCGGGTAATTTGATGCTCCTGTGTGCTTCAGAGCAGACGGCCACGCAGCTCCTGACAAGATATTTATGAGCAGAGAGGTTATCGCCACAGGCACAATTTAACACCATCAACACACACACATATATATATAAAATGTACCAGGGACCTGCTAATGTTTCCATGCAACAGGGCCAAAGTGCTGAGACTTAAAGGTTGGATCAATCATTTCTAACGTGGCAGCGTCTAAATGCGTCCGTTAACTGTAACCAGGCAACTCTGATCATCATTAAAAAGAAGAATCAGCTGCAACGTGAACGGAAATAAGACGAGCAGGGGCGAGACTTGTATCTTCACACTCCCACATCAGCCCGGACTGGATGTGCATCCCTGCAGCTGCAGCGTCTGAAAGTTTTAGGTTCAGATTTGGGGTCAGGATCCGTGGAGGTTAGTCATTTGTTGTTGTTGTTTTTTTTTTAAAGCTGAAGCCCACGTACTGTAAATCTTCTGCTTCCTCTCTGCCCGAGGCTTGAGTTTAGTTTCCTTGTGTGGGTGATCCAGGTTCAAGGTTTGAAAGAAGGAACAAAAATAAAAACTAATTCCAGGAGGTAACGCTGATGATCAGACAGCTGGATGTGCAGCTGGAGCCTGATTCAGGGGGGATGCCAGCCTTGCTAGGGGAGACTTTCTAAAGGTTCAAGGAGGACTGACACATCATCTGGGTCTCCGGCTGCATCATGCCTCCTTCCTTCCTCCCTTCCTCCATCCACCTCCTCCTCCTCTGTCATCACTCATGCAGAGGCAAATCCGCGGACATGCGTAATGGGGAGCGACGGCTGAATAAACGTGCACCATTCAATTACAGATTGCCTAATTGATCGCATGTCCCCCACCTGACCCGACTTCCTTCCCCACATCTGCTGCACCACTTGCCTGCGTGCAGTTCGTCTAATTCTACATTTGTTGAGCCGTAACACTCAACATCTCTGCAAATAAACAAAATATATATTTATAGAAGACTTCCTTGAAAGGTGCGCTTATTTTTTTTTTATATATATATTTTTGTTTTTCTTGCTAAGTTTAAATTGATCACCACAGCTGTGTAACGCAGCTGGATGGAGGCAGCCAGCGGTCAGCATCCCGGAGATAACCCGCTGGACATTACAGCCACAAAACTCGAGGTTCACTCACCGTGTTGAAGCGAGAATCGGCAGCGCCACAAGGCAGCGATTAGCGAACAGCGTCTCCTCCAAACTACTCCACTTTAATCTCCCTCTCTCTCTCTTTCTATTTGCTTTTTTTTTTTTTTAATCTCTTCTCAAATCGAGGTCGACGGGACGGCTGATCTATACACCCCCCACGCGGATCCTCGGGTGACAACGACGGAGGTGGAGGTGTTCATTTACATGCGGCTCTCGGCTGCTCCACTCCGCCAGCGCCACGATCGCAACCGGCTGGTTTGTCTTGGACGAATGACAGCGGGCGGGCGCTGAAGACCGGGGGAGGGGGGGTGTTGTTTCCACACGGAGGGTTTAGAGGGAGACACGCGCGGCGCCACAGCGTTCCGTTTCCTCCTCAGGTTTTTAAGAATTATAGTTTTAAATTAAATCACATTAACATAACGAGCACGTATTATATAAGGTGGTATGCACAAAAAAAAGGAGGTGAGCTTATTTTAAAAGTCATTTAAAAAAAAAATTAAACTACAGCATATGGACAGGAATATAATAATAACAAAATCAAGAAAAGAATGGGAAAATAAATGTGGAAACATAAAGAGGAATTAATTAAAAATGTGGAAATAAGAGAAATAAATAAAATAATAAAATCAGTAAATGAAGAAATATAAAGAGAAATAAATAAAACAAATATATGGAAATAAAAAGAGAAATAAATAAAATGATAAAATCAATAAATTAAGACATATAAAGAGAAAAAAAATGCTGTAAATATATAGAAATGAATAAAAAATAATGTGGAAATATAAATATAAATAAATAAAGTAACAATAATAAATGAAGAAATATGAAGAGATATAAAAAAGAATAAATAAATGCTGTATATATACAGAAATAAATAAAAAATAAAATAATGTGGAAATATTAAGACGAATAAATACAAAGTGCTGAAATATAAATAAAATAACAAAATAAATAAATGAAGAAATATAAAGAGAAATAAATTAAAAATAAATGTGGGAATACAAAGACGAAAAAATATAAAAATGCTAAAATAGAAAGAGAAATTACTAAAATAATAAGTAAATGTGCATGTATAAAAATAAATAAATGAAAGAATAAATCAAAGTAGAAATAGTTGCTCAGTGGCAGGTAGAAATGTCCATATGCTGTCCTATAATCATTTTTATAGAGAAACGAAATCTCCCATTTTCTTTTCAAATAACAAACACAGGCAGTAAAATGACTGAGTGTAGGAACTGAAGGAGAACGAGCTGATTTAAGATCAGAACAACCAACTAACAGTAATAAACAACAAATGTGAAACATCAGCCTTAAATCAGAGAGAAGTCAGACAGACAGATGGACACGTCTCCAGCTCGTCTGAACATGAGCGTTAAGGAGCAGTAAAGAACAGCGAGAAACAACAACAGGGTGTGAATTTCTGTATGTTTGAAAGTGAAACTGTTTCCTGAATTTAAAAGCAGCATGTTTAGTTAACCTCTAACCAGCATCAGATCATCCTGACTGTATTTACCCATGAGCCTTAAAGACAGAAAGTCTGGTACTCTAACTCACTGTGGATTAAATGGATTAAATAAAGGATGAGAAACATGTTACGGGGTTCGCGTTCAGGCTTTGTGTGTGTGAGTGTGCTTCACTTCAGGTGAGGGATACAGGATGTTGTTTGACAGGCCGGGGCTGCAGCTCTCGTCTGGCGTCTGAGGCCCGAGCGCCTCCGTCAGATTCTTCGCTCTGCGCCTGTGCTCCTCCGTTTGCAGCAGGACACTGCTCTGGACCTGAAGGAGCAGGAGGAGAAGGATACGGCAGAGTTAAAAGACGGGTGAGGTGTAGATGTGGAAGCAGAAGTGAGTGAAGCCAGAAGGAAGGAGCATCTGAAATAAGGTCAGTTAAAGACTGAGACAGAGTGAAGAGTTTGACGAGAAAATATAAAGATAATATGTTTACCTCAGGATCTAAGAGTTAGAGACACATCTAAGTGTCCTCATCACAAGCTCATAGAGAGACTTACACTGATGATACATATGTGAAGGCTCTCTGTCGTCTAGGTCATGGTATATTTAAAAAGAAAAAAAAAACAGGCTGAAACAAAAGCAACTAAGTTTATTTGAGACGTTTCATCTGAGTCTTCAGTTCTAAAAGACTGGTGGGGAGTTGAGGTTTAGATAGGACACTAATTTGAGGACAACAACGTCCACATTATAGCCAGAGAAGACGGACGGTTTGACAGGGGAGTAAAGGAAGTCAAATTGGAAAACCATTCCTGGAACAGGAGTTAGTGGACTGAGACAAAAAGCCAACCCGAAAAGTATCTGGACGTTAACAGACACTGGTCATGTGAGTGGTCAGGTGGACAGCACCTACAGATATCTGCTCAGATTAACGTGTTTGCTTTGGGGCCGTCGTCAAACTTGGAAAGCCATATCTGGACAGGGGACTTGTCTTGTCAAAAAACTTCACGACTATTTAGGATGTGGGTTTTCAGATCTTTATTTGTTAGAGAACCAGTGACTGTGAAAAAACAACAACAACAAGACACCAACCAGTTTCATCCATCCTCCTCTTATTACAGGCGAGTGTTGGGTCAATAACAGCCTCTCGGCAACAAGAAGACAAATGCTGCTCATCCAAGTAAAAGGCGGTTTAGGCTTTGGAGTAGATTTGACGACAGTGCAGACCTTAACGCTGTAGCCTGACGTGAACCTCCCCAGAAATGTAACTACGCATAACAATCACGACTCTTGCGATCTGCGTGATTGGTCCGCTTGGTAGTAGCATGTTTCCTCTTGAGTATTTCTGGCTGCTCTTCCATCTCCGCAAGTTTCAAGTTGACTGTTTTGGATCAATAAAGATGGAACACATCGAGGAAAAATTAACTGAGGAGGTTTGGAGACAGAAACAGTCGCCATTGTCTGGCAAAAAAAAACACAGCGCCATCTTGTGTTTGGGTGGTGTTGTTACAGGGCAAGCCAGACTGGCGAGTGCACAAGTAGGTCATAGTGTCTATGTCCCACAGCACTTTAAATGAGGCTTAATGTCTTTAAGAGAGACGAGTTGTGCTTGTGTCAGCTTGTATTTTGGATAAACCATGACGTGGATGATTGAGGCCTCGTCCACACGTACCAAAACGAGCTCTGTTTTCCCTGCCATCGTTTCAAGAATATCTGCGTCCACACGGATCAGTCTCAACTCAAAACGCTACTTCATATTCCAGGCCTATAGGTGGCGCTGTTTCGGAAATTCACCAAAAACGGAGAGGAAGAGGCGGAGCATGCGCATAAAGCTTGAGCGCTGTTTACAAATCGGCTTTAGAAGAAACCAAACTCAAGGAGAAATGATATTTATCCCTAGTAACCATAATAGGCTCAATATCTTCTCCAGCAGGAACACGAGCATGTAGTCCACCATTGTTGTTGATGTTGTTAGGAGACGTATCGCGGGATATAAAAGGTGGAAGGCTGCTCCAGGGGCGTGGCTTATTTTCTCCGTCCACGTTTCAGAAAAGTGCGTTTACAGGATTCATGTGGACGATCGGCCAAAACTACGCAAAACCAAAAAACGTCTCTGTGTGGACGCTCAAGATGCTCAAGACATATTAATCCAATGCTGACATGTCTTATATTATCACCACATTGTTATTAATACTGCATACAGCTAGTGTATTTGTTTGTTTGTGTAAATAAAGTTGCTGCTATCTTCTCCTTTTTGCCTCTCTTTCCTACTTCAGTGAAAGCCACCAAACATAATATTGTTTTTAAATACGCATGCGATACATCAGCATCTTCTGCCTAAAGAAAAGCTAAACCGATGAAAGGAGTATTGTAACATATTTGTCTGCACCGTAGTGGATTTGAAGTGATGATGAAAAACCGAGAGTTCAGACAGAATGAATAATATCTGCTTCAATACTTCAAGGCCGGAGAGCTCTCGTCTGCGCGCGGGCAAGATTTTCGATTTGACGCCGGCGGGGCTGCACGCACATAGATAAGATCCAGAACTTAACCTGATAGGAGAAACTAAAAGTTAAGGCTGTTTCTACTTGGCTGGCGTCAATTCAAGTTAGAAGACGGTGTTTTATGGGACATGCAGTTTGAAGGAAAAGGGAGAGTGAACAACAACAATAACAAGGAAAAAAAAAATGTTGCAGCGCTGTTTGGTAATTGAAAAGAGCAGTAGGGGGAGGCAGAGCTGACAGAAATGGAGTTAGTGGGGTGAGAACAATTTAGAGAGCACAAGGAGGGAGTGAAATAGAAACGGCTAGAAGGTGAAATATTGAACTATCACGCGGACCAATCGCAGCTTTTGGGGTCTGTGTCGCCGTGACATTTCGGTGGAGATGCACGTCAGCGTAGCTTATGTGTCAAAGTCTAAACCGCCTATGACTACAATCTGTTCCCAGACACCAAAGAAGGACCATGTCCAGGCCAGCCGACAGTCTTGCCCGGGCCCGGGACGAGATAATCTTAGATGTCCCCCCTCCCCAAACCACGGTAGTTTGTATGTATATGTTGGTCATGTCTGCATTATATGCACTGTTTCTGTGTTTTTCTGTGACAGACTTTGGAAACAAATTTCCTTATGGGACAATAAAGGCTACTTATCTATCTATCTTACTCTGTCCCTCCGCCCCGGGACAGCGGCCCCCTCGAGCATCACTCTCTCTGCAGCTGGATCTAACCCTAACCCTGTCTCATCCTCTCTGACGGAGCTACCAAAGTTAACGTGTTGTGTCAGGCTTTTATACAGTACAAGCTAATGGACGCTAACATTAGCGCTACGTTACGTTACGAGGCTGGTAAACGTTGGCTGCGCTACGTTCACTTTACTAGTCCCACCTTCTAGGGATGTGCGATATTTCATCGTTTACGATATATCGTCAAAAACATTCCCCACGGTGAGAATATGTCATCCCGCGATAAAAACGATAAATTCCCATTGATGACGTGTATATGTGCGCGACACGCTCGCAGCCCAACACGTGTGGAATATTGACAAATTGACAATGGTGGAAGGTGGAGCAGATACGCCGGGCAGCGTAGTCGTTCCTAGACGAGGCTCCACCTACATTATCTGGAACTGGTTTGGTTTTAAAAGTCTGATGCGGAGCAGCAATTTACAACATGGTTTGCAAACAATAATGATACAAAGGACAGTAACGCCACTAAAACACAACTCAAACCAGAATATGAAGAAAATGCACAAGAAACAGCGTCGACTTCATCCAAAGCCTCCGGTAAAAAAACCAAAAAAACAACTCAGACGAAACCTGCCAATGGACTACAATCAGAGGATTAGGCTAACATGGTGTTTATTTATCTTTACCGTGATAAATAGCAGAAATTATCAGGATACATTTTTTAGTCCATATCGCCCATCTCTAGTCACCACCTTTTTTAAAAAAATATATATATATATATTTGTTCTCTCCTTTTCTGAGGACTAGACTTGTGCTGACCGGACATTTTGAACGTACGTTAACTTGCCAGCAACATCAAACTTTGATCAGCGGCCGAACCATTTTTGTGTTTGGGGTGGGGTGGTCTTGACCACTATTTCAAGGACAATTAGGAAGAAAACAAATAAAAAGCTTTTATGTAACTCAAATATTGCATATTTTTTCCACAAATAGGCCTATTTTAATTATTTTTATTATTAATTATTCCATAATTTAATGAGGGCCCCCATTGGCGGGCGTGCCCATGTCCATTTTCTGATTAGTCACAACTGTTTTGGAGGCACAAGGGAGACCTACACAATATTAGGAAGGTGGTTATAATGTTATGCCTGATCGGTGTATGTGCAGTTGACTGTCATTGAGAGGGAACAAGAAGCAGGACAGTGATGTTAAATGATAGACAACTGGAAAGAAACTTTATTTCCTGAGTTTCTAGATGTTTCTTTCTTCGTTTTGTACAATATTTACACATTTATCTACTTTGCAGCTGAAATACAAAAAATTTGTCTTGTTTTTCTGTTGAGGCAACAGTTGAGCCTTTAAATCTCCTTTATAAAAGCTTAACAAGACACAGATAGTTATTCAGTAACACTCGATTAATGATAACTATTAACACATTAAAGCATGATATTTAACTTTATAACTATATTTTATAACCTGCCTACTAGTGTCTGATGGTTCATAAATGGTGGATGAAGTATTTACTAGTGTGCAGTTATTACATGACTGTCACCATCAACACCTCTGATGTCTGTGCAGCTCAATGTGTGCAAAGTGTTTGACACATCGGTGCAACGACGATAAGATGACAGAGAGCAAAAGTCACACTGCTGCAAAGCTGTTAAGAAACGTACGTCACACTGAACCCTGATCCACTGAAGGAGCCCGGTCTGTATAGAGAGCACACAGACATGCAGACAGACAGACAGACAGACAGACAGGCAGGCAGGCAGGCAGGCAGGCAGGCAGGCAGGCAGACAGACAGACAGACAGGCAGGCAGGCAGGCAGGCAGGCAGACAGACAGACAGGCAGGCAGACAGACAGACAGACAGACAGGCAGGCAGGCAGGCAGGCAGGCAGGCAGTCAGGCAGACAGTCAGACAGACAGACAGACAGACAGGCAGACAGGCAGGCAGGCAGACAGACAGGCAGACAGACAGACAGGCAGACAGACAGACAGGCAGGCAGGCAGGCAGGCAGGCAGACAGACAGACAGACAGACAGGCAGACAGACAGACAGGCAGGCAGGCAGGCAGGCAGGCAGACAGACAGACAGACAGGCAGACAGGCAGAGAGACAGGCAGGCAGACAGACGCATGCATTCACACATGCGTTCACGGCTTCCTGGAACATGATGCACCGGGAGCTGTAGTGGCTGCCATCGTTCTGTCACTCCTCTGACTCTGAGCTACTGTCAGCAGGTCCGACATATGAAGCCACAGCTCGAGCTGAACCCAAGAATCTGACGAGGCTCCTCTTCCTGTTCTGCGTCCGATAAATGCGGTGAAGCAAACCCAGATGGCCCTGATGCATTTTGGGCACATTTGGACTTGACGGCTTTGAAGCTGGAGGCAACCTCCGGGAACGTGAAGGGCCAAAAAATGCAGTTCCACAAAAAAAACACTAGAGACTCCAAAAGCGAGTCAACATATGGCCCGCGGCCCAAAAAAAGACCCACCAGAGCATCGAATGTGGCCATGGAATGAATTTGCGAAATGCAGAAATGACATAAAAGACTAGTAATCTAGTACTACTAGTACAGTTAATCTGCACGTATGACAGTACACTTTTTTACTGCCTATATTTATACACTTCTTGCTATTTTGTACAATACTTAGTTTATTATATATTTATACTTTTCACTATTTCTGCTTTGGCTTGAATCGGGACCAGAGAAACTAATTTTGTTCCATCTCATGTACCAACATGTGTTTGAAATGACAATAAAGAATCCTTCAATCCAAGAATCCTAGTATTCGGGAAGGTTCTCTGTTCAACATGGTTCCTGAACGCACCACAGTCTTGTGTTGTAAATAGTATAGTATCTGTTAGTGATTAACCAAATTAATTTATCATCCAAATAGAGGCAAAAGCTACCGGTCACAATCAAAAAATGAACCACCGCATATCCTATCAATGGAGACGGAGGCTGGGACTGACAACATCAAGGAGCAACACTGTTCATGCAAAGCTGGGTACGTCTCTATTCACTTCTATAATCGTTATTACGAAGCAAACGGACTAACGTAACGCACGTATAACGTTGTATTTCTTCAGCGTGTGCTACCGTATCAAAAACTATGCAACTTAAGCTGTAACGGTAATGTTTAGGTTTGCTCCGCACATCATTGGGCTTATCCATACCCTGGATCTCTGCAAAGCACAACATATACGCACTAAATATGAGACGCCTGCGTTAAAGTCAACGGAGCGCTGTGAAAAAGTGTCGGACCCCTGTGGGAGGAGCTCTCTTGGCTGCGCTGTGATTGGTCAATCTACATTCTAGGGCGAGGCTTAGTCAAAGGTGAATTGGCTATTGTGCATAAACATGAAGATATAAGCATTAACACCAGTGACAGTGAGATTGATGACGCCAAAGAGGGGCCGTGGCCTTGGTCCATGTTCCTCAGAGAGAAAACAGGGCAGATAAGACCGTTGTGGTTTGTTCACCACAGTGACGGGACACTGCTGGAGGACGAGTTTGGGCTCAAATCTCTATGACTGACCCAGGAGTCAAATATCAAAACGTCTTTCATTCTGATAAGTCTGAGTTTCCACTGATGGCTGTCGCACGTTTGCATCATTTCTTTTTCTAAAACATAAAGTCCTGTTTGACCATTTTTTAAACTAGCCGCTTCCAAGATGGCGGCGTCCAGAGACCCCACGTTGAGCTTCAAAAAACGCTCAAAGTCGGTGACATGAAGGAGGATTCATCCCGCTTTATTCATCTGTTATCTCTTTCTGATAAGTGCCAGGTCAGAAATGGTTCGTCGACCTACAGTCAGAGTTTAGAGATAATAAAAATGACATTTTCTCAACATTGTTCCTGCTCAGTGTTGTCCTATAACCTCATAATTACTGGGAAGCTCCACACCAGTCACCTATTTGAAACTCAAAGATAATTTACCTCAACAGACACAGGACAGTGCAGAGGAGCCTGACCGAGCATTTTTTAATTAATCACCCTCCAACGAGCAGACGACTCGGCTTGGGACGGATTGGCATTTTAACGAGAGCGGCTGGTGGCGCTTACAAAAGAAGTCGGAGCAGAGCACGCAGGCCTGGATGGATGCACATTCATTTGTATTTGCAGCAGGAGACTGTGTGCAGTCATCTTCAAACAAATGGCCCGGCAGCAACAACGTGCCCGCTGGAAGATAAACAGATATCAGTCTGACTCAGAGCTTCACAGCCACGATAGAGATTTAATTCTCTGAGACACAGAGGTGCTGACTTCATACGCTGCTGTACGTAGCACTGGAATCATTTTGTTTTCAGACGCAATCCTCTTTTTATTCCTATTTGCACACATCAGATATATGTTCAACGCTGTGTTCGCTGCTGTGTGCTATACTTGTAGTTTATTTGCCCATATTTCCCCTGCTGCTTTATTTTTATGCCCGTGCTGTTTTCCACTTTCCAAAGCAACATAAACAGCTCGTGAACCCGCCTCGACACTGAACTGCGTGTGAACTCGATTTCTTCCCAGATTCATTCATTCGAGGGACGTTGATATTCAGGGAGCGGCGGGCGGCTTCTCGACTGTGAGAATTCGCACCGCGCTCCACGTTACTGCATCTCTGGATGTTTACCTGCGTCAGGAGAAGCCTCAGGGCCCGCGCTGCTTCCCGGCCGAGCTCCTTCAGCCCCCTCCCCTCCACCGCCTCCATCACCTGGAGCAGGTCGGGCCCTCGCACCGCGGCTGCACCGGCGTCCTGCAGGAGCTGTGGAGGGCGCAGATAGATGCATTAAAAAGAGATATGCAAATGCAAATAAGCGCTAAAATAAGATGAAGAGGCAGTCGATAATAGTTTCACGTCTTTCGTTTTGTGCAGAAAGAACTGTAAACTCAAGCTGCTGCTTTATAGGTTGAGTTGTTCAAGGCATCATCTTTGAAGAGTTCTGTGGATTTACTTTATTTTTTCTTTCCCGGTGTCTTCTGTTTCTTCATGTCGTCCCCGAGTGATTTGTTACTGTGGAGGCTGCAGGACTCCCTGTTCCTCTTGTCAAAGTCAAAGATATTTCTTTACGACTGACTGTGGCTTTATTTTTGGAGCCGTAAACATGCCAGGGGAGTGAATCTAGGACCGATCAAAGCCTCCTCTAATGGGTGAGAATCTAAAGAGCGCCGCATGAATCGGTTAAATCTGCCGCAATTTGGCTTTTTGTTTTCACGTGGGATGGACATAAACATTCACAGATCCCAAGATTTTACACAAAATCTCTTAGGGCGTGTCAGAAATTATAGATGACAGCTGACCAGCAGCAACAAGTCCTACCAGTCCTAACAGCTGAATAATAAATGAAAAGGTCCGTAGAGCCGCAGCTCGCAACAGAAAACACAGCAATAATTCTTCTTTAATTCTGATGTGTTGTATTGTGTCGGCTCCCGCTGCCATGCTTTTTTATTACCATCATTAACTTTTAATACTTTTTAATATCAATTATTTAGCGCCGTTCAGAACCACAGCCCAAGATATTAGCTTTGATTTCGAGCGGTGAGTGCATGTGAAACAGATCTCACGAGCGTGATGAGTCTGAGAATGGCAGGGTGGAGAAGGCAGCTCTGTGCCGAGCCGAGGAGGCAGCCGAGCAGGAGTCGACTCCAGGGTTGGCACGCTACGAACGTGGCTGAGAAAAACACAAGGGGGGAGAGAAAAAGTCTAATTTAGATCTAGAGAGCTTAATAATCCTCTGTTCCAACTTCCTGAAAACGAACAAAAAGACACAACATCCAGACATGTATAAAGAAAAAACAGCAGTAAAGAAATATTTATATATTCCGCAAGTAAAATAATGGGAAACAGTTTTTAACAACCTGGACCTTATTTCTGCCATAAAATACGATCATTTACTCACCCGTATGACGTCGTTCAGACGATAATTAGATCTGCATATATCCATATAATGGGAGTGAATGGGGCACCGAAACGCAGCCTCTAAATAACTCATTATCTGCCGTGAAACTCATTCATTTCACCAATATTTTGTCCTGATACGTTTCGTGCTATTCCCCATTGAGTCCGGCGTTACCTGTTATCCATTCGCGGACGAGCAGAAGTTTGTTGTTCTTTGGCCAGCTGTTCCTCTCTCTTCTTCTACATCCTCCTTTCAATCAGTATACTCAGGCTCAAAACGTTAAAGACGTCCATCATAAACAAAGTCGTCGTCCACAACCTCAGAATCGGAAAAATATTCAGCCGTGTTGCAAAAAACTAGCTAATTAGCAAATTACAGGTAAACAAGCTGACTGTTGCAGGTGTGTGCGGCGCTCAGAGATGACATCATTCAGGTCAGAGGTTAGTAGGTCAATCTACAGACCCCAGATGATGATAAAAGGTAACTCTGGACTCAACGGGGAGTAGCACTAGCATATCAGGACAAAATATTGGTGAAATTAACAAGTTTCGCAGCAGATAATGTGTTATGGAGAGGCTACGTTTCGGTGCCCCATTCACTCCCATTATATGGATAAACTAATCTAAATATCTTCCGAACGACTTCTGAATGACACCAAAGTTATATGGGTGAGTAAACGATTATATTTTATACCAGAAATAAGGTCCAGGTTGTAAAAACAGTAGTTCCCCTTTAATATCAGAGTGTAGAAATATTCTGTTACAGGATAAGTGACTAGTTTTTGAAACTAACTAATGCAGCATGAATGTTTTAATATATTGATGAATCCAAACACACGCTACAAGGCGGGAATATTTCACTGAACGTGCTGAAAAATATATGAGTATGAAATGAAATGAACAGCCTATAGCTGCGAATGTATAAATGTTGAGCCATTAATGAACCATGAACCTGTTAAAGGATGAAACAGCATCTGATACCACTTATCATCAACGTGCTATCATCACAGGTTACTCTGTGTAACCAGTTTTAGCTCCACAGGTAGAAAAGTGCATGCATGATAGCATTCTGCACTTTGGTTGACTGTTAACGAGGGTGTTTAGGATCAGACGAGCGTCGCAGATGAGAGGCGAGTTAAAATTAGTTTGACATTTTAAAGATTTTGCCTGGAAGACGTTCAGAAGCAGATCAGTTAGACTGTAAAAAGAACCGCCCATGCTACCTGCTATTTGCACATAGCATGCGGCTACAGTCTATTATTGAGCAGATGTGGGGTCCAACAGATGTAGGGTCCAACTACGAGCTCCCCTAGTGGACGCTTCTGAAAATACATCACCTACTCTGGCTCCATTTGAGGAGTAAAACCTAAAATAGGGCTGGGCGATAAAACGATAAATATCGCGATATATCGACGTGATCGATATCAATAGAAAATACGTTTGATACAATTTTTGATAATTTCACTTGAACTCCGTTACAGAAAAATAGGAAGAAAACCCAGAGCCAGAACTGCAAGTCATTCTGGGGGATGAAAGCAGAGGAAGGGCTTTAGCCTCTCGACCTATCACGGCCCAGCTAAGCCAACAACAACAATGAACGGTGTGGAGTGAAAGGAGGTCATGTCACCAGTTTGGTAATATTTTGGTTATTTTAAGTCAGACATGAGTCAAACTGATGTTGTCTGCAAACTTGATGGCCAGTTAGCATATTGGTTCTTGTCTCTCTTGATTAGGAGTGATAAGAGTCGGTTAAGTTTCGTTTATCTGCCGGCCAAGTGAGTGACTACTGACTCTGACTCGGTTCGTGGATCCATGATCAGCAGTCAAAAGGTACACCAAAACATCAAAGGGATATAAATAAATAACGGATGCAGATCAGCACAGTTGAGAAGTCTGAGTTGAATAGGTTAAAAAAAATGAATCAATAATTATTGATATCGACTGATATGAAACAGCCATATCGCCCAGCCCTACCCTAAAACTGATTATTGGATTATTTTAACTACGTATATTTCTGCTTATATTTTAATATGCACTCCCATGCCAAAACATTAGGTACACTTGTGGAGCCAAATTCAGTCCTGAAACAGCAGCGATTCAACCTGATGATCATTCTGGAGGATGCAGTTTGTGCTGCCATTAAACCGCATGGAATGAAACGCTGAAGTATTTCTGTTATTTAACCTAGCCCTCTGACTACAATATCCAAATAACAGGGACATAATTGAACAGCACTTGAAACCACAGCCCCCAGAAATGAAAACACGGTTGAATCAAGAGCTGTGTTATTTTAAATGAATGCCGAACGCCTTCACAAAGGTCAGATTTAGCGCAGGACTGTTACATTAGAATGGATTTGTTTTCATGACTAACGACCTGGAAATCTGAAAATCAGTGTGCTAAGTAACTTCTAACTCATTTCACTGCTTCAGAGTTAATCTACTAGACTTTCCCCAGCTGTCGAGCAGAAACAACACCAGCACACGTTCCGTTTTTCATCAAAGCCCTCCGACGTGCGGCAATTAGTGAATGTTAGCGTCTCAGCGTGTCTTTCCGTGTCTCCCTGCCCGGTACCTGTAGCGGGACTCCTCCTCTGAAGGAAGCCCAGCAGGGCGCCGAGGCAGTTGACTGAGGATCTCAACAGGAACTCGTGCTTCTGAGGAGAAAAGAGACGCGGTCGGCCCAAAGCGCTACAGAGGCGGGGAGATCAAGAAACGGCACGTCGTGGGAAGTTACAAGCAACAGGTGCACAGGCGGCGACACGCGCTCGCCAGTGGACAGAGAGGGAATCAGAAAGTGAGAAGAAAGGGATGCTAGAGAGATGCTACTGAGGGAGGTTTTAATAATGCATGACTCTCCCACAGTGCCGGGGCTGACAGTGGGAACTATGTGGTGTCCAAAAATACTCAAGTAGGTCAGAAAGACATATAGAAGACAGAGGGGAGCTACACTCTAATTCATAAGTAGATGGGAGGAGAAAGGGTCAAGAGGATGAGAGAATGAGGAGGGGGGAAGTCAGAAGAGGTAAAAGGAAGGACAGATGACGGCATGAAGATTAGAGGAGGAGGAGGAGGAGGAGGAGGAGGAGGAGGAGGAGGAGCGGTAGTGTTTTCTGCTGCTGCTGAACCAGAGCATCAAGACAGCAGAGGAGGAGGAGGAGGAGGAGGAGGAGGAGGAGGAGGTGAGAACTGTTTCTCATATCAGCCGCTCAGCAGCAGACTGCAGAGCACTGAGCCATAGAAACCGAAACTCAGTTCAGCACTACCCAGAGACGGGAGACGCCACCGGTGTGGAAACAGGAGCGGGCACGTTGCAAAAAGAATAAAAGAAACACAGAAAATAACCGCTTCCTCTCTGCACCGCCTTCATCACGTTCCGGCTCTTGCTCCGCTGCCCCCGAGCAAAAAAAAAAAAACAGCGCTTTGGCCTGTTTCACATAAAATAAATGCCAGCGCTGTAGCTTTCCTAATAAAGCAGCCGAATCCAATTCAGCAGCCACGTGTAATAATTCGGAGACGTACGTGGCATTTAATTATTTCAACCTTCTCCTCTGCTGCAGAATAAAAGAGCTAATGCAAAAGATGAAATGGGGAGTAATGTGTGAGCGTTTAAGCCCTCAGCGACGTGGACTTTATTCTTTTATGTTTGAGGAAAGATAAACGGCAATAATAATACCGGCGCAGCGCTTTTGCTTTTAATTCTCTTAAACCTGCACATATTGATTTTTTTATTGGCGGCCTGATTAACAGTATTAGGAATAAGAGGACGGCATTAAAGTGAGGAAGTGCATCCTCCCGAGTTAGTTATTATTCCACGCTCTGTGATAAAATGTCCGACTGACTTTGAAAGCTAATGCATTCCACCTTTCATTACGACAGGATTCACGGTTAATTAATGGGAAATGCAGCGTTTAGTTTACTGTGTAAGCGCCGTACGACCGATTAAAAACACCTGACTTCCTATCAGAAACGCACCTCCTGTGTCTCCACTAATTTATTCTTCTCTTAATTTGTTCGCTTTAGACACAAACCTTCATTCATTTATATTTTGCCGACTCATTTTTGTCTCCAGAAAAGTGTCCTGTCCCCGTAAACCGATTTATAACTACAGTAGTCCCTCACTATAACACGGTTCACCTTTTGTGGCCTCGCAGTTTCGTGGATTTTTTATGTGAAATTTATGCAATGTTTTTTTTTTTTTTTTGCAGTGCATTGTTTTCTGCGTCCTGATTGGCTAAGGGACTGTAGACCATTATCAATCACTCTCCTCCGTACGGTGTCTCTTGTTCAGTACAGAATGCATTCAGCTTGCCAAATGTACATATCCAGTATCTTTGATCGCTGGCAGTGTGACTGAAGTGCCGTATGTTTGCAAGTTATTGAGAAAGTGTCTAGTGAGGTGTTTTGCAACCTTAAAACATTTATAATCATTGTAAAAAATAAAGCTGACTACTTCGCGAATTTCGCCTATCGCTGGTTATTTTTAGAACGTAACTCCAGCGATAAACGAGGGACCACTGTAATACAATTATATTAACACCAGGGGTCACGTTAACCGAATATTTTGCACCATTGACCGCTTTTTTAAAACAGCAAAGGCTTGCAATTCACACTCAGACCACTTGGTGGCGAGTGAGCATATTAACTGGCTCGTGTCTCTCTTGATTAGTAGTGAAAGAGTCGGTTAAGAGTCGTTTAGTGGATGAGTGTCTTAGTTTGCGCTGCTTGCTAGCTGTCAAGTGAGACACGTTTTGTTTCTCTGCTGAGTGAGCTATAAGGTAATGGTGAATGGTGCAGTTAAGTGATTATATATCACTCAAATGTGGTAGGACTCAACTGAGCCGGTTAAATAGACTGTAGATCAAACTCATTTTAGTTTGGGGGCCACATACGGCCCAGTTTGATCTAAAGCGAGCCGGTCCAGTTAGACAATAGCATAATAACCTATGAGTCCATTTGTTTTAATGCAAAGAAGGTCAAGTAAATTAGGAGAATGTTAACATTTAATGAACCACCCTTCAAAAAAAAATTGGAATAAAATTTTGTAAGAAAAAAAAGTGCAATTTGAGCATACTGTGGTCTGCTGTTTAGTCCTGGGTCTCTGTGTCGTGTTCTGTCCACTTCTCTACTAAAACAGTCGACAATTAGGGATAAGTTTCAGTTATGTTTATAAAAAAAATGCTATGTAACTTTGCAAATTCACGCTGCGGGCCAGATTAGACCCTCCGGCAGGCAGCTTTTGGCCCACGGGCCGCATGTTTGACACCTAGTGCTCTAGATTCAGATTCTAGGTTACATGAGCCGAATCTTTTTTTCCACAGCTACTGAATATTAATTCAAAATGAATGAAAATTATATGCTACTGAATATGTCATTGTTATCATTTAAAAAAATTAAAGTGACGGGTAAAAACAGGTTATGACGGGATCTTTATGACCCTGTCAGTCAAAATGACGGACAACCAAAAAGTCTAGCGCAACCGTTGAATAACAAAAACGTACGTCTGGGTTTTAGAAATGTGTTTGGGTTGAAGGATCTGATATCAATCCATAAAATCCTCCTCCACATTTTTCTTTTAATTTACTTCCTGCATCCTCTTGATACAAATCTTGCTTCGGTTTTGCACAATTAGTCTGGCAATGTCGCTCAACGAGATTAGTCCACGCGTGAGGGAGATCCAAACCACGACAGATGCTCAATCGTGACTGGAGAAGAGCTGAACAAAAGCAAAGCCATCTGAAATACTGCAGAAGCGCCACAAATCTCTGGGTTGTGTGTAACTTGCATAACAAATTTAAATCCCGTGCATGTGAGTACCCCCCCCAGCTAGTACAACCTGCAGAAGCAGACCGCTGAGAGCTGTTGAGAGGAACTGGGCCCCTCTGGAGCCGAGTGGGTACAAAGCTCCGTCCTCGACCTCCAGGGGTCTGGACCCCGCCAAGCCAGGACCGGTGCTCAGGCGCACCACCGCCGATACCAGGTCGGCATCAAGCAGAGCCTGCAGCAACCTCAAGTAGCTGACTGAAAAGAGAAGAGAAGAGAAGAGAGAGAGGGAAGAAAGTCAGGCTGTTAAAACGGACCGAGATGATGCAAAGGGAACAAAGATGGAAGAGTTGAAACGGGGCCACAAACAGAACAGAAAGAAGTTATTATGAGTGAAAAGTTTGGAAAAGCACAGAGAGTAAGAGCTGAAAGGAACCGAGAGAGATTTTTTTGGATTGATATGTGACAGAAAGGGAGGGCGAGAAGTTAAAGATGTCAGCGCCGAGTGTAGAGAGCGCGTACGTACTGATTGAGCTAAAGAGAACACATCCAAACTGAGAACTGCCAGCCACCTGAAGAGCATCTACGCCGTGTACACTGAGACTGGAGCTCTCGGAGGGAGGGAGGACTCAATTAGAGGTAGCAGGAATGAAGGAGGAGAGACACGGCAACGGGGAATGGCAGAATGAGAGGCGTGAGGTAGATAAAAACACAGAGAGAGAGAGAGGCATGCAGAGGGAGAGAGCCAATACATCACAACAACCCTGACAGGCCACTTATCCAGCTGACAGACAGGAGACACAGGGGCAGCCGGGATGATCCGTCTCTGAGTGCTGCAGTGGGATGCGGGCCACTTAATATAATGAAAGTGTGTGAAATGCATGCCTCAGGTTTAGTTACCTCCACTGAGGGTAAAACACTGACGGGCAGTCACTTCACCTGCGCAGGAGATGGTGTAAACTAAACAGAGCGAGGTGGTGTCTATTAGCAACCCCGGGTTTATATACTGCATGGAAAGCTGCTGGAATAATCAGGGATTCCTGCCACTACTCGTGTACCGGCCTAGCTCGGTTGTACCGCCTCTAATACGGAGGGTATTGATAATGGATTGCTCTCTGCCGCGGAGGGAGTCTGAGAAAACAATCTAACAATACAAATTCTGTCTCTGTTACCCAGCAAGAGTTTGTCTGTGTTCCGTTTCTGAAGCAGGAGTCGCCGCACAGCTGTGTCCAGACTCCAGCCGATGCTCTTACGGACCTTAAATAATGGAGAGAGAGAGAGAGAGAGAGGGGGAAATGAAGGAGGAGGAAGCATAACAAGATTAGGGCCCGAATCTTTGCAAGCAAGGATGTATTATCTCTGCAGTGTGAGCAGAGAGCAAAGAACAGAGTGCATTATTTCACACTGCAGCCTCACAGTGATCCGTACCAAACTAAATCCATTTTTGTTTTGTTTTTGGTATTCTGCACCCACATCTGAATCTGTTCTCTCTATCACTGTATGTTCTGTGTCTTGCCCTTGCCTGTGTGAACCCTCTGATTGGAGTGAGGCCGAGCAGTACCTGAGCAGAGTGAACACGCTGCAAGGTAATGAGGGAGGACAGGAGTAGGTGGCAGCAGCACAGCAGGGCCGAAGGAGGACTGGCTGGTGGAGAAGAGAGGGATGGAGCAGAGGAGGAGGAGGAGGAGGAGAGGACTGTCTGCAGCTGGTCCATCAGCCCGCTGTTGGAGAGCAGCGTAGAGACAGCTGGGAAGGAGAAGGCTTAATGTCATACCACATTAATGGCATCTGTGCTTGTAATTCACTGTGGAGTACGTTTCAACAGGAGTTAGTTCAGATGAGGCGACGCTCGCGATGAACAGAAGCACACTTTCACTTGTCTTTGACGTCGGCAGGGCATATGTGTTCCTTTGGATTGAATGGGGCAGAGTGGAGAGGCTTATAAAACCAGGTTCGTTGACACGGAGGTTGAGGTGTTTGGGTTGAATTTTAGCATCAGTCGTCTGATGCTGTTTATAATGTCACACGTTACTATTCTCCCCCACAGTCCTACTTTCCTTTCTGTTTGTGTGTGTGTTTGGCCTGAAGTATTACTGGTCTGTGGAGCTACACGTTTCTGATCTGTGGAGCTGAAGGTTTCTTACTTGTGAATGTGCATGTTTCTGCTCTGCGGAGCTGTATGATTCTGATTTGTAGAGCTGCATGTCGCTAATTTGTAGACCTGCATGTTTCTAATCTGCGGAGCTACATGTTTCTAATCTGTGGAGCTGCATGTTTCTCCTCTACTGAGCTGTATGTTTCTGATCTGCGGAGCTACATGTTTCTGATCTGTGGCGCTGCATGTTTCTCCTCTACTGAGCTGTATGTTTCTGATCTGTGGAGCAACATGTTTCTGATCTGCAAAATGCATTCCAATAAGAATCCTAAAAATGATCATAAAGTGGATTCAAAAGGTTTAATGAATGATATGTTTATTCCATTACTACAGCATTAGCATGCATTTTATTAGTTTTTGATCAGGCTGAATAGGGAATGGCATCATTAGTCTTGCATCACCAAAGAAATATCAGAATACGAAGCCAAGCAAAACCACAGCTACATATTATTTCGAGTTACTGTATATTAAACTATTTTCTGCTCCTGCACAGAGGAAACTGGAGCTATTTCTGCGCTCCACACCAGCAGCTGAAACGCTGTCTAGCCCGAGGCTGAAATAACCAGCGTTTGTAAACTCACCACTAGTGACGAAGAAGCAGAGCGAGAATATAGTGTAGGTGCCCTGAAGCAGCAGATGTGATACCAGAGTCTTTACAGGCTGGCAATAATTAGCTTCGCTTCCCAAACGGTATCTAGGCCTCCAGCCTCAAATTATTAAGAAAAAAAAGCTCATTCCTGACCTCTGACGATTCATTGTTAAGCATATAAATAAATGTCTTATTAAGAAGAAGCACTGTAACATGTACTGAGCCATTCTACTGGTGGTAACTCACTGTAAATACTTCTACAGATTCATTTATTAGAAAGCTTCACATAAAGAGATATTGGGTGCAATTGTTCAATCAGGACAATTCTGGCTCATCTTTGTGAATCCTACGGGTGACGCGTTTTGAAGCTCGGTGTAGTATCTCTGGCCGCCGCCATCTTGCCAGTGTCTCACCTAACTCTGAATCAAGAATGGGCAAAGAGGTGGAGCATGAGTGGAGCTAAAGCCGACAGCTACCAATAGGGATGGGCGATATGGACTAAAAATGTTATCCTGATAATTTCTGGTATTTATCACGGTAACAATAAACACAACGATAAACAAACACGAATTCAGCCTAATCTGTTTGACTACAATGCATCGGCAAGTTTTATCTGAATTGTTTTTTTTTTTATCGGACTCTTTGGATGAAGTCGACGCTGCTTCTGCATCTTTGCTCATTTTCCGTCTTTCTTCATATTCTGGTTTGTGCTTGTGTTTGAGGTGGTGGAACAAATTAGTTTGCAAACCTTGCATGTTGTAATTTGCTGCTCCACATCGGACTTTTTAACCCCTTGGTGCCTAGTGTCACTGCTTCCGTTCAGACTGCAGCCGAAACAACGCATGTAATACTCCAATGTCGGTTTAAATTCAATTCAAATTCAATTTTATTAATATAGCGTCAATAACATACAAATCGTTTCAAGACGCTTTACAAAAACCCAGCCTGAAACCCCCAGAGCAAGCCTGAAGGCGACGGTGGCAAGGAAAAACTCCCTAGAAACCTTTTGCAAGCACTAGTTTCTCGTAGGACCGGCCGGAGCGGTTAGCAAAAACACAAATGTTTCATTTCTTTATATAATGTATGCTGCGTATGCTGATTTCCACCCAAGACAGATTAGCGGTCACACTGTGAATAATAGGATCAGGAAGCTCACAGAGTGGTCACTGGTATTTACACGCATTAGCCACTCCTGCTTCCAATTTCTGACCAATCACAGAAGAGTACCTGGACAAAACACATGTGCTGCTAGTACTTCTGAACAAGGAGCGAGAAGTTTCCTGTACGGGGCTGTAAAGTTGGACATTTAAACGTGGACGTCTAGAGATTTTTGCAGTTCCGCATCATTTCTCAGCCCTAGACGGTTTCAGCTTGTGTGGCTTAGTCCATGCGTTACAATTATTTTAGTTTAGCCTCACTACTCTTGGCGTGTTGTGCAATTTTATGAGAAGATCTCAGACGCGACAGCATCACAAAAACAAGCGCCTGAGAAAATGTCCAGCGCTGAGCCAGAGCTTGTGTGTTATTATGTGGAGTTGTAAAGCAGGTGTCAGCCTGAGCGGTTATTATTTGCTTTGCGCCTCGGCGCGACATGAGTCAAAGTCAGCCACTAATTTCTGTCAAACAAATGAGAAACATATCGAGCCGAGGGAGGGGGAGCAGTAGCGGTGTGAAGCATGTAATGTAGAGGGAGGACACAAACACACACGGGGATGAAGAGGCAGGGATGAAAGTGTGTCTAACCTCTGTCAGCGCAGCGTGCAGGGGACACAGTCAGGCAGCAGTACAGGTAGTTGAGGGCAGGAAGCAGACTCTCTGTGTTGGTAGGCTGAAGCCTTCCTGCTATGTTACTCACTGACACAAACACACAGACACATGTCACGCAGTCTGATGTGAAGAATTCATCTAGTGGATTCTGGTAGTTTTTAGGAAACATAAACATAATAATTACAATAATGGTAATAAAGCACAACATTATGACCATCTTCCTAATAGTGTGTAGGTCTCCCTTTTGCCTCCAAAACAGTTGTGACACATCAGAGAATGGACATAGACCTTCTGAGGGTGTCTGGCAACAGGATGTTGTTAGAGGGGGGTCTTTGAGGAGAGGGTCCTCTGTGGATCATCCCACAGATACTTGATCAGTTTGGGATCTAGTGAATTTGGAGGCCAGGTCAAAACCTTGAGACGTTCTTCATGAACTTGAGTTGTTCCTAAAGCGTTTTCTGTGTGTACTAGAGTACGCATGACACCCACAGTACTCACAGGACCCCACGGTGCCAAATCATAACAATTTCTACTATACTAGAAATTCTACACAACGGTACTACTGTGGTTTACTATACTACCGGTGCCAGTTTCCGCCACATAGCAACCAGCTCTACTCTCCTCCTGGAGTTGTTCCTAAAGTGTTTTTGTGTCTGCATCCTGCTGGGGATGGCTGCTGCCATCAAGGAGTGTCATTGCTATGGGGAGGGGCTGCCTGGTCTGGTCTAGGTGGGTGCTACATGTCTAAGTAACATCCACATGAATGAATGAATGAATGCCAGGTCCAGAAGTTTCCCAGCTGAACACTGAACTGTCAAAAGATGTCAATTTTATTTTATTTATTTTTTACTTCTCATGTCAGTGGTCATAATGCTGTGGCTGATCGGTTGATCCACTGAGCCTGTTAACAAACCAATAGTCTATGACAGGGCTAACACAAACATCCGCTACATGACTAATTCAGAAACACAACTTATCCTGCAGGAAGCTGGAGACGCCAGCGATGCACAGGGACACCTTCTGAATCTGAAGCAGTATTATTAACCACTAAACCTCTGCCGCCCTACTTTTTTCCGCCCCGCTGCATGCGAGGAGTCTGTCGAGTCGGCCAGATAAAAGAGAGACACGAGCGGTTGAGTTCAGCTGAGACCTGTTGTCCTCACCGTGGTAAAGCAGCTTGAAGTGCACTCCTTCCATGTTACCGTAGAGGGCCGACGGGGGCGGCTCACTGGCCTGCACCACACAGAGCAGCTTCAGCAGCAGAGGGAGCGAGTTCACTGCTCCACCAAGACAGAAAGAAAGAAAGAAAGAAAGAAAGAAAGAAAGAAAGAAAGAAAGAAAGAAAGAAAGAAAGAAAGAAAGGTGATGACATGTTAAACAAACAAGTGATTTTGACGCCGAAATAAAAGCTGCATCAACTCATCCGACCGCTCCTGGACCTGGAGTGACTCCTGCTGGAATAAAAACTTTAATACTTTATCAGTTTCAAAGTGAGATCAAAACAAACTGCTGCTGCTGGAGGGAATGTGGAGAAATTAAGGCTGAACATGAATGGGTTTTCTGGCGGGTTAAATAAAGACGATCATTACCTCTGAAGGATTTTTCTGGCGGCGTGTTAAAGGGCTTCAGAAAATCAGTATTGTTAATCACACACATTTTCTGCAACATGTGATCTACTCCATACTCTTCTGAAAAGAAATATGAGAAAAATGTTGAGGGGAAATAAACTGTTAGACTGATATTTTTCAAAATTTTTGGTATGAAACTGGTATTTCCCTAACATCAGCTGTGCGCCCTAGACTGTCTTTTAGATCCTTGTTCCCTTTTTGCAACCGTTCATTTGTATTTTTCTGCACAGTCTCATGTCAAATGTAAAAGTCTAAAAGTGTAAAAAGAAAAACGGGGAGAAAGAAAAGAGGGTGAGTGGTTCAGGTGACACCACAGCCTCATTACTACGCCTGGAAAACGGTGTTCCCAGAAAATCTGTCATGGTTCAAGCTGACACTGTTCAGTGATAATGAGTTTATTAAACAAGCGGGGAGAGGGGCATCTTGTTGGACTCTGTTAAATTGTGACGCCTACAGCGAAGATTAATCATCATGAAGGTCTGGATCCAGGGAGGGATTCAGGGCGGAGTAAAAAAGCTTGAGGAGGAACACAACAAGGTGAACGGAGCGCGGGAGTATAACTAACAAGGTGGAGACCGGAAAGGAGATCAGGCAGCAGCGTTATCTACATACGCTGCAGCGCATAATATTTAAATATCTCTCCCCCTCTAGGGATTCCGCCACGTTGAAGCTAATATAAAGTATATATTAATGCAAATGACAGTGCGCTTGAGTGAAACACGTGCAGGGGCAGCGGTGTGTGATCCCCTCAGGCCTCGAGATGAGCAGGAAGCAGGCGGAGGGCGACCACAGCAACAGTTCATGAATCCTCAGCTGGTAGCGCTGGAGCTGTGCCGTTCATCTCGTTAACCTGGTCACGTATAGATTTAATAAAACCATCAGGCACACGAGTCTAATAAAAACACCTGGTATGTGAGCACAGAGGGGAACCAAACCAACAAACACAAAGAATGGTAGAAGTTTGATTTGATCTATTTGAAAGTCAGTTCATCCATCTATCGATTATCTAGACCTGCTGACCCTGTAGAGCATTGGTGCTCAATACATCTATCGTAGTGGACAGGTAGATCACAAAAGTAGTAGATCAGTGTGGATGTTCCTTGTAGACATGTAGCACCCACCTAGACCAGACCAGACACCCCCACCCCATAGCAATGACACTCCTTGATGGCAGCAGACATCCCCAGCAAGATGTAGCCACCAAAACATGAAGAACATCTCAAGGTGTTGGCCTGGCCTCCAAATTCACTAGATCCCAAACTGATCAAGTATCTGTGGGATGATCCACAGAGGCCCCTCCCCTCAAAGATCCCCCCACTAACAACATCCTGCTGCCAGACACCACAGGACACCCTCAGAAGGCCCATGTCCATTCTCTGATGAGGTAAACTGTTCACAATATTGGGAAGGGTATACCTTTTAAAGGGTAAGCAGGCTAACGCAGACAGATGAATAACCATTAATTAACCTTTCACTGATTTATTTGGATGAAGTAGAAAGCCAGATATCCTAAACAGGGACAGAGAGAACGTGCATAATCCAGACAAAACCCCACCAGCTGGGCCAGTAGGCTCTGGAAAGCCTGGGACAACGGCGTACTTTAAATCTTGAGCTATATTATAATTGTACACGATAGATTAGCTAAAGACAACAAAACTGAATTTAGTACCAGGCTGGAAACATGTGGACTGGAGACCATTTCAAGAACCAGAACTCGTGCCAATCAACGCACCGACGCCATCCCGTTCAAGAGTCAGATTCAGATTAATACAAGAGCATTAAATTGTCCCCCAGAGACAAATAAAGTCTTCTGAATCTGAATAGTTTTGTCTGATCATCCAAAAAATATTACTCTTTAAATCACAAGAGAGAAAGGAAGTTGTTTTAATCTACTACTGAGTCAATGTCGACCTAATCTAACAATCTCCCTCTCTCAAACACGACTAATACCGCTGCCTGTTTAAATCAATAGAGGCAGCTAGATAAACGAGCGTCTCACATCCCTCCGTCTCCGCTGTCAAACGATGCTTGGTAGATTTGTTTTTAACGGGCGATTAATGGCTCCTACCTTCTCAACATTAATCAGAGGAAACGGCGTTCAGGGGATGTTTTTTTTATTTTTTTTAAAGCTATTTCAGTTCTCAGGAGAGGCTTTTGGAGATTTCAGTTACGTTCGCCTTGAAGAGGAGGCAGAAGAAGAGAGTGACCCAACAAACACCAATGGACACAGGTGTTCATACTAAATTTAAGAATAATTAAACTAAGTGCTTTCCATTATTAAAAACACACACTCTGCCAAATGGGTCTATTAATCCACACATATTATTACAGAGATGTTTTATTACTTCTTATTTTTAGATCTTAATTTTAAATTCACGGTATAATCTGTTGGCCCCGCTCACGTCAGATTTATGGAGCTGAGGGTACGCCCTGGACAGGTCTCCAGTCTATCACACGCCACCGTGCCGCCCTGATATTCATACTTATAAATCTGAATTTCCATAAAAATGTGATAATACAAGCCGAGCCCGAACACACACACATAAACTCTGCAAACATTATCGGTTTCTCTAAGTCAGGCGCTGCCAAGACGGCTCTCTGGGAAACATATGGGTCCAGCTTTATGTACGACTGCTGAAAACCGAAGGAACACTTTTTAATCAAGGGTGCGGCATCAAGTCTGTTTAACTTCCGGGATAATGATACGGTCAGTTAAGCAGCAGAGGGGGTTGTTAATCAGCTGCAGCACCGCTTTGGTGGTAATGAAATTAACAACAGGAGCACGACCCCCAAAACTGGAGTGGTTTTACAGGTGGAGGCCACTCACATTAGCTCCTGTCTCATCTCTTCTCACTGTTTACCACTAGTTCTGCACTTCACTAGTAGCATGAGGCGATACCTGGACCCCACAGAGGTTGCATGGGTAGCCCAGCTAATCCAGGATGGCACGTCAATACGTGTCATTCCCAGCACAGTCTTGAGAGATTGGAGGAGCTTCCATGAGACAGGCAGTGACTCCAGGAGAGCTGGACAGGTCCTTAGAAGGTCCTCATCCCATCAGCAGGACTGGTATCTGCTCGTTTGTGCAAGGAGGACCAGGATGAGCACTGCCAGAGCCACCCATCAGAATCAGACTTCTTGAGGGTGGTTTGAAGGCCCGACGCCCTCTAGTGGACCCTGTGCTTACTGCCCGGCACCGCAGAGTCTGATTAGCATTTACCATATGACAAAGGAATTGGCAAGTCCACCACGTTGACCCTGAGCTAAGGTCGGGCGCTATGACGGTATTATACCGTGTGATGGTAATAAAGTGTCTACCGGTAGAGATTTAGCAATACCGTTTATACCGGAGAAAGAGCAGATGTCTGCGGCATCTCTCTGAGTGGCTGTAATTACACCGCCTCCACACATGGGGCACTGCAGGTATTGGAGCAGACTGCTTGGCGTGGTTGCATGAGCACGACGAAGAAGAAACAGCTTCACGTGAGTGATAACAATCATGGTGGAGGCGGAGAGTGAACGTCACGACAAAATGGAGGCAGCCTGACCCATCCATGACGAAGAGGAGGAGAAACTCGCTCCGAAAAGGGGCGCTATGTCTGTTGCATGGAACTTTTTCGGATTTAGAAAATCCGACAACGAACAAAAGTGATACGCTGCAAAGTGTGTGCCACAGCTGAACATTGTTCCAAGCCAGTCCTCAACCAGGTCTCCAGTCTACAGCCACCTGTCCACTCACCACCGCCACACCATCTCTCCCTCTGTACTTCAGTCTCAGTCAGGGATGCATCAAAACAATTCGTCTGAAAAAACAAAAATGAACTTTTGGGCCATTTTCGGACGAAAATTGCGACGGTTGTTGCTTGCATCATCACAACATCATGTTTCGGCCGCATTGTTTCGCCAATAAATTTTCAGGCGAAAATGAAAGTGCACTTTCATTTTTTTTGGCCAAAAATTTGGGGAATTTTATCACCGCAAAAAAACAACAGCAATTTTGCCATTTTTGGTTTTTGGACAAACTTTTTTCAGGCCATCCCTAGTCTCAGTCCTTGAAATCACCTCAGCCTCACAACTTTGAACAATAAACCATGTGAACTATTCCCCCTCGAGTCTTTGTCTGCAATTGGGTCCTCCTTATTCTAAAGGTCAAACTTAATCATAAGCTGCTTGTTGAGTTTCTCAGTTGTGCTGTGAGTTATCTAGTTAGCTATTCTGTGGAGACACATTCAAACAAAAAATCTCAATCTTTTTTTTTTTTTGTCCTAATGAAGCGATCCTAAACGTCTGAGACCAAACAGCTCAGGTGTGACGGCTGCTATTGCTGCTGCTTCAGGCTGTTTATAACACAGGGATTTAATTAAGTAAATCTTTCTACGTTTGCTGTGTTCGGAGGGAAAAAACAAAAAAAAAGATGGAGCACATTTGATCTATTACATCTCACAGTGTGAACCCACGGAGAAAACCTGTGTTTAACGATTTAATCAAAAGATTTTATTTGTTGTACAGAGTTTTAATATGCACAGCGGAGGCTAAAGGAAACAAAGCAGCCTGCTGAATTATTTGTGTGTGTGTGAATATGCGTTTATGCATTTATTAGTAATGTATTTGCTTCTGCACAGATGTGATCAGCCTCACCAACAGACGGGACGTGGCCTACTTAAAAAACAGTACGTGCTATTAGAACTCGCAAAATCACACATAATGCGTTGAAAGCTCCGATCGAGGCCCATTAACTTCAAATGAAAGAATCAATTACTGCTTCATCAATGCACTGCGGGCCAATACGCATGAGTCAGTCACAGAATACTTAGTAACACTGGTGCATTGCACAGATATCTGCCTTTTCTCTAAGGAAGCTAAAAATGTTGTGTATTCTGCTCGAGGACGCCTCTCACCGTGCGCACCGTGGCCCATGTCCTCCACGTTGAGCCGCTGTAACGCCTGTAGCAAGGCCGGCCTCAGATCTGCGCACAAGTCTTTCTTATCGTCTCTTCGAGCACGCAGAAACGCTTCCAGAACACCCAGAACTCGCTCAGCCAGTGGAGCCTCTCTGGTGTGAATCATGTCCTGTCGTCACAGAAAAATAAAACAACACTTAATGCAGGATACAAGTAGATGTAAAGGTTTATTTAACCCTTTACGAATCAATCTCCTTAACGTGGACCTTAAAGGACCTTGTGTAAATGATTTAGTGACATCTAGTGGCGACGTTGCAGATTGCAACCAACTAAATTAAATGCAAGTTTTCTGTCAATTTAACCATCATTAATCTAACGACACTGTTCAACAACAATTTAAAATATATTCTCAGTCATTAATTATCAGACAGTGTTGTGCATGATATTATTTTACAATGACATGTGCCGACTGCTATCAGAAATGCAGCTGTATTACTGATCTACTAAAGGTTGCTAACACCCACTTAGAACGTCACATTAGACGTCTGCACGTGCAGAAACAAGCCGCTAACAGCTTGTAAATGCACTAGAAAGCAGTGATGGCATGCTACGGATTCTTTAATGAGTTCACGTCTGAGATGAACTAGACTAAACTCACTGTAATAGTCTAAATATTTGCGCTAACGTCCCGTCGTTTTGAGGTTGGGAGGACGACAGATGTTCTCCATTGAGGTGCTTGTGTGCAGTGGTTACGCTGCTGCTGTGGTGGTGGGTTGTTTTATTCAGTTTAAAGATCTCCCAGACAGTTAAGTTCTGTCTTTTTCAGATGTAGTCCCTTTTCCTGGCAGCGGGAGCCAGCGCAGACGGGGACGAACACGAACATGGCAATGTGTCGATGCAATTTGACACATTTATGTAATGGATGTAGTCGATGATGTCGATGCTTCGCTGCCCTGACCTGACAGCAGCTCCCCTTAAAAGCATGTAAGTACATATAGTGGCTGACACTTCATCATAAAATTGAAGCTGCAGTCCTTAATGCAGTGGTTTGAGTCTGGCCTGCACAAATTGAGGCAGAAGCTTAAACCGCCCATTAGCAGCAGCTCGGGATGTGCTGCATAAATCTCACCAGGAGGGTCAGCATGACAGCTGGGTACGTCTCCATCAGAGTCAGCAGCGCTGTGGTTTCTGGGTCCGTCTCCTGATCCTGACTCTCGTCTGCACGGCATCCTTTCATTTTCTCTTGAACGTCTGCCTGTGCCAAGGAAATACATCCGACTTACACAGACGCCGTAGCCTACGCTCGTCAGTCTGCAATTCATTTTGTTTCTACTTCCTGCTCAACAATGGTCGTACAAATGTTCGTATCTCCGAACCTCCTCAGTTAACCTTTCCTCGATGTATTCCATCTTTTTTGCAGAGATGGAGAAGCAGACAGAAATACTAAAGCATTTCTGGGTGTACGTCAAGCTACGGCGTTAAGGTCCATGTAGGGTCTGCGATCAAACTGATGCAGAAGCTTAAACCGCTCATTAGCATCACCTCTGAACACCACAGTCTAAATCATCTCTAATATTTGCTCTTGGAGGGAAATCTAATCATTAAAACTATCATTTAGTTGCACGTGATTAAGCGTAAACAGATGTCCTCCTACCACGGGCTGCTCTGCATCTTCCTTGCTCAACCAAATTTCCAAAACCAGGGGCCCGAATCTCTCGGCTAGCTCCGGGTAGCGACAGATGAAGTGGAGGAGGGCAGGATGGTGGAAGTAGAGGGAAGGGAAGCCTTGGCAGGAGGAGAGCGACTTGATGATGCAGTTCAAACGGGCCTTGAGTAGGATGGTGCAGAGAAAGAGGGAACACTTTCTTTGAGTTTAAAAGGTTTACAGTTCGGAAAATAAGACTCGTTTTAAACTCGAGCGAGGCAGAACGCGCAGATACAGTCTAATCTAACGCTTATTTATTGGTCACGGTCAAAATGAAGCGAAGACTACGGAGCCCTTTCAGAGAGGCTGTGTAATGAGCTTTGAAATAAAATAGAGAAAATGACTCTAAGATGCCGTTTGTTCTGTGTTGCTTTTGAAAACGTGCTATAATTAATATTCTTTATGAGAGGAAATATGAGCTGTCAAGCTTTGATTCTGAGTGTTTTGTAGCCTCCATATTTAATAATGCTAAATCACAGCCCCGCTCCGTGCCGTTCTCTTTCCGTGCACAGGAAACAGCATCGTTCTGAACGCCCTCGTCTCGATAACGTTTTGACACATTAATATGACGCCGCTTGTCAGCGAACCTATCTCACAGAATATGATTTATTTTTCACAGTGTCAGGCTGACTCACTGAAACGGAAAATGAAACTGATTATTTAAACCTCAGGCAGACCAGGACGTCAAAGTGCATTTTGGTAATTTAGCATCAAAAAGAGTTGAAAGCTAAAAAAAAAATTGTTTTTAAATGAGTTAAATCAACAAAATGTTCCACAGGGTTTCACGCTTTCCCAAAAAGCCTGGAGGAAAAAAAAGCTTTGATTTAAAATTTAAACTAAACTATCAGTCTAGCGCCGATCAGGCATAACATTATGACCACCTTCCTAATGTTGTGTAGGTCTCCCTTGTTGCCTCCAAAACATTTTGGACTCATCAGAGAATGGACATGGGTCTTCAGAGGGAGTCCTGTGATATTTGAGGGGAGGGGCCTCTGTGGATCATCCCACAGATACTTGATCAGTTTGGGATCTAGTGAATGTGGAGGCCAGGTCAACACCTTGTGCTGTTCTTCAGGTTTTCTTTTAGTTGTTCCTAAAGCCTTTGTGTGTGTACTAGAGTTGCTTGATACCCATGATACCCCGCGGTGCCAAAACGGTTCCTACTATACTATAATTTCTACACGACTATACTACCATGGATTACTATACTACCGGTGCCCGGTAGACAGCGCCCGCCTCTACTCTCCTCCCGGCTTCTCACTGCATGCTACTCCCTTGTAAACAAACCCCCATGGCAACTACGGCAAACGATCAGTTTGAGATCTAGTGAATTTGGAGGTCAGGTCAACACCTTGAGATGTTCTTCATGTTTATTTAGTTGTTCCTAAAGTGTTTTTGTGGCTGAATCCTGCTGCCATCAAGGAGTGTCATTGCTATGGGGTGGGTGCCTGGTCTGGTCTAGGTGGGTGCTACATGTCTAAGTAACATCCACATGAATGAATGCCAGGTCTAAAGGTTTCCCAGCAGAACACTGAATTGTCACAACATGGTCAACGTTATTCCCTTCTCCTGTCAATGGTCATAATGTAGTGGCTGATCGGTGTACGGCACTGCTTGTCAGTGAATCTGTCTCACAGATTATGATTTATTTTTCACAACGTTAGACTGACTCACTGAACAGGAAATAAAACTGATTATTTTGGTGATGTGGCAGCAAAAAGAGATGAAAGTTAACAAAAAGTCGAAAGATATTTTCCCAAAAAAGCCCGGGGGATAAAAAAGAAATTTCAAACTATACACAGACAACATGTCACAGAGTCATAGAGTGTGTTTTGATTTGTGAGCAGTTACCCCGTCTAGCCCGGGGCTCTTGTCCTGCGTCACAGCCAGCAGGTAGAGGGCAGAGCGGAGCACAGAGCGAGGCAAACCACAGCCGCCCTGCTCCTGCACCGACTGCAACAGCCACATCACACAGGAGAACACCGTCTGGTCCGGGAGGAGCCTGAGTTACGCACAACATCAAAGACGTTAATGCACAACATTTACACGTGAACGCAGACAGACCTAGAGACGGCGGGGACGCTCCTGAATGAAAAATGTGAGCTAAAGCAGAAATATAAAGAGATACTTCCCATGCTACATAAATCTGCCATAATCTTATGGAGACCACACAGCAGCAGCAGCAGCAGCAGCAGCAGCAGCAGGGAGAGGCTTTAACGCATAGCTGAGGATCCACAGAAGGACCTATTAAACTTTCCAAAGTGGCCTGACACACTGCATCTCTCAGGTCATAAAATATGTATTTAAGAACGCCCTCGACGGGGCCGAGGCAGTGCCGCTGCAGCAGGGAGACGAGCTGCAGCGAGATGTAGCTGGATTTATCCCGCTAATGGGATTTGATATGACACTACAATAGATGCCGTCTGGGATTTCGGTTATGTTAATACACAGCCTAAATGTTCCGTGTTCTGCTCTCGACAGCGACGAGCAAAGTGGGGCATTTGGGTGTTATTAAAATTCAGCCTGTGAAACATCAAGTGTTTCTGAAAGCAAACAAGCTTTTCCAAAGGATTTCCATGTAGTAGGAGGAGCAGCGGTGATAGTCTGAATCTGCCTCAGACGAACAGTGCTGCCAACTCGCTGCCGGCGTTTGAATAGAAGTAAATATTTGGTGCCACTTTTCATACGGACCTCCTTAGCGCAGGTAGGGCGCCGGTTTAAGAGCGAGCCGGGAAATTACCGTGGCGATCAAAGACGTCATTATGTTGCAGCATAACTGGAGAGGAAAGCCACTACGTCCCTGTGCTCGGCCTTCTAATAAGAAGCTCTATGCAGCAGAACTCTAGCTTGGAAAAAGTGCTTAGAATTCTGATCAGCAAAATGCTTTTTTACTGACGCTGAAATATTTATCGCTTTAAAACCAATTTCACCAAAGTACCAGCTCAGAAAAAATGTTTTTTTTTTTTGCAAACTTGCTTCATTCTGAATTGGACAGAATTAAATAAGAGAAAAAAATGTTTGCAAATGTGAAAAAACTTGTTTCCTTTAATGTTATTAAAGTTTTTAATGTGTTTAATAGTGAAGCAGCTAAAGTAAAGCCAAAGCATGTAGAGCTCCCCCTGGTGGCTGGCTGCAGTATAGGTCATAAGCCCCACCCCCTTCCATATTAGTGGGCGGGGCTTGGGCCAAATTAAAACACTAAAATACACATCAAACAAATTTTTCTCCAAGGATGGTTTCTGTCATTTTAGGTAGTTAATATAATACAGATGAATCTACTGTATAAGTGTCAGTTTTTTGGATAAATGTAATTTTAGTGGCGCTATTGAAACAGGAAGTGACATAACGGTGACTACCAGTTGCCATGCCAACCGCTCCGTAAAGCAGTCCTGTGGGATTGTGAAAGTTGTAAAAAAAAATATTTTAAATTAAGTGTATAGTCCAACATTTTCTTGTAACTGGTGGAGGTAGAGCAGAGCGTCGGTATCAGTTAAACAAAAACGTGAGTGAGTCTGGAGCAAGTGTGGGCGGGGCATCAATATCGTGGCTCCACCCTCGGTTCGTACTGTTCAGACTCTGGCTCCAAACTCACAAGATGGCGCCGCCCGTATCCCCCGGTGAAATAAGGGGTCAGTTTGCAAGGAAGTGGCAACGCATTGTCCATATTTATATACAGTCTATGCTTTTAATTCATGTACATGTGTGCACTCCGTTACCTGTCTCCCTGCTGCAGAGCGAGGTGGAGCATTATCAGGACGCAGTACTGAGCGGCCCTCGGCCCTTGGTGTTCACACAGCAGGGAGGGCCAGTCGGAGAGACGGCAGCACAGGGAGGGAAGGTTGTGCAGCAGGAGAGTCTCCACTTCTGTGACATCTGGTAGTAAAGAACGAAAAAGTTAAAGCTGGAGGGAGAATAAAGTTAAATATTGAGTTAAAAATGTAATATCATGAATTATCGGTATCGGGTTTTTATAACCGATGTTTGTTCTGTAGCTTCAGCATTTCCGAGTCTGCATGAACGCAGCATGGGACGTTAACAGGCGCGTGCTTGATGACGTATAACAACAACAACACGCTAGTCTCGTAGGTTGCTAACTGTGGCTAACAAGCTAGCTCGTCCGGTGTATGAGATGTCCGTGGTTTGGAAGTATTTCCAAGTGTCACCTACTAACAGTAAATTTGCAATGACTGCAAAGCAAAGGTGGTTATGAGAGGAGGAAACAAGGCGTCTTCCTTTAATACAAATTTGATCACCCACCTCAAGAAGAATCATGAGGAGTTATACGCTACATTTGTCTTCCTTGTTTTGATATTGTCTGTAGTTTGTTTGAGGCAAAACTTTCTCTCTAAAACCTCAAAAAATACATGAATGGCACTTTTTTCTGTAACTTATTTTGCACAGACAGTGTTTACATTTGAAAAGCCATGTTGCATTTATGTTTGCATCCAGTGGGACATCGCAATAAAATCAGGCATAATGTGTTAATTCCATAATAGGTGATATGTTGTGTTGTTACCTAATAATTATGGTGTAAAAAGACTGAATATATCAGTATCGGGTGATATCGGTAATATCGGATATCGTCAGAAAAGCCAATATCAAGCATCCCTAGTAAAGAAGGAAAAAGTTAAAGCTGGAAGGAGAATAAAGTTAAAGAAAAAGAGGACGTGAATAAAATAAAAACCTTGAGGCCTACTTACAAACGACTATTACTCATCAGTTTAGTGTGAAGCCAAGCCAAAGCTGAGGATTACGAAAAAAATAAACTAAATAAAAAACCACGTAAGGACAGAAATGAAAGGCTGCGCTCATTTCACACTTCTCCGATTATTTATGTAGCACCCCGAACATAAAGCCAACCACCGTCCTTAATAAGAAACGCCTGTCAGGGACGTTTAAGGTCAGATAATATTCTTCGCAAAGCAGCCAAATGATGTAACGTAGCTAGAAGTTGAAAACGCGTAAAGAGTCCTAAACAACACGTGGAACGACACGTGTGGCGTGGCACGAAAAGACAAGTTTGCGGGAGGAGGGAGACGGCTGGAGAGATGGGGATATTTTTCACCGTGATGTTGCCTAATTATCCGGGTTATAAGAGCCGGCGAGAGAGAGAGAGAGAATACGAGACGGGGCTTTTAAAGAGCCGAGAGAGAAGCGATAACAGGAACGTAGCGGCAAACGGGGAGACATCGTGCAGCGTGCGTTGCAGCCTCTTGCAGCGCTGAGGCGAAAAAAACAAAAAAGAGAGAAGAAAGAGCACCATCAATAGTGTATAATGTGAGAGAGTGAAAAGAACAGTGGAGGCAAAAGAAGTAAATGACACAGAAGGCGAAGAAGACAAGGGCCATTGATTCTGCAGAAGACATAAAAGCTCCAGCAGAGTCAGAGGGAAGTGAAGGATTTAGCAGCAGATGAATGTAATCGTAAAAAAGAAAAAAAAAGAGGCCACTTTGGATAAGAGACGTGAAAAATGTTGCGTCATTTATGAGCTGGAGGAAAAGTAGGAGAAAGGCTCCGGGGCGTCCGTGCAAGCCGGAGGGAGAGTCCAGGGCCGAGGCGTGGAGGAGGATAGAGGCGATGAAGACGATGAGGAGGAGGAGGAGGAGGAGGAGGAGGGGGGGCGGCAACAGATGGGATGGAAAGCAAGGCCGCCGTGACACAGAGAGGACGAGGGGTTTAAAAAAACAAAACAAATCGCTATAAGCTATAAATCATCAGTATCAGAACAAGATGCGAGGAGGAGAAAGAGCGGAAAATGATAAAATAAATGAAAGAAAAAGACAGAAAGCAGGAGGCTGCTGGAAATGAAAGTGAAAGAGATAAGGGTGATAAAGGAGAGGAGAAAAAAAAAAGGGGAACCTCATTATTCACAGACGGCGGCCGAGCATAAACAAACACGCAACCACACGTCTGCTCGTAGCAACGTCTCATTCCATCAGAGAAAGAGTTTTACTCGACTCCTGGGAACGACTGCAGTGTTTCTTTTTTGTAAGGTCTTTATTCCGTGATGTGGAGGGACCATCGCGTCACTTTGCTTTTGGATTAGATCCGAGTTTACCTTCCTCGTCTTTGGTTTTGGTCTGAGATCAATCGGGCGCTTTAATTGAAAGTGTTATCTAAGTGGCCTCGGAGTGCGCTGACATTTAAGAGACTGCAGAGTTTATTTCAAAGCCGCTTCGCACATTCGGCGTGTTTATAGTGCACACACACACACAGTGACCTTACAAACACTTTTCTGCTTCCGCTTAACGTTTTCTGTTTTAAGTTTAAAGAGAAAAGACAGAGGAAGACAGAGAGGGAGTAAACAGAGAAAAAATAGGCACAAAGAAAACCGTTTACTTTTCAATAGAAGCCAGAATGAGAGCTGACTGTCTCTAGGTGCGATGCACAATTAATTAAAGGTCTTGATGTTTGCCGCGTGACAGCGAGAGAACAAAACACGGCGCGACCGGGAGGACAAATTTAAAACGGATCAAAGAGGTCAGCTACAAAGGCGCAGCCAGCAAGAACTGTAGTGAGAACGTGTAACTCTTGTTTCTTCTTCCACAACTATTATTTCTGCTTGATGTGGTTAGAGGAGCAGCTTTGGAGCCTGTGTCCATGCTGAGGTTTGTGAACAAATGGATGAGTTAGATGTAGAGAAACATGTTCCCCAGAGTAATATGACGGGTCAATTAACCGTTAGTATCAGGGCCGATCCAGGCATTTTTAAAATGATCAGATCACTATCTGGCTTCTGCCAAGCCCATAGTTCGGTGTTTTTCAACCTTGGGGTCGCAACCCCATGTGGGGACGCCTGAAATGCGCTGTTTTGATGCGGTTCTGCAGTAGTAGTAGTAAAACCCAGGTCTTTCGAGGGATTCGGGTCGTTCCAAGTCAGTATGAGCCGGGCTGTGCGAGTGACTTGACCCAAACTTCAAGTTTCAAGTTTTGCTTCTTCAAAAAAATGTCTCTGGGGTCACCAGAAGTTTGTGATGTTAAAATGGGGTCATGACCCAAAAAAGGTTGTGAACCACTGCTGTAGTTATTTATTTTAGGTCTGCCAAAAACCAAAACCTCGTCCCTGCAGCGGCAAGAAAACGTCTTCTGTTTTTGTCTGCCGTGTGGAAGAACTTGAAAATGAAGTCGGACAGTCAGGCAGAAATTTGTAAACTATGCAACGTGGATGTTTTGCGCGACGGTGGTGGTGGTAGTAGTTGATCGTCATTCAACGCTGCCAACTTTAACAGAATAAGGCTCAGCTAAAGGTCGCACTCAAGCAACAAAAGCAAACACTGAACGTTTAAAAGAAGAGAAAAGTTTCCTGGAGACAGCGTCAAAGAGAAACATCTTCCAGAGAGGGTTAGGGAGTTTACGGCAGCGTTAGACGACCAGAACATTTCAGGAGTAGAGAACACAAGGTATCAGCTACCGTCTCCTCACTACATTAACTTGGACAGAAAGATTTATTGGACTGAATCCTGAAAAGACTTTAGGAACGTACAGGTGAGGAAGTTTCATCAAGAATGACTGGTATCGGAATCGAGGGGCAAAAACTGAGATCATGCTGTTATTTAATTTCTTTAACCGACTCTGACGAGCCCTCACAGCACAACCCAAACAAACAGTTCTGTTCAACACGTCTCGTCATTGCTTAGAAGCTAACAAGCTGTTGTGTTTTATTGGTGGAGCACGTACCATTCTGCTGTGAGGTAGACCAAGGGTCTGACTGGGAGAGCAGACACGTACTGAGTTTCTGCAGAAAACCACAGCATGACGCGTTCAGACTCGGGTTCCTGAAAGAATCGGCAAGAGGACAGAGAGACGCACGCAAGGGGATGAACACGAAAAAAAACGCACAAAGACTGAGCCGAGACAAGCGGAGGCACCCGTGCTGCACAGATGCGCGGTCAGTACAGTGAACTGATAAACATGTGGCATGGTTCAGTTTCATTACAGCTCAGAGCAGGGGGGCTCTGAAGCCTAGCGAGCCGACCACAGCTACAACCACACACACTTTACAGACACAAAACAAAAAGAAAAAACAACACATGCACAGTTTGAAGCTGCAGATGTGTCGCTCTGAGACAAACACGCTGCTGGGAAGACTGGCGTATTAGAAAGACAACAAAAAGCAGAATGAGCAACTCAGACGCTGCTCACTTTTTAGACAGAAGTACTTTGTTAATTGTTATGTGTGTGTCCTCGGGTTATCCTGTTACGGCGTACCTGTTTCCTGCACAGAGGAGGGCTTTGTGCTCCACAGCCAGCCTGTAGAAACCAGAGGACGCTGCAGGGAAGAGCAGAATGAATAAACAGTGAGACGAACAAGGAAGAGGACAAGTAAATTAAAAAAAAGAACGAAATCAAATGTCAAGACAAAAACGTCACACCGTGATTAAAACTGCCTCAGTGGAAAGCTTTTAATTTTAAGTTTAACCGTTTATAGGTCGAGGGACTCTATTTTGTAACTTCTACCCACATTTTAAATTGCGTCCCTGTTTCTCTCAGTGAGGTTTAGAGGCGTGTGGTTTCCACTCAGCCAATCAGAGAAGATCAAGGAAACGTTCTCAGGTCAGATCGGGGTCAAATGTGGTTTACAAGGTTCACCTCTACATGAACGCTGAGCGTGACTGCTGCACTAGGTACGACAAAGTAGTGGCCTCATGCTGTCTGATGTGATAATGTTGACGAGTGCCCGAAGCAGCACTGATGTTCTAATGCAGTGTTTTTCAACCACTGTGCCGTGAGAGATCGTCAGGTGTGCCGTGGGAAATGATGCAACTTCACCTAATGGTCGAAAAAACATGTTTTGAAAACGAATTAATTAGGGATTGTCCGATATTATTGCCTGATATTAAGTTAAAAATGTAATAACGGGAATTATCGGTATCGGGTTTTTATAACCGATGTTTGTTCTGTAGCTTCAGCATTTCCGAGACGCATGAACGCAGCATGGGACGTTAACAGGCGCGTGCTTGATGACGTATAACAACAACAACACGCTAGTCTCGTAGGTTGCTAACCGTGGCTAACAAGCTAGCTCGCCCAGTGTATGAGATGTCCGTGGTTTGGAAGTATTTCCAAGTGTCACCTACTAACAGTAAATTTGCAATGACTGCAAAGCAAAGGTGGTTATGAGAGGAGGAAACAAGGCGTCTTCCTTTAATACATCAAATCTGATCACCCACCTCAAGAAGAATCATGCAGAGTTATACGCTACATTTGTCTTCCTTGTTTTGATATTGTCTGTAGTTTGTTTGAGGCAAAAATTTCTCTCTAAAAACTCAAAAAATAAATGAATGGCACTTTTTTCAGTAACTTATTTTGCACAGTGTTTACATTTGAAAAGCCATGTTGCATTTATGTTTGCATCCAGTGGGACATCGCAATAAAATCAGGCATAATGTGTTAATTCCATAACCGGATATGTTATGTTGTCACCTATTCATTTTGGTGTAAAAAGGTATCGGGTGATATCGGTATCGGAAATTAAGGGTTGGACAATATCGGAATATCGGCAGAAAAGCCAATATCGTGCATCCCTAGAATTATTACCTGCAGATAAAATGCCACTGTTAAATGTCTGTGTATACATATTTGTCTGTTTATCAGAGGTTGCGCTAGACTTTTTCGTTGTCTCTCATTTTGATTGACAGGGTCATAAAAATCCCGTCATAATCTATTTTTACCCGTCACTTTAATTTTTTAAACTAATAATAAATCCATATTCAATATCATTTAATTTTCATAAAAGTTTAATTAACTTTAAGTACTTTTTTCAGAACAGTATCGACTTTAAATGGAAACAAAAACAACAACAACAAACGTTTCGGGTGCCGATAGTCAATGCTGCCGACCACAGCATGACTTTGCAAAGTACAAATATTACATACTGTAGAAGACTACTACTGAAAATACTGCTGTCCCTAATTTGTCCACTGTTTTAGAAAGACAAGTGGACAGAACACTGAGACCCAGGACTAAACAGCAGACGGCAATGTGCCCAAATAGCACTTATTAAATTTTTTTAAAGGACAGTAATAAAACAAATGGAATAAAATCTGGAGTTGTCGTTATTTATAAATTATTATGCTTTTGTGTTACTGGTCCAGGACGCTTGTGATCAAATTGAGCTGTATGTCCCCCACAAACTAAAATGCTCTAGGGTTTGCCCTATTTAAGGGTTAAAAGAAAAGAAAGCCAGTAACATTATGAAAGCGACGAGGTGCATGATTTAGAGAGCATTTTCATGTTTTGGGTTTTCCAGAGCTCCAGTGAGGGAGAGCAACCCAAGCTTATTAAAGAGACGTTTTAATTTCAAAAACTCTCTCTCTCTATCTCTCTTTTAGTTTACTACATGTGGAGCTAAGCCATATCTGCAGTAAAAACTGTTGTGCTCCAAAGAAAAACAGCTTGCAGCATAAATATGAGGTTTGTTTATGACGCCACAACGCCGGCTTTTCTCGACGCCCGAGGCAACACGTTTTCCTGTCAATAATTGAGACTCATCGTGTCGACTGCCAGCTTGGACAGATTGCTTACTTCTTTCCCCTCCACAAAGCTATGAAATCTCAATCAGGCATTCAGCTCGGTCTCTCATGAAAACAGAATCAGACCGCTGGTTAATGCTTGCTTCTGGCTTTGGTTCAAACTGAAGAAAATACATAGTTTAGCTCTAAAAATATCACCTACACCTCACTAACAGTTCAGTTGTGTCTATGTGCAGGTGGAATTAAATGAAGTTTGTTGTTCTGTGATAAGCTGCAAAGAATGCTTCTTGTTTTTATCTGGTTTAAAACACCATGGTTAGTGTGTTCATGTCTTGTATTCCGATGTGGCCGAGACACACAAAAGCCTCTAGTTTCTTATTATTAGCGGCTGGCAAAACCACTGACTGTGCAGGATAAAAAGGATGGAAAAAACTCTATATGACGCCAACAATAGCTTTGAAGCTCAGTGGCATCTTGGCAATGCAGGACTCCGACGAACTCCAAACTACTTAAAAAATGGAGCGCATAAAAAACCTTAAATCTCGATATAAAACGAATGAGTTCTTTAAAGATTCTCCTGCATACTGTACCAGGTTGTTAACATGTTTATTTCAGCTGATTGACTCAATCTCATCTAGTGGTCATTTAAGGAACTGCATTCTTTGGCACTTTTATTTTTTTCAGCTGCCGCTTGGTTAAAGGTCAGTTTGTGAGGCTGGTCAGGTCATGGTATATAGAGATGGGCGATATGGTCTAAAAAATGGATCCCGATAATTTCTGCTATTTATTACGGTAACAATAAAAATGACAATAAATAAACACCATTTTAGATTAATCGTTTTGACTGTACTTTGGCAAGTTTGTACGCTGCAAGCGTGTGGCGCACATATATACGTCATCAATGTAAATGTATAATTTTTATCACGGGATGATGTATTCTTAGCGTGGGGAATGTTTTTGATGATATATCGCAAACGATGAAACCGAGGAGGTACAAACATTTGAATGACTCATCTTCGGCGATATTTTCTGCGAAAGTTCCAGTTGCTATTGTTGAATGTGAAGAAAAATTGCTAGCGTTTGGGTGGCGATGCTACAGAACGAGCCAGACTGACGAGCAAACATAAATGGCTCACAGCGGCGTAGGCTAGGTGCATGGGTTACACCGTCTACGCCGCAGACGTATAAACTGCGCTTTAGATGTTTAGGTTGAATTACCACATTACTTCAGATCTCTTTCATCTTGCGCAGCAGATTTCTTAATTTATAATTTTAAGCTCTCTACAAGGAATCATAACACTGATGCTTGAAGAACAAACAGAACATAACTCACCCAGTTTGTTTGCAAAGGCAGGCATGAGAGATGGAAGCAGGGTGAACTGGGATGAAAGGATGGAGTAGAAGGGCTGCAGGATCTGGGCGTTGGGCGAACACTCACACATCCTCTACAGATTACAGGAAATCACAAAACAAAGCCTTTTTTCAGGCTTGATTGATTTTTAGTTGGAGAACCAACGACACATAAAAAAACATTACAGCAGCGGAGGCACAGATCGATGAGCACACGTGTCCATGTGTACACAAAATGAATGAAAACAAAGTGCGTGGTGGTGTTTATTAATACCGTCATTTAGAGGAAAAAAAAGCAGCTCATGATAATCACTGTGACCTGTTTCTCTGAAAAAATGGGACACCGGGAAATGATCATTTCCTCAAGTGTTTGGTCACAACAGGATGATGAATCTCACAACAACAGTGGGTATCCAGACGGAGTCGCAGCAGCGCAGCAGACACCGGCACAGAGATTCCAGCGAGTCCTGAGTGTCGCTCTGTTTGTGTGGAGCCGTGAACGCGTTCTCCTTCAGGACCGGATCTGACGCACACTCCTCCGCCAACCTTGGACACACACAGGCGCTTTTGTTTTCAAACACAAACACTAACTTGTGTATAAAAAAAATGACACGTAGACAAGTGATACGGGTAGACACGTATACACCAATCAGGCATAACATTATGACCACCTTCCTAATACTGTGCAGGTCTCTCTTGTGGTGACTCATGTCCTGTGGTGGGGAGGGGCCTCTGTGGATCATCCCACAAGATACTTGATCAGTTTGGGATCTAGTGAATTTGGAGGCCAGGTCAACACTTTGAGATGTTCTTCATGTTTTTTTGTGACGGTTCTCAGTCATCCAGGTCATGGTATATCCAAAAAAGCGTTCAAAAAAAGCCGAATGGACTTGTAGAGACGTTTCACCGCTCATCGGAGTAGCTTCTTCAGTTCTAAAGAAGGAAGAAGACCTCTACAAGTCCAGTCGGCTTTTTTAAAATACTTTTTTGAGGTTTTTTTGAGTTGCTCCTCAAGTGTTTTTGTGGTTGCATCCTGCTGGGGGTGCCTGGTCTGGTCTAGGTGGGTGCTACATGTCTAAGTAACATCCACACCAATGAATGCCAGGTCCAAAAGTTTCCCAGCAGAACACTGAACTATCACAAGATGGTCAATGTTATTCACCTCTCCTGTCAGTGGTCATAATGTTATGCCTGATCGATGTATGGCACTGCTCGTCAGTGAATCTATCTCACTGAGTACGGTTTATTTTTCACAATGACTGACGATTATTGCGGTGATGTTTCCCAGCAGAATATGTCACAAGATGCTCAGTGTTACTTACTTCTCCTTTTCCTGTGTTTTTAATGTTCTGGCTGATCGTTGTATATACTGAGCATGTCACTAAAAACTTCCTCTGTTGGGCTAAAAGCCTTTAAATTCACCGTCTCCTCCAATATTGACAGAAATAGCGACTGATTCAGTTCAACACATGAATCGATCGCACGCTGACCTGCAGGCGGCTTGAAAAGAGACCAGAGCCTGGAGAAGAAACCCTTCAGACCGAGAAGACCGGCTGCTGGGATTAGACCTCTTCTGACCCAGAGATAAGAGAGAGAGAAACGGACAAAGAAGAAAAAAAATAAGATAACGTTTGATTATTTCAGGTTATCTGAATGAAACCTGCATATTAAGACAGAGAAACCCTGGAACCTCTCTTTAGTTCTACAATCATAGCAGACTGAAGTGTTTTGAGTTTTGTGAGCTCAAAGGCTGAAACGTTAAATTTTTCACGTCTTGTATATTCTGTGTCACATGCTCTTTGACTCAAGCAGCAGTTCGCTATCTTTACAGTCGTCCAGTGTCTCTATCCGACCCAGCGTACCAGGACAAAGCAGGTGATTGGAGAACGACTAGACCGCTGCATTTACTGCCTCTTATTCTCGGTGCTCATTTGTGCACCGTGCGTATTTGACTTCGCTGTGACTCCTTCAGATCCTCGTTGCCACCACAACAAACACATTTTATTTAAAGTGGATATAAAAAGACCAGAGGAGCCCGTAACCAGCAGCAACGTTACTGCGAACAGCTTCGGGGAGAGAAAAAGAAATAACAGCAGACACCTGCCTTCACCTGGAACGACTGATTTCAAATTAATCTCAGCTGGACAGTTTCTTGGTTTTACAAAGGTCTTACAAAGCATCAACAGGATCTGATTTAAAGGCGTCACTCAGGTTACAGAACACAATGAAGGCACTGATAAAGAGCAAGTGTAAATAAATAGAGAACAACAGTGACGTTATCAAAACTAGACAGAAAACTGGTCAAGGAGGGACTGACATTAAAAGAGTGGGAGCTCTTTTTGGCAAGCACTGATTGCTCCACGCATTGGGAAACTGTCATCAATGTGAAAACTATTACTCCGACCGATCGGGACTGAGCCAGTTGACACTGAGCAGAGTTATCATGTCAGCCATGTCAGATTCCCACAATGCATCTGAACAGGTCAACGTTAAAGAGCAATCTGCAGCCAGAGACAGTTTCTGAATGGAATCAGAGCTATCGACTGCACACACATTGATAGAAAAGCCCCATGGCATGAATTTGTAAATGTCAACAGCAAACATATTCATTCATCAGTGTACAGATCATATGTGATGAACAAATGCAAGTAAACATTGAGCAGCGTCTCCAATTCACTTTCTGTGAAGTTCTTCTTCTTTTCCGTCTTACTCATTCTTATGTTTTCGTTTTCTGATGGCGCAGAGACGAGAATCTCAGGTGCAGGGTCAATTTAAATATAATTTGCATATTTAAAAAGGGCCGTAGACATGGAGGAGTCGGGTACGCTTGATTAGGATGTACAAAGGAAATCTGAGCGTGCGCCACGTTTTAGAAGGAAATCCACGCAAGTCTTCGTACATGAGGCTCCAAGTCTTCATGTTTTTTTTGAATTGTTCCTAAAGTGTTTTAGTGGTTGCATCCTGCTGCCATCAAGGAGTGTCATTGCTATGGGGTGGGGGTGGCTGGTCTGGTCTAGGTGGGTGCTACACGTTTCCCAGCAGAACACTGAACTGTCACAAGATGATCAATGTTTTTCATTTCTCCTGTCATTGGTCATAATGTTGTGGCTGATCAGTGTACCACTCACATATATAAGGTTTTTTTTCATTAACATAATATAGTTTTGACACTAATAAAGCTTAACTAACTCACAGAGCCCCGCTGATGTGAAGGGGAGGGCAGCGTCAGCTCAGAGAACTTCCCCGTCATGGCCTCCATCAACCCTTCCACCTCTCCGTACTGGACTGGTCTGGACTGGTGGTTGAGTCTGGACAATTCAGAGACAAAACCAGCACCTAGCAACGCACCAACATCCTCCGGGTTGCACGTACACAGCGGCACGAGGCTCGTCAGGGAGGCTCATTCGCATATCTGCGCGTACCTGAAGAAGGCGGAGGCGGCGCTGGCAGCCTGCGTGGCGACCAGGAGGCAGGAGGAGGAGACTCCGGCTACCAAAGCCTCTGAAACGGCCGCAAAGCCCGGGCCACTGGGGAACAGATGCACGCCTGGTGGCTGCCTGCACGCAAATGAAACACACACGGAAACGATAAGAGGCTCGCAGCTAGAAGACCAAACGCTAGACACATGAAAGATGGATTGACCTTGAAATTAAAAGCAATAATTTCAACACGAGGCCGGTTTTTATTGCGGAGATCTTTTTACGATAGCAGTAAAAAGAAAGTTTTATTAATTCCTGATTTAAACGCTGACAGCCTGGTCTTTTGTGATGATCTGACTTGCTGTGTCAACACCAGCTGAGCCGAGATGAAACCCGTCTCTCTGAAATCTTATTCCCTCTTTAAGGGCAGGCACGCCTGATAAACAAACACTGCTGACCTATTGGCATCACAAAAGATCACCAAAGTATGTCCCCACCGCGGAGCAACACAGCAGCTGTGCACCGGCGCGCTGTTGCCACAACAGTAGCCGCGTAGAACATCCTAAATAACACACACGTGCATATTAAAGTTTACACAAACAGGCGTCGGCTTAATTGTCGTCACACACAGAGTAAAGGCGGATGTTAACAGGCGAATATGCTAAGACGCTTCTTCAGCTCTTTGTCTTTATTCTTTACCGTCCCGCTGAGTGTAAAGGACAAATTTCCCTCTTAAGATGATGAAATCTCTTATCCCCTGTATCACTGTCATGTGTAGGGAGGGAGGACGGAGGGAGGAGAGGGGGGCGTTCAATTAAAATTATGTCAACCCCAGCAGAAATACTTTGGTGTTTTATAGCCCTGCGATATATTCTCATCTCCGAGACCTCAGACAGTTAATTCAAATCTAATTAAACTTTCTGCTGCTCCGTATTTAACATGTTTTACAGGAGGTCGCTTCTCCCCCGTCGGCGCGCGTGAAGTTGTACGTCTTTAACATAATTAGGTGTTTAGTCGCGGTAAACAAATTACACAGCTTCATAACCGCGGCTATAAATAGCTGATGATATGGATTTGTGCTGAGTCAGGAAGCGTCGGTGAAGCGTTGTAGACAGTTTAAACATTGTACAAATCTATGTAAACAACACTGACAAACCACTGGAGCGTGGTAAGTCAACATATACGTATATATACAGTATACATTGGAGTAAAAATGAACTGCTGTTCACTGAGTGAGGAAATACACTGCCTGGATTTAACTAATCTAACAGGTAGGAGCCTCTTGTTGGATAATTACTGCATGGAAACAAGTTATTTAAGCCCAACTGATGCAATGAGTAGCTTCTCATTTCTTCAACAACCATGTCTAAAGACACATCCTGTGGTCGTCTGTTTCAGAAGGGTCAAATCATTGGCATCAAGCAGAGAAAACATCTAAGGAGATTGAAGAAACTACTAAAACTGGGTTAAGAACTGTCCAAGGCATTATTAAAAACTGGAAGGAGAGTGGAGAAGCATTGTCTTTGGGTAAGAAATCCTGATTCATTCAAATATTTGGTGAAATCAAATGGAAGAAAAACACCAGTAGAACTCAGGGCTATGTTTAATAGTGAAAGTAAGAACATTTCCACACGTACAATGTGAAGGGAACTCAATGGATTGGGACTGAACAGCTGTGTAGCCTTAAGAAAACCACTAATCAGTGAGGATAACTGGAAATAAAGGCTTCAGTTTGCTAGAGAGCATAAAGATTGGACTCTGGAGCAATGGAAGAAGGTCATGTGGTCTGATGAGTCCAGATTTCCCCTGTTCCAGAGTGATGGGGGCATCAGGGTAAGAAGAGATGCAGATGAAGTGATGCAGCCATCATGCCTAGTGTCTACTGTACAAGCCTGTGCTATGGGGCAGTGCTATGATCTGGGTCTAGGTTCATTAGCTGACTACCTGAATATACTGAATGAGCAGCTTATTCCATCAATGGATCATATTCCAAGATGACAATGTCAGGATTCATGGGGCTCAGATTGTCAAAGAGTGGTTCAGGGAGCATGAGATGGATTGTTCCACCACAGAGTCCAGACCTTAACCCCATTGAGAATCTTTGGGATGTGCTGGAGAAGCTTTGAGCAGTGGTCAGACTCTCCATCATCAATACAACATTTTAAAATCTAAGTTCTATGTTTTTATCACTTTTTATCTATTTAAACTCATTCTTCAGTTTATAATAATAGCCAGTTATGATGTTATTCATTCAGGTCAACATTAACGCCTGTGTTTATTTTAACTTTTAACCCATTTTATTGCACACACATTTATTATATATATTTATCTATACTTTCTTATTTTGAAGCTTCTGTACGTCCTGAAAATATAGAGAACTGATAATAAAACCTGTGACTGTTGAATCTTTTTTTTGTTGGTATCCTCCCTATCGACCGTACGATGGTGGGAACGCTCAACAAAACCAATAAAGAAAGAAAATAAAGACAGTGCAGTGCGGTCTCACCTTTCCAGTATTTCAGTGAGGAGCATCAAACCTTGTTTAGGCACTTCAAGCCGGGCCATCTGCAGAGCCTCCTTCAGACTGCGCACCAGGGAATCAATACCTAGCAGAGCCACACAAACACAAGCGTCTCCACTTGATCGGACAGACAGACATTAATAGTCCATTAGAGCTCTTTGTCTGATATCTACTAGACTGCGGGCGTTAAAAATGAGCACAAAAAAGCTGCGCACGCCCCGACAGTCACAGACGTGCATGTGAAACTAACAGTGACAGCGATATATCCTTTTTAATTTACTGCAACGCTGAATTCGCTGTAATGAGCCCGTGTTGGTGCTGACCCAGAGCAGGAGCCTGAAAGCAAGAATAAATGTTTATAATGTGCTGCTAACTTAAGTGAATCCAGTGTTGAAGGGCTGCAGTGACAGAGAGGCCATAAAATGATATTATCCTTTCTAACGGCACACGCATTTATTACTTTGGTCTCTTTTGGGCTTAATGACTAAGGCCGCTACTTTCCCAACTTTAACCTTATGCACACACTGAGCTCAGTGTTACTTCAGGCAGGCCAGTTAGCTGATGATTCATCTATGAACGGCTCATACGAGTTGAGGCATCCATTGGCGAACCTCATCCAAGCCGCCTTATTTAAGCCTCGTTAGCCTTTTAACTTTTCTTGATTCTCTTACAAACCATTTTACAACTCACCTCGACCCGAGCGCCTCTTTTTGTGCTGATCATTGATGAGAAACTCTCAAAAGAAAATGAATTTATTAGGCTAAAATGGTCCAAATCAACTACAAATCTACTACTGATTGTGGAAGACAATATTCATTAGGGACCAAGGCACAGAGCACTTCATAAACTCAATTTTTAAGCTTTTTAGCGTTTAATTTATCAATTTCTTATGCACATTTTTTATATTCAGTTTCTTCTTCCTTTTCTTCAAACCATCTGTCTTCTCTGACTAATATTTGGCCGACGTTAGCTCCTCAAAAGTGAAGCCAAAGCAAGTAGAGCTCCCCCTGGTGTCTGGCTGCAGCATAGGTCATAAGCTCCGCCCCCTCCATGTTAGTGGGCGGGACTTGGACCAAACTAAAACACTAAAATACACATCAATTATTATTTATTTTTTTTCAAGAATGGCTTCAGTCATTTCAGGTAGTTAATATAACGTTAATGCATGAACAAGTGTAAAATGTTTGGGATTAGTTTCATATTAGGTAGCTATTCGATCCTATAGAAACAGAAAGGGACCAGTTGCCATGCCAAGTACAGTGTATTAACCAACATTTTCCTGTAACTGGTTGAAGTAGAGCAGAGCTCAGTATTAGTTCAACGAATACGCGAGTGAGTCTGGAGGAAGAGTGGGCAGGGCATCGATATCGTGACCGTACTGTGCAGACACTGGCTTCAAAATCGCAAGATGCCGCCGCCCATAAACCCGGGAACATAGCATCAGTTGGGCCGATGCAAGGAAGTGGGGACGTGTTCATATTTATATACAGTCTATGGTTGTTATCGTCAAAGAGTAGTACTTCGTCCTTCAGGTGTATGTGGACCGCTGAATAGTATTACTTCTATTACGTCATGTAACAATAAACGTCTTGAATCTTGAATCGTATGTAAAAAATTTTGCCTGATTTTGATCATATTTTGCTATTACTATCGCACAGGTTGATATACTAACACAGCTGTGTAACTGCGACGCTTGGAGGAGAAGCAAACGTCTTTAAACCAAAAATGTCACAGACGACATCATCTCAACCTTAAGCTCTCATCCACAGAGGCGACAAAGACGGATGCTGAAGAGAAGCCAGACCCCCTTAAAAAGGGCGCTGCCATCATCCCAGCAGTGACATTTTCAGGATAGACCGACTTCACCTTTGTCTAACGGGAGGAAACGGTGACACGTCGCCCGTCTTTACGCCACATCTAGACTCTCACCGTAGACAGAGTGACACTGGGAGAAGAAGAGCGGGTCCTCGGTGAGGAGCACCAAACAGCGGTACACAGACCACAGCAGCATCTCGTTGCTACTGCAGGCCAGGCAGTCGAACAGAAACCCTATGAGATGGGAAAGAAAACTTCTGTTAGGAGTTAAGCAAATGGAACTGAGAGACAAAGAGAAAACTTCTGCAGTGTCCGTTTTCTTGCACATTTAAGATGTAGTACATAAAAAATGAAGGCAATGTTCTTTTTAGATATTTCAATTCTATTCTGACACTCAGGGGCGAGAGAGTAGAGTCACTGCTGGGATATAAAACATAACAACTAGATATATACGAAGACACAACGGAAATACAGAGATACACACAAAGCAATAACATGAGTCAAGACAAAGAGAGGGAGTCCAAAGGGAACACAGAAGAAGGCAGAGGAGCTTATTGCGTTACCCGGTACGTTAGCCTTGATGAAGGGACCACTGTACTGAGTGGGGGAATGAACCAGAACAGATGAAATACACTTAGAGCTGGTCACCTGCAACGTTTCATCGCCACTCAGCAGCAACTGAAAGACACATTTATTACAAACTCCAACAAGCTGAAACGCACATGGCACTTAAATTACACGTAGGCCTTCAACAGTGTTTATACAGCGATGTATATAAAAGTATAGTTTCTGAATCGCTGCCAAGTTGCTAATGGCAGACGCGTCTGGATCTCCTCTCCAGTCTGATTATGAGCCATGACACTGTTCAGACCTGCTATCAGCGTAAAGTACAAGAGTGAGCACGCAAGACGCATGGAGGAGGCATTTGAGATCTGCCATGTGCGGTGGTTTGAGCCACTTGTGACCACGTTATTTTAGTTCAGAGACACAAAGCAGCTGTTCTGAATGGTCAGAAAAGAGAAAAGCACCTTAAAGGGGTACCGAAATATGATCGGTTACTCACCCATATAACTTTGGTGTCATTTGGAAACGATATTTAGATCTGCATATAGTGGGAATGAATGGGGCACCGAAACACTGCCTCTCAATAACGCAGTATCTGCCACGAAACTCGAAACAAAACTTCATTTCACCAATATGAATGATTATGATACGCTAGTGCTATTCCCCATTGAGTCTGGAGTTACCTGTTATCATTATCTGGGGTCTGTAGATTGACCTGGATGAAAAAAAAAAATTGACACCAAAATTATATGGGTGAGTAAATGATCATATTTTATGCCAGACATAAGGTCCAGGTTGTAAAATACGCAGCCTGTTGATTAGTAGAGAAAGCCTTTTAATATCTTTTGTCCTCGCACCTGTTGCTGCCAACAGTACAGCAGTAACATTACCCTGCATTTGGTTGCATGCATTTTTAAAAATGATCTTTCCATGCGCACACACAACCAACAGCGTTCAGTTCATGGTTCTGAAACAACAGCGCAGCACTAGTGGGACATTATGAGGCGGGATTTTAACGGATACAGAGAAAAAAATAGCTTTGCATGCAATTGGATAGTCATACAAACAATCAGAGCGCCTGTTTGTCAGAGCCGGGTGAGCTCGCGGGCGCGTGCACGACCAGACTATCAATGAATCCCGCTTCTGACGGTCTGCACTCAGACTCCTCAATGGGTGCGCTGTGGTTGTGCACGCGCCCGCGAGCTCACCCGCCCGCGCCGCTTACCCCCCCCCAAAATACTTTTCTCATCGAATCTCCACGATTCACGTAGGTCACCTATTTTGCCTTCAAAACGGCGAATTTCGCCGAAAGGTGAGTGATTTTCATGCCTGTATTTTAATCTGGACACATGTGGATACCAGGTCTGAACAGGGTCCACGGCCAAACCAGTTTATGGAATGTCTATGGCACAAAGACCTACAGTCATGAGATATGATGATTAAGCCTACAGTCTAAATGAACTAAGTAAATGCTGCTGGCTTGTATGGTCCGCTCAGCAGCTAACCAAACAAAGAAATATCACCACCGACTAATATGAAGACATCAGATACCTGGCCTAATCAACAGCAGCATGCAGCATGTCACTGGGGTTGTCACAAAAAGACAATACATATTAAAGAGTGCACCTGCTGCATCACTGGCTCATGTTTGATGTTGTTTTAAGACCAAATTAATTTATTTGTCGAGTTATGTAACATGACAAATTAATTTAAGTTGTTGTAGTTGTAGGAGTAGATATCAAACAGTGAGAAGAGAACCTAACTGGCTAGGGGCTCATGTGTTGTTTAGTTATACTGCTTTATGTGACTCAGAGTAAATCAACTAGAGTTTGATTTATTTCTTCTTCTCTGCGCAGCACTAATCTAACTGTTTGTCTTTGCATCTTCAAAAAGCGCTGGATTTGTTTGCCCCCAAGTTCTCTGCAGTTTAAGTGATTAAAAACATATCTGGAAGGATTAGTTGTGTTTTGGGAGCCGATTTGTCAGGTTTATGTGATTATTTATTCAAGAGTTAAATTTTACAGCAGGACATCACACACTTGTGATCTGCATTAAACCTCCTAACGTCACGAGCTGCCCCGCGATGGGAGTCATGACTGAGAAAGTCTAAAGAGATGTAATCTACACATTGATTTCCCAGACACGAAGCACAAATATTTGTCCAGGGTAATACCCTCTCGAATCCCTATTCAAAGGCACATTAATCCAGGATTAGAACTTCATGTTATGATTATCATCGGGGTCAGAATGCAGGTCTTGGGGGTGGAAGCCGGATGTTTGGACAGAGACCTTTTTCAGTGCGAGAGGCAGAGGGCAGTTGTCAGGGGGCTGTTGCTCTTGGTTTTGGCTGAGGTTCTGGCTGTTGTTGGCGAGGACGTCCCGGTTCTCATCGCACACCATCTGACTGCCGGGGCAGTTCATCAGAACTGACACTGCCTCGCCCAGCTGCACTAGCTGCAATAACAGGCCTAGCAGATGAAAGACAAGATGGGAAAACAAACAATGATGACGTAGTCTTTCAAAATGAACAGACGTAATATATATACAAACCAACACTCCTCTGCAGCGTTGTTGAATACTTTTCCTAGGAAAACGACATGGTCCGTGTCAAATAGCACAACAGAAACTTTCAATGACTCCTTCAGAGTATCTTGTGGGGGTAATAGAGACTCTCCACGGTCTGAATCTGCATTAAAAAAGTATAGCATGAATAAAACATGATATTCTAAACTTCTATAGCGAGACATCCTTCAAACCGAGTTCAAATTTAGTTCAGAGAGAGAAGAGGGTCAGACTAAGGTAGCAAACACATGCTGCAACACAGCTGCCTTCAGTGCGGGCATCTGCAAAACTGAAAGCAAAACAAATCATTATCTCCTTCAATTAAAAGCGGTCGCACTCCACAGTGACTCTTTCAGCTTAGCAAAGGCACTGACCTGTGACCAGGGATCAGGTTTTGGGTTTTAACACCTGGTATACACACAGAGTATTATTTCAATATAACTTTAATCAGGGGAACTGTAGCTTGCTAGGTTGACTTAATTGGGTGCTATAATCACCATATTTGTGAAGAACAGCAGCAGAATTAATGAGCCCCTTGAAACACTGAATAGCTGCTCATTATACCTGCCATTGTACGCTGCTCTGAACTGTCCCTGTAGTAAAGTCTTGAGTGTTTTTTGTAGCATTCTAGCTGAAGGCTATCACTTTGACTTACCAACATCCATCCACCTTATGCTTCTGGCTAGGGTTGCACGGTACCCACGGTGACAAATCGTAACGGTTCCTACTATACTAGAAATTCTAAACAACTGTACTACCGTGGATTACTATACTACCGGTGCCAGTTTCCGCTACACTCTCCTCCCGGCTTCTTAACGCATGCTACTCCTTTGTAAACAAACCCACATGGCAACTACTGCAACTGAACTACACAGCTGCTGAATGATTGGCTGTTTGCCTGTTACTAGCGACGTCCAGGGATATTATAGGCTGTTTCTGCACACTGGGTCCGCCCGTCTGTTAGTTGATTGGCTGTTTGTGTGTTTCTGCCGGCAAGAACGAACTCCATGAAGACAGACAGAAATTAGCTTCAAAACAAACAACAAGCTAAAGTTCTGTCTTGCCCAGACGCGTGCACGGCTTACACTCAGAAACACGAGACGACATGCTCGCTACGGCAGAAGCACCGGACCTGAGCGGTAAGTCGTCGTCAGTGGCACCACTAATTTAGCTCAACATCCCTTGTAGTACCGTGGTTAATCATTTTGGTATCGTGACAACTCTAGTTCTGGCGAGCCCCTCCCTCTAAGTGTAACTCCATAATGTACACCGCAACAGCTGCGATTTGCATTTTCTTGTCCAGGCCTCTCAGAAAACTCCCTTCTGCTTTTATCAGATCAGCCCAGTGGTTGCAGACATCTACTAACCCTAAACCCAACCTAACCAGGTCTGGCCTGACAAAGATTCAGGTCTCAAGAAATGCCTTGACTGTCGTTAACTGTTTGTCCTTTAAATTATTTTTTACCTTTTACTAAAGATATGGACTCTAAAGAGCTCACTTCTCTGACAGAAGCCATTTCGTTGCAAAGTAATAACTTCCACAGTGCTCAGACGAGGTCTATGACCATGTTGCTGTTACTCTGCGGTTCATAAATGCATACAATCCACTCCAATTTTGCAGGGACATAATCATTTCCCAACAGAGAGACTCCAGAACAATTCGTAGATGGGGAAGTCAGTCTCGCTTCCAGGACATTTTACTTCCATTACACATAAAGAAACTTTCGATTCTCAGGGTCTTTCTGTGTGGAGTTTGCGTGTTCTCCCCGTGTTTGCGTGGGTTTTCTCCGGGCACTCCGACTTCCTCCCATCATCAAAACAATGTTAGCTGCTAGGCCGGGTCAGATTGGCCCACAGTCGCAGCGGCTCAGGACTAACCCTCAATCCAACCATGTAATTTCGTTGTATGACAAATAAAGCACTTTACTTTAAGAAACTAAGATTAGAGAATGACGGCTCGGGCCACATCACATGAGTAGACTTTGTGTAGATAAAACGCAGAAGCATGAATCTAGCTTAAGTATTTACGCCACTCAATGGGTGTAGACGTAAGGCTGCTGTGGTGTCTATACATAAACAAATGAATAAACACAACCAAAGGACACCCAGGCCAGAGTCTCAGAGCATAATACAGATAAGCATAAAGGAATGAGTCCACCAAGACCTTTTAATATTTAATGTGTTTTATCCTTTATCCATTATTGGTATATACACGTAAAAAGTAATAAAAGAAACACACAGGAAGTCATTTTTAAACACAAGGCAAAGCATATTTTCTTCTCATAAAAGTGTCATTCTCTATACAAAGCAGCGCCGGAGAAAAGTAATAATAGCCCTGTTCCTTCCATTATGCTGCTGTTATCGTCGGGGCTAAGCTCGCTGATATTAACAACACGCCGAAACCCGCTGTAAACCAAGCCCGCTCTCCTACTCCAAACCTGCTGTGCGTCGTACATCACTCCCAAGTTATCACGGAGCAATAACAGCTTAGAGTTTGAAGGAGGTAATGACACCTCTGCACCTTGTGTACGCCTCCTTTCGGGTTCACCTCGACTGGCGCATTGTGCTTATAACTCAAATCTCCTACTAGATAGCGAACCCTTTTCATCTCAGCTTTAAGTGTGTCTGTGTATTATGGGGGGGGGAAATAATCAGTGTTAATAACTGTTTTTGTGTATAAACACTAACCCTACACATCAAACCAGGCGTCTTAAAGCAAAACAAAGCCTTTCTATTTACTATCATCCAGTCTTAACAGCGTCACCCTGAGCTAAACCACTTGAAAGTTTTAGATGATGGAGAAAAAAAAAAAGTCAATGTCAGTCCAATTAAGCATTAGCCTTAGCTAACGCCTAATAAATCTAAATGAGGCTAATAATACGGCATCGTGCAGCTTTTCATCCAGGCAGCGGCTGATGTGCAATCAATATTTTTGTATAAATCATTGATAAAGAAGAAGGGGGAGAAGACCGAAGAGTCAGAAACCTTTCAGCACCAAAAAAAACAAAAAAAAACAGATGTGTGTTGGGATTAAACTACTGAATTTATTGATCGTGAATCCTTATTTACTGTGTGCATGATATTTTTTTAATACTACCAACACTCTGAGATTGGTGTTCCTATTTTGTAGAACGCACATTATTCTGGATATGATGTCAAGGCTTTGCCACTTTCTGCTTCCACTACCCCACATATTGGAGGTAACGCTGCACCATTTGCACCACTTCTTGACAGCTCTGGGTTAGGGTTACGGCTTTACAGGTTCAGGTTGATAATCCAACCATCCTTTCATTTTCTATACCCGGTTATTCCTGTAAAGGGTCAAAGACAGACAACCATTCACACTCACACCAACGGACAATTCAGAATCACCAATTAACCTAATGAGCATGTCTTTGGATGGTGGAAGGAAGCCGGAGTACCCAGAGAGAACCCACGCAGACACAGGGAGAACATGGAAACTTCACACAAAAAAGGCCCGTGGATTTGAACCGGTGAACTTCTTGCTGCCGCCCCAAGATTGATAATATACCGTAATTTCCGGACTATAAGCCGCTACTTTTGTCACTCGCTTTGGACCCTGCGGCTTATACAACGGCTTATTTTTACAGCTAACGGACACCAGGGGGCGCACTATCATGGAAGCGCAAGGGCGAGACAGACCGTTAGCGCCAGGTAACGAGAGCAAAACAAACCAAGTGAGAACAAATGCAGTACGAGAGCTGCTTTTAAGTTAAAGGCAATCGATCTGGCTGACTTTTCTGGTATAGTAGGCTGGTTATTTAGATAGTAAACCGTGTTACTGCACCTTTACCGCTGTGTTGGCTGTTTTCGAAAAAGATGCTGTTTTTTTTGTTGAGCAACCGTGTTACTGCACTTTTGCTGCCGTGTTACAGGCAAGTACATTTAATTAAATTTAGCCATTTAACGTTATTGCCTCGTCAAGCTTTGTAAGCTTTGTTTTTTGTTATACTGCACTACTACGGTACTATTACTGCAGGAAGTACGCTAGGAGCGCACCGTTGTATTATTTATGCACTGCACGAATGCTGTTTGTAATGTCGAAGATGTGAAAGTTTGATTGACTGATTCATTGATTGAAAGATTTATTGTATTTCTCAAATGTAAATAAATGGGATGCATTGCGTTTCCAAACAGTCATTTCTGTCCCGACAATCCCCTCCGTGGTAGAAGAAACCCTTATATACGGTAATTAAACATTAAAACACAGCAGCTTATAGTCCAGAAATTACAGTATAACAAATATAAAGAATAAAACATGATGTGAAGACGTTGTATTGATCCCAGGGGGAAGTACGCATTAATGCACCAAATCTAATGCATCCAAACGTACGTCCATGCATGTCAGCCATCTTTAGAAACTCTCCTCTGACGGTTTGCTTTTTCAGTGAATGGGTCTCAGTGCCGTGCAAGGACATCCTCCCGAACACTGCATCCAATCTTTTGTCCGAGCTTTTATTTATGATTATGTAACAAAGCCTCCGTGGTTCTCAAGCGAGAGCAAGGCAAAAGGAAGACGCAGAGGAAACAAAAAACACCTAATCCGCACGGGATTCGTTTCATCACGGGATCTCTATGTTTGGAAAAACACGGCTGATTGATTACTTGCTGTCTAAAAGCCCTGCACAGTCCCACGGGACACGAGGACGCCGTGTGATTTAGAAATGACACATCAAATAAATAAAACCTATTTTTCTCACCGACACAGTTTCTGACGAGCTGCGGGGAGTCGGCGTTGGCTAAGGTCTGAAGCAGCAGGACGCACAGTCTGTCCCTGACGGCGGCGGGCAGGGACTTCGCTGCTGAGGCCCCAGGTGCCCCGAGCAGTTGGAGCCAAACATTTACTAGTGATGCCTTCAGTGTTTCATCGGGGTGCAGCAAGGCTGAGCACAGGTGGTTGAGCAAGGGCACTGGTGAACAGAGGAGGAGGTTAAAATATTAAAAGCAGGCGAATAAAAGTAGAAGCGGACGGGTCGCTGCAAAAAAAACAAAACAACAACAAATAAATATGATCCGTTTTTAAGAAAGGCGTGCTTTGTGTGTGAGACAAACAACAGTGGTGATGAAAGGATTGAAAATTGGCTAGTGGGGGGGAGGAAAAAGTGCAAGGAGTCGGAAGAGGAGATTAAAAAAATACACAGAATTGGAGTCTCTTCGCCGAACACAGCAGACGAGAGCAAGAGACTCCCAGGAAAACTGTCTGCCTGCAAAAAAGCATGATTCAGATTCTCAGGGGGGGGGGGGGGGGGGTGATATAGAAGACAGAAAATCAGGAGAGAGTGATGATGCAAAAGAAAATGATAGGAGGAAACAAGTAGAGGCAGAGAGGCCGAGGGAGACAGACACAGGGAAGGAGGGCGATAATAAGACAATCATGGAGAGGGAAAAGGTGGCAAAGAAGACAGGGTTTGAAATCCCCAAATAACATGCAGATAGTCAGGCTGCAGGATGATCATTACAGATATCTCTATCAATAACATGCAGTTACACACATTCATGGATGGAAAGACACACACAGATGTGGAGCAGAGGAGAAGAGAGAGAAGCAAACGAAGCTCGCCGTACACGCGGTGTTAAAGTGCAAGGCAGAGGAAGAAGACGGACGAGCTCGGCGAGCGCACAGGAGAGAGAGAGAGAGACAAAGAGATGACAGAGTGGCCGGGCTCAAGCCCAGCTGCTCTGTGAAGCAGATCAAAACCCAGCGCGAGGCAGGAGAGGGCTCCCAGACATGTTTGATTAAACGGAAATATATGAGGCGACCAAGATGAGAGCCAGGCATGAGGAGACGGAGTGGAGGAGGAGGAGGAGGAGGAGGAGGAGGAGGAGGAGGAGGAGGAGGAGGAGGAGGAGGAGGGTAAAGCCACCTCAGAAGACAGGACATGAAAATGTCAGGGGGAAAAAAAACAGTTGTGAAAGATTAGATGAGGAATAAAAGTGTTGCTGCTGTTTAATGCCACATCTGTATGACGCACACACAGACACACACACACAGAGGGGGGCAAACGGAGACAAAAAAAGATGCAACCGTTTTCTTTCTTTGACAGACAAAAACCAAAGGTTTGTTTCCGTCGCTTCCTGTTTTGCTGTCCCACTGTGAAGCTGTGTACACTGAGCTGTGTTTATCCTGTGATCTTGCTTCTACAGTATTTCTCTGTAGTTTCGTACTTGTCGCTTCACTGCGCTTAATTTAACTTTTCTCTGTCTTCTTCTATCGCTGTTTTACACTTTGTGCGTCTCTACATCACGGCTTGTAAATACAAACCTTCACAGGCAGACATATCTGAGACGGCACCTGTCCATCACCCGAAGGGACCACACTGTTACTTATGCCCAACTTTAAGCTTTTAACTCAAACAGGTGACTTACACCAATCAGGCATAACATTATGACCACCTTTCTAATATTGTGTAGGTCTCCCTTGTGCCTCCAAAACAGCTGGGACTTATCAGGGAATGGACGTGGGCCTTCTGAGGGGAGGGGCCTCTGTGGATCATCCCACAGATACCTGATCAGTTTGGGATCTAGTGAATTTGGAGGCCAGGTCAACACCTTGTCCTATTCTTCATGTTTTCTGAGTTGTTTCTAAATTGTTTTTGTGGCTGCTGCCATCAAGGAGTGTCATTGCTAAGGGGTGGGGGTACCTGGTCTGGTCTACACGGGTGCTACATGTCTAAGTCCACACTAGGGCTGGGCGATAAAACAATAACGATATATATCGATAAAACGATGTTGCCTGCAAACTTGGTGTCTTTCTTTTCTATTAATTAGTGTAAGAGTCGGTTAAGTTTCGTTTATCTACCGGCCGAGTGAGTGGCTGCTGACTCGGTTAATCAGGGATCCACGAGCAGCGGTTATGAGTCGGTTAAGTTTCGTTTCTCTGCGTATTGTTTGCTGGTCAAGTCTGGTAGTACGTTTAGTTTCTCTGCTGAGTGAGATGGAAGATGTTTGAATGGAGCCGTTTATTGATTATCAATCAAACGTGGTAGGACTCAACTGAGCCGGTTAAATAGACTCTAGATTTATTTGAGTCGTCTTTGATGGTCGGTTATATGAACCGAATCTTTTTTTCCACCGCTACTGAATTAATTAAAAACGAATGGAATTTAAATGCTATTAAATATGTCATTGTTATCATTTTTAGTCTAGCGCACTACATTAAAGTGATATAAAGAAATAACAGATGCAGCTTAGCACAGTTGAGAAGTCTGAGTAGAACAGGTTTAAAAAAATAATCAATAACTATTGATATCAACTGATATGAAACATTTTTCAGCCATATCACCCAGCCCTAGTCCACACCAATGAATGCCAGGTCCAAAAGTTACCCAGCAGAACAATGAACTGTCACAATGGTCAATGTTATTTACTTCTCCTGTCAGTGGTTTTAATGTTGTGGCTGATCGGTGTACATAGCAGTTCTCCCCCATACAGTTGTAATGAAAGGAGTAATTAGTTAGTTACACAAACTAAAACTGTTTATTTCTGCAGCTTCATGGAGGCTGTGGACTCACTTTTGCAGCCAGCCTCAAGTGGTCATTTGTGGAACTGCAGCTTTTGGTTTACTCCAGTCTGCTCCGACTGGTTAAAGGGAGGGATGTAAAGTTCATGAAAGCGTTTTTATTCGATGCAAAATGAGTAAATGCTGCAGAGTGCAGCATGAGACATCTATATTTTGAAATAATTTTCCTATTTTAATCATTGTTGGGTCAGATATTAGCGCTTATGCGACATATTGTAGTTTTAATAGAGAAATAAACTGAA